>CM038141.1:250020483-250662123 GCA_021437245.1 Aegilops speltoides | reverse complement strand
TCAACACTACTAGTTGGAATAGCTTCTACCCACTTAGTAACGTAATCAACAGCAACTAAAATATGTGTATATCCGTTAGAGGCAGGAAAAGGTCCCATATAATCAAAGCCCCAAACATCAAATGGTTCAATAACAAGAGAATAATTCATAGGCATTTCTTGACATCTACTAATATTACCAATTCTTTGACATTCATCACAAGACAAGACAAACTTACGAGCATCTTTGAAGAGAGTAGTCCAATAAAAACCGGATTGCAATACCTTATGTGCAGTTCTATCTCCAGTGTGGTGTCCTCCAAATGCCTTGGGGTTACACTTGCGTAGGATCTGTTCCTGTTCATGCTCAGGTACACAACGTCTAATAACACCATCTACTCCTTCTTTATAAAGGTGTGGGTCATCCCAGAAGTAATGTCTTAAATCATAAAAGAACTTTTCTTTTGCTGGTATGTGAAACTAGGTGGTATAAATTTAGCAACAATGTAATTAGCATAATCAGCATACCATGGAGCAATATGAGAAGCATTTATGACAACTAATTGTTCATCAGGAAAGCTATCATCAATAGGTAGTGGGTCATCAAGAACATTCTCTAACCTAGACAAGTTGTCTGCAACGGGGTTCTCAGCTCCCTTTCTATCAATAATATGCAAATCAAATTCTTGTAGCAAGAGAACCCATCTAATAAGTCTAGGTTTAGCATCTTTCTTTTCCATGAGATATTTAACCATGAGATATTTAATAGTAGCATGATCAGTGTGAATAGTTACTTTAGAATCAACAATATAAGGTCTGAACTTATCACAAGCAAATACAACTGCTAAGAATTCTTTTTCAGTAGTAGCATAATTTCTCTGTGCAGTGTCTAGATTGTTGCTAGCACTGAATAACATTTAATTTCTTATCAACTCTTTGCCCTAGAACAACACCTACAGCATAATCACTAGCATCACACATAATTTCAAAGGGTAAGTTCCAATCAGGTGGCTGAACAATAGGTGCAGAAATCAAAGCTTTCTTAAGTATTTCAAATGCTTCTGCACAATCATCATCGAAGACAAAAGGAATATCTTTTTGCAATAAATTAGTCAGAGGCCTAGAGATTTTAGAAAAGTCCTTAGTGAACCTCCTATAAAAACCGGCATGACCGAGGAAACTTATTATACCTTTAATGTCCTTGGGACACGACATCTTTTCAATAGCATCAACTTTAGCTTTATCAACTTCAATACCTCTTTCAGAAATGCAGTGCTTCCACCCCGGGTACACACATGCATGCACTTACTCCACTCCGTAGTAGTAGTACATCAAGAGAAAAATGTGGACTTGATTGTGGTTACCACGCCCTAATTAATTGAGCATTAAACAAAACGCATCTAAAGTCTCTCTGGTGGTGGAAATGCATTGAGAGAAATGCATTATAATGAAGCGCGCCCTGTAAACTGTGATGGAGGGAGGAGTAGTATGAAGGTGAAAATCCAAGTACGCGTATGGCCAGTCGGTCAACGCACCACCTCTTGGCATATCACTGACATGTGGGACAGGAGTGTGAGCAAACCGATCTCAATTGACGGTAAAGAGCCAACCCGTCGTTCCTTGAGAGAGACGAGGAGCGAGAACACACAAACGGGCTCGCACGGAGGCCAAGATATATTCGAGCATGGTTGGTTGATCGATATCATCATTACATGTTGGGCTTCCATTTTCCGCCCTTCTCCAGAATAAACGTGTACTTTATCAGAGATTAAAAAATAAGAGTACAGACGCTCCACCATGTGGTTCTAGTAGTAGTACTACTCGTACTACTAAACCTTGCGCTTGGCTCTTCGCCTCTTCGTGAAGTCGAACAATGATGGTACTCCGCATGTTGGGTACTACAGTGTATGCCTCTAACAATCTGACACCGAATGGACTGATGCATGTCCACCGAGGGTAGGTTGCATTAGTCAAAAGCATAGCGAAGCTTCACCTTGTCCTGCAAGCTTCTCCTCGTTCTGCGAGTTGACGGAACACACCAAAAAGTAGTGCTAGTCCATACTCCCTCCTTTTCGGTTAATATGGCTTAATCTTTTTTGCGGGTAAGTGAGAGAGCTTTATTCATATATAAGCATTCTTAGGACGATCAGCCAAGACACTGGTCACTAGGAAGCGAGGTACCATGCAAAAATGGAAGTAGGAAGCAAGGTGTTTCATGAAGCCAGCTCTCGGTCACATTCAAAGTGCAGCAAGCACGGTTCGCACGAAGATGCGTCGCAAGGTTTGCTGACCTGTTTACATGCTGAATAACAAAAAAAAGAGGAAATATTACCGAGCGCTCCTATTTGTAACAGGATATGAGCCAGAATTAAGCGAGAATTGTGGCGAGTGTTCCATGCGATCAACTTCCATTATCACATGCGAGAACCCTCGAAGAGAACCAAATGTGTTGAAGATTGCTTTATCACATTTTAAAATTATAATAAGAGTGCAGACGCTCCTCCATCCAGTTCTTAGTACTAGTATAGTACATACCTCTATAGACTACTCCCTCCTTTCCGGTTTATAGGGCTTGTCTCAAAATTTTAGTTTTTCCATTTTATAAGGCTCAATTTGGTTGTTTTCCATCACATGTTCAGATTCCAAGGTGCATTAAATTATTGCATGCAAGTATTAAGAGAAAATTGACCAATGCATGTACTTTATGCATGCATGCATTGCAATTAATGCATTTATAAACATAATTTTTTGAGGAAAACAAGACCATTAATTAGGTGCTTTTGCAAAACTACAAAAATAATTCCACCACTCGCCATCTACCTTGATTGGTGAGATTTTTGAATTGAGCACTATAAAACGGAAAGGAGGGAGTATAGTAGTAGTACCAGTACTACTAGTAAACTTTGCGCTTGGCTGTTCGCCTATTCGGGAAGTCGAACAATAATAGGACTAGTAGTATAGTGTATGCTTCGCAATCAGCACAAAATTAAGCATTGCCGTCCACCGCTTTGGCGAGGGAGCTTGCATTAGTCAAAAGTTTCTCCTTGTCCTGCGAGCCACCGCGCACAAGCTTCTCCCGTCCTGCAACCTTCTCCTCATTCGGCAAGTTGACGGGACACAGCAAAATAATGCTAGTCCATACTGCCTCCTCTCCGGTTAATATGGCTTAATTTCAAACGAGATAAATACACTGTTTGTCACTGTGTATTTGTAAAAAATACGGTCAGTGGACTTCATAATACACTCATTGCACTCAATATATATATATTCCGGTGTCTATACGGTCAATAGCTCACCCTGACTGAATATGTGTGTGCATGCACGTGCAGGTTGAGCACTTGAGCGTGACCGTGTGTGTTCCGTCATGTGCTCGGACATGCATGCATTAGGGCGTCACACGCGTTTTTGCATCCATGTGTACGTGTGACTGTTGCATACACATAGGGGGAGTACGTGTAGGGGCCACTAAGGAGTAGTCAAATCACACAGTAAGTTAGGCGGAAGAAGCAACCATCATTTCACTCTTGAATGACACGTACGCAATATAAAATGGTTGATATGGAGAGAAAAAGAAACCACTATATATACACTAGCAGGAGCCTAAGCTACAAGCCTGCTTGCTTAGGTTGCTCTCTTCACAAGCATAGAACGACGAGCATGATCCCGCAGCTGGGGGAAGGGAACAATGTTTTGCGTAGACGCGGTCGACATCGGCGAGGGAGAAAACCCATAGTCGGTGCGTCCCAATCGGGGGTCACTGCGGTATGGGCCAATGTCGCGTCCCAACTGCCCTTCTAGCTACAGCCCGACGTCCCAGGTAGTCCATCTTACTTTTGGAGTCGGTTTGCTCCACTGCCGTAGCTCCATCTCCATGTCGATCTTTCTCTACTTCTACCGGCTTCTACTTGTGATGAGTTTATGTCTCATGAACTAGTGCCAGTACTATCATTCTAATCACACTTCTTCAATATCTTTGCCATCACGGATGCTCAGGTCGATTTTAGTGGAACTGCACAAAAGTATCGTATGATCCGAGGGTGCGGCCGTCTTTCCTTGACGAGTTCTACGGCCAGGAAATTAAATCATGTTTAGGGTTTAGGGTTTAAGTCGTAGTGACCCCATCGGTAGTTTTTCTTTTGTACGCTCTCACAACTTTTGTATTTAGTTGTGAAGTAAATATTAGCTATGATCGTGAATCATTGAGATGCATCGAGATGCGTGTTAGTTTTCCTTTGTATTTGATGGAATGTTGTAACGGGGCAACCTTGGAATAGGAATGAAAATGGAGTGGAAAGTTTCCGTTTTTCCGGAGAAAAAATGGAAACGGAGAGAAACCAACGTTTCGTTTCGTTGGATCGTGCCATCGAGCAAAACCAACGTTTAAATCACATCTGTCGTGTTCGTGTCTCACCCTCCTCCACGGCTCGACCCCACACGGTCGCTCGGCATGCCACTCACCACAAACCGAGTATACGATAACTTTCCCGCCTGCTTGTCGCTGGATCGCGCCATGGAGTACAAGCACTACTGGAGGAGATTGACGAGTTGGGGGAGGACAGCTAGCTGTAGCACAGAAGACTCCCAAGAACTTTTTACATGCATGTTGTAGCCGGCTATTGCGACCTTTGAACGCGGAGCAGTTGCGTGCACTAGGAAGCGACGCGGGCAATGCTCTCTCAGCCGGCGCACCGCTTCAATGCCGGCGCCAGTGAGAGGTCGCATCCGCTCTGCCCGGGCATGAATGCGGCACTAACCGTTCCGGGCGGGAAGCACGCGCGGGTGATGAAGAGGGTTCGGGTTGGTCAGGACCGGCCATGGAAGCGGTCCGGACGTCCGCAAATAAGAGATGCTATACGTTAATATTGCTGCGTGTATAATTAACAACTTAAATAATGTGCCAGTTGGACAAATTAGATTGGAGATGGAGATGGAAATGGAATTTTACGTAAACATGGATATGCATGTCTATGTCTATGTGTGTGTGCGCGACGACTCTCGCGACCTGGAAGTGGGGGCGTGTTTTTGATCGAGTTTTCTTTCTTGGTACGTTAAAAAATTGTCCGCCAGTTTTCGTTTCTTTTTTCCGGGAACGCGCGTATTCTATTTAAAACCATTGCTATGGAGAGATTGATTTACTCCATTATAGCTTCGTGTTTGATAGAGTTTCTCGCGTCTCGCTCTCTCACCCTCTCCATATCAAAACTAGATGACAGTGTCCACTCTATCTCTCTCCTCACCGGTGGTCACCAGATCTAGCCGAATCCCGTCCGATGCGGGAGGTGAGGAGGTACAGCATTGACGTTGTCACCGTCGGCGATGGAGGAAGCCGATGCGCACCGTCCTCTCGTAGCCGGCGCTGGCGCGGACGAAGATCCTCCGCGCCCTTGTTCGCTGCCATCATGTGGGCAGATCCTGCCCACCTACCTAAACGACATCTCTCCCACCTAAGGTATAACTTCTTGTACTGGTCCAGTTCCCCAGGTCGCTGCGTGCGGGTTTTCTTCTATGCGACTACTCCCTAGCTCCCCATGTATAGTAGCTAGGGTTTGTCGGCTGGTACAACATCACCTACTAGTACTATTATAGAGGAAATGCCACTCGAAAAGTTGTCCTGATTTATGCCTCGGTGGAGCTATACATGTTGTTTCGACAAAAAATACATGGTGGTTATGCGGTCATTGTCCATACGGTGGTAGTACTATCACTGGTTAAATGAAGAAATGCTTTTTTTCTCGGGTATCCTGGTTTAGTTCCCATCAAGATAATTATGATGCTTCTGTTTGTTGGTGTACTTTTCATTAATTCTTATTGACAATTGAGATGTCGTTGCTAATCTTGTAAAACAAAGTAACAACACTATATCCCTTTTTTATATTTTTGGAAACAGTGATGCGTATCTCCATACCCGGGCATGTCTTCCTCAATTTTAGTGAAACTGCACAAAATTGGATGGCCATTGTTGTTCCGCCTCACTGTCCTCTGCCACGTGGTTCTTCCTTCCTCGAGCTTGATTCTTGAAGAAAAGCAGACCACAGTGAGGATTTGTCGAACTTCATAGGTGCCTCACCCAAACTTGATGCCAAATGGATGATGCATCACCACGATGACCTATCGATGCTCAAGGTTGCGCCTCATGGTTGCGTTGGCTGGTGAAGCTGATCGATTTTCAATGAAAAACAAGTTATCTTCCATCAGTGCTCTTTGCTTGTTACGCACAAAGATGATATCCTTCGTCAGTTCACCTTGGTTGCATTGGAGACGCAGTCGTCTTTCACATTGGTGCAATTTTATCACACAATTGGCTATGAACCAAATGTTTCCTCGAAGAAGGATCGACGTTGGTACTAAGAGCATAAGTTTTGTATTGATTTCTAAGCCTTCTCACAACTTTGTCTCCAGCTCCCCTCTAATTTTATTTGTCCAGCTATTAACTTTGATTTAAAAAATGGTGTGGACTAAAAACCCGGATGGACGTAGTAGCCCTCCATTTTTATTTACTCCGCATATTAGATTTGACTGAAGTCAAACTTTGTATTACCCTCAAACCTTTCCGATAATTGAAATTAAAATTCTTTATTTGTACACACTCTCACACGTTTCCGATAATTTGGCGCATGTGTGGTTGTTCACTTGAGGGAGGGTAGTGTACCGCACGTGAAGGACGGGAAGTGCGACAAGGACGCGTGGATCGTTAGTTCATTGGAAGTAGTAGTAGTTTTCTTCACTGTACGTTAAATAAAGAGTTTCGTTTCGTACTTACACAATTTAAAACGATTGTTATGGGGAGAATAAGAAAACCACTCCACTATATATTAGTTGTATACACGAGAGTACTATATGGACGCAGCTTCATTGACTTAGTGCACCTGCCTTTGGGTTTATGATAGGTGGGCCCAAAATGTGGTAGCTCACTGTCATACAGCCAAAAGCAGTGCGATGAAGGCACGAGCTCGATCTGTACTACAGTAGTATATATATAAGCTGGAGCCTCAGCGCTTGTTCACTAGGGTTTGCACTCTCCACACTCTCGCCGCACTACGTATATATATATATATATATATATATATATGCTGGAGGCTCAACGTTCATTTGCTAGGGTTTGCTATATTCACAGTCTCTCACCCTCTCTTCACCAGATCTAAAGAAGGTTGCGTTGGCCTCTTGTCTCTCTCTCTCTCCCCCCTCACATCTGGTGAAGGAGGCGTACGTATCCCCTCGCACCGGTAAGGGGAGGAGGTGCAGCGTTCACTCTATCGCCTTCGGCGAGGGAGGCAATCCACTGCCAGCTGCGCTGTTCTCTTTCACCTAGCGCCTGTGCGGGAGGTCCACTGACCCCTTCTTCCTCGCTGCTGTACGTAGTGTGTAGATCCGGCCTCCCGCCACACGCCTTGCCACATCCCGACGACCCTAAGGTATAAGTTTCTTTGAAACCGTCATTGCTCTAGCTGCATGTGGATCTTTTTCGATCTGTAGTCAAATCTAGGTCTTGGTTCAAAGAGGAAAGAAGGGTGCGATGGGCTGGAGCAAGAATCTAGGACGTGGTTCAATGAGGAAAGGAGGGACGGAAAGTAGTATAGACTGGCTATCCAGTCGCTTTGTTGGTTGAGAAGGGAAAAGGGGGGTAACCCAGTACACACATCTATAAGGAACTGATCTCTTTGTTGAAAAGGGAAAGAAACTGGGGGTCGGATAGTTTGTGCAGGACTAGATTTGCTGCCCTCACATAGGAAAAAGGTTCAAAGAGAACAAATATGGGACCAACGCATATATGCTGCTTGGCTACATACTCTGCCTCACCCATTTATACGTGTGGACGCACATGGTGCTGGCATGTCCCATACAGCTATTTTGCTGTTGTTAATCTAAGAATGCCGTCGGAAAATTGAAGCAATGCCACTGTTAAAAGTAAATTACATTTTTTAATGAATGTTGTTTTAAGAGAATGTCTCTGTTAATATGAATCAATGCAAATGTTTTAGAAATGCTACTATCCTACTTTGTTTTCCATCCAAGATAAGTTAGATGCTTCTTTCTGTTACTGTTTGTTTCATCCTCCTTTATCGGCAAGTAATTGTTTCCTTTTTGCCTTTGTTAAAACAGGGGTATCTATTCAACTTGTTGCTATTGCGACATTTTGCTTCGCTACTCGAAACACTTTGCTTGATTTCAGTGAAACTACACAAAATGAGATTGGATTTACTATTCGTGTTGGCAGATTCATACGTGATCTTGTGTGTGTCATGACAGGTTGGTACTTGCCTTCATCCACATGATCGTGCAGTGTGTTTTGAGATGTTGTGCTACTTGTATTGGTACTGTTTTAAATAAATGTTGAATTGAAGCTATTGTATTGCTCTCTTTTCCCATTAAGTAGTGAACAAAAATGGTACCAACCCAGATATGATGCTTGTTGCTTTGTTACAACAAACTCTGCATCACCCCCTTTATAAGTAGATGGAAGCACATAATGTTGTTGCACCCACTCTCCCCTGGAACTGTTTATGCTTTTTGTTAATCTAATGCCGCTGGTAAAATTAAGCAATGCCACTCTCAGAATTAACTACTGAATCTTATTTCAAAACTGCAACACTTGTTAGGGATTGGCGGGATTACCATTTTTGTGGTCGCATGTTTCATCCTCCTTTATTAGCCAGTAATTGATTCCTTTTCTGCCTCTGTTTAAACAGGGATATCTATTCAACTTGTTGCTATTGCAACATTTTGCTTCGCTACGCAAAACACTTTGCTTGATTTCAGTGCAACTGCATGAAACGAGATTAGATTTCCTATTCGTGTTGGCAGATTCGTACATTATCTTGTGTGCGTCATGACAGGTTGGTACTTGCCTTCATCCACATGATCATGCAGTGTGTTTTGAGATATTGTGCTACTTGTATTGGTACTGTTTTAAATCAATGTTGACTTGAAGCTATTGCATTGCTCTCTTTTCCCATTAAGTAGTGAACAAAAATGGTACCAACCCATACATGATGCTTGTTGCTTTGTTACAACAAACTCTGCATCACCCCCTCTATAAGTAGATGGAAGCACATGGTGGTGTTGCGCCCACTCTCCCCTGGAACAGTTTATGCTTTTCGTTAATCTAATGCCGCTGGTAAAATTAAGCAATGCCACTCTCATAATTAACTAACTACTGAATCTTAGTTCAAAACTGCAACACTTGTTAGGAATGGTACTATTCTGCTTTGTAGTTCTTTCTACATGTTTAACCAAGGTATTGTTAAGATAATGTCTCTGTTAAAATGAATCAGTTGCATTGTTTTAGGAATGGCACTTTTCTGCTTTGTCATTCTTTATACATGTTGAAACAAGGCATTGTTAAGATAATGTCTCAGTCAATATGAATGAATCACACTGATGGAGAATTGCTACTCTCCTGCTTTGTTTCCCATTAAGATAAGGTAGATCAGTAGATGCTTTTCTTCGGGGAGTACAAGTCATCAACCATTATTTCTCAGTAATTGTTTCCCTTATACCTATTGTTCCTTACAGGGATATCAAAATTAAAGCTCGGTTTTATTCCGACTTGATTTTAGTTGAATCGCACAAAAGGAGCCAATGTGTCCAAGGCAAATTGCTGCATTCTTGAGTCGATTGGTCATTCCACTTTGCGAGAAGAAGTAGTCCTTGTTTGCGCTATATTACGAAAGGAATGACCGAGAAGCTTTCTGAGTATTATTAGATCTTTGGTGACATGACTAGTCTGCAGAGAGCATTGGCAATTCTACAACACGTGGAGTGCCTTTGGGCAAAAGTGCGGAACAAGTACAAGAAGCTATGATAGGACTCCACGATCATAGGCATTACATATTTTGAATGGGAAAAGCTTGTCAAATTTAATCATTGATGTTAGCAAGAAGACGTTAGTTTAATATATTGGAATTGGAAAACCTTGTCAAAATTTGCTCATTGATGTTAGCCAGAAGACATGCATTTGATATTTTTGAGTGGGACGCCTTTGCTGTGACCATCGTCGATTGTTTTTTCCTATTCTTGTGTTCAGTTTAGAAGTAAATAATTACTCTGCTGAGATATTCCTGTGTTAAGAGTTTGTTGTGAATATTGTCTATGTAATGCCAGGCCTTGTGTTTGATTGCAAAGTTGAGCTTGGAATGTTGTGGCATGCGGCATCACAAGCTGTTCACCGTGCCTCTTGAGAATAATGCTTCGTATTGTTTTGCATGTCGTTCTAATGCCAGTGATTTGCCTATTAAGAAGATCATCCTCTTCTGTTGTTTCTGTGCTTAAGAAGTTCATCGTCTTATGTTTCATTCATAGCCTATACGACAAGTCGGGTAGGTTAGACGTGAAACCATATGATCTTCCGACCAACTCATCATATTAGGCCGTGACTGGATCGTCGTTTTCCAACCAAAACCGCTTGTAAAACTGACGCTTGTAAATAAAAGCATACGGTCTCGGGCGAAGCGCTTGGTTGGTCGATTTCGACTAGTAAAATATCGGAAGTACTTCACACACGATAAAAACGCTGAACGACACTTGGACGATTGCTAATCCAGCCGTTAGCTGCTGTTTCAGCCTTGCCCATGGATGGCATGATACGCACGTCATGCATGTATCATCTGGTAATGTCGTCCATATAGAAGTGCTCTGAAAATATACACTGGTCTCTCAAATTACACGCGTAACCCGCCGGTTTTACTTACAGACCTCGGACCCTCAGTTTCATAACGCCTGTATTTTACACATTATTTCTTGTAAGTGCATCTAGTGCCCCTTAGTGATTTTGGTTTATTGAAGACTTATAGGTTAAGGGACTGATGCGTTTGTGAGTGTACATAGGTCTATAAGTCTATGAGGAGTTTGATATTTATAGAGAAAGTCGACCCCTAAAAATGAAGTGCTTCGACTGAAGACTTTGATATTCTGAAGACTTTCTGAAGACTTTGAAAGTGAAGAAATTGGTGTGACCTTGAAGACTTGATATTCATTTGAGGAACATGAAGCGTGAAGACTTTTGTTTTCATAGTTTCATTTTCTCTTTCTTGAGTCATAGGAAACACCGTACTGTTAAAGGGGGTCGAGGAAATACTAAGGAAAAATTTCCATGTGATGCTCAACTCAAAATCCTACACCTACCAATCCCTTGAGTGAAGCCATTGGAAATCTCATACTGATTCAGTCAATTTCTTGATGTGAGACGCAGTTCTTACAGTCACTTGAGGACTTTGTTCGGCCGAGAGTTAGGAATTCGCCATCTGAATTGCCTACACATGAGGAACATGATAGCCCTAAGGAATTTGAGAGTCAAATTTCCGACCGTTGTTGTCTTCTTGCGCCGCTGTCCCAAAATATCTTATCCACCTAACGGTCATATCATTGAAGGGCATTTATGTCTTATCATGTCGGGCTGCTCCTAGGCTATAAATAGCCGCCCCTACAACCACTAGTTGGTTGGCTGCTCGAAGAACTTGACACTTGTCATTTGAGAGCAACCCATCCTCCGAGGACTTTGGCGAAAATCATCAAGTGAGGAAAATCCCAAAACCAAACCCCCACAAACCCAAAGTGATTGTGCATCATCAAGAAATTGATCTGCGTGGATCCGGCGCTTGTTACCTTTGAAGACCGTGCTTCTTCCGGATGGTTAGGCGTCAAGGTCTAGAAACATCAAGAGGAATTGTGGATCGCCGAGTGACCAAGTCTGTGAAGGTTTGGAAGTTACACAAGACTTACCACGAGTGATTGGGCGAGGCTTGCGTGGTCTTAGTTCAAGGAGAATACAATGAGGATCGGGTGTCCTGAGTTGCGGCTCGATGATTGGGTGTCCGGATGCGTGTCCTCGAGTTTAAATACTCGGCCGCTCCAACCAGACGTATAACCGAGACAGCGATTGGAACTGGTTTACCAAATCATTGTCTTCACCAACTAACTGGTTCTATTTCCTCAACCCTTCTATTTCCTCATTCTTGAGTTGAATGTTGTTCATATCGTGCTTGAAGACTTTGTCGAAGACTTTCTCAAATTCCTCGCCAATTTCTTTAGTCTGTTTGTCTTCATCTTGTGTTATCCTGTGATTATGCTTTCGTACTCTGTGCTAGTCTTCATTTCATCATGATGACCATGCGTGTATTCTACATTACGCTTACTTACGAGTACTTATTCATTGCTAGTAGTTCTTGATGAGGAATTTCCTCACCGCAAATTCCTCGATGAAGAATTCATAAAATCACCTATTCACCCCCTCTAGTCGATATAACGCACTTTCAATTGGTATCGAGCGAGGTACTCCTTGTTACGTGTGATTTTAGTTTAACCGCTTTGGAGTTTTAGTTATGTCGACCGCAGGTATGATCAAGGTCTCGGCTGGGTGTCCTACCTTTGATGGGACGGACTACCCCTCTTTGGAAGAACAAGATGCAAATGCATCTTGAGGCAATTGACAACGATCTCTGGTATGTTGTGGAAAATGGTGTCCCCTCTGTCACACCCTCCTTTGAGCGCTACCGATGTGAAGAGATTCAAGCAACTCGATTCTCAAGCGAAGAATATCATATGTGGCCATCGAGTAAAGGGCGGTATGGAAGAGTGAGTGCTTTGGAAGCTGCTAAGCTTATACGGGATAGGCTGTCCAAAGTAAATGAAGGAGTCTCAACTCAGCGTGACTCTCGAGTTGATGTTCTTCGAAATCTCTTCAACCGCTGCAAAAGACTCGACAATGAAAATGTCCAACAAACCTTTGATCGCCTCACTGACATCGCAAATGAGCTTCAAGCCATCGGTGCCACTGACATCACTGATCATGAGGTGGTGAAGAAACTGCTGAGATCGCTTGATTCCTCATTTGATACTCTGGGACTGATGATACAAGAACGTGCTGACTACAAGTCTCTTGATCCCGCCGATATCCTCGAAAGGCTAAATACTCACGAGTTCGACTTGTTGAAAGAGAGATCTCTATGGTTCAAGCTATGGCAAACCACGTGCCACGAAGGCCAAGGCGTGTCGACTCACGAATGTGAGGATTACGGTAGTAGCCTTGGTGATCCTGAAGAATTGAGCCAGGAGCTAGCACTGCTCGTGAAGAAATTCCAGAAGTTCTCAAGACGTGGTCGCTTTGGAAAATCCTCAAGAAGCAGTGATTCCTCATCCAGTGACTATAAGAGAAGGTTGTGCCACAAATGCAAGAAACCTGGTCACTATATTCAAGATTGTCCTCAGTGGGAAAAGGAAATGAAGAAGAAGAAATACAAGGATTACAGTTCTGATGATGCGAAGAAGAAGAAGAAATCGTCAAAATCTTCGTCATCAAAATCCTCGAAGTCTTCATCTCACAAGAAGAGCAGCTCAAAGAAGGCTCGGGCATTCATTGTCAAGGAAATGGACTCTGAAGCTGAATCTGAGGAAAATGACGAAGAGGAGGCGTCTGAAGAATCTGAATCTGGTATGGCGAGTCTGGCCTTCGCTACTGCTTTCGTTAGCAAGTCCATCTTCAACACTGAAGAAACTGGCTCCACCGACAAGCCTGATGAAGATAATGATGACTACGCTCCCACCTATTGCTTCATGGCGAAAGGTGCAAAGGTACTCAAATACAACTCCTCTGAATCTAGTGAAAATGAATCTGATGAGGATCTCAAGCCCAGCTACTCTAAACTTGCTAAGATTGCTGTAAAACAACAACGGGCTTTTGAAAAGGTTCAAAACATGCTAGACAAAAGTGATGATATGTTGGGTGAAGAAATGGATCGCACTAAAGCCCTGACTGAAAATCTTCAGAGACTTTAGTCTAGGTTTGATAACCTTCAAAGTCATCATAACACTCTCTTATCTGATCATGAGAAACTTTCTTATGAATTTCTTCAAGAAAAGCAAGATCACGAGAAGCTTTCTTCTGAATCTCTTCAAAGAAAGGAAGATCTTGAAAAGCTAAGAGTGTGTTATGAAGATCTTCAGAAGGAGCGCGATTCATTACTAGCTCAACAAATCAGCGCTTCTCAGGAAGAATTTGTTCCTCCATGCTTAAAGTGCATTGAACGTGAATCTGCTAATTCTTCACCTGAATGTTCAAATGCTTCATCTGTTACAAATTCCTCATCTACCTCTGCTATCACTAATTCCTCATCAGAGGACATTGCTAGTATCACTGACAATGCAGGGCTGAAGGAATTGTACATGACAGGCATGTACAAAAGCCTCAAAGGGCATCAGACTCTTTGTGATGTGCTTAAAAGCAGATCCTCAACGAAACCCTAGGAAAGAGGTATTGCCTTTGAGAGGAAACTCAATCTTGATGGAACATATTGGAAGCTTTGGCGGTACCCCAAAACCTCATGGGTTGCTGCAAAGGGACCTCCAGTTGATCCATCTAACTTATCTGGCTTTACATGTGAATCTCCTCATTCTTCTGATGAGTCATTTGACTCCAACTATAAACTGTTTAAAAATCAGAATGCTGAAGTATTTGCTAGATATGTTGGCACTAACTGCAGGAACGGTTCCCCTATGAAGAAAATCTGGGTTCCCAAAAGTTATGTTGAAAGTCTTCAGGTGAATGCCCTCATGACACCACCAGTGAAGAACAGGAACCCCAGATCAAATTCTTCATATGGATCCAAGTCCTCATACGGACCAAGTTCCTCACATGGATCAAATTCCTCAAAAGGATCAAAGTCCTCATATGATTATCATCGTGCTAACAACTCTGTCTCGCAGGGTAGAGCTAAGGGCTATGAATATGTGCATTATTCTTCAAACCATTATGTTAATAAGTCCTCAAAGAATTTCTCTGCTTATTCATATGCTTACCCTAACCCCTCTTATGTGAAACGAAATGGTTTGGCATCTTTGCCACCTTTCTCATATGGTGCTCGCAGAGTGATGAACTCTTTGCCACCCCTTCAGATGTGGGTGGTGAAGAAAAAGAACTAATTTCTTCTGCGGGTCAGGTCTCGGGCGTGCTTTAGCGTCTGAAGAATTTCTTTGGGACTGACGAAAATGCCTAAAAGGGCCTTGAGCGAATCATGATGAAATGAACCTTCATTTCACACGTCCTCATATTGCTATATATGTTTCTTTGCTTGATGAAATTCATCGATGAACTTGATATCATATTCTTCACTGATGAAGCATATGAGATTGTAAGCTACACTAATTCATCTGCAGGATGATCAACCCAAAACTACTGAATGGGTCCTCGATAGTGGATGTATGAATCACATGACTGTTGACAAGAATCTATTGGTGGATGCTCCCTTATCACCGTCACCTCTGAAGTATATCATCTTTGCTGACAAAGGCAAAAGTCAGGTATTGGGTCTTGGTAAGGTTGCAATCTCTAAGGATAAACACATGGACAAAGTCATGCTTGTTGAGTCCTTAGGATACAACCTCATGTCAGTCTCAATGCTTTGTGATCTTGATATGGTTGTTGTCTTTGGCAAGTATCGCTGTGTTGTGATTATGGAAGCTGACAATTCCAAAGTCTTCGAAGGCTTTAGGAGAAGAGATTTGTATATTGTTGATTTCTCTACAGGCTCACAACCATCCGTGTGCCTACTTACAAAAGCTTCAGAAGGCTGGCTATGGCATCGACGACTTGGTCACGCAGGCATGAGGAATTTGCACACGGTTGCGAATAAGAAGCATGTCATTGGCATTGAGAATGTCAAATTCCTCAAGGATCACTTATCACGAACTGTGAAGCTGGAAAAATGACCAAGGCCAAGCATCCAAATAAGACTATCATGACCACTACTCGTCCATTGAATTGCTTCACATGGACCTCTTGGACCTAATCATTACTCAGCGGTCACTAATGATGCATCTCTATATGGTTTTGTCATTGTTGATGATTATTCTCGATATACATGGGTACACATTGTTACTTACAAACATGAAGTGCGGAAGTCTTCAAGCGATTTTCCTCGAGGGCTTCAACCAACTTTGGTGTGAAGATCAAGCACATCATAAGTGACAATGGGCCGAGTTCAAGAATTCGGTCTTGATGCCTATCTTGATGAACTTGGTATTACTCATGAGTTATCTGCTCCCTACACTCCTCGGCAAAATGGCGTCGTGGGCGCAAGAACGAGAACTCTTGTTGAGATGGCTCGCACTATGCTTGATGAATACAAAAGCGCCTCGGCGTTTTGGATTGATGCAATTGATCTGCGTGCCACATCATCAACAGAGTATATCTTCACAAATTCTTCAAGAAGGCGGCCTATGAACTCCTCAACGACAAGAAACCCAATGTGAGTTATTTCAAAGTCTTGATTGCTAAATGTTGGATTAGAGATCCTCACCACAACTCTAAATTTGCACGAAAGCACATGAAGGTTTTATGCTTGGTTACGGAAAGGACTCACACACCTCTGAGTCTTCAACATTGTTCTTCACAAGATTGTTGACCTTGTAGATGTGCGATTCGATGAAACTAATGGCTGCAAAGAGAGCACCTACCTTCATGTTAGATGAACCAGCACTGAGGATTCCATCAAATTCAAGGCAACCGAGGATGTCATTCCCTCTTGAAGAATCTGTTTGAAGAATTCATTCCTGTTCATGAAGAGCGTCGAGTGATGCACTGAAGAAAATCTTGAAGAAAATGGTCTTTGAAGAAAATGTTGATCAAATTCCTCGGCGACAACCAGCTCATCCTCGCGTTGCAAAAGAAGTGCAAGTGGAGAAGATCATCGATGACATTAGCGCACCAGGTCCTCTGACACGCTCAAAAGCTTCACATTTATCTAAATTTTGTGGGCACTATGCTTTTGTCTCTATCACGAGCCCACTAAGGTAGATGAAGCATTTACGGGCGAAGTGGATTCAGGCTATGCAAGAAGAATTACATCAGTTCGAGCTCAATAATGGCTGGGAACTGGTCAACCATCCAGATCCTTGCAAGCATAATATCATTGGCACAAAGTGGATCTACCGCAACAAGCAAGATGAAAATGGCCTTGTGGTGAGGAATAAGGCACGACTAGTAGCTCAAGGCTACACACAAGTTGAAGGAATTGATTTCGATGAAACTTTTGCACTGTTGCTAGACTTGAGGCTATTCTATATTACTTGCTTACGCTAACCATCATGATATCATCTTATATCAAATGGATGTGAAAAGTGCATTCCTCAATGGTAAGCTTGAGGAAGAAGTATATGTTGCTCAACCCCGGTTTTGAAGATCCAAGAACCTCGACAAAGTCTTTAGACTTAATAAGGCCCTCTATGGCCTCAAGCAAGCCCCTCGGTGGTATGATACATTGAAGGAATTCTTCGTGAAGAATGGCTTCACACCAGTTCACTCGACCCTACTCTTTTTACTAAATCTTATGATGGTGAACTGTTTGTGTGCCAAATATATGTTGATGATATTATCTTTGGCTGTCTTGACCAACGTTATAGTGATGAATTTGCCTATATGATGAGTGAAGAATATCAAATGTCTATGATGGGAGAGTTGAAATTCTTCTTAGGTCTTCAAATTAAATCGATGAGCGCAATGGCATATTCATATCTCGGAGAAATACCTCAAAGATGTCTTGAGGAAATTCGGCATGCAAGATTGCAAAGGCATCAAAATTCCTATGCCCACAAATGGCCATCTATGCAATTGATGAAAATGGTATTGACTTGATCACAAGGTATACCGCTCCATGATTGGTTCTTTATTGTACTTATGTGCATCTAGGCGGATATAATGCTTAGTGTTTGCATGTGTGCCCGATTTCAAGCTGCACCAAGGAATCACACCATAAGGCTGTGAAGCATATTCTTGATATCTAGCTCACACACCAACACTAGGATTATGGTACCCCAAGGGCTCTGCTTTTGATCTCATTGGATATTCGACTCGACTATCTTTGGTGATCGTGTGGACCGCAAGTCAACATCGGCACTTGTCATTTCCTCGGACGATCTTTGGTCTGTTGGTCCTCGAAGAAACAAGCGAGCGTATCACCGTCTCTGCGAAGCTGAATACATTGCTGCTTGCTCTTGTTGTGCTCAAGCTGCTTTGGATGAAGCAAACCCTCAAGGACTGGCGTCAACGTGAAGAATGTGCCTCTCCTCTGCGACAATGAGAGTGCCATCAAGATTGCTCACAACCCAGTTCAGCACTCGAAGACAAAGCACATTCAAATTCGTCATCATTTTCTTCATGATCATGTGTTGAAGGGCGACATCTCCATCGAGCACGTGAAGACTGAAGAACAGCTAGCTGATATCTTCACTAAGCCCTTGGATGAGAAGAGATTTAGCAAGTTGCGGTGTGAGCTAAATATCTTAGAATCTTTGAATGTTCTTTGAAAAGGACACACATCCTAACACTTATGCAAAATTGATGACTTAGATGTGCAACACACGAAGAAACGTTTTTCTTCAATCAATGAAGAATAACATTCTAAGTGTGAAGAAATTAATAAAGAGTTTGATTCTCAGAACCCTATGACAATTATGCGGTGTATGCGAAATCATCATTCTTATCTGATGGGTCACGCCACCACAAATAGTTGAAAATCTTCAATTTGAGTTTTCCTCAGTTTTGAAATTCTTGAGTTTTCAAATTCTTCAACTTTGCAAAATCTTCACTTTGTTTCCATCGTTTTTCTTCATTGGCTATATATATATATATATATATATATATATGAGTTTATGTCCTCTACAGCATTCACTTATGGCTATTTCTTCAAGTTGCGTTTTCTGCTAAGTGAATGTGATCGGACCCTTCCCCCTCTATGCTATACTCAATCCAATCTATTCACAAATTCTTCATGTGCATTCTATTTGAAACTCGTTCAAAATCTTCACTGTGTCCTTGTCAGCTGAAGAAATTGCGAACGAAACTTTAAAACAAATCTTATCCAGATTTTCGGTTTTACCGCTCAAAGCGTTCCGCATCCCACGATGCATTATTTTATTCCCCCCATGATCTTACACGATCTCATCTGCATAGTACGTGGGTGACACATGTCGCGTGAAGGAGAAAGGGCAGGGGCATGTTCGTCCCAAAATCTTCGGGCGAACAGTTTTTCACCGTGGCTATAAATACCCCTCTCCCCTTCCTCACTTCATTTACTCCGCTCGACCGCTCTCTCTCTCGCTCGAGCTCCTCAAACCCTAGCGCCGCCGCTACTCCATCGTCGCCGGTGAGGAAGAGCTTCACTGCCTCGACCTCGTCGCCGTCGTACTCGCGCCGGTTGTGGAAATCTTCACTCCGCCGCCGTCGTAGATGTCTCCCTCTGCCAAGTTAGGGCGTGGGAGATCTAACCTGACGAACTTCACGTCTGTTCATCTCAGTTCATCGTGTTCTTCGTTTCGGGTAATTAAAAGTTACTTTTATTACTCACTTTGATTCTCAAGCTTTCCTGAAAATCTTCAAAGGTGTTTTATTCTTCAAATCTTCACACATATGAACACCTCACACACTGTATGCTCTTGATCCATTTCTCTAAGCAATCATTTTCTTCAAGATTCCTCAATTGTGTGGATTTTTGATCTGTACAACTCTGGAACCTAAGACAAAGAGCTCTTAGTGAAATTCCTCAAGGCTCAACAGGTCAAATTCCTCAAAACTTGTCTTTTCGAAAAACCTTCTGAGAACGCATATGACCTTTCCAAATTCCTCGCACCTACACTCTGTTCACAGGTACTCATGTACGCTGCTGAATCACTAGGTTCTCATCATCTTAACTCATTTGCAGCGTTCCTCGAAGAAAAATTGCATACTTCTTCAGAGTGTTCAATTGTTCAAATTCCTCATCTGAAGAATATGGCTGAAGGAAAGAGACCGCAGAAAGGAGGAAAGAAGCCTGAGGTCATGACTGCTTTTGAGATCCCTGATGACATATATAAGGACTATTGCACACCTGATGAAGCCAAGTTTGGCAAAGAGAACAAAAATCAGCGTAAAGTGCGCATTCAGAGAATTGAACGGAGATGGGCAAGAGAATGGAGGGAATATCGATATGTTACTCCAAAGTACATGAAGAAATTCGCCCTCAATCCTCCATGCCCTAGAGCTCCATTGGCACCTGGCCAAGTAACTGATCCCACTAGCATCAAGAGTGGTGAGGACTTTCCTGATGAATGGGCTAAACGCCAAGCCAAATTGGCAAGACAAGCCAAGGAGGCAGTGAAGAAATTCAATGAGGATTCTGCCACTGCTGCTGCTGCTGAGACCTCGGTCAGACCGAGGAAATCAATGCCAAAGAAGCCTGCTCGCAAGCCAAGTGCTTCACCGACAGCGCCCTCACGGCCATGTTCCTCAGCTATGCCCTCACAGCAAATTCCTCAGACTGCTACAGCTCCATCAAAGTCCTCGGCTCCTGTGCATCTGGCTACATGCCAAAGGACTACTAGTTTTTCAATTGCCTCTGGTGTCTCAGCAAGTTCCTCAGCTGCACCAATTGCCTCATCAGGCCCCACACTGTTGAAGACTAAAGCAACAGCTGGACGCGGTCCTCGGCCAAGTCCAAGGAAGAAGCAGGTCGCATTCCATGTGCCCTTTGATGATGAAGCTTCTGATGATGAACTTGCAGAAATCATCAGAGATAGACAAGTGAAGGCCGCTAGAGCCAAAGGCACATCTGTGCCACTGCTTTTGGATCCAAGGAAAATCCTCGACTACATTGATCTCTGGCACAAGGATCCAAACACCCCCATGCCTGATCTTCCTCTGACTCCTGGTCAAAGTCACATGATGACCCATTTCATCACTCAAGAGAAATGGAAATTTGAGAAGGCAAGAGAGATAAAGAAAGCTCAATACAGAAAGGAGAAGCTCCTGAAGAAAAATGTCGTCAGAATGACACCTGAGGAACTTCTCCAGGCTCAGTCTGAAATTCAAGCCCTCATCAAAGACTTTGATGCATACTATGCTGATTGGCAAGGAGCCAAAGTAAGATTTGTCGATCTGACGAAGAAATTCACGAATGTTGCAGCCCCATCGCAACAAGAAAATCTTCAGGCTGCAGACTCTGCTCAGCCTGCTGAAGAAGATGCCAGCACCGCTGATGACTTTCAGCCTGCTGAAGAAAATGAAAGTTCCAGGGCTGATGACTCCATTCTAGCCGCTGAAGAAATTGCCAGCGCATCCACTAGTGGTGCGCCTGAAGAAACTGAAGAAATCAGGGCAACTGCATCAATTGCGCCAGAAGAAAATCAACCAGATTCCTCAGCTCCTCCCGCGCCTACACCAACTCCAATTCTTCCTTCTGCCTATGAAGTGAAGAAGACCAAGGCTGCAGAGCGAGCTGCAGTGAAGAAAAGGAAGGCATTAGCTGCGTCAAATTCTTCGGCTGCGAAGAAAATGAAGCCAATGGCCAGCTCTTTTGAAAATCCTATTGATGCTATTCCAATTTCCTCCATGTCATCAAAGGAAATTGTTCCTTATGGAGAAGACTATAAGATCCCAAGCGGATCTGATGAAGAAAATCATTCTGCTGCTACGTCAGAGCAGCTTGATGATGAAATTGAAGTGGACGCAATCCCTTCAACGCCAGTCATTTCCTCACCTATGCCTCAGTTCACAGCTGAAGAGGCTAGTGTTGAGGAAATTGAAGATGAAGATGTGGATATTGGATGAACCACTCCTGTGATGAATGATGACTTTTGGGAAAGTTAGCATCCCAATACTCCTCCATTCACACCTATCCAACAGATTCCTCAGTCCCCGGCAACAACAGTTCAGATGGGCTCTGAAGAAACTCATCCCACTCCCTCTGTTCATGAAGAAATTCCAGCCACTAGTGCTGAAGAACCTGCTGCTACTGATCCTCAAGTTGCACAAGAAGAGGAACCAGACATTCCTCAGCCTGAAGAACCTGAGCTCGCGATTCCTGAGGTGGTACTGCAAATCACTGACACCCCTCTGCCAAAGCCGAAGAATCCGTTCTCAAGAAAACAGAAGTTCAAGGCTGAAGACTTCTTTTCCGAGCATATATTCTTCACTGATTACAACCCCTATGACTCTGCTCGCATAAGGAAGAGGCGTTTCTGGACTGCTAGTCAAGCCAACTTCTATTCCTCAGTGCTATTTGACAAGGACAAAATCTTCGATCATGAACATATTCCTCATGTGGATATGGAATCTCTGCCATGCTTAGAGCCAGTCCTCAGTGTTATTCACGATGCAGGACTACTCAATTTCAGCACTGACATCTGTGATTGGAATGAAGAACTCATTCTTCAATTCTACGCTACTTGCATATCACGGAGGCGTCAAGATGTCAATTCATGGGTGCTGGATTGGATGATGAAAACACTCATTATAAGGCACCGACTCTTGAATTGCTTCATGTCCTTCCTCTTGATACTCCCCATGACGATTGCGTTGCATCTACAATGACCCTGAACTGACAAATCACTATATGCAAGTGCTCATGAAGCCTTTGAAGCCAGGGCAGGCCCCACGAACCAAATTCCTCGTCAAGGAATTGCTCTATGTGCCTCGGACTGTCTATCGCATTCCGACGAAGACAATGAGTCCTATCAAAGGCCACGACTCAAATGATGAAGAAGTCGTTGGCATCATGAAGAACATGCTTTTCAACATCATTCATGGCGTTCCCGTCAACTTCCATGATTTCTTCATGAGGACTCTGGCAAATGTTGCTATGTCACCATTTGAGCTGAAGCCCTATGCGCCTTGGATTATGAGATTCATAAGGGCAAGATCTTCACTTAATTACAAAGCTGACACTCTGAACCACGGTAGCTACTTGCCTCCCATTGAAGTCCTCAAGCGGCCGGTTCATCATCGATGATAAAGGCAAGGCAGCTTTTGTGATCGATGAAGGCACTCGTCCATTGGATGGTCAATTTCGTCTTGCTACATCTTACTCTACCAATGACGACTCGCCACACATGACACCGCCAAGAAATACCTCAGCCAAGCAAAATCCTCAAGCCACGGCACCGGGGTGATGACGATCGTGAGTTACTCCTCGGTCTTCATCGGAAGGTTGATCGCAATCACAAATGGGTAAAGCGTCGGTTTGGTGCAATTCTTCACAACATGACCTCAACACATAATGCGGTGAAGAAAAACCACTACTACCTTCATGAAACCCTCAACCGCACTGGGCTGTTCTCACTCATGTTTATAGCGCCAAGAAGGCAAGACTATGGGTCTTAAGGAAGAATTTGGTGATGCGCACCTCCTCAGAAGAAATTCAAGAGGGTCAAAGTTCCTCCACCGGTGGCCAGCTCTTATTCTTCATCGCGCGACAACGATGAGTATGAAGATTTGGGCGACACTGCGGCGACCTGCTACAACAAACAACCCGACAACGGCGCTCCTCCATCAACTTGAAATTCTTGAGGCGTTAGTCCTCGGTTTTGATCCTTTTGGTCATTTGATGACAAAGGGGAGAAATCTGAGTTAGTCTTCAAGCGGGTCTATACTAAGGCGTTTTTTCTTAAGTTACAACTCTCGTTCTTCGAAACTTTTATTGGATCGAGTTGTAATCTTAAACCCGATGGTGCTCGATACTTTTGGATGGTGCTCTGACTTTTGATGCACTACGATCTGATACTTTTGATGTGCTATTCGCATGCTTATTCCTTGTTAATATTATTGCATCATGCTGAATTACATCGAGCACCATATTTCATCATGCATTTCAAATTCTTCATATTATATATCAAATCGTGTATGAATTATTAGATATAGGGGGAGATCTCCATGATTCAACTCTTCAAATGTGCATTGCCTCAAACGCAAATTCCTCACTATGCACATCTTCAGGGGTAGTTCTTCTATATCTTGCAATAAATTCCTCAATATCAGTATTTACACTTCATATGTTTATCCCCGTTGAAAACTTAACCTATGTTGTCATCAATCACCAAAAAGGGGGAGATTGTAAGTGCATCTAGTGCCCTTAGTGATTTTGGTGTATTGAAGACTTATAGGTTAAGGGACTGATCTTGTTTGTGAGTGTACACAGGTCTATAAGTCTATGAGGAGTTTGATATTTATAGAGAAAGTCGACCCCTAAAATGAAGTGCTTCGATCAAGACTTTGATATTCGAAGACTTTACGAAGACTTTGAAAGTGAAGAAATTGGTGTGACCTTGAAGACTTGATATTCATTTGAGGAACATGAAGCGTGAAGACTTTTGTTTTCGTAGTTTCATTTTCTCTTTCTTGAGTCATAGGAAACACCGTCTTTGTTAAAGGGGTTGAGGAAATACTAAGGAAAATTTTCCATGTGATGCTCAACTCAAAATCCTACACCTACCAATCCCTTGAGTGAAGCAATTGGAAATCTCATATAGTTCGATCAATTTCTTGATGATGAGAGACACATTCTTACAGTCACCGAGGACTTTGTTCGATCGAGGAGTTAGGAATTCGTCGGTCTGAATTGCCTACACATGAGGAACATGATAGCCCCGAGGAATTTGAGAGTCAAATTTCCGACCGTTGTTGTCTTCTTGGCCGGCTGTCCCAAAATATCTTATCCACCTAACGGTCATATCATTGAAGGGCATTTATGTCTTATCATGTCGGGCTGCTCCCTAGGCTATAAATAGCCGCCCCTACAACCACTAGTTGGTTGGCTGCTCGAGAGAACTTGACACTTGTCATTTGAGAGCAACCCATCCTCCGGGACTTTGGCGAAAATCATCAAGTGAGGAAAATCCCAAAACCAAAACCCCACAAACCCAAAGTGATTGTGCATCATTGAAGAAATTGATCCTGCGTGGATCGACACTTGTTACCTTTGAAGACCGTGCTTCTTCCAGACGGTTAGGCGTCAAGGTCTAGAGCATCCAAGAGGAATTGTGGATCGCCGAGTGACCAAGTCTATGAAGGTTTGGAAGTTACCTGAAGACTTACCACGAGTGATTGGACGAGGCTTGCGTGGTCTTAGTTCAAGGAGAATACGATGAGGACTGGGTGTCCTGAGTTGCGGGTCAGTGTCTGGGTGTCCGGGATTACGTGTCCTCGAGTTTAAATACTCGGCCGCTCCAACCAGACGTATAAGCGAGACAGCGGTTGGGCTGGTTTACCAAATCATTGTCTTCACCAACTAACTGGTTCTATTTCCTCAACCCTTCCATTTCCTCATTACTGAGTTGAATGTTGTTCATATCTGTGCTTGAAGACTTTGTCTGAAGACTTTCTCAAATTCCTCAGTTCAATTTCTTTAGTCTGTTTGTCTTCATCTTGTGTTATCCTGTGATTACGCTTTCTGTACTCTGTGCTAGTCTTCATTTCATCATGATGACCATGCGTGTATTCTGTTACGCTTACTTCTGAGTACTTATTCCGCTCCTAGTAGTTCTTCAGTAAGGAATTTCCTCACCGGCGAATTCCTCAGTGAAGAATTCATAAAAATCGCATATTCACCCCCCCTCTAGTCGATATAATGCACTTTCATTTCTGATGATGAGTAAATTACACTTGTATGTTAATACAAGTTTGAAATAAACCAGAGCTCCCAAGCACGGCCTTACCGTTTCATGCCGTCTCAGTTTCTCGAAGGTGCTCATAGGTGTCCGATGATCCTGGCTTCCTGAATGAGCAGAGGGTGCTATATCAGACCATCCGTAGGGCCCGCGAGGCCCTCTCTGTCGTCCTTCAAGTTGTTGCGCTCGCCGTGGCGCCGAGCATTGTTAACATCGTCAACGAACATGAGGATTTAGGAGATGACTTTATTTTGTTTAGATGACACTAGGGACCCACTAGGGCCATAGCCGTACATACGCAAGTGCCTCCTTATTATGTACAACTATATTTTTTTGCTTCCTCTTGGTTTCCTGACATCATGGTCCCACACCATTGTCAACCTATGTAGTCAGAATTGCACAAGGTGCGGACGACAGCTGGGACCAAGCAGCTCAAACAGTATTTGTGTTTTTGAGGGGTGAGCACCGCAGAGTTTTTCTTGGCGATGATTTTGTTGTTGTTCAGAGGAGAGCGGGGTATTAACTGGGCGGGCTGTGGCCCGTCGAGCCCAGGCCAGATATCTAGCCCAGATATTAACTTTTTCAAGATGAAAATGGCTAGCCCGGCTATACTTTTTTTGAGGAATACCCAGGCAAGGTCAACTTGTTATTCTCCGCCCCGCTAGGCTACAAATCTTTCCTAGGAGGGATGCGTTAGGCTTAACAGGAAAATGGGCTTCAAAAATAATAAATGGGATGTAATTATAAAAACTAGGCAGTAACTATAAGAAAATGCACCAACCATGAAATTAGTTTATAAAATATTATTTATGGATTTTGAAAATCTTAATTTTTCATTGTTGCATGTGCAATGTTTCGTTGGATTTTTACGTAATACAAATTTATATCTAATCTAACTAGAAATTTCGGAATAAAAATATTTCAGATCCCATCAAAATGTGGGAAGTTTTATTGAATTCTGTCTTCAACGGTTGGTTGAAACTATTAATCGTTGTCCTAGCTAGAAAATGGGCTATACTTTTAACAAACTGTAAATGGGCTGTAGTAAATTCCATTAGAATTCAAAAATGGGTTGTACATTCTTACAGATCACAAATGGGCTATCTCTACCACACACTTGTGAGCCTACTAAGTTGACGCGTCCCCTAAAAAAAAATAAGTTAACGCATATGCAAGGCTTTGTTAACTTATTATAGTCAACACACGGTTCTAGCAGCAGTGGCCGTTGGATGTCTATCCAACGGATGTCGTGCTTCTTCTTCAATCTCGGATATTCTTAGCTTCGGCCGCCCAAAAAATGATTCCTCCCCCTGACATTTGGGTCGCACCGTTTCGGAGGGTGGCCTGTGGGCCTACTAAGTTGGCACGTACCAAGGGCTTTGTCAACTTAGTCAATATAAACGATTCTAGCTTTAGTGACCGTATGATGTCCATCCAACGGCCGTAGTGCTTCTTCAACCTCTAGTCTTCTTGCTCCAGCCGCCCAGAGCAGCGTCGGTCGTGCCGCCTGCTCCTGCTTCCTGTGGCCGGCTATGCTGCCGCGGAGGCCTCACCGCCCCCATACTACTCCCACCACTGGCTAGGCCATCCCTCCACTCACCCACACTCCTTGTTATTCTACGGCGACGGCAGCCTCACACCGCAGCTGAACCAGTGAACCCCCGTACTCCTCTCCACGTGGGCATCCACTGCCGCGTCTTCCCCGGCTCCGCGTCGTCCCCTTCCTAGGCCTCGCCATCGTCCACCGCCGTGGTGCTCTCAGCGCGGCGTGGTCAATGTGGTCAACGACCGACTTCCATCGGAAGAGTACTGTACGTGGAGAGGCTGACAGCTAGGTCCACGGCAGTCGCAAGGAAGTGCCTCCTGAAAGATCGTGGATGTCGCCTAGAGGGGGGGTGAATAGGCGTTTTAAAATAATTACGGTAGAGGCTTGAACAAATGCGGAATAAACCTAGCGGTTAATTTGTCAAGCACAAAACCTACAACAACTAGGCTCACCTATGTGTACCAACAACTTATGATAAGCAAGATAAGCAACTATGTGATAGCAAGATATATGACAAAGAACAATATGGCTATCACAAAGTAAAGTGCATAAGTAAAGGGCTCGGGCAAGAGATAACCGAGGCACGTGGAGACGACGATGTATCCCGAAGTTCACACCCTTGCGGATGCTAATCTCCGTTTGGAGCGGTGTGGAGGCACAATGCTCCCCAAGAAGCCACTAGGGCCACCGTAATCTCCTCACGCCCTCGCACAATGCAAGATGTCGTGATTCCACTAAGGGACCCTTGAGGGCGGTCACCGAACCCGTACAAATGGCGACCCTTGGGGCGGTCACCGAACCCGTACACTTTGGCAACCCTTGGGGTGGTCACTGTGCCGTCAAATTGCTCAGGCGATCTCCACAACCTAATTGGAGACCCGGCGCTTGCTTGAGCTTTACACCACAATGATTGAGCTCCGAACACCACCAACCGTCTAGGGCGCCCAAGCACCCAAGAGGAACAAGCTCAAGGGCACCAAGCACCCAAGAGTAATAAGCTTCTCAACTTGTAACTTCCACGTATCACGTGGAGAACTCAAACCAATGCACCAAATGCAATGGCAAGGGCACATGGAGTGCCCAAGTCCTTCTCTCCCAAATCCCACCAAAGCAACTAATGCTAGGGAAGAAAATGAGAGGAAGAACGAAAGAAGAACACGAAGAACTCCAAGATCTAGATCCAAGGGGTTCCCCTCACTAAGAGGAGAAAGTGATTGGTGGAAACGTGGATCTAGATCTCCTCTCTCTTTTCCATCAAGAACTAGCAAGAAACATAGGAGGGATTGAGAGTTAGCAAGCTCGAAGAAGGTCAACAATGGGGGAAGAACACGAGCTCAAAGGATAAGTCTCAATGGGGAAGAAGACCCCCTTTTATAGGTGGGGAGAAATCCAACCGTTATCCCCTCACACAGCCCGCACGACGTGGTACTACCGCACGGAGCTGCGGTACTACCGCGGTAGGCTGCGGTACTACTGCTGCAGGTTGCGGTACTACCGCATGTACTGACCTTGGTCGATGAAGGCTGTTGCATAGGGCAACGAGCGATAGAACCGCGGGCGGTACTACATGGCGTCCTACGGTACTACCGTAAGGCGAGCAACACTAAGCGCGAGAAAGCACGAAGTAAAAAATACTTCCGTACCTAGTTCGCCGAGGAGGACACGCACAAAATCCGACGCGATTACTACGCACGAAGAGCGGTACTACACGTAGAGGGCACGGATGTAAAAATTACATCCGCCCTACTTCCGCTCATCTTTGCTAAGCTGGCGAGCCCACGGTACTACGGCGCCCTGTGGCGGTACTACAGCGTAGGGCGTATGTAAAAAAATTACATCCGCCCCTACTACCGCTCGAGCAGCTGCACCTGGCCTGATGATGTAGGGTGGAACCCTAATTCGTCGATCTTTCACGTTTGGAGGGGATCCTACGGAGGGAACACGAAGAACGCGCGAAAGAACGAGAGGAAATCACGGGGAAAAACAAGAGAGACACTCAACCGACAAGAGATCGATCACACAAGGTCTAGATCATCGAAGCACGAGTGATACATGGTCCAAAATCAACAAAGGAAAGATACAAAGGTAGCCGCTCTTCTCCCGGAGGAGGTCTTGAATCCACGAGGGGATCTTCCCTTAGAGGGGTCTTGAATCCGATGGATCTTCTCCTAGACGGAGGTCCTGATCTCCGAGGAGAAGTACCGGTGGATGAGCAAAGGCTCTCACACAAATATGAGCTAATCCAATGCTAAGTCTCAAAGTGAGGAGAGGGGTTCTATATATAGAGTGCAGGGCGAAGGGTACATGGGCTCAGCCCAACACGCCAAGACAAAGGCGCTGGCGGATGATCCGGACGAGGTCCGGATGATCCGGACCGTCCGGATGATCCGGGTGGAGTCCCGGATGAGCGGAGGGTCGGCTGAGTGGCGGCGACGGGCGGATGTCGGTGGGGATCCGGACGTCCAAGCGGGGTCCAGATGATCCGGGCCTGGGTCCGGATGATCCGGCTTCAGCGCGGAGGTTCTGTTGCCTTCAGTGGAGTTAGCCGGATCATCCGGACCGGGGTCCGGATCGTCCGGGCTCTGTCCGGATCGTCCGGCCTCCCTGGTACTTGTGGCTTTCTCCTCTCCGTCTTCACGCATGTCTTCCGCTTCCGATTCTCCTTGCTTCCCAGCTTCTTCATGGTCGACTCCTTGGTGCCTGAGTATGCATAGAGTTTCCGTTTGAGGTAGTAACCATGTCTCATGTGAATTGAAGGATAGTCGTGAGAGGAGTGATGTCACCTCGGTCTCAAGAGCTCTTGCACGTGCTCGAGTCATCGGTCCTTGTGGTGTTGTAGGTGTTAATGTAGAGTCCATGGGGATGATGGAAGGATGCTCCGCATCATATCCCCTCCCTTCGAAAGGATCCAACCTCGGATCTAGTTCTTCATCACCATGGAAAGGCGAGAGGTCTTTGACGTTGAAGGTGTCGCTCACGTTGTACTTGTCGCTTGGTAGGTCGAGCTTGTAGGCGTTGTTGTTGTAGCGTGCTAACACCTTGAAGGGTCCATTGGCTCGAGGTAGAAGTTTGGACTTGCGTTCGTTGGGGAAGCGTTCCTTGCGAAGGTGTAGCCACACTAGATCGCCTATGTTGAAGATCATGGGTTGCTTGTTGATGTTGAGCTTGGTGGCTAGTCGTTTTACTTGGCTCGATGGTGTTTCTTGTATCTTCATGCATCTTCTTGATGTAGCTTGCACGGTACTTGCGTCGAGGTTGGTGCGCTCTTGTAGAGGTAGAGGTAGGATGTCCAATGGGGACAATGGGTTGAAGCCGTGAGCGACCTAGAAGGGGACTTGCGGTCGTTGAATGTCTTCTTGCGGTTGTAGGCGTGCTCGGCGATGGGTAAACATGTCTCCCACTCCTTGATGTTCTTCTTGATCAACACGCCAAGTAAAGTGGAGAGCGTCCGGTTCGTCACCTCCGTTTGGCCGTCGGTTTGAGGATGGTATGCGGATGAGAACATGAGCTTGATGCTTGAGCTTGGCGCAAAGAGTCTTCAAAAGTAACTCAGGAACTTGGCGTCGCGATCGAAGGCGATTGACTTTGGTACTCCATGAAGGCGCAAGATTTCCTACAAAGAGATTTGCGATATGTGAAGCATCGTCTACCTTGTTGCAAGGAATAAAGTGTGCCATCTTAGAAAATCGATCTACAACCACAAACACGGAATCCTTTCCATTTTGAGTTCTAGGCAAACCAAGTACAAAGTCCATGCTAATGTCTTCCCAAGGTTGATATGGAATTGGAAGAGGCATGTAAAGACCATGAGATTGAGCTTTTGACTTAGCTTTGCGGCATGTAGAGCATCGGGTGGTGAAGCGTGAAACGTCTCGAAACATCTTGGGCCAAAAGTAGTTCTTGGAGAGCGTGGCGAAGGTCTTGTCGCGTCCAAAATGTCCCATGAGTCCACCTCCATGAGCCTCTTGCAAAAGTAGCAAACGAAGAGAAGACTCGGGTATACAAAGTTTGTTAGCTCTCATAAGATAACCATTCTTAAGGTAATATTGTTCCCAAGATGTATGCGTCAAACATTTAGCATAATGAGGTGCAAAAGATGGATCACTAGCATACAAATCTTTGATGTGCTCAAAGCCAATAACATTCAACTCAAGTTGGGTGACAAGCGTGCATATGCGTGAAAGTGCATCGGCAACTAAATTTTCCTTGCCCTTAATGTACTTGATCACATATGGAAAAGATTCAATAAATTCACTCCATTTGGCGTGACGCTTGTTCAATTTAGTTTGACCTTTTAAGTACTTAAGCGTTTCATGATCGGTATGGATGACAAACTCATGAGGTCTAAGATAATGTTCCCAAACATTTAGCACACGCACTAAAGCATATAATTCCTTGTCATGCACGGGATAGTTAAGTTGAGCACCGGAGAGTTTTTCACTAAAATAAGCAATGACTCGTTTTTCTTGCATTAAAACTCCGCCAATTCCGGTACCACTTGCATCACAATGGACCTCAAAAGTTTTGTCAAAGTTGGGCAAAGCAAGGATCGGAGCATGAGTAAGTAAAGACTTAAGCTCATCAAAAGCGTTGGATTGCAAAGGTCCCCAAACAAAAGGAGTATTCTTCTTACTCAAAGCATGCAAAGGAGCTGCAATAGTGCTAAAGTTTTTCACAAAGCGGCGATAAAAACCTGAAAGACCAAGGAAACTTCGCACTTGTTGTAAATTGGTGGGTTGGGGCCAAGTTTTAATTGCTTTGATCTTAGTTTCATCAACATGGACACCCTTGGAGGAGACAACGAAACCCAAGAAAACCACTTTGTCAACTCCAAAAGTGCATTTCTTCAAGTTGGCATAAAGGCGTTCCTTTCAAGTGTTTGCAAAACAAGCTTAACGTGATCAAGATGCTCTTTCATGGTTTTGCTAAACACAAGAATGTCATCGAAGTAAACCACAACAAATATTCCAATGTATGGACGAAGTACATGATGCATAAGACGCACAAAAGTTCCGGGAGCTTCCGACAAACCCATGGGCATAACCAACCATTCATATAAGCCAAATTTTGTTTTGAAAGCAGTTTTCCATTCATCACCCTCATGAATGCGGATTTGATAATAGCCACTTTAAGATCAATTTTTGAGAAAAAGTTGGCTCCACTAAGTTCATCAAGCATATCATCTAAGCGAGGAATGGGATGCCTATAGCGCACGGTGATAGCATTTATGGGTCTACAATCGGAGCACAAGCGGAAACTTCCATCGGGCTTAGGCACAAGTATAACAGGGACGGCACAAGGGCTTAAGCTTTCACGTACATGACCGTTGTCGAGTAGTTGTTGTACTTGCCGTTGAATCTCCTTGGTTTCTTCGGGATTGACACGGTAGGGAGCTTTGTTTGGAAGTGGCGCTCCGGGGATGAGGTCGATTCGATGCTCAATGCCTCGAAGAGGAGGTAGACCCGGAGGTAGCTCATCGGGAAAACATCTTGAAATTCCTGCAAAAGAGATTGAAACACCAAAGGTAGCTCATGAGTGGTGTTAGTTTGTGGTTCTCCATCCTTGCACACTAGGACAAAGTGCATCACACTCGATGGGTTCTCACACACTTCTCTTATCTCATGTTTGGTGGCGAATAGTATGAGGTTTTTCTCTCTCGGCGAAGAGGCGCTCAAATTTGGCTTGTGGCTCTCACTCACTTTTTGGTGGCTCACTTTCTCACTCTTCTCTCTTTGGTTGGTGGTTTGTTTGTCGGCTATCACTTGACTAGGAGACATGGGTCGTAGGACATATTCTTTGCCTTTTATGTTGAAGCTATAGTGGTTTGTACGCCATTGTGGTAGACACCACGGTCGAATTGCCATGGCCGACCAAGGAGGAGGTGAAAAACGGTCATTGGGACCACATCACACTCCAAAGTGTCCTCATATGCACCGATTTTGAAGGATACTTGGACCGTATGCTCAACTCGTATAGTGCCGGAGTCACTTAGCCATTGAACCTTGTATGGTTGCGGATGCTTCTTCTTGACCAATTGGAGCTTGGAGCATAGTTCTTCGCTTGCAAGTTGTGGCAACTACCTCCATCGATGATGACTTTGACGGATCTCCCATTGATGCCGGCCTTTGTGTGGAAGATATGGCATCGTTGGTCTTCTTCTTGGTGATGTTGAAGTGTCAAGACTTTGGAGACAACAAGAGCGGGGCTTGTATCTTCATCACAAAAGACTTGATCATCTTCATCCTCGTTTATGCGCCGGTGCATGGCCACTTGCTCAATAGCGTCCATTTCATCTTCACTCATTGAGTCGTAGGTGCCATCGTCGTTGAGTATCATGGTCCGCTTGTTGGTGCATTCATATGACTTGTGGCCTCGGCCGCCGCAAGTAAAGCACTTGAAGGAGCTTGTCTTGACGGTCTCATCGTTTGGAGTAGATGATGAAGCACGCGGCTTGGAGTTGCTTGTAGTAGGAGGAGGACGACTTGAACTTGTAGAAGTTTTCTTGTAACTTGACTTGTCGTCGTTGCTTGGAAAAGGCTTGGTTGATGTCGAAGTTGGAGTAGTTGTTGAAGCTTGGTTGTTGGAGAGGCCGTATGTCTTGGATGAGTACTTGGCGTACTTGAAGTCATCTTGCACTTGTCGTTCCGCCTTTGTAGCTTGGTGCACGAGCTCAACGAGGTTGGAGTAGGGTTGGAAGTCGGCGATCTTCTTGATGGGATGGTTGAGTCCATTCAAGAATCGTGCCATTGTTTGCTCATCATCTTCCTTGACATTGACTCGAATCATGGCAATCTCCATTTCTTTGTAGTATTCTTCAACACTCTTTGTTCCTTGCTTGAGGAGTTGTAGCTTCTTGAAGAGATCACGGTTGTAATAGGTGGGCACAAAGCGTGCTCTCATGACATCCTTCATTTGAGCCCAAGTGGTGATTGGAGGTTCACCTCTTGCTTGTCGGCGCTCAAGGACTTGTTCCCACCATATGAGCACATAATCTTGGAACTCAAGTGATGCCATAGCGATCTTCTTCTCTTCCTCATAGTTGTGCAAACGAAAGATTTTGTCGACCTTCAATGCCCATGAGAGGTACTCTTCGGGATCATTGGTTCCATTGAACTTGGGCATTGTGAACTTGAGCTTGCCATAGCGTTGCTCTTCATTGTGTTGAGGTCGATGTTGATGATGACGTTCTTGTCGTGGAGGGTAATCATCCTCATGTTGCTCTTGGCGAGGATGAAGTCCATGATCAACGTGCTCTTGTTGACCTTGAGGTTGAGGTTGAGCTTGACGAGCTTGTGGAGGAGCTTGTTGGGCTTGACGTTGCGCACGTGGATGGTAGTTCCGCTCTTGTATTTCTTCTCGAAGGGCTTCCTCTTGATTGCGCCTTCGCGATTGCGGTTGGCGAGCTTCGGGTTGATGCTTGAAGGCGCGTTCGCCTCAAGAGCTTGTGTTTCGTTGTTGTTGTTGAAGACGTTGAGCCTCGGCGTCTTGTTGCTCTTGTTGTAGGCGCGCCGTTCTTGTTCTTGTTGGTGGCGAAGATGTTGTCGTTTTGTGCTTGAGCAAACGCCATTTGGCTCGATTGAGGACGGGAACTTCTTCATCAACTTCGCTCTTGGAGATTCTTGTCGTAGCGGGTTGCGAGATGCATGACGGTCTTGACGCTGCTGCTCGGCGAAGAATGTTCGATGACGGTGTACTTGTGTCGGAGAAGGAGTCGTCGAGTGGCGACTTGAGTGGCTCCGTCTTGAGTGTGAAGAGGTAGAAGTCGCGGTTCACCAACAAAGCGCGGATCTCGCCCATTCTTGCATCGTTCTCTTTCTTGTCTTGCGTCGAGTTTGTTGTCGAAGTAATCGCGTGTACGTTTCTCGAAGAGTCGCAAGTCGGTGGAGAGGTTGTCGATCGTTAAGCTCATTGCTTGTTGCTCTTGATGGAGAGCTCGTTCTTGCGCCAAAGAGGTGGCTCTTGGTGACGTATGATGACATGTCGTCGTCTTGCTCGATGAAGAGTGAATTTGTAGAAGAACTTGGCCTATCCATCATTTCAAGCAAATTGTGAGTGGTAGAAAGAGAAGAATGAATACCAATGTACCTTTGACCGGTTGAAGATGAATCAAGTTCACTCAAATGCGGACAATGAAATAGCACTATTGGTACCGATCCTTGTCGATTCTCACACCTATACAAGTAAAAGCTTTTGGTGGAGCTTGGTTAGGATGGTGGCACAAAATTGATTGCAAACGTTAGCTTGACTCAAAATGTTGAAGAAGATTCGCAAATTCAGATATGCAACAAGTAGACCAAGCAAGTATTGGTACACGGAAACACACACGCAAATAGATAAATGGGATTGTGCAAACCAAAAGTGAGCCAAAATGTGGAATCCACGAAAATGCTCTTGTTGCACAATACTAGAGAGACGCTAGCACGATTGCACAATAGGCGGATACGGAGCTTGTGCACAACCTACTTGGCAAAAATGCAACGATCTCTATCCCACGTATGCTATATGTATGGTGTATCGGTGCAATGATCCAAGATGATCTTATATGACAATCTTAATGTTGTATGATGTTATGCTTGTTGCTTATAAGCTTGTTGCTTATCTTTCCTCTTTGCTTAAAAGCTTGAGTGGCTCTTTCTCTTTTGAGCTCTTTTCTTATACAACTTGACGAACTAAGATAGCAATTGTGTATGCGATGACAACTTTGTGACACACAAGTTGATTCCGAGATATGCACCTCAATTGTATATATGATATGGTGTATGCAACTAATGTGCACAAGTCACGTTGCCGGCAATACTCAACGGCTAGTCTCGGTGGGTAAGCAAAGCAAAATATGGTATATGATGGTTATCAATGCAATTGCAAGATTTGACAAAGATGTCGTCGATGTTACCGTCCGTAGCGAAGATGAGTAGCCGACCAAAATGAGCGTTTGTTGTTGATGTCACACCGCGCCTAGATAGCCAAAACACAAAAGGACACGGAAATCTCACTCAAATTGTCGAACTCAAATTCGAATGGTAGTACGGAGGTTGTGTCTTGGGGTTTGGCAAGTGGAAGTGGTGGTGGATAGGGTGAGGATGGTGTATGTGTGAGTGGGTGGTGGTGGTGGTGGATAAGGACTGCAGAAATGCAGTTTCGGCAGAGGAAGCCGGATGATTTGGGCCAGGAGCCGGATGATCCGGGCGAGTCCGGATGATCCGGGACTTGGTCCGGATGATCCGGGCAGGTCAACCTCGCACGGGAACTGCTCGGGAAGAAGTCGAAAACGGGGAGAAATTTGATGATTTCGGGGATTTTGGGTGGATTTCGAGGGGGAAAAGGTGGGGAAACACTAGATCCACGAGTTACACACCGAATCCACGGATCAAAAACAAAAAAACATCATCAAAACTAACAAATCACAAAAAATTTGGGGGTATTTTGTGGGATTTTCGGTTTTAGGACGAAAACAACAAAATCAAGCTAGAAATCACGAGGTAGGGGCTCCAAAAACGTGATCAACGTGGCTCATGATACCATAATGATGTAGGGTGGAACCCTAATTCGTCGATCTTTCACGTTTGGAGGGGATCCTACGGAGGGAACACGAAGAACGCGCGGAAGAACGAGAGGAAATCACGGGGAAAAACAAGAGAGACACTCAACCGACAAGAGATCGATCACACAAGGTCTAGATCATCGAAGCACGAGTGATACATGGTCCAAAATCAACAAAGGAAAGATACAAAGGTAGCCGTTCTTCTCCCGGAGGAGGTCTTGAATCCACGAGGGGATCTTCCCTTAGAGGGGTCTTGAATCTGATGGATCTTCTCCTAGACGGAGGTCCTGATCTCCGAGGAGAAGTACCGGTGGATGAGCAAAGGCTCTCACACACAGATATGAGCTAATCCAATGCTAAGTCTCAAAGTGAGGAGAGGGGTTCTATATATAGAGTCCAGGGCGAAGGGTACATGGGCTCAGCCCAACACGCGCCAAGACAAAGGCCGGCCGGATGATTCGGACGAGGGTCCGGATGATCCGGACTGGTCCGGATGATCCGGGTGGAGTCCCTGATGAGCCGGAGGGTCGGCCGGTGGCGGCGACGGGCCGGATGTCCGGCTGGGATCCGGACGTCCGGCGGGTCCGGATGATCCGGCCTGGTCCGATGATCCGGCTTTAGCGGAGGTTCTGTTGCCTTGGTGGAGTTAGCGGATCGTCCGGACCGGGTCCGGATCGTCCGGGCTCTGTCCGGATCGTCCGGGCCTCTGTCCGGATCGTCCGGCCTCCCTGGTACTTGTGGCTTTCTCCTCTCCGTCTTCACGCATGTCTTCCGCTTCCGATTCTCCTTGCTTCCCAGCTTCTTCATGGTCGACTCCTTGGTGCCTGAGTATGCATAGAGTTTCCGTTTGAGGTAGTAACCATGTCTCATGTGAATCGAAGGATAGTCGTGAGAGGAGTGATGTCACCTCGGTCTCAAGAGCTCTTGCACGTGCTCGAGTCATCGGTCCTTGTGGTGTTGTAGGTGTTGATGTAGAGTCCATGGGGATGATGGAAGGATGCTCCGCATCACCTGAGGTCATGATACTACTGCTCCCACAGAGCGGTACTACCGTGAGCACCTGCAGTACTACCGTAGGAGACTACGGTACTACCGCAAGGGCCTGCGGTACTACCGCTCTGGAGAGCAGTACAACCGCATGCCCCAGATCAGCAACACTAGGAGTCCTTCATTTTGCAGAGAAGACAACAGTGGGAAACAATAAAACCAGAACTGCCATAACTTCTGCAAAAGAGCTCCGAATTGAGCAAACTCAAGCTTGTTGGATACAAGACATCGAGTAGCATCAGAGAAGAACCGGCATACCTCCAACATCGAAAACATCATAGAAGATGCAAGTGAACTTCGTTTTCGATGAACTCGAGCTTGTCATAAAAATGACCAAAAGCTCCAAAACCCGCAAGGAGAAGAACCAAATAAGAACCAATAAGGATGATGCAAGGATGCAATGGTTTGAGCTCTCTACGAACGAAACGATCAAGCAACTCATCGAGAGCCCCTCTTGATAGTACGACAATCGATCCTAAAACTCGGTCTCCCAACTACCACCATGAGACCGGTAAAATAGAGAACCTATCAAGGGCAGACCTCTGCCTTGCACAAAGTCCACTTGAGCTAGATGATGACGATCTACTCCTCCTCAAGATGGACCACCTTTCTTGATTGCGTTGGCTCGATGAAGACTAGTTGATTGCTCCCCCGTACTCCACTATGGGTGAGCCACTCTTCCGCCCATCTTCACAAGTCCATTGTCACCACAATGGACGGGAAGCTTCAAGCACTTGATCTCTTCTTGATGCATCACTTGAACTTGCACACCGCAACCTAACCCCACAAAGAACTCTCACGAAGACCATGGGTTAGCACACAAAGCGTAATGGACAATGCTTACCATACCATGGATCACTTGATCCCTCAGTACATCTTGTGCGCTTTATGTGTTGATCAACTTGATTCACTCTTGACTTAGTCTTGATCAACCTTGAATCTTTCCAACTCTCTTCATTTGGATAATGTCTTGAAGGTAAACATGAATGATCACACAATCTTCTTCTTCAAGACATGCTTGCAATAAGCTCAACACTTACATGATCAATCTTTGGATAATTCCTTAATAGCACCTTGGTCAACTCATAAACTCCTTGAAACCAACACATGGACTTCAAGAAAAGCCTATGGACAAAAACCTTCAAATATAACTCAAGGCAACCATTAGTCCATAGAGATTGTCATCAATTACCAAAACCGAACATGGGGGCACCGCATGTTCTTTCACCTCCTTATTACACGCAAAATAATTGTTCCTCCACCTGACAACAGGGACCCACCGGACGGGCCACCTTATTTTGCAAAAAAATGTTTCCCCCCTGACTGCTGGGACCCACCAGCTACATCTTCGCACGCAAGGAAGTGCGTCCGAAAAAAACGATTCGCCGCCCTGACTGCTGGGACCCACCAGCTACATCTTTGCACGCAAGGAAGTGCGTCCGGGCAAAAAATAAAAAAACAATTTGCCCCCTGATTGCTGGGACCCACCATCTACATCTTCGCACGCAAGGAAGTGCCTGACAGTCGGGACCCACCTGGTCGAAGCGTACGTAGCGTTGTCATTCTGGTCGCGAACATGTACGTACATACTGGTCAATGTAGAGGCGCGCATGTGTCGTAGTAGAGGCGCGCACGTGTCGTAGTAGAGGCGCGCATGTGTCATGTACACGTACATACAACGGCCAGGGTGCAAGAAAGTAAATACGGCCATGTACGTACATACGGGCGGGGTCTCGAACGACTACTCGCGCATACGTACGGCCAGGGCTCGTGTACATGGCTGGGTCGGAACGGAGAAACTGCGTCGTCGTCGTGTTCATTGGGAGGCAACGGAATGCGTTGTGTTCATCGGGAGGCAATGGAATGCGTTGTGTTCATCGGGAGGCAACAGAACGCGTGGGAGCCAACCGGCTTGGACGGAACAGGCAATGGAAACGAGGTCTAGCGTACCGCAGAACGAAGGAAACGGCCTTGTGTTCGACCGGCCACATTCGAAACGGGATCCTGTTCATCGGGAGGGGTCTAGCGTACCACAAAACGGAGAAAACGGACTTGTGTTGGACCTCCTACGGTCGAAACGAGGTCCTGTTGATCGGGAGGGGTGTGGCGTACCGCAAAACTGATGAAACGGACTTGTGTTGGAGCGCTACAGTCGAAACGAGGGTCCTGTTCATCGGGAGGGGTGTGGCGTACCGCAAAACGGGACTCCACGGGATACTGTTCATCTCCATTGTCGACCTCCTCCGGCCTCCACGGCCATCTTGCTCATCCACCGTCGACCTCCTCCGGCCTCCATGGGCTCCTCGCTCATCCACCTCCACCGCGCTACTCCACCGGCTACTTTTCAACCACCCTCTCCACGGGCTCTGCTCAACCACCCTCCACGGATATCGCTCATCCATCCCTCCACCATCTATCGCTCATCCAGCCCTCCACGGGTCGCCCTGCTCATCCAGCCTCCACGGGTCCTGTTCATCCAGCCCCAACCGGCTCGACCGATCGGGTCCTGTTCATCCAGAGGCAACGCCACGGGTCCTGTTCATCCACCCCTACCGCCACTATTCATCCACCCCCGCAACGCCATCGCTCATCCAAAGGCAAAGATCGATCGACTTCGCTTAGCGGCGATAGCAAAGGAATCGCCGATCGGGTTCAAGATTAACACCATCGATCGATCGCTCGGGTTCAGTAACGCGTAGCCAGCAGTGCAATCGTTCGGGTTCAGTTAGAGCCCAACACCTCGCTCGGGTTCGGTTAGAGCCAACGCCTCGCACACACGCGCGTACGTGTACGAGAGAAGCGCGCATCACTCGGCCCCCGACCACCCACCGTAACCGGGAACTCCCCGAAATTTTCCTCGCCCTTGCTTCTACCATGGTTTTTTCCATCATGGACGGCCCAAAGAATGTCATGTAGCTGCGTCTCCGGCCCACCCAGGACAAAAAGCCCATTTTCTGTCATGATTTTTTGTCATAGAAGTAGGAGCCCACCATGATGATACCGGGTTTTGTCACAATTATCGTCATAGAAGTGTCATAAGTATGACAGAAAAAAATTTCGTTTGGCCAAAAATGTCATGGATGTGTCTTTTTTTGTAGTGCTTGCTGATGATCTGCAAACTCTAGAGATTCGTGTTAACAAGCTTCGCACTCCGGGTAATCTAGCGTAGACAAACAGTAGCATACATAAGCAACCACTGAAACGAAACAACGAGAAAACCGAGAAAAGATCCAAATCAAACACGAAACAAGCAAACGGCTTAAACTAACAAAAGTCAAACCTAACAGCATTATTAACATGTGGATTAGATCTTAATAGTAGGTACAAGTGATTAGCTACGATTTGCAAAAAGAAAAACCTCAAATGGAGAAACGAAACTCAAAATGAACGAAACAAGATCGTTTACTAATCTGGACTAAACTCAAATTTTACAGTACCAAAATCATGTTCAAGTTGGTTAACTAGAAATAACAGAACGACATGAAGATTTAGGCACTGGTTTCATCTAATTTGGATAAACGAGTAAAAAGTTATGCTAGTTTTAAGATCAGGGGCTAAATTACGAGAAAACTATTCGCGGATAGGTCCCTGGCCAAAAAATAAACTAAAAAGAAAAAGACTACGGCACGAACGTTCGCTAATAGAACTAAACCGACAAAAACTGTTCGTTAAACGATCTAAACGAACGAACGTTCATTAATTAGATAAACCACAAAAAACCGATCTAACTAAACCAAAAAAACCGTCGAACCGATGGTTCTTACCGGTTTACAAAGAAAACCGGCGGCGGGGAGGTGGATCGGATCGGCGCGGCAGCTCCGGCGATGGTGTGTGGCAGCGGCGGCGACAGCAGCAGCTAGCAGTAGCATGGGGTGATACGTCTCCAACGTATCTACTTTTCCAAACACTTCTTCCCTTGTCTTGGACTCTAACTTGCATGATTTGAATGAAACTAACCCGGACCGATGCTATTTTCAGCAGAACTGTCAGGATGTTGTTTTATGTATAGAAAGCAAAAGTTCTCGGAATGTCCTGAAAATCCACGGAGGCACTTTTTGGAAAATATAAAAAATACTGGCGAAAGAATCAAGACCAGGGGCCCACACCCTGTCCACGAGGGTGGGGGGCGCGCCCTCCCCCTGGGCGCCCCCCCTGTGTCGTGGGCCCCCTGAGGCTCCACCAACCTCACTCGAACTCCATGTATTCCGTCTCGCGGAGAAAAAAATCAAAGAGAAAGTTCCATCGCGTTTTACGATACGGAGCCGCCGCCAAGCCCTAATCTCTCTCGGGAGGGCTGATCTGGAGTCCGTTCGGGGCTCCGGAGAGGGGGATTCGTCGCTGTCGTCATCATCAACCATCCTCCATCACCAATTTCATGATGCTCACCGCCGTGCGTTAGTAATTCCATTGTAGGCTTGCTGGACGGTGATGGGTTGGATGAAATTTACCATGTAATCAAGTTAGTTTTGTTAGGGTTTGATCCCTAGTATCCACTATGTTCTGAGATTGATGTTGCTATGACTTTGCTATGCTTAATGCGTGTCACTAGGGCCCGAGTTCCATGAATTCAGATCTGAACCTATTATGTTTTCATGAATATATGCGTGTTCTTGATCCTATCCTGCAAGTCTATAGTCACCTATTATGTGTTATGATCCGACAACCCCGAAGTGACAATAATCGGGATACTTCTCGGTGATGACCGTTGTTTGAGGAGTTCATGTATTCACTATGTGCAAATGCTTTGTTCCGGTTCTCTATTAAAACGAGGCCTTAATATCCTTTAGTTTCCGCTAGGACCCCGCTTCCACGGGAGGGTAGGACAAAAGATGTCATGCAAGTTCTTTTCCATAAGCACGTATGACTATTTACGGAATACATGCCTACATTACATTGATGAACTGGAGCTAGTTGTGTGTCACCCTATGTTATAGCTATTACATGAGGAATCATATCCGACATAATTATCCATCACTGATCCATTGCCTACGAGCTTTTCACATATTGTGCTTTGCTTATTTAGTTTTCCGTTGCTATTGTTACAATCACTACAAAACCCAAAAACATTACCTTTGCTACCGTTACCTTTATTATCATACTACTTTGCTACTAAATAGTTTGCTGCAGATACTAAGTTATCCAGGTGTGATTGAATTGACAACTCAACTGCTAATACTCAAGAATATTCTTTGGCTCCCCTTGTGTCGAATCAATAAATTTGGGTTGAATACTTTACACTTGAAAGTTGTTGCGATCCCCCACACTTGTGGGTTATCATGGGGCGGCGGCGGCGCGAGCTACGGCAGCGGTGAGAGCTACGGGCGGTGCCGGCGCGAGCTACGAGCGGTGGCGGCAACGGTGCTCGGCGGCGGAGGTGAGGCTGTGGGGCGGCGGGGCTGGCAAGGCGGCGGTGGCGAAGTGAGGAGGAGGCGGCGACTTTGGGGCGGCTTATAAGGAGGGGCCCCGGGGAAAACCGACTTCGGGAGGGGGGCGACTCCACGGCGGGCGACGCGGGCAAGGCGGCGACGCGGCTGGGCATGGCCCGGCTCGGCTCGGGCCGGCCCAGAACTTTTTTTAAACCAATTTCGCCGCGAAGGAAAAATCCTAAATAAATATAAAAAAATCTAAAAAATTCCAGAAACAATTTTCACCGTCAAAGCCTAATATTTAGGACAAGATGAACATTTTTCTGGACTAAAATTTAGTTTTCAAAAATGCAATATTTTTCTAATTCCAATAAAATAGCAAATAAAATACCAATAAAATAATAATTTGATTTTAAAATTATTTCTCCAGTATTTCTCTTAGGTTGAAGAAGTCATATTATCTTCTATCATTTATTTTTAATATTGGAAATAATAGGAGAGAGAATAATAAATCAAATTGATCCTTTCTTCAAATTTGAATTAAATTCAAATATGAATTTTGTGAAACCTCCAACTCTCTCCTTGGGTCCTTGAGTTGCTTAATATTTCCAGGATCATAACAAAATGCAAGAATAAATACGATATGCATATGATGATCTATGTATAACATCCAAATTGAAAATTGGGATGTTACAAACCTACCCCCCTTAAGATGAATCTCGCCCTCGAGATTCGGGTTCGTCAGCAAAAAGGTTTGGGTGGTCCTTGCGAAGATCTTCTTCTTGTTCCCAGGTGGCTTCCTTCTCGGTATGGTGGCTCCACTAAACTTTGCAAAACTTGATAACCTTGTTGCGAGTAACTCGAACGGAAAACTCGAGAATCTTGACTGGCTTCTCTTCATAGGTCAAATCACTATCTAACAGAATTGCTTCCATTGGCATTGTATCTCTCAGAGGAATATCGGCCATCTCTACATGGCACTTCTTCAACTGGGAAACGTGAAACACATCATGAACTCCTGACAATCCTTTGGGTAATTCCAACTTGTATGCAACTTCTCCCATGCGTTCCAAAACTCTATATGGTCCCACAAAATGTGGTGCTAGCTTTCCCTTGACTCCAAAATGTTTAACTCCTCGAAGTGGGGACACAAGAAGACATGCTCCGTCTCCGACTGCGTATACTATCTCCTTGCGTTTATTATCCGTATAACTCTTCTGCCCGGACTGGGCTACCTTGAGTCTGTCGCGAATCAACTTAACCTTCTCTTCAGAGTCCTTGATTAAGTCTGGTCTGAACAACTGTCGATCTCCAACTTCATCCCACGATAATGGTGTCCTGCACCTCCTTCCGTACAAGGCTTCGAAAGGGGCCATCTTCAAACTGGCTTGATAACTGTTGTTATAAGAGAACTCTTCATATGGCAAATTGTCATCCCAACTAGATCCATAATCTAGCGCACAAGCTCTCAACATGTCTTCCAGAATCTGATTGACTCTCTCGGTTTGTCCATCTGTCTGTGGATGAAAGGTTGTACTGAACTCTAGTCTGATACCCAAAGTTTCATGCAACTGATTCCAAAACTTTGAAGTGAACTGGGTTCCTCTATCTGATACAATGGTCCTCGAAACTCCATGCAGACATACGATCCTGGTCATGTATATCTTTGCCAACTTAGCGTGTAGGTTGCCTTCACCGGGATGAAATGTGCTACTTTCGTCAAACTATCGAATACAACCCAGATAGAGTCGTAGCCTGAACGAGTCCTGGGTAATCTAGTGATAAAATCCATGCCAAGTTTATCCCACTTCCATTCGTGTATCGGCAATGGCTGTAGCAATCCTGTTGGCTTCTGATGCTCTGCCTTGACTCTCTAACATACATCACATACTGCTACATACTCGGCAATATCCTTCTTCATTCCTGTCCACCAGAAACTTTCCTTCAAATCCAGATACATCTTAGTGTTGCCTGGGTGAATCGAGTACGGCGAATCGAGTACGGCGAATCATGGGCCTCCGGCAGAATCAACTTCCTAATCTCAGGGTCATTAGGCACGTAAATACGATCTTCAAACCATAAAGTGTCGTGCTCATCCTCACGAAATCCTTTAGCTTTTCCTTTACTCATCCTCCCTTTTATCTCAGCAATCTCCTTGTCATCTTTCGGGCTTCTCTGATCTTACCCAACAAAGTGGACTAAATTTCCAATGCTGCAACATAACCTCTCGGAACTATCTCCAAGCATAGCTCTCGAAGATCATCTTCTAACTCCTTTGGTAATCCTCCGATTATTAGGGTGTTAACATAAATCTTGTGGCTCAACGCATCTGCTATGACATTGGCCTTTCCAGGATGATAGTGCAATTTCATATCATAATCCTTTATGAGCTCCAACCATCTCCTTTGCCTGAGATTCAAATCCTTCTGCATGAAGATGTATTTCAAACTCTTATGATCCGTGTATACATCACAATGGTTTCCAATGAGAAAGTGTCTCCATGTCTTCAGAGCATGCACTACGGCTGCTAACTCCAAATCATGCATAGCATAATTCAACTCATGAGGTCGAAGCTATCGTGAGGCATATGAAACAACTCTTCCTTCTTGCATAAGCACACCTCCAAGTCCTTGACGTGAAGCGTCACAATATACTTGGTAATCCTTACGTTGGTCTGGGAGAATCAGCACTGGGGCTGTAACCAAATGTTTCTTCAACTCCTGAAAGCCGGCCTCGCAATCCATGGTCCATTTAAACTTGGTGTCCTTCTTCAATAACTCCGTCATGGGCTTTGCAATCTTGGAGAAATTCTCGATAAACCTCCAATAATAGCCTGTGAGTCCAAGAAAATTCCTGATCTCTCCAACTGATGTGGGTCCCAACCACTTAGTGACAGAAGCAACCTTGGTAGGGTCTACTGCTATTCCTTCTCCGGATATAACATGTCTGAGAAATCCAACTTCCTTTAACCAAAACTCACATTTGCTGAACTTGGCATCCAACTGATGTTCCCTGAGCTTCTCAAGAACCAAACGCAAATGCTCCTTATGCTCTTCTTCATTCTTCGAGTAGACCAATATATCATCAATGAACACCACGATGAACTTATCCAAAAACTCCATAAACACTTTGTTCATCATATTCATGAAATAGGCAGGTGTGTTAGTCAATCCAAATGACATAACGGTATACTCATAAAGCCCATACCTTGTGGTAAAGGCCGTCTTAGGTATATCCTGCTCTCGGATCTTCAACTGGTGATAACCTGATCGAAGATCGATGTTGGAGAAAACTTTAGCTCCTTGCAACTGGTCAAACAAATCATTGATCATCGGTAGAGGGTATTTGTTCTTGATTGTCACCTCATTCAACACACGATAATCAACAACCATCCTTAAAGATCCATGCTTCTTCTCCACTAGAAGCACTGGGGCTCCCCAAGGTGATGAACTTGGTCGAATGTAAACTTTCTCCAGTAACTCCTTTATCTACGTCTTAATTTCCTCTAGATCTTTTGCGGGCATCTAATATGGTCTCTTTGATATTGGTCCGGTGCCTGGCAATAACTCTATGAAAAACTCAATGTCGCGATCCGGTGGCATGCCTGGTAACTATTTCGGAAATACGTCAGGATAATCCTTCACCACTAGTACTTCCTCCTGAACAACTCCTGATAAGGAATTCACCCGCGTTCTCCTCGGCGCATGGCAGGATACATACTTGATCCTCTTTCCTTCTGGGGTGGTGAGAAGAATTGATTTACTAGCGCAATCGATGTTTCCTTCAAACTTGGAGCCAGTCCATGCCTAGTATCACATCCAATCCTTGTGACTCCAGAACAATCAGGTCGGTGGGGAAAACATGTCTACCTATGGTTACTGGCAACTGATAGCATCCCCTACTAGCCATATACTCCGCTCCTGGGGAACTTACTAACATAGGTGACTTAAGGGCTACGGTTGGCAGGTTATACTTATCCACAAATCCCCTTTATATGTATGAATGCGATCCACCAGTATCGAAAAGAACAAGTGCGGTAAATGCATTAATCAAAAACTTACCAACAACTGTGTCGGGTTGATCCTCAGTCTCCTCCACACTGACGTGGTTCACCTAACCTTTGGTGAAGGCGTTGGGCTTCTTGGCAGAACCTCCATTGCAATTTACATTCTTTGCTTTAGGACATTTAGTGGCATAATGTCCGGTCTTCTGGCACTTGAAATAGGTAATGTGGCTCAGATCCCTCTTGGCGGGTGTTGCGAGGTTGTAACGGTTTTGGCTGTTGGTTCCTCCATTCCCATTGCCATTCTTGGGGCCACTGTGGTTGTGCGAACTTGCTCCATTGTGTGTATGTCCTCCATGGTTATGGACTCCATGGTTGTGAGTATGTCCTCCCGAGTACGGAGAATAGCGGGGCTTCTGCTGAGCTCCAGAAGTGTACCTCCCCTGTCCATACTTCCTCTTGCAATTATCAATTTGTGCTGCTTGCCTTCACTCATGAGGGCCCTGTCTACCAACTCCCGGTAGTTGTTGAAAGTTGCCACCATCAACTGCATGCTCAGCTCATCGTTGAGTCCCTCAAGAAACTTCTCCTGCTTAGCGGCATTTGTGGCTACATCATCTGGGGCATAGCGTTCTAACTTGCTAAACTCATCCACATACTGGCCCACTGTATGCCTCCTTGGTGCAAGTTGCGAAACTCGCGCTTCTTCATGTTCATAGCTCCTGTGAAACATGGGCAGTACAGAAAGCCTACTGAAACTGATCCCATGTAACTGTGTCAATGGGATATGTGGCGGTGAAATTCTCCCACCAAGATGCTGCGCGTCCATCAAGATGATGTGCGGCAAAGCGCACTCTCTCCGTATCTGTGCATCCTGCAGTGATCAGCTCTCTTCCAATCTCACGGAGCCAATCATCTGCAACTATCGGCTCGGTGCTACTAGAGAACACCGGCAGATTCAACCTTAGAAAATGGGCTAGGTGGTCAACAGGGGGTGGTGGCGATGGGTTATTGTTGTTGTTTTTGTTGCCTTGGTTCTGGTTCTGAACTAGTATCTGCATCAAGCCATTCTGCTGCTGGATCAACTGAGTGAGCTCTGGTGGGAAATAAAATCCATTGTCACGTCTCGGAGGCATCTGATGGGTTAGAAGGGGTGAGAAAACAGAATAGAAAAGAGGTCTAAGAGATATTCACTACCCATATGCTCATGAGACAAACACAATCAATTCACTTCATTCAATAGCACACAAGATTCACACAAATGATCTAACCTATGATTACAAACTCAATCATTGCTAAACTACTTGGAGGAATACTACTAGTTACATGGTAGTCATCTAGAAATTTTCATCAGAGGAAGACTCCATAATATATGCTCCAGCTTCGTCAATGTAGTCGTCATCGCTGTCATCATTTGCATCACTATCCGTGTCGGTGTCGTCCAAGATGATGTGGTCCTCCGAACGGATCTCCTTTGCTAGTTCTCGCTTGAGATTCTCCACTGGTAGTCCTACCTTCGTCTTCAGGTCTTCATGCTTCTCTAGTAGTACGGCAATCTCTTCCTTGTATCCTTCGCATGTAGACTTGAGTTCTTCTTCTAGCTCGTTGTTTATCTTCATCAGTTTCTTGATCTTCTTCATGTGGATAATTTGTTGATTCTCTTGTCGACGAATATGATCTCCCATCTCTTGAATGTAGGCCGCAATTGATCAATCCCTCCTGGTACGAATCATCTCCCATTCTTCATCTTAGCGGCCACATATTTGATAAATGGTGTTCTCCAGCTCCTTGTGATACACTTCACATATGCGTCCAAAGGTGATATGGGCTGCCATGCTCTTTCCTATACTCCAGCTTGGTGCATCCAGGTAGAAATCAATAGGCTCCATTGTTGGCGCAAAAGTCCTCCCAGGTACCCAGACTTTGATCTTCCAGCGCTCCTTTTCCGGTACAAATGTAGAGAAAGTCCTCGTGAAGCTTGGTAGTCCAATGTTCAAGTACTTAGTGACTTCCTTCAAGTGTCTTCCAAAAGGGGTGTCGTCATCCGGCCGAGTGAACTTGTTCCTGGGATCCGCCATCTATAAAGTAGAAATAAAGGAGAATTAGAAATGAGCAGAGAAGAGAAATCCCGTGGCTTATTCTAGTGGTCATGTCCTATAGTCAGTGTGTGCTCTGATACCATCTTTTAGCGACCACGATCCGAATGGACCGAAGTCTCTGTGCATCAGTGTCATCCCTGGATCGGTAATGCTGACACGCACAGTACTCGAGGAATTATAACAGAGTTCAATCACACACTTATTATATCGAGTCCTCATAAAGAGTATGATTACAAAAATACCATGGCTGAAAGCCATCTAAACAAAATTACTGCGGAAGCTTCAAACATAAATGAGTCCATCAACTCCAACGCCATAGCTGAGTGCAAAACAACGACCTATCGCACCTTATTCGTCGTCTGAGTAGTCTGCAACATGAGACATTGCAGCCGTGTAGGTCAGCACATTCAATATGCTAGCAGAGTTACACTATAAAGCAATGAAATGCAAGAACTATATCTACATGCAATATTTGGCTGGTGGAGGCTGTAAGTTTATGATTTTGCATAAAGCTAGTTTTTTCCTACAACAAAGGAATAAATTGATTTAACTACTCCCAAGTTGCCCAATATTTGAGAAGGTAACCCCAACTCAAATCCCAATTAAAAGTATCATCATTAACCCAATAAATTCATTAAGTAAAGTTATGAGATCAAATCAATAATTCAAGTACCAGATACTCAAGATGTCCATAACCGGGTACACGGCTAACCGTGATTAGTTTATACCCTCTGCAGAGGTTTGCACACTTTTCCCCACAAGACTCGGCTGCATTCATGATCGGATGATCGAGACATAGTCTTTCTGAAGCATTAACTCTCTACTCCGGGCGGACCGGTACACCTACTTTTCCCTACATCTGCTAGTCCACCTAGTTTCTAGCATGAATAATCTTATGATCGCTTTGAGCCTGGGTGGCGAACCGTAGGAAAAATCACACGGGTACTCCGGGATTTCCTTAAATAGGCAACACTGGGTTACCCAGGTGCCTCAACCAATCCACCCAGATGTATACTAAAGTTGCCACCTTAATGTTATCCATGATTAAATAACTCTCAAAACTTCCATGTGTGAATCACGATCCAATCCCCGTCTACGAGCATGGCTAAGCAATAAATAAGCATAATGTATATTCCCGGGGTGATCCAAAGGTATTAGGTTCCTACCTCAAGTACTACAACCAAAACCACATGTTCCCAATCCTACTCATGCAATTGTTTGAGGGATAATACTAATGCATAGTAAAAACTGGGTATAGAAGAGTATGATCAAAGTGTAACTTGCCTTGCTGACAATCTGCAAACTCTAGAGATTCGTATTAACAAGCTTCGCACTCCGGGTAATCTAGCATAGACAAACAGTAGCATACATAAGCAATCACTCAAACGAAACAACGAGAAAACCGAGAAAAGATGCAAATCAAACACGAAACAAGCAAACGGCTTAAACTAACAAAAGTCAAACCTAACAACATTATTAACATGTGGATTAGATCTTAACAGTAGGTACAAGTAATTAGCTACGATTTGCAAAAAGAAACACCTCAAATGGAGAAACGAAACTCAAAATACGAACGAAACAAGATCATTTACTAATCTGGACTAAACTCAAATTTTATAGTACCAAAATCATGTTCAAGTTGATTAACTGGAAATAACAGAATAAAACAAAGATTTAGGCGCTGGTTTCATCTAATTTAGATAAACGAGTAAAAAGTAATGCTAGTTTTAAGATCAGGGGCTAAATTGCGAGAAAACTATTCGGATAGGTCCCTGGCCGAAAAATAAACTAAAAAGAAAAAGACTACGGCGCGAACGTTCGCTAACAGAACTAAACCAACAAAAACTGTTCGTTAAACAATCTAAACGAACGAATGTTCGTTAATTAGATAAACCCTAAAAAAAATAAACCGATCTAAGTAAACCAAAAAAACCATTGAACCGGTGGTTTTTACCGGTTTACAAAGAAAACTAGCGGCGGCGAGGTGGATCGGATCGGCGCAGTAGCTCCGGCGACGGCGGGCGGCAATGGCGGCAGCAGCTAGTAGTAGCGCTGCGGCAGCATTCATGAGCTACTGGCGGCTCTACGACGGTGCTTTCGGCGGGAAGGCGAGGTCATGGGCAACAGTCTTGGCAAGGTGGCGGGTCAAGAGCGGCCGTGGCGGCGAGTGAGGAGGAGGCAGCGGCTTCGGGGCGGCTTATAAGGAGGGGCCCCGAGGAAAACCGACTTGGGGAGGGGGTCGGCGAAGCGGCGGCGGCTCAGACTCCTTCGGAAGTCCGGCGACTCCACGGCGGGCGACACGGGCAAGGCGGCATCAGGCTGGCTGGGCCACCTTTCGGCTCGGGCCGCCCGAACTTTTTAAACCAATTTCATGAAGGAAAAATCCTAAATAAATATAAACAAATTCTAAAAAATTCCATAAACAATTTTCACCGTCCAAACCTAATATTTAGGACAAGATGAACATTTTTCTGGACTAAAATGCAGTTTTCAAAAATGCAATATTGTCTAATTCCAATAAAATAGCAAATAAAATACCAATAAAATAATAATTTCATTTTAAAATGCTTTCTCCAATATTTCTCTTAGGTTGAAGAAGTCATATTATCTTCTCTCATTTATTTTTAATATTGGAAATAATAGGGGAGAAAATAATAAAATCAAATTGATCCTTTCTTCAAATTTGAATTAAATTCAAATATGAATTTTGTGAAACCTCCAACTCTCTCCTTGGGTCCTTGAGTTGCTTAAGATTTCCAGGATCACAACAAAATGCAAGAATAAATATGATATGCATATGATGATCTATGTATAACATCCAAATTGAAATTTGGGATGTTACAACAGGTATGATATTTATTTTGTTATAATTATATGAGGTTTTGATAAACCGGCTCTGGTTCTGGATAATATAAGTCACCAGTGGTTTGTTATATGGTTTTTTTTGACCCACCTTGGGGTAACCGCCAAGGTACTTGTGCTCTGTTTGTATGCAGGGTATATGACAATATGCTTAGGCAAAATTGATAATGACTATGAGCTTGAATATTATATCATCAAAGAAGATCAATACAGCTCATCAAAAGTGTTTTGCAAGTAAACATGCGCGATGGCATGGCAGATAAATTGTTTGAAAGCTAGCCTATTACAAGGCAAGTGATGGCCTAAAAGAATAATTGTTTTGGCAAAGTCTCGCAGCGAGCAGATGCTAAGCCGACCTATGGCTTACTGGTCTTGGCCTTCACGGGTTGAAGGTGTCGGCGTTCTGGGAACGGGGGTCCCCAGACTTGCCTGCCTGCGGCCTGCGGTGTGGCTCAAGTGGTGGCCCAGTACAGCCCATCTTCATCAACTCAAGCTCAAGACCCTCGCGAGGGGCCAAGCCTTGCGGGGCGGACGACGCAAGGCTTCCTCAGGAGCGGCCTCACCAGGCAGGCTCGCGAGGAGGCAGAGAGATCAAGGCAGGGGTACCTCGCTAGGTGCTCATGACGCAAGCCATGACGATCGAGACCAGGCGGGCGCCAGGCGAGTGTCGGCCTGTGCAGTGTCCTTGCTTCCTCTTTGGTGCAAAGGGGGCAAGCGCAGGCGCGGAGTACCGAGGCATCAGGCAAAGGTTACCATTTCGGTGCAACAAGACCAAGACCAGCAAAGCGGCAGGACGGAGGTCACCGTGGAGCCCAGACGGCGTCATCGCCAGTGCCTTTGGCAGCCGAAGACCAACTTTAGTCAGGATAACTTGTACTAGATGTTCCCCTCCAAAATGGTCGTTGTTGGATCCCTTCCCGCTCAATATTTGGGAAGAGGACCAGGGCCTCTATATATAGAGCTAGCCACCACAGAGTAGATAAGATCATCTAGAGGCGGGAAGATCCATCCCAAGTAGAACACCACACCAGCTCAAGAACACCTCTCGCGAGGCTGTTCTTCCTCTGTACTGTTCATCATCAGCCCCTGAGGCAATCCACCGCACCACACACTGGATTAGGGTATTACACCACAACGGTGGCATGAACCAATATAAACTTTGTGTCCCTTGTGTTGTTTATCGTTTAGCTTAGATTCGTAGCAAGGCGTTGGGGCGTGAATCGGTAGGGGAAAGATATTCGCGCGCACCCTAGAGTTCGAACCTTAAGGGTTTTGCCAGAACCCGATATCCGACATTTGGCGCGCCAGGTAGGGGTGCGCCGGACCTCTCCCTTCCGTCGACCCGCTCTCCATCAACACCGTGCCTCGTCCTCATGACGGATAACGCGCCGCCCGCTCCGGCTACCGACGCCGGCACTAGGGCCAGGGGCTCCGAGCCTTGGCCCCCACCTTGCGATAGGTGTAGTGGCCGAACAAGTTCAAGCCAGACATGCCGTCGTGCTATGACGGTGCGGCAGATCCGCTGGCTTTCCTGCTGGCATATGAGGAGGCCGTCCTCAAGGCCAGGGGCGACGACAGGGTCATGGCTAACTGGCTTCCCATGGCCCTCACCGGCGTTCCGCGCATGTGGCTGCTCCACCTACCAACGGCTTCAGTGGCCTCCTGGGAGGAGCTGAGCAGCCTCTTCCTCGCCCATTATCTTTGCTTGCTGGCGCCCGGTCGTCGCGAGCTCTCTGGCGGCTCGCAAGCGCCACCCTCGAGCCGCCACGTCAAGCCGTTCGTCCGCCAGATCGGCGCCACTCTCGCGCGCCGTGAAGCTCCTCTGGGTTGGGTGGCACCCAAGGCCGACCTGGCCTTCAGCTTGGATGATCACCCCGCTAGCACCACCTGCTCGGGTGTGCTCCCGATGTTGTGCACTCCCACCATTTGCCAGGTGGCCGTCTCCAGGACCCTCATCGACAGCGACGCCGGACTCAACATGCTCTCGGTGGAGGCCTTCAGCCTCCTCCATGTGCCCTTGGAGCGACTCCGACCCAGCAAGTCCTTCTCGGGCGTCGGAGGCAGTTCTACCGACTCCCTGGGGCAGATCCGCCTCCCGGTGACCTTTGGCACCCACGACAACTTCTGCATGGAGCTGGTAAACTTCGACATCACCCCCATCGGCCTCCCGTACAACACCATTCTCAGCTACCCAGCCTTGGCCCAGTTCATGGCAGCGACTCACCCGGCCTACAACCTCGTGAAGATGCCCGGGAGCAGCGACGTCCTCACCGTAGCCGAAGATGCAAAGGATGCTCTACAGGCGCTCAAGCTCGCCTTCAAGGCGGCCGTGGTGGCACAGTCCACCGGCGCCGACGCCCTCAAGGCCAAGGGGGCTGCGCCAACCAAGAAGAAGCAGCTGTTCACCCAAGACAAGGCGGAAACTAAGCAGGTACCAGTCGATGAGGATGGATCCTCTGGCGGAACCTTCACCATAGGCACCAATCTCGGCCCCGAGCAAGAGGAGGCTCTAGTGAAATTCTTGTGCACGAACAAGGAGGTGTTCACGTGGGAGCCCAAGCAGCTAGCAGGGGTCCCAAGGCAGGTGATCGAGCACCACCCGAACGTGTGCCCCAATGTGCGCCCCGTGAAGCAGAAAGCGAGGCGGCAATCCACCGAGAAGCAGACCTTCATCGTCCAAGAAACCCGCAAGCTAGAAGCTGCGGGAGTCATTCGCGAGGTTCGCTATCCGGAATGGCTGGCCAACCCTGTTGTTGTGCCGAAGAAGGGAGGAAAGGAGCGCATGTGCGTCGACTTCACCAACCTCAACAAGGCCTGCCCCCAAGATCCATTCCCGCTCCCCCGCATCGACCAAATCATCGACTCCACCGCTGAGTGCAACCTGTTGTGCTTCCTGGATGCCTTTTCGGGCTATCACCAGATCAAGATGGCGGTAGAAGATGTGGAGAAAATGTCCTTCCTGACCCCGTGCGGGGTGTACTGCTACACCTGCATGCCGTTTGGATTGCGCAACGCAGGCGCAACCTTTTCAGCGACTGATGCATATCGCCTTGGGCCGGCAGCTCGGGAGAAACGCCGAAACCTACGTCGACGACATCATGGTGAAGTCTCGGGAGGCCAAGACCCTGATACAGGACCTGGACCTGGAAGAAACCCACGGCTCAACCCGGAGAAGTGCATGTTCGGTGTTCTTCTGGCAAGCTTCTGGGCTTCCTCGTGTCCCACAGAGGTATCAAGGCCAACACGGAGCAGGTCAAGGCAATCAAAGACATGAGTCCACCGCAAACCCTCAGGGAAATGCAGAAGCTCACCGGGCGAGTAATTGCGTTAGGACGCTTCATCTCCAAGCTGGGGGAACGAGCCTTGTCCTTCTTCAAGCTGATGAGAAGAAGGGTCCGTTCGAATGGACTCAAGAGGCTGATGAAGCGTTCCAAGATCTCAAGAAGTACCTGACCAGCCCTCCAGTGATGGTGGCTCCACGCCCTCAGGAGCCCTTGGTGCTCTACCTTGCCGCCATGCCCTACTCCGCCAGCGCAGCTCTAGTGGCGGTTCGGGAGGAGCGCCGGGTCAAGGCTGCGTCGGCCCCGACCCCGACCGTGCCAGCTCAAGGCCAAGAAGGCCTCGCGAGGGCCACGGCCTCGGCAGATGGAGACCAGCCTCAACAGGATGACGCCTTCGGAGTTGAGGGGACCTCACCAGGCAGCCAAGAGCTGGGGGCTCAAACGCCTCAGGAGGCGCTCAACTGTCCGGAGGGTACGGGCTCTGTCGGCACGCCCACTCTCATTGAGCATCCCGTGTATTTCGTCAGCACGGTGCTGTGGGATGCAAGGGCATGGTGCCCCATGCCCCAAAAGCTCTTGCTCGCGCTATTGGTGGCCTCTCGGAAGTTGCGGCACTACTTCCAAGGTCACCCCATCAAGGTCGTCTCAGCCTATCCATTGGAGAGGGTGAGTCCTAACTCCGCTGGAAGGGTTGTTGAATGGAACATTGAGCTGCAAGCGTTTCAGTTAGAATTCAGCACGACCAGAGTCGTCAAGGGAGCCGCACTTGCAGATTTTGTGGCAGAATGGACAGAGGTGCCAGGGCTCGAAGCAGGAGGAGATCGGTCGCTTTCCCCGGGAAGCGAGGCGCCAGACGGCTAGGTTATGCACTTCGATGGAGCATTCTCACGACATGGCACAGGGGCACGCGCAGTGCTTATATCCCCCACTCAGGACAAGCTCTACTACGTCGTGCAGCTCTGTTTCCAGCAGGGCAAAAAGGTTTCCAACAACATAGCAGAGTATGAGGGCCTCATAGCAGGCTTAAAGGCAGCGGCTGCACTGGGGGTGAAGCGCCTCATCATCAAGGGTGACTCGCAGCTTCTCGTCAACTTCTCCAACAAAGTGTACGAACCCAAGGGCGAGCACATGGAGGCGTATCTTGCAGAAGTGTGCAAGATGGAAAAGCAGTTTTTGGGGCTGGAGCTGCAGCATGTGCCTCGCAACACCAATCAGGAGGCTGATGACATCGCCAAGAGGGCATCGAGGCGGCTACCTTAGGAGCCTGGTGTTTTCGAGGAACGACTCTTCAAGCCCTCAGCATCATCGTCACTATCAAGCACGGCGCAACCTTGGGAGGAACTCCCTCAACCGCCTTCCTCAGGAGCCCCGGCCTGTGGCCCGACCTCGGGAGCATGCTTGCTCCTGGCGATGGAGCCTCAGGAAGGATGCTGGACTGCGGAGCTCAAGGATTACCTGATGCAAGGGACTCTACCCGAGAAATAAGAGGACGCGGAACGCATGACCCGGCAGGCCACAGCCTACTGCATCCAAGACGGAGAGCTCTACCGGAAGCGGCCCAACGGTGTTTCCCTACGTTGCATCTCCAGGGAACAGGGGAAGGAGTTGCTGGCAGACATTCACGGTGGAGACTGTGGACACCACTCGTCATCGCGGACCCTCAGCGGCAAGGCATTTCGCAGCGGGTTTTATTGGCCTACCGCACTCAACGACGCAATCGAGCTGGTGAAGGCTTGCGAAGCCTGTCAATTCCACGCCAAGCAGATTCATCAGCCAGCTCAGGGCCTGCAGATCATACCACTCTCGTGGCCGTTCGCGGTTTGGGGGCTGGACATTTTGGGCCCGTTTCCTCGGGCGTCAGGGGGCTATCGCTACCTCTACGTCGCCATTGACAAGTTCACCAAGTGGGCGGAGGTGGAAGCTGTCTGCACCATCCTAGCCGGCTCCGCAGTCCAGGTCATCAAGGGCCTCGTGAGCAGATTCGGGGTGCCTAACCGCATCATCACCGACAACGGTTCACAGTTCACCAGCAATCTCTTCAAAACATATTGTGCTAACCTTGGAACGCAGATATGCTACGCTTCGATGGCACACCCTCGGAGCAACGGCCAGGCTGAATGCGCCAACGCAGAGGTCCTAAAAGGCCTCAAAACCAGGACCTTCAAGAAGAAGCTAGAGGTCTGCGGAAGGGGCTGCTACGACGAGCTCCAGTCCGTGTTGTGGTCTATCCACACTACTTTGTTAATCCTAAACATAACCCTAGGTACGGACTATATAGGCTTGGGTAGGTAGGAGACGAAGTGGAGGCCCAACATCCCTCTCAGCCGGCCATCCTGGAGGGCCCGTGCGCACGGGGGTCCCGTGTGCACGGTAACGCCCGTGCGCACGGGGTGCTACAACTCCAACTCCCTGGATAGTCCGTCGGCACGGGGTCTCGGGGGCCTGTGCACACGGGGTCGCCTAGGACTTCTTGTCCAGTTGCTGTTGAACTCGTTCTTCTTCCTTGGTGACTTGGGTTGCTTCTCCTTGGACTTGGTGGTGCTCCTCAACTGCTTGGAATGGTCCCTCTTTGTACCTAATGAGGCATAAAGTATTTTGGTGAGGTAGCAACCAAGTTCCACTTGTATCCATATGCATATCAACTAGGAAGGAGTTCACCTCGGTTTCCATTGCACGTGCTCTAGCTCTTGTCATGGGTCCACATGGTGCTTGATGTGTTGGTGTGGAGTCTATGGGGATGATGGAAGGATGCTCTGCATCAAGATTCCTCTTGGAATATTAAGCCCTTCTCTCGTCGAATTGGGGATGAACTATCTCTCAAGCCATCCACTTCTCATAGAGATTTGGGGATGAACTACCTAGTTGTTTCTTTCCTTTGTGTGTTGTTATATCTTGATGTTGCCCTTGTTTGACCTTGTGATTTGAGCCGGTACTTGGTTGACAACCTTATCCTTGTGAGTTTCCTCTTATTTGCATTGCTTTAGTAGATCTCTCCTATTTCCCCCCAAAATTTTCTTATTACTTCTTCAACTTCCAGAATCCAAGTTTTCCTAGAGAAGTGCAGATTTTCCTACCTAGATGATTTTGCCCCAATTTTTTTTCTTTTCCTTCTTCAACTTTGGAGATCCAAGTTTCCCCCCAAAAGTGCAGATTTTTCCTACCCGGACTGCCCGAATTTTTATCTGGTCTAGTTCTCTTGACGTGCATTTTTGTCGGTTGTCGCTAGGTTGGTTCCAGTGCTTTCTTGGGTACTTCTACACAAACTTGGGCCAACAACCTTGACTACGATGACGTGCATCTCCTTGTTTTGACACCTTCATTGGAAGCAAGGTCAGTACAACCGACAACCTTGAGGGTAAGGTGACATGAGGTATCCGTTCCATCATAGCTTATCTTCCATTGCCATGCACTTTGATAACCCTTCCACCCTTTTCTGAATACCTTTGCTCCTATCGAGATTAGCTATTTGAGAATTGTTGGGCCTCATGAATTTGCGCACCTAGTGATAGCTTATGAATCTTATCATGTTCTATAGTTACTCTGTGTATATGTTGTAATAGTTGTCTTACATAGTCGACCAAGTCACAAGGAAAGTGGTAAAAGGAAGAGAAAGTTCAAACAAAAAGGGCGGTAAGAGAAATATATAGTAGGGTTTATAAGCAAAAGATTTGAGCAACAAAGATACTCGTGCCAACGATAAACTGGATAGAGAATGTTACACTTGTTCTTGTAGGTTGGTGCCAAGTTCACTCGTGCCAACGATAAACTGGATAGAGAATGTTACACTTGTTCTTGTAGGTTGGTGCCAAGTTCACGAACCTAGCCCTCAAGAGCAATCAAGTTGGCATCTCTTTGTCCTGTTCAACGTGAGCATTGGTCTTAGTTAGGCATTTTTGTCTTTCTCGTTCCTTTGGTTGCACTAGCCCCACTTATCTTTATGAGTATGTGTTTCCATTGCTATATCTCTATTTTGTGATTGTTGAGCGCCACATGTGCATGGCCCATGCACGTAGGATTTTCTGGTTGTCGTAATCTTACCAAATGTCCCACTTGTCCTCTAAATATTTCCCATGTAATTAGGATCATAGGCGTGGACGTCAGGACTCATTGTACGTGCTATATATGTGCATCATATGTTGTGAATACATGTGCTTGCATCATTCTATTCTCTACTTGTTTCTCATTTTCAATCATTTAGATCTTACCCAACTTTACAATATCTTGATCCACTTGTTGCATGATTTTGTGCCACTAACCCTACCAAACTTCACATAAAGCATTATGTGTAGGTATTTATAGTTTACTAGCTGACGATATAAGCGTTATTTGAAGTCAATAAATCTAGCTATGAATGCCTTCCCATAAAAAAACTACCAAACTCCACATTAAGCGTTGTGTGTAGGTGTGCTAGCTTTGGGATTAGGATCACTACCAAGCATTGCCCCCTTTCACATTGACAATCTTGAGGTCTCTTGATTAGTCAACGACATCAGAAAGAGATACTTTGGTATTATTCATTTCGTTTTCTAGTCATACATTGTTCGAGTGTCACTATAGATAGAAAAGGTACATCTAGTCCGATCTATGTCGGCAACGAAGATGCGCATTACTACATCTTCGAGGCTCACCATTTCAACCTTCAAAGAGCCATGAACGACACCAATACCATATTGCATGAGCGCATTCATAATCTCTTACTCCCTCCATTCGGAATTACTTGTCTTAAAAATGGATGTATCTAGAACTAAAATACATCTAGATACATCCATTTCTACGACAAGTAATTCCGAATGGAGGGAGTACTTGACAGGCGCGTCAAGATGTGTGAATCTAAAACTCCCACAAAAGACTACTTACATGTGAAGATGGAAGCGCAAACGAAAAACAACCAAGACTTGTTCAACAATAGTGTTGTGACGACACAGCCGATGCTGCATCATGGGGTGCAACGAGGATGTGCGAGCGGGGGGGTGCAAGGTGAACATGAGAGCGATGCGAGAGGACGTCGATCTAATGGCCACACACGATCTATGGCTTGGGTTGGTCGACCAATGCTTGTGTGCCATCCTGCTGCCGGAGATTTGATGGAAGACACCACATGCACCTTGCTATGGAGGGAAACATCGCATCCCACTAAAAATATATTTCCTTTTAGTGAAACACACAAGATATCGAACCTGATACTTGACCCTACTAGTCACTTGCGATGCACATTGATATTAGTGAGAAAATTAATTGCACATTGATATTAGATGGACATCAGATACATACTCTGTATTAATTATTTGATTAACACAGACGTTAATATTTGATATGATATTAATTGCGTGCTAAACATGATGAGTGCTCATCATTGAAGCAATTTAGACCATTAAATTGACATGATCTGATATCCGAGATTAATTAAATATGTTCCTTTGGGTATAGTCGTATAGATACGCATGTACTCGATATAATTAACCTTCTAACTATTGAACCACGTATTTTGCTCTCTTATAATTGCATTTTCTTCTCTACCTATGATTGTGGCTTCCTTATTCTAGACCCGGGACGGGACCGGGACGCGTATCAACTTATGACACCTCGATTGTCATCGATTAATAAGAAGAAGAAAAAGAAAAGAAAACTTATCACAGTTCGTTTTCGTTACACGCAGGCACCCGACCCTGCTACCTTCCACCGACTTCATCATCTCAACTTCCCAATCCCACCCGTTCCCCCTTAGCCCCACGCCACCGCCATCTCCTCGCCGGCGATGGACCCGCTGCCCCCTTCGCCGGTGAACTGGGACTCGCTCGACGCTCTCGTGCTCGACTTCGTCAGATCCGATCGCCTCATCGCCCCTCCCGCCTCCCCATCGCCGCCCTCATCCCCATCCTCCTCCACCACCACCGCCACCTCCTCATCCCCATCCACCTCGACCTCCTCGTCGTACTGCTCGCGCATCCTCATCCGCCGGGCCCGTCGCGCGCTCGAGGCTGGCGACGTCGACGCCGCCCTCGCGCTCCTCCGAGCTCACGCCCCTGCCGCGCTACTCGACCACCGCCTTCTCTTTCACCTACACAAGCAGGTACCTAAACTCTCTCTCTCTCTCTCTCTCTCTCTCTCTCTCTCTCTCTCTCGTTTTATGTTTTCCGGCACGCAGGCAGGATGTCAATTATGTGGTTGTGCAGAGATTCGTGGAGCTGGTGAGGCGGGGTACGGAGGCAGACAGGGAGGCGGCGCTCGACTGTCTCCGCACAGCTCTCGCACCCTGTGCTCTCGACGCTTACCCTGTGAGTGCTGCATCCACTCCCTTCCTCTCGCCTTAAGAGCCCTTGAATTGATTGATTATTGCACTGCCTTGATTTCCGATTGGGTATACTAGTCTGCATGTGTCCGGTTGGATCACATGAATTTTGCGCGAACCTTGTCTGGAACGTAGGACTTCGGTAGCAAGTTTGCAGCATTTGGTATCTTATAGGATTTCTTTGAGCAAATATATCGAAATAAGATGCTGCAACAAACTCTTTTTCTATTACTTTCACTATAAATTCCTCCGTAAAGCTGTACTTCTGTTTTCATATACAAGCACTGAAAGTAGAATTGAATTACTAGAGGCCCGTGCACTATGCCATGTTCCTATTTGAGAACACAATTTCCAGATTTTTCCTTTTCCAGCCCGGGAGGGCAAAGGTCAGATCTATTAGACACTCGCATGTTGAACACAAATACTAAAAAAGTAGAGGGTATCCTGGCGTCCTTCCAGTAATGAGCTGTTGTGAATTAGGGGTAGAGATCCATCACGCAGAAGATGTATGCTAATGACTTGACGTACAATGACACTATGGGAAGGATGTCATTGCTTGCGTGTCTGTGCTAGGCTAATTTATTAACAGACTACTTCAAATGTCTATGAATTGCTGTGTAGCAGATGCTGCATCTCAGCTTGCTGTTGCTCCTGTCGGCCCTAACTATTGTTGTGTCCTGTGTCCACTGCCCGCATTGAGGAGGCATGTATTGTAGCCTAACTGACATGTCATATCATCAATGTGAACTATCCTGTGATATGTTTTTTGTACTTTACTATCGTCAAGTTCCTACATAATCGGATATAGTCACCTGTATTTTTTTCATTCATATTCATTGTGTTCGTTTGGATTTTGCATAATGAATATTGGTGTGTTGGTATGTTCCAAAGGAAGCTTACGAGGAATTCAAACATATACTGCTGGTTTTAATATATGACCAAGATGATCAATCTTCCCCAGTCGTCAATGAGGTATGCACAATCCTAACCGTCCATATGCGCTTTTTAAGAATAATTACAAGCTAGCTTAGATTTTCTCATCATTTCTGTTTTGAGTATATCTAGTTCTTTAAGTAGCGATTTAGAGGTCCTTTTTCGCTGTTATTAGACTTGAGGGGAAAGAAAGCTTTACCTGTCAATGTAAAGTAAGGATTCTGAATTATTTACTTATCCAGATAGCTTTGACGGCTTTCGGTTCATGGACAATTTTCTGTGTATAACTAGAGTGTCTTTAAGATTGACCTACTCATGCTATTAATTGCTATGTTTGTTACTTTGTGGAGCCTCTATTTTCTGATGGGAGAATGCTATTTTACATCTTCAGCTTTATTGCAAGCTGTTTTTGATATATGACATATTTCTTCCTGTTGAAATTCTTTGCTCCACAGTGGTCTATAAAGAGGAGATTTGAACTTGCTGGGTTGCTATCATCCATATTAAGAGCTCATTTACAAGCTTATGATCCTATTCTCTCAATGTCCTTAAGATACTTAATAAGGTACATCATATGTTACATCCTCATCTTGCCTAACATGGGTTGCTAGGCTATTGCCTCATCGTCTGACAATCTTACAACATTTTGTAAAGCATTCACAAAGTATTCTGCTCGCGCCAAGGAATTTCATCACCTATATCTGATCTAACTGAGCGGCTACTCTTTGAGGACCGTGATCCGCCTGCAGTTACCCAGGAATGTTCAGTAGAAGCACCACCATTTGACGAGGCAAGCTCTTCTTGGTAACTGTTAATTATACTGTACTATGCTCCATATGCCAGCTTTTAATAATCAACTCTTAGGTTGATGTTCAAGCCCTAGCACATGCGGTTGAGTTGACAAGACAAGGCGCTATCGACAGCTTGAAGTTTGCAAAAGGAGATTTGTTTCAAGCATTTCAGGTCTTATTACCAAATAAATTAAGTATAAAATTATTTAGCTATGAATATGGATATCTGTGTTACCTCTTCCATTTCAAATACCTGTCAAAGGGATAAAAATGTTTTGGATTTTCTTGCATGTGTAAAAGCTGCACCTTTAGTGAGTTTGTTACTCCTTCAAATGGGTTGTCAATCAAAGCACTATTTTTATTGGTTGGATATATATATTTAAGATAAAGTTCACAAAACAGCTACTTCTAAAAAAAAATCGTGCCCCCCTTCCAACTATCAAAACTGTTCACTTTTCCCACCTATGCTATTCCATTAGTTTTTTTGGTACCTTCAACTATCAAAATGTTCACTTGTCCCATGTTGGCAGTCACATCACTGCTTTTGTCTACTAGCTACTCTCTTCCCATTCTTCCTCTGGTGTTCCTCTTTTGCACTTTTGACCTCTCTTTCCTAGCGTGGGTGCTTCTGGCAACCTCTTCCATGCAGCTTCAGCTGAGGTGAGGCCACGGGCAGAATGGAGCATGTGAGGACTCCAATCTCTGTCGTCTCTCATGAGCTCCGTTGTGTGGAACCGCCGTCAGAGGACGAGTTGCTGAGGGACCAACAACACACCACGACGCCTTTGATTGAGGATTTGTGATGCTGTGCTAAAATCTCTCACTCGTCTACATTCTGCCTGCCACCAAAACCGCTGCATTCCACCCCGCACCAAGATTCTGTGATGCAACAATGATTTGTCTGTTTGGGCATTTCCTTGAGCATGGTTGCAGTTGCATGCATGCTGCAGGCAAGGAGCCCTAGCTAGCATGGACTAATTTCATAAGCAAGCAAATTAATTGTTTGTTGATGGGGTCACAACTCACAAGCTTCAGAAATTAGCATCTATAAGCAAGCAAATGGAACAGCTGATCTTGGAAGATAAAATTCAGATCCCATAGTTATTAGCTAAAAATCAGTAGCTCTAATCCTCACAGGCACCCAAATTTGCCAGCAAAGATGGCTCGAGTTGCCACAGCCAAATAGGAAGAGCCAAATAGGAGGAGGCTCTAACTAGTTGGATGTAGTTGCAAAAGGATAGGAAGGCGTGAGTGCACTCATTGAAGAAGCGGCAAGCCACAGCATGGGTTGTGCTGTGATGTGTGGTGGGGGGTCAGAGAGATTGGAGATTGGGTGAAAAGTTAAAAGGTTTTTGAGATTGGGTGAAAAGTTAAAAGGTTTTTATAGTTGTAGGGTAAAAGGCAAAGCTACTGATGTGTGCTTAGTTGCTTGTTAACACGTAACATCTGGGGCTGTAAACGAGAATATACCCTGGCTTGACCTGGTCTTGATTTAAGCTTTGAGCCAAATATCAGGCTCTAGCTTGGTCCATTGAGCCTACAGAACAGCTCAAGCTCGACTCACTGAAAGTTCGAAACAGCTCGAGCTCGCCTCATTGGGGCTCAGCTAAACCACCAAAAAGAATATTACTTATTTTTTTCTTAGCAGTTGTGCCGGTGCGCTAGGCATAGATTTCCAGTTCCAGTGCCTCAGGCCTTCATTCTCTTATAGCCAAGTCATCCAGCCTCACCATTGTACAGCAGCCAAGGTCGTACTAAAAAGGTACTGACCATCCTGTTTTTAGCAAGCAATAAATGATGGATCATATGATTCTGTGCTCCTTGTTAGGCGTAGCTTCTTGTGGACTTGGGCTTTAGGAAATCGTGGACGCCCCAGGCCATAGTGGATGGTATTGCCCATTCCAAATCAAGTTTGAACTATTTGACGAGAACGAGCTGAATTGACAGCCCTAGCCACAGCAGGCTAGTTCTTTGTTTGTATTTATTTTTCGGCAATAGTTCCTTATGCCTTCCTGAATATATAGTATCTCTGATGTAAGTTTACTCTGTAAAATTCCAGAACGAACTGTGCCGAATGAAGATGGACCTGTCACTTTTGGATAAACTTGTACATGAGTACTGTATATACAGGGGAATTGTTCAAGGCTGTTCTCAGGCCCTTCCTGGTAAATGACTGAACCTGTAGTTGAGCCTACTTGACAATTTTATGGCTTCAAATACATACTTCCATATAGTGCTCTCTATTACTTAATTGACTTGTAGAATTATTACATTTATTTACTCCTGTGTAGCACTAAAGAGAATCATCTTTTGGATATTTTGTAGGAACTGCTGACATGCGATGCAGTCAAAACATTGATGTTAGTTTCATAAATAATCAAGGAGCCAACAATGAAGCACAGCTTGATTGTGAATCGGCCGGCAAGCAGGATGGCGGTTGTTGCACCAGTGATATTACCCATCATGATTCCTGGTCGAAGAGATTACGCAGGGTTAGAAGCAATACATCAGGGCAGGGAAGGCGAAAGAGATGGAGAGGTCGAGCAGATGATCTTAATTATGCTTTTGAGACTCCAGTTGATGCAAATAGTGATACCTTGTCTCCTGCCTTTGACATGGACGAAGATGTTGTAATAGGAGAACATGTAAGCTTTGTTTCAAATCATTGTTTTGCGTTACACTAAATTTTTCAAAAGTTCATTCATAATAATTTCCCTGTTTTAGGACTCTGTGTTAGATACTGGTTTGTCTGATACTAGGAATATGCAAGATCAGAAGTATGAGGTTATTTTAGAGATGAGGGACCTCACACGCAAAGGAATGGCTTCCAAAGTTGTGGATGAAATAAACAGCATAGATCCTGATTTCTTTTCGCAAAACCCTATTCTTCTGTTTCAGCTAAAACAGGTGTGAGCCCAACACTGCAATCACGTTATTCTGCAGGCCTTGTAGGTAGGAAGGAAGAACCTTACACATTTTGAATCTACCATTGCAGGTTGAATTTCTTAAGCTAGTAGCTGCTGGTGATCATGTAGCTGCTCTCAAGGTTGCATCTGCTCACCTGGGACCTCTTGCTGCCAGTAACCAAGCTTTACTGAAGCCTTTGAAGGAAACTTTGGTAACACTGATTCAACTCAATGAGGATGTACTCACAAAGGCAGTATCGTTGCCTGTTCTTGCAAGTTCTCTGCAGGTATATTTGATGTTCATATGTTGCAAGTCGATACGAAGTCTCACCTATCAGTGTAATTGGTCTGCATTTTCCATATCTGTTGTGTACTTGTGGTATTAGACTGCAATTTGCCATATCTCCTATGTTCACGATAGAAGACACCATCACCCCTTCTTTGGTTGGTTAGTAGCAGCAGTACAAGGCAAAACTGTGCTGCAGACTGAAATCAAAGTGAAGGAATCGGGGCCGTGTTGCATCGTGTTTATTTAGTGTGAATTTAGATGGTATCATGACATCTTCTCTTCTGTAGCTTGCGATAAGCAGGAGGCTTGGTATTGAAGAACCTCAACTGATGAAGATAGTCAGGACAACACTTCATACACACACCGAATGGTTTAAGCTTCAGATGTGCAAGGACCGTTTTGATCATTTTTTGAAGATTGATTCTCTAAAGGAGATTGATCCACCTGTGAGTCACACTATGTCCAAGGTTCTTACAGATGAATGTGGAAATGGATCTTCTCAGATCACAACATGCTCAAGTGGCAAGGTGCTGGATGAAGGTAGTAGCCCTCAGGAGTCATCAGAAGTTGTCTGCGATGAAAGCGCTATACTCAAAGTTATGGTAAGTGGTATATATCTTAAAAGCGTTTGTTATTTGCTGCTGATTAACTCCTTTCATGATAAGCCACGGAATTAATTGTTATCACTCGTGTGCCATCGAAATTGGTGCCTTTCATGCCATCAGTGACCGTTAGTCAAAAGATTATGTCGGGTGTGGAAGACCCATTTACCCTTTGTGCATGCCAATGTTATCTCCACATTTTTTTAGCTGATTGCACTTCTGCTAATACAATTCATCATATTCTCAATCTAACTGTTACTTCTCTTTAAAGGCAAACACGCCTAGTTTGCATTGGACAAAGTACTTAATGCAGTAGCAGCAGGAGACGGAGCAATTAACAATAGTTAATTACGCTTAAACTTACAGCGAAAAAGGCTGTAGGAAAGGTGATGTCAATGAGGTTGACCTAAGTTGGATATTTCAAAACACTTGGCTAAAGGAGAAATCACATTCTGAGGGCAAATTAAATTGATGGAACTCAACGAATTTGAGTTTGTGGCTTGGTGTTACACATGGACACCCTTACCAGTAAATCCCTCAGTTCAAATATCTGACGTTTTTTACAGTGCACGGTTTTTGGTATGCAGCTTTGACCATTGACCACCACTTTTTGTATGAAGATGGAGGTAAAAGATCACAAAAAATAGTGTGTAACTAATAACTATTTACAATGACAACTTTAATGGTACCATTTGCACCTAACTTACCCAAAGATTTTGGTACTAGTCAGTTAAAGATAGAGAGGTTTGAGTTTGACGTATGCTTTTTCAAAGGTCATCTAATTTGGAACAGAGGTGGTATTTGTGGTTCATATCTTTTAAATAACTTATCCAGACAAAAGAAGTTCATTCAAATTGTCTGTTTAATGTTGAATAGATTTAGATTGGATAATGATGTTGGATTTTCTACTTTATATTTATACCAAATATATGCTTATGCATGTACTTCTAAGACGAAAATGATATGTGCACTGCGCACAAACTGTCAGTACTACCATCTTCCCACCAGTTCCATATATGATTCATCAATTGATCGCTTAGCCTTATCTCCTGTTGGCAGGAATTCCTTGCTTTGCCAAGGGCGGACGCCATCCAACTACTCATTCAGTATAGCGGAAATGCAGAGACAGTGATCCAACAAATCTTTTCATAGTGCCTTGTGTAAAATACCACACATTTTATTTTGTTTTAGAAAGCAAACTGTTTCTTCATACTTTTCCTTCTTTAGCTGTATTTGGACTAGGCGCCCATTTCAACCTTGTGTGATTCTCTTTTTGCTCATGTAACACTGAAACTTAGGGGCAGAAAAGTCAGCAAGGACCAAAGAATAATGGAGAAGTAACAAGTGATTGAAACCGTGGCGGTTGTGGACTTGTGGTGCGTTCGCCAGTGGTGTTTAATCTTTGTTTGGCCTTTTGGTGTATTCTGTGATTATGGAAACAAATGATCATAAAGAACTGACATGGATATACCCTCTGTGTGGAATCATGTAACAAGGTGTTGTACTAGAGCATAAGTATCATGTAATTTTATTCCGTGTGTGGCTGCTTTGGGTACCATGTAGAACTTACATATGCTATAAATGGTCGTATCCTGGTGTTCTATTGGAATTGATCAAGTCGACTATATCTGTGAGACAAGTCCACATTATGCCCTGAACTTGTTCTGGAGTTCGTATTACAACCTCGAAACTTCAGTTTTGTTTGAAAATGCTCCTCAAACTCATAAAATCACTTACAACACCATGTATCCATGGTTCACTGGTTTTGACCCAGTGAATCATTTCTACGTCGTTGAATCCGTTTCCACAAACGTTTTGGGAGTTTCTATTTTGAAGGAGGATAACTGTTCTCCTATCCGTCACCTAAGAGCATCTATAGCCAGAATTGACAAATCCATTCTCCTATACGCCTCAAATTCTAATCCTTAAATCCATCCATGTTGATCATACAAATTGTTTGAATTCAACAATTTGAAACAAAGCAAAGCAAATCATAGTTCAACAAACCGGACATGCCAAAATGAAATCAGTGTCCGAGCATGACGGATGGCTTCGGATCACTGGCCGGGCGCCTGATTGCTTGTATCTGTGTTGGTATTTTCCTGAAGAGAAGAGGATGATGCAGCACAACAATTGTAAGTATTTTCCTTAGTTATGAAACCAATATTATTAATCCAGTAGAAAAACCAAGCAACACTATGTAAAGAGTACCTGCACACAAATAACAAAAATCTTATAACCCAATGCGTAAGAGGGGTTGTCAATCTCTCCTCGATATTGAGATAGATAAAATTGTATGAGATTGGATAAATAGATCTAGCAAAAACATAAAATAAAATAAGTAAAGAAAAAGTGCAACAAGGTAATTTTGAATTTTTGAAAATAGACCCGGGGGCCGTAGATTCACTAGAGGCTTCTCTCGAGAAAATAATATACGGTGGGTAAACAAAATACTGTTGGGCAATTGATAGAAAAGCAAATAATTATAACGATATCCAAGGCAATGATCATGTATATAGGCATCACGTCCAAAATTAGTAGACCGATTCCTGCCTGCATCTACTATTATTACTCCACACACCAACCGGTATCCAGCATGCATGTAGTGTATTAAATTCATAGAAAAATGGAGTAATGCAATAAAAACGATGACATGATGTAGACAAGATCTATTCATGTAGGAATTGACCCCATCTTTTTATGCTTAATGACAATGATACATGCGTGTCATGTCTCATTCTTTCACTGAGATTGAGCACCGCAAGATTGAATCCATCACAAAGCACCTCTTCCCATTGCAAGAAAAATCAATCTAGTTGGCCAAACCAAGTCAAAGTTTCAGAGAAGAAATACGAGGCTATAACAATCATACATAAGAGAGTTCAACGAAGACTCAAATAATATTCATGGATAAATCTGATCATAAATTCACAATTCATCGGATCCCAAGAAACACACCGCAAAAAGTCATTACATCAAATAGATCTCCAAGAACATCGAAGTGAACATTGTATTGAAGATCAAAAAGAGAGAAGTCATCTAGCTACTGCCTACGGACCCGTAGGTGTGTGGTAAACTACTTACGCTTCATCGGAGGAGCATCAATGAGGATGATGAACCCCTCCGTGATCGTGTTCCCCTCCGGCGGAGTGCCGAAAAAGGCCTCTAGTTTGAATCTCATGGTTCTGGAACTTGCGGCGCCTGGAATTGTGTTTCGCCGACTCCCCCAGGGTTTCTGGCATATTAGAGTATTTATAGAGCTGATAGGGAGTGGAGGGGGTGCCTGTGTGCCTCAGTACCCACCATGGCGCGTCCTGGTGCTTAGTGGGCCCCATAGGGCCCCTTTGGTGCACATCTTGGGCCTACTGGGTGTCTTCTGGGCAAAAAAAAATCTCAAAAAAGTTTCACTGCATTTGGTCTTCGTTTGATATGGATATTCTGCAAAGTAAAAAACAAGCAAAGAAACAACAACTGGCACTGGGCACTGTCAATAGGTTAGTCCCAAAAAGTGATATAAAGTTGCTAGTAAATGAGTATAAAACATCCAAAAATTATACTTTAATATCATGGAACAATAAAAAATTTATAGATATGTTGGAGACGTATCAGCATCCGCAAGCTTAATTCCCGCTCGTCCTCGAGTAGGTAAATGATAAAAACTGAATTTTTGATGTGAAATGCTACCCATCATATTTATCACATATTCTTTTCTTTTGTAGCATGTACATTTGGACTTTAGATGATTCAAAGCAATAGTCTATAATTGACACGAGGACATCAATTTCAAGCATACCAACAAGCAACCATGTCTTCCAAAATATCAACACTAAAGAAAGCTATCCCTAGCCCATTATACTTAATCATTGATCCATTCATGAAACACATCAAATATTAGCTACATCCAATGCACAAGTATGATCATAGTGTTCCCTAGTTGGTGCTTTATAAGAGAAGATGGAGACTCAAAAATAAAAATAAAAACTGCATAAAGTAAATGAAGAGGGAAGCAGATATTTGCAGAGGTGCCAGAGCTCAAAGCTTAAATTGATAGATAAAATATTTTGGGATGCATGCCTTTCCCTTCAACGAAAACGATCCAGAATTCCCAATACTTTCCATGCTAGATACATCATAGGCGGTTCCCAAATATAAAATAAAGTTTATTCCTTTTTTCACCATTCTTTAATAATCCATGGCTAGCCGTATCCACGGGTGCCTTCCGTACCAATACTTTCCAAGGAATTTATTATTTGACAACATAAATATTTTTTTTTCATTTCAGGGCTGGGCATCCCTATTACCTGCCGCACTCTCATGCAATGACAAGTGAATAAACACTCATCTTGAGAATAACACATCTAGCATGCAAAAATATTGGCCACCCCATGCCACTTCATGAGCGGTATGGGCACACAAAAATGAAATTCATTTTGAAAATTAGAGTTGACACATATAAATTTGCTCGGAACGACATGGGAATACCACATATAGGTAGGTATGATGGACTCATTGGCACAACTTGGTTTAAGGAGTTTGGATACACAAGTAGTATTCCCACTTAGTGCAAGGAAAGGCTAGCAAATAGATTGAGAAGCAACCAACCAAAAAACAAAAACAATCATAAAGGAGCATTGAACATAACTATCAGCGAATAATGCACGACAAGTAGGATGTAACTTCATTGCATAACTATTGACTTTCGTGCTTGCATAGGGAATCACAAACCTTAACACCAATATTCTTACTAAAGCATAATTACTCACCAACATGACTCACATATTACTATCTCCATATCGCAAAACTATTACAAGGAATCAAGTTTATAATACCCAATGATCTTCATGATAGTTTTTATTATCCCTCTTAAATATCTATCACTTTGGAACTAATTTCATATTTTACCAATGCTTATAGCAAGCTCTCAAAAAAATTTAAGTGGAGAATAGGAGCGTAAATATTTCTTCAAAAGTTAATCTCTCAAAATAATATAAGTGAAGCATGAGAGGATTACTTCAAAATTAAAGCACCACCATGCTCAGAAAGATATACGTGAAGTACTAGAGCAATTCCATAGCTCAAAAGATTTAAGTGAATCACATAGAGTAATTCTAAAAAATCATAACATAATTGTGGCTCTCTCAAATAGGTGTGTCCAACAAGGATGATTGTGACAAACTAAAAAGAAAAACAAGCAAAGACTCATATAATACAAGACGCTCTAAGCAAAACTCATGATATGTGACGAATAAAAATGTAGCTCCAAGTAAAATTACCGATGGTCGTTAGAAGAAAGAGGGGATGCCTTCTGGGGCATCCCCAAGCTTAGTTGTTTGGTTCTCCTTGAATATTACCTTGGGTGCCATGCGCATCCCCAAGCTTAGGCTCTTTTCACTCCTTATTCCTTCATCCATCGTGATCTCGCCCAAAACTTGAAAACTTCAATCACATAAAACTTAACAAAAACCTTTGTGAGATCCGTTAGTATAATAAAGCAAATCACGACTTTAAGTACTGTTGCAAACCCATATATATATTTTATTTTCGCATTATACCTATTGTATTATAACTTTACCATGGCTTATACCCCCGATACAATCCATAGATTCATCAAAATAAGCACACAATGTAACGAAAACAGAATGTGTCAAAAACAGAACAATCTGTAGCAATATGAACATTGACCATACTTCTGTAACTCCAAAAATTCTGAAAAATTTGGAAAACATGGGAAATTTGTATACTAATCATGTGTAAAACATTCGGAGCAAAAGCACGTTTCTTTGAATTTTTAAAATTCCAGAACTTGGTGCGAAAGTTTCTGTTTTTCAACAGGATCAAATCAACTATCACCCAACATGATCTTAAAGGCTTTACTTGGCACAAACACTAATTAAAATATAAAAACACAATCATAATAGTAGAATAATTGTGTAAACACACAAGAATAACAAGAAAAAGAGAAAAAACTATTTTATTCATTGAGTTGCCTCCCAACGAGCGCTATCGTTTTATGCCCCTAGCTAGGCATAATGCATAGATCAAGTATTGTCATCTTTAGTTTTCAACTCCTCAATCACACAACCATACTTTCTAGAAGTTCTATCATGAATTTCTTTTATAATCAAGCTCATAGGAACACATTCAAGAGACGTATTTTTATAGATTGGTTCCTTTATCAAATCTATGAAATTTTGGTGAACACTAATCATTTTAAGATCTTCATTGTTGCTACTAGAAGTGGCGCCCTTATTTCTAGGAGCATGTGTGGATTTGCAATTCTTTCTAATAGGATTCTTTTCAATAGTTTAATGGAAGAAAAGACTGAGCTCAAGTTACTAAAAAATTCTTCCAACTTATCAATTCTAGCGGGCCTCTCTTCTACCCTCTCGTTAACTACGGGTTCTTTTTCTCGAGAAAATTTCTTATATAAGACTATTTTAAATTTTGTTTCCCTATTTGACATTGGAATTTCTTTCTTCCCTATGTAACACTATGTCTAAAATTTATGCCTTGTATAACACTTCTGTCCATTTTAAGTCTTAACGGTGTTAAATGACACCTGAAAAGACCTATTTGCCCCTCATGTGGCTTGTGACCAAAATTTTACATTTATGTATGTATCCGCCCAACTCGTATTGTGTACAGGCTAATCATCTCGTCTTCCATTACCGGCAATGCAAGGACCAGACCGGTGAGACGGGGCACATTAAGGCTGGAGACCAGTTCAACGCGACAAGCAACAACCAGAAGCTCGTCGTTGCATGATTCTACTCTAAGGGCCACCGTGCCAACTACGGTTGGATGCTGCCGCCATGTACTGGTGTTGGTGCTGCTCGCACCTCTTAGCATCCACTGTGGCTGGCCGCATAGCTTCTTGCGCTCTGAACGGATGGCAGCTGATGCGATGCATACAATCCTGTGGGTTGACGTACACAGCGAAGCTAGTTTTAGATGCTCACATGAAAAGTTGGTCGATTCAGCCACTGGCTAGACACGCATGTACAGGATGCTGATCCCTTCGATCCCTTAGAGCAAGAACATGCGATTAACACATGCACGTGAGTCCTGAGTTGATGCCCACAAGAAACGAGTCGGTCGGATATACACATAAACGTAAAAGTTTGGTCACATACCATATGAGGGGCAAATAAGTCTTTTCAGGTGTTATTTAACGCCCTTAATGCTAAAAATGGACTAAAGTGTCATAAAAGGCATAAAAATCTAGACCCGATGTTAAATAAGGAAGGAAAATATTTTCAGTGTCAAATAAGGCAAAAAAATTAAGACAGTGTTAAATAAGGAATTCTCTCCTTTTTCTCTTAGTAATTTAAGGGTATCTCCTACCTTTGACCCAATTTTAGCAAGACTACGAATCCTTTTATCCAAATTTTCAATATGTTCTTTGGTGAGCATTTTCTTTTCAATAGCATCTAGCCTTTGCATAACGTGCTCAAGAGTTAAAAACCGTTTCATTGATAATGATAGGAGGTGATCCCACTAAATTTCCCATAGCATTAAAATCATCCAAAGGGGGGAACATCAAGAAATTCCCTCCGGTGATAGTATCAAGAACAAATTTATACCAAGTAGTGATGCCCACATAAAAATTGCGAAGAAGAATAGTAGTGGATTGCCTTCAAGTAGATCTATTATGAGCATCACAAATTCTGTACCAAGCATCTTTTTAATTCTCTCCTCCCCTTTGCTCTCATTAAGAACTTCATTCTCAGGAGTGCTCGTAGCAACGGAGGAACTATCCATAACGATGAAGAGGGCAAGCAAACAAACAAGAGATGAAACGAGAAAAAGTCAAACGAAAAGAAGGCAAATATTTTTATGTTTTTTCTGAAAACATTTTAGAAGTTGGGGAGATGCAAACAAGAGGCAAATGGCAAATAAAGTAAATTGCAAGGAGATGAGATTTGTGATTAGTAACCTGATAGATGTTGATGATGTCTCCCCGGCAATGGCGTCGAAAATTCTTCCTGATTGCTTGTATCTGCGTTGGTATTTCCCCGAAGAGGAGAGGATGATGCAGCACAACAACGGTAAGTATTTCCCTCAGTTATGAAACGAAGCTTATTAATCGAGTAGGAGAACCAAGCAACACTATGTAAACAACACCTGCACACAAATAACAAAAACTTGCAACCCAACGCGTAAGAGGGGTTGTCAATCCCTCCTCGGTATTGAGATAGATAAAATTGTATGAGATTAGATAAATAGATCTAGCAAAAGCACAAAATAAAATAAGTGGAGAAAAAGTGCAGCAAGGTAATTTTGGATTTTTGGAATAATAGATCTGAAAACAATATGATAGGAAATAGACCCTGGGGCCATAGATTTCACTAGAGGCTTCTCTCGAGAAAATAGCATACAGTGGGTAAAAAATTACTGTTGGGCAATTGATAAAAAAGCAAATAATTATGACGATATCCAAGGCAATGATCATGTATATAGGCATCATGTACAAGATTAGTAGACCGACTCCTGCCTGCATCTACTACTATTGCTCCACACATCGACCGCTATCCAGCATGCATCTAGTGTATTAAGTTCATGGAAAAACAGAGTAATGCAATAAGAACGATGGCATGATGTAGACAAGATCTATTCTTGTAGGAATAGACCCCATCTTTTATCCTTAATGGCAACGATACATGCGTCTCATTGATGACCCACAAGTGTAGGGGATCTATCGTAGTCCTTTCGATAAGTAAGAGTGTCGAACCCAACGAGGAGCAGAAGGAAATGATAAGTGGTTTTTTGTAAGGTTTTCTCTGCAAGCATTGAAATTGTAGGTGATAGATAGTTTTGTGATAAGATAAATAGTAACGAGCAACAAGTAAATAAAGTAAATAAAGTGCAGCAAGGTGGCCCAATCCTTTATGTAGCAAAGGATAAGCCTGGAAAATTTCTAATAATGGTAAAGGAGCTCCCGAGGACACATTGGGAATTATCGTCAAGCTAGTTTTCATCATGTTCATATGATTCGTGTTCGGTACTTTGATAATTTGATATGTGGGTGGACCGGTACTTGGGTACTGCCTAACTTGTACAAGCATCCCACTTATGATTAACCTCTATTGCAAGCATCAACAACTACAAAAAGAAGTACTAAGGTAAACCTAACCACAGCATTAAGCATATGGATCCATATCAGCCCCTAACGAAGCAACTCATAAACTAGGGTTTAAGCCTCTGTCACTCTAGCAACCCATCATCTACTTATTACTTCCCCATGCCTTCCTCTAGGCCCAAACAAAGGTGAAGTGTCATGTAGTCGACGTTCACATAACACCACTAGAGGAAAAGACAACATACATCTCATCAAAATATCGAACGAATACCAAATTCACATGACTACTAATAGCAAGACTTCACCCATGTCCTCAGGAACAAACATAACTACTCACAAAGCATATTCATGTTCATAATCAGAGGAGTAATAATATGCATAAAGGATATGAACATATGATCTTCCACCAAGTAAACCAATTAGCATCAACTACAAGGAGTAATCAACACTACTAGCAACCCACAGGCAACAATTTGTGGTTTTGATACAAGATTGGATACAAGAGATGAACTAGGGTTTTGAGAGGAGATGGTGCTGGTGAAGATGTTGATGGAGATTGACCCCCTCCCGATGAGAGGATCATTGGTGATGACGTTGGTGATGATTTCCCCCCCGGGGAAGTGTCCCCGGCGAACAGCTCGCGAGCCCTAGATTGATTCCGCCAAGGTTCCGCCTCGTGGCGGCGGAGTTTCATCCCGTAAGCTTGCCCATGATTTTTTCCAGGGTAAAAGTGATGATATAGCAGAAGATGGATGCCGGAGGCCCACCAGGGGGCCCAAGAGATAGGGGTGCGCCCTATAGTGGGGGGGGGGGCGCCCCCTGTCTCCTGGACAGGGTGTGGGCCCCCTGGCCTATTTCTTTCGCTCAGAAATTCTTATTAAATCCAAAAAGTTGTTTTGTGGAGTTTCAGGACTTTTGGAGCTGTGCAGAATAGGTTTCCAATGTTTGCTCCTTTTCCAGCCAGAATTCCAGCTGCCGACATTCCCCCTCTTCATGGTAAACCTTGTAAAATAAGAGAGGATAGCCATAAGTATTGAGGTATAATGTGTAATAACAGCCCAAAATGCAATAAATATTGATATAAAAGCATGATGCAAAATGGACGTATCAACTCCCCCAAGCTTAGACCTCGCTTGTCCTCAAGCGGAAGCCGAAATCGAAAAATATGTCCACATGTTTAGAGATAGAGGTGTCGATAAAAATAAAATACGGACATGAGGGCATCATGATCATTCTAATAACATCACATATATAGATTTTTGTCATATGATTTCCCATGCTCAAGTAATAAGCAATTCACAATGTCAAGTATGGTTCAAAAACTTCATTGGGAACTAACAAACTATAATCTCGGTCACTGAAGCAATTGCAATTTATCGTAACATCAGAAAGAGTCAACAATAGAGCTTTTCAGCAAGCTCACATACTCAACTATCTCGTAGTCTCCTATAATTGTTAACACTCACGCAATACTTGTGGTTATAGAGTTTCAGCCGGACACTGAGAAAGATAGGGGCTTATTGTGTTGCCTCCCAACGTATTCACCTTTAGGTGATGTCAACAATAATGGCCCATGCTAACTTACATCCAATTGGATATATGCATCATGATCTTTCAAACACGAGGAGCTTGCCAAAGGATAAAATGAAAAAGGGAGAAGTGAGGATCACCTTGACTCAAGCATGAAGTAAAAACATAAAGTAAAAGATAGGCCCTTCGCAGAGGGAAGCAGAGGTTGTCATGCGCGTTTAGGGTTGATGCACGAAATCTTAGTGCAAAAGAACGTCACTTTATATTGCCCCTTGTATGTGGAACTTTATTATGCAGTCCGTCGCTTTTATTACTTCCACAACAAGTTCGTACAAAGCTTATTTTCTCTACACTAATAAGTCATACATATTTAGAGAGCAATTTTTTATTGCTTGCACCGATGACAACTTACTTGAAGGATCTTACTCAATCCATAGGTAGGTATGGTGGACTCTCATGGCAAACTTGGGTTTAAGGATATTTGGAAGCACAAGTAGTATTTCTACTTGGTGCAAGGAATTTGGCTAGCATGAGGGGGAAATGCAAGCTCAACATGTTTGGAAGGTCAATGGCAATATACTTTAACTGAGATGTCGGAAAACATAAACTATTACGTTGTCTTCCTTGTCCAACATCAACTCTTTTAGCATGTCATACTTAATGAGTGCTTCACAATCATAAAAGATGTCCAAGATAATATATTTATATGTGAACCCCTCTTTCCTTATCACTTCCTATTAATTGCAACGATGACCAAAGCTACGTTCATCAACTCCCAACAATTTTTATGCCTCATACTTTCTATGTGTGAAGTTATCACTATCCATAAGATCAATATGAACTCTTTTATTCTTTCTACTTTCTCAAGATCATAGCAACATAGCAAAGCCCTTGACTCAACGCTAATGTTTATTATAGATAGCACACGGACTCGATTACATAAAGAGATCACAATGCAAAACTCAAAACTACTTGCTATCAAAACTTCAATCTAGTAGATAAAGATACTACTAAAAGGATTGAACTAAATAAAGCGGTAAAGATAGGGGTGTGATGGTGATACGATACCGGGGCACCTCCCCCAAGCTTGGCAGTTGCCAAGGGGAGTGCCCATACCCATGTGATTATTTCCTTGGAGGTGGTGAAGTAGGAGTTGTTGATGATGTAGGCTTGTCGTCCGTTTTCCAAGGCATAGGCTCTCCATCATAAAAGGATGATCGAGTCTCCAGGATCCTTAAATCTGCAGCCAAACTCATTCGCTTGAATCTATATTCATACTCACAGTTCTGGTTTTGCAGGTCATAGATCTGGGCTTGGAGATGCTTTATTTTCTCTTGAAGCTTGAAGATGGTCTCCCCAATGACTTTAGGGTCTAGCTTGTGGTTGTTGGTGAGCTCCGTGATCATCATCTGGTTAGCTTTGAGTCCACGCTCCACCATCCCTTGACACTTGAAAACTTCCCGTTCCACGGCTTCGAGCTTTGTCTCCACGCTCCCGGTACGCCTTGGTCCCTCCACATCGCGGATGTGCAGCACCCCCTCACGCATCTCAATGGTTTGAGGGTGTTGCAGCACCTCCGCAAGATAGGGGTTGATAACCCTCTCGAAAAACTTGTCCTTGGGAGCGCTTGGAGATGCCATGATGTTCTACATCTGAAACAGAAATAGCTCGAAACGAAAACAGAGGATATTTGCGTGATACGATGGTCAAAACCTTCGGGAGTATATATAATGAATTTTTACCGACCAAAATACGTAATGTGCAAGAAAATGGAGTCCGGGAGGCACACGAGGTGCCCACGAGACAGGGGGCGCACCCTACAGGGGGGGGGGGTGCCCTCCACTCTCGTGGGAGCCTCGTGTCCCTTTAGGACTACTTCTTTCTTCCTAAAATTCTTAAATAATCCAAAACTGATAAAAATTGCCTTTAGAGTTGTTTTGGAGTCGGTTTACTTACCGTACCACATACCTATACCTTTTCGGAGTATGGAACGTTCTGGAAAGTGTCCCTTATGTATTCCTCAGGGGTTATGGTTTCAATAATATTAGATTCAACATTGATAGGATTACCTGAAATATAATGTTTAATTCTTTGACCGTTTACCACCCTCGGATTTGTGCCTTCGAAGTTGTTGATTTTTATAGCACCAGAACGATAGACCTCCTCGATAACGTAGGGACCTTCCCATTTTGAGAGAAGTTTTCCTGCAAAAAATCTTAAACAAGAGTTGAATAATAGCACATAATCTCCTACGTTAAACTCACGCTTTTGTATCCTCTTATCATGCCAGCGTTTGACTTTTTCTTTGAAGAGCTTGGCATTTTCATATGCTTGGGTTCTCCATTCGTCAAGTTAGGTAATATCAAATAACATCTTCTCACCGGCAAGTTTGAAGTCATAATTGAGCTCTTTAATAGCCCAATATGCCTTATGTTCAAGTTCAAGAGGTAAATGACACGCTTTTCCATAAACCATCTTATAAGGAGACATACCCATAAGATTTTTGTATGCAGTTCTATAGGCCCATAATGCATCATCAAGTTTTTTGGACCAATTCTTTCTAGATCTATTCACAGTCTTTTGCAAAATTAATTTGAGCTCTCTATTGCTCAACTCTACTTGACCACTAGAGTGCGGATGATAAGGAGATGCTATTCTATGATTGACATCATACTTAGCAAGCATCTTACCGAAAGCACCATGAATGAAATGTGAACCATCATCAGTCATAAGATATCTAGGGACTCCAAACCTCGGAAAAATAACTACTTTAAGCATTTTAATAGAAGTGTTTTTTCTGACCTTTTTTAATAGAAGTGTTATGATCAGCACTACTAGTTGGAATAGCTTCTACCCACTTAGTAACATAATCAACATCATTTATCCTTAATGGCAACGATACATGCGTCTCATTGATGACCCACAAGTGTAGGGGATCTATCGTAGTCCTTTCAATAAGTAAGAGTGTCGAACCCAACGAGGAGCAGAAGGAAATGATAAGCGGTTTTCACTAAGGTTTTCTCTGCAAGCACTGAAATTGTAGGTGATAGATAGTTTTGTTATAAGATAAATAGTAACGAGCAACAAGTAAATAAAGTAAATAAAGTGCAGCAAGGTGGCCCAATCCTTTATGTAGCAAAGGATAAGCCTGGACAATTTCTAATAGTGGTAAAGGAGCTCCCGAGGACACATTGGGAATTATCGTCAAGCTAGTTTTCATCACGTTCATATGATTCGCGTTCGGTACTTTGATAATTTGATATGTGGGTGGACCGGTACTTGGGTACTGCCCTAACTTGGACAAGCATCCCACTTATGATTAACCTCTATTGCAAGCATCCTCAACTACAAAAAGAAGTATTAAGGTAAACCTAACCACAGCATTAAGCATATGGATCCATATCAGCCCCTAACGAAGCAACACATAAACTATGGTTTAAGCTTCTGTCACTCTAGCAACCCATCATCTACTTATACTTCCCCATGCCTTCCTCTAGGCCCAAATAATGGTGAAGTGTCATGTAGTCGACGTTCACATAACACCACTAGAGTAAAAGACAACATACATCTCATCAAAATATCGAACGAATACCAAATTCACATGACTACTAATAGCAAGACTTCACCCATGTCCTTAGGAACAAACGTAACTACTCACAAAGCATATTCATGTTCATAATTAGAGGAGTAATAATATGCATAAAGGATCTGAACATATGATCTTCCACCAAGTAAACCAATTAGCATCAACTACAAGGAGTAATCAACACTACTAGCAACCCACATGTACAAATTTGTGGTTTTGATACAAGATTGGATACAAGAGATGAACTAGGGTTTTGAGAGGAGATGGTGCTGGTGAAGATGTTGATGGAGATTGACCCCCTCCCGATGAGAGGATCGTTGGTGATGACATTGGTGATGATTTCCCCCTCCCGGAGGGAAGTGTCCCCGGCAGAACAGCTCTGCCAGAGCCCTAGATTGATTCCGCCAAGGTTCCGCCTCGTGGCGGCGGAGTTTTGTCCCGTAAGCTTGCCCACGACTTTTTCCATGGTAAAAGTGATGATATAGCAGAAGATGGACGCCGGAGGCCCACCAGGGGGCCCAGGAGATAGGGGGGCGCGCCCTATAGGGGAGGGGGGCGCCCCTATCTCCTGGATAGGGTGTGGGCCCCCTGGCCTATTTCTTTTGCTCAGAAATTCTTATTAAATCCAAAAAGTTGTTTCGTGGAGTTTTAGGACTTTTAGAGCTGTGTAGAATAGGTTTCCAACGTTTGCTCCTTTTCTAGCCAGAATTCCAGCTGCCGGCAGTCCCCCTCTTCATGGTAAACCTTGTAAAATAAGAGAGAATAGCCATGAGTATTGAGGTATAATGTGTAATAACAGCCCAAAATGCAATAAATATTGATATAAAAGCATGATGCAAAATGGACGCATCACTCATGTCTCGTTTTGTCACTGAGATTGAGCACCACAAGATCGAACGATCACAAAGCACCTCTTCCCATTGCAAGAAAAATCAATCTAGTTGGCCAAACCAAACCAAAATTTCAGAGAAGAAATACGAGGCTATAACAATCATGCATAAAAGAGTTCAACAAAGACTCAAATAATATTCATGGATAGATCTGATTATAAACTCACAATTCATCGGTTCCCAACAAACGCACCGCAAAAAGTCATTACATAAATTGATCTCCCAGAACATCGAGGAGAACATTGTATTGAAAATCAAAAAGAGAGAAGAAGCCATCTAGCTACTGCCTACGGACCCATAGGTCTGTGGTAAACTACTCACGCATCATAGGAGGAGCATCAATGATGATGATGAACCCCTCCGTGATCGTGTTCCCCTCCGACGGAGTGCCGGAAAAGGCCTCTGCGGTTCTAGAACTTGCGGCGGCTGGAATTGTGTTTCTCGACTCCCCTAAGGTTTCTGGAATATTAGATATTTATAGAGTTGAGTGGTGATACGTCTCCAATGTATATATATTTTTTGATTGTTCCATGCTATTATATTATCTGTTTTGGATGTTTTATATGCATTAATATGCCATTTTATATTATTTTTGGGACTAACCTACTAACCTCAAACCCAGTGCCAGTTTCTGTTTTTTCCTTGTTTTTTGAGTTTTACAGAAAAGGAATATCAAACGGAGTCCAAACGGAATAAAATTTTTGCGATGATTTTTCTTGGACCAGAAGACACCTATGATACTTGGAGATGAAGTCAGAAGACCCACGAGGCGACGACTAGCCGTAGGGGCGCGCCCTAGGGGGGGGGCACCCCTGGGCTTGTGGCCCCCTCGGAGGTCTCCTAACCCTAATCTTTGGCCTATATATTCCCAAATATTTCCAAACCATCAGAGGCATCCACGAAAATACGTTTCCACCGCCACAAGTCTCTGTTCCCGTGAGATCCCATCTTGGGGACTTTTCCGGCAATCTGCCGGTGGGAGATGCGATCATAGAGGGCATCTACATAAACCCTATTGCCCCTCCGATGATGTGTGAGTAGTTTACCTCAAACCTACGGGTCCATAGCTAGTAGCGAGAAGGCTTCTTCTCTCTCTTTGATCTTCAATACAATGTTCTCCTTGATGTTCTTGGAGTTCTATCCGATGTAATCTTCTTTTGCGGTGTGTTTGTTGAGATCTGATGAATTGTGGATTTATGATCAGATTATCTATGAATATTATTTGAATCTTCTCTGAATTTTTATATGCATGATTTGATATCTTTGTATTTCTCTTTGAATTATCGGTTTGGTTTGGCCAACTAGATTGTTATTCCTTGCAATGGGAGAGGTGCTTAGTTTTGGGTTCAATCTTGCGTGATTTCACCTAGTGACAAAGTAGGGGTAACGAGACACTTATTGCATTGTTGCCATCAAGGATAAAAAGATGGGGTTTTCATCATATTGCTTGAGTTTATCCCTCTACATCATGTCATCTTACTTAAAGCATTACTCTGTTCTCTTGAACTTAATACTCTAGATGCAGGCAGGAGTCGGTCAATGTGAGTAAAAGTAGTAGATGCAGGCAGGAGTTGGTCTACTTGACACGGACATGATGCCTATATGCATAATCATTGCCTTGGATATCGTCATAACTTTGCACTTTTCTATCAATTGCTCGACAGTAATTTGTTCACCCGCCGTATTATTTGCCTTCAAGAGAGAAGCCTCTAGTGAAGCCGTGTCTATTTTCCATCATATATTTTAGATCTGTAAACCAAAAAACCCAAAAATACCTCGCAGAGTTTTATTTACTTTTATTTTGTTTTACATTTTAGCGATCTTTATATCTATCTCTATCAGATCTCACCATTGCAATTGACCGTGAAGGGATTGACAACCCCTTTATCACGTTGGGTGCAAGTGTTTGATTGTTTGTGCAGGTGCATAGATAGGAGACTTGCCTGTACCTCCTATTGGATTGATACCTTGGTTCTCTAATTGAGGGAAATACTTATCTCTACTTTGCTGCATCACCCTTTCCTCTTCAAGGGAAAAACCAACGTAAGCTCAAGAAGTAGCAGGAAGAATTTTTGGCGCTGTTGCCGGGGAGGTCTACATCAAGCCTACCAAATACCCATCATAAACTCTCATCTCTTGCATTACATTATTTGCCATTTTCCTCTCGTTTTCCTCTCCCCCACTTTTAACGTTTAACACACAATATTTTCCTTTTTATTTGCCTTCTTTCCATGTGCCTTTATGTCTTACTTGGTTTGTTTGCTCGTTTAGTTGGCTTAATTGTGTTTATTCAAATTCAGGAGCAAAGAGATTTATGGATCCTCATCCACTTGCTAATCTTTTAAAAATATCCAATTATGATGAACCAATTGCTAGTGAATTGAGTGCACTAGATTATCTCTATGAGGTTTTGCTTCAAATTCGTGAATCTAAAAATTGTGATGAAGTGTTGAAAGAAGAAAATTATGAAGTGATTCACGATAGTGCCTTGAATGAAAAGCATGATTGCAATGATGTTATAAATTCCATTAATGTCAATTGTGTTAATGATATGCAAAACCCGAAGCTTGGGGATGCTAATTTTGCTACGTCTACTACTTGTTGCAATGATCATGATTGGGGTGATTCTTCTTATGATCTTGAAAATTTATTTAAGCCCCATGATGAATATGAGATTGATAACAATGTTTGCAATATATTTAAAGTGGGTTTCGAAGAGCAAATTTAGATCCCACATATTTGGAGAATGTTCAATCTTATGATTTTTTTATAAAAGTGGGTTTGGAGAGGTCATGACTTTAGTTAATGTTAATCCCGATATGTTGGAAGAGTGTCAACTTCGCATGCATGTGGATCGTGTTGAGAATATGTTATGTGATAGCTATATTGTTGAATTTTCTTATGATCATACATGTAATTATTATGAGAGAGGAAAATATGGTTGTAGAAATTTTCATGTTATTAAATTACATCTCTTCATGTTGAGATTGCTATCGTCTCTTTCTTCTTCCTTGCATATGCTAGTTTTTGCTTGCCCTGATAATTTGTTTGCTTATAAAATGCCTATGCATAGGAAGTATGTTAGACTTAGATGTGTTTGTCACGTGTTTTATTGTGCTCTCTTTGTGCTTCAATTCTTCTCTTTTATGTGAGCATCATTGAAATTATCAATGACTAGCTAAAAGGCTTTAAAGAAAAGCGCTTGTTGGGAGACAACCCACTATTTTCTTTCCTGTATTTAAATAAATTTATTATCTAGCCTTTGATAGATGTGTTTTGGTGTTTTAATTAGTGTTTGAGTCAATTAAGACCTTTGGGATGGTCTACGGTGCTAGATCTTGCTGAAAAACAGAAACTTTTGCGCCCAGTAAAATAATTCCCGAAAATCACAGAATCGTGATTTTGATCTGAATTTTTTACACAAGATTTATATACAATTTTTCTAGATTGTAATATTTTTTCAGAATTGTTTGGTTATAGAAGTATACGAAGTTTCCTGATTTCTACAGACTGTTCTTTTTTACAGATTCTGTTTTCTTGGTGTTGTTTGCTTATTTTGGTGAACCTATGGGTAGTATCAGGGGGTACGAACCATGAGAAGTTGGAATACAGTAGATATTACACCAATATAAATAAAGAATGAGTTCACAACAGAACCAAAAAGTGGTGATTTATTTTCTTATACTAAAGATCTCATGAGTTTTCTGTTGAGTTTTGTGTTGTGAAGTTTTCAAGTTTTGGGTAAAGATTTGATGGACTATGGAATAAGGAGTGTCAAGAGCCAAAGCTTGGGGATTATCAAGGCACCCCAAGGTAATATTCAAGGACAACCAAGAGCCTAAGCTTGGGGAAGCCCCGGAAGGCATCCCTCTTTCATCTTCAATCCATTGGTAAATTTACTTGAGGCTATATTTTTATTCACCACATGCTATGTGTTTTGCTTGGAGCATCTTGTATGATATGAGTATTTGCTTTTTAGTTTTCCACAATCATCCTTGTTGTACACACCTTTTGAGAGGGACACGCATTAATCGTGAATTCATTAGAATACTCTATGTGCTTCACTTATATCTTTTGAGCTAGGCAATTTTGCTCTAGTGATTCACTTATATCTTTTTAGAGCACGACGATGTATTTATTTTATACAAATTGTTGAACTCTCATGATTCACTTATATTATTTTGAGAGTCTTTCTAAACAACATGGTAATTTGCTTAGGTTGTGAATTTAGTCCTAATAAGATGGGCATCCAAGAGGGATATAATAAAAACTTTCATATTAAGTGCATTGAATACTATGAGAAGTTTGATTCCTTGCATATTGTTTTGAGATATAAAGATGGTGATATTCGAGACATGCTAGTGAGTAATTGTGGATTAGTAGAAATAATTGTGTTAACGTTTGTGATTCCCGTAGCATGCACGTATGGTGAACCGTTATGTGATGAAGTCGGAGCATGATTTATTTATTGATTGTCATCCTTTGTGTGGAGGTCGGGAGCGCGCGATGGTTAACTCCTACCAACCTCTCCCCTAGGAGCATGCGTGTATTACTTTGTTTTGATAGCTAATAGACTTTTTCAATAAGTATGTGAGTTCTTTATGACTAATATTGAGTCGATGGATTATACGCAACACCCTTCCACCATTGCTAGCCTCTCTAGTACCGCGCAACTTTCACCGGTGCATTACACCTACTATATACCCTTCCTCAAAACAGCCACCATACCTACCTATTATGGCATTTCCATAGCCATTCTGAGATATATTTCCGTGCAACTTCCATCGTTCCGTTTTGTTCTAAGTTTCGAGTTGTAATTCTTGAGTTGTAAGTAAATAAAAGTGTGATGATCATCATTATTAGAGAATTGTCCCATGTGAGGAAAGGATGATGGAAGCTATGATTCCCTCACAAGTTGGGATGAGTCTCCGGACTTTAAAAAAATAAAAGAGGCCAAATAAGCCCAAAGAGAAAAGAAAAAAAAACAGGCCAAAGAGCCCAAAATAAAAAAATGAGAGAAAAGAGAGAAGGGACAATGTTACTATCCTTTTTCCACACTTGTGCTTCAAAGTAGCACCATGATCTTCATGATTGACAGTCTCCTATGTTGTCACTTTCATATACTAGTGGGAATTTTTCATTACTTTGGCTTGTATATTCCAATGATGGGCTTCCTCAAATTGCCCTAGGTCTTCATGAGCAAGCGAGTTGGATGCACACCCACTTAGTTTCTTTCGAGCTTTCATACACTTATAGCTCTAGTGCATCTATTGCATGGCAATCCCTACTCACTCACATTGATATCTATTGATGGGCATCTCCATAGCTCGTTGATACGCCTAGTTGATGTGAGACCATCTTCTTCTTTTGTCTTCTCCACAACCACCATATTCTATTCCATCTATAGTGCTATATCCATGGCTCACGCTCATGTATTGTGTGAAAGTTGAAAAGGTTTGAGAATACTAAAGTATGAAACAATTGCTTGACTAAAACCGGTGTTGTGCATGATTTAATACTTTGTGTGATGAAGATGGAGCATAGCCAGACTATATGATTTTGTAGGGATAACTTTCTTTGGCCATGTTATTTTGAGAAGACATGATTGCTTTGTTAGTATGCTTAAGTATTATTGTTTTTATGTCAATATTAAACTTTTGTTTTGAATCTTATGGATCTGAATATTCATGCCACAATAAAAAAAATTACATGGATAAATATGTTAGGTAGCATTCCACATCAAAAATTCTGTTTTTATCATTTACCTACTCGAGGATGAGCAGGAATTAAGCTTGGGAATGCTTGATATGTCTCCAACATATCTATAATTTTTATTGTTCCGTGCTATTATATTATCTGTTTTGGATGTTTTATATGCATTAATATGCTATTTTATATTATTTTTGGTACTAACCTATTAACCTAAAGACCAGTGCCAGTTTCTGTTGTTTCCTTGTTTTTGAGTTCTACAGAAAAAGGATATCAAACAGAGTCCAAATGGAATAAAACTTTCGCGATGATTTTTCTTGGACCAGAAGACACCTACGAGACTTGGAGATGAAGTCAGAAGACCCACGAGGCGACGACAAGCCGTAGGGGCGCGTCCCCTGGGATTGTGCCCCCCTTGGAGGTCTCCTATCCCTAATCTTTTGCATATATATTCCCAAATATTCCCAAACCATCAGAGGCATCCACGAAAATACTTTTCCACTGCCGCAAGTAGCTAGAAGGCGGCTTCTCTCTCTTTGATCTTCAATATAATGTTCTCCTCGATGTTCTTGGAGTTCTATCCGATGTAATCTTCTTTTGCGGTGTGTTTGTCGAGATCCAATGAATTGTGGATTTATGATCAGATTATCTATGCATATTATTTGAATCTTCTCTGAATTTTTATATGCATGATTTGATATCTTTGTATTTCTCTTTGAATTATCGGTTTGGTTTGGCCAACTAGATTGGTATTCCTTGCAATGGGAGAGGTGCTTAGTTTCGGGTTCAATCTTGCATGATTTCACCCAGTGACAAAGTAGGGGTAGCAAGGCACGTATTGCATTGTTGCCATCGAGGATAAAAAGATTGGGTTTACATCATATTGCTTGAGTTTATTCCTCTACATCATGTCATCTTACTTAAAGCGGTACTCCGTTCTCTTGAACTTAATACACTAGATGCAGGCAGGAGTCGATCGATGTGTGGAGTAATAGTAGTAGATGCAGGCAGGAGTCGGTCTACTTGACACGGACGTGATGCCTATATGCATAATCATTGCCTTGGATATCGTCATAACTTTGCGCTTTTTTATCAATTGCTCGAGAGTAATTTGTTCACCCACCGTATTATTTGCCTTCAGGAGAGAAGCCTCTAAGTGAAACCTATGGCCCCCGGGTCTATTTTCCATCATATATTTTCAGATCTATAAACCAAAAAAACCCAAAAATACCTCGCTGACTTTTATTTACTTTTATTTTGTTTTACATTTTAGCAGTCTTTTATATCTATCTCTATCAGATCTCACCATTGCAATTAACCGTGAAGGGATTGACAACCCCTTTATTGCGTTGGGTGCAAGTGTTTGATTGTTTGTGTACGTGCATAGATTGGAGAGCTGCTTGTACCTCCTACTGGATTGATACCTTGGTTCTCTAACTGAGGGAAATACTTATCTCTACTTAGCGGCATCACCCTTTCCTCTTCAAGGGAAAAAACAACCCGAGCTCAAGAAGTAGCAAGTGGCGATGAAGGGGGTGCCTGTGGTCCCCACTACCCACCAAGGCGCGCCTGGGGGCCCTAGTGCACCCTGGTGCCTAGTGGGCCCCACAGGGCCCCTCTGGTGCACATGTTTGGCCTCCTAGGTGTCTTCTGGGTAGGAAAAAACTCCAAAAAGTTTCACTGCATTTGTACTTCGTTTGATATGGATATTCTGCAAAGTAAAAAACAAGCAGAAAACAACAACTGGCACTGGGCACTATGTCAATAGGTTAGTCCCAAAAATGATATAAAGTTGCTAGTAAATGAGTATAAAACATCCAAGAACGATACTTGAATAGCATGGAACAAAAAAAAAATATAGATACATTGGAGACGTATCAGCGCTAGCTCCAAGCGGAATGCGTCCTGCTCCGCCTGCTTTCGGGTTGCCTCCTCCGCCTGCATCAGGGCCACAGCCGCCCTTGATACGTCCATTTTGCATCATGTTTACCTACTGTTATTTATGTTGTTTTATTGCATAATAATGCTTTTTTGGGGTAATTTAATGCCTTTTCTCTCATAATATGCAAGGTACACATAAAGGGGGAGAATTCCGGCAGCTGGAAATCTGGACCTGAAAAAGCTACGTCAGGCAACCTATTGTGCACAACTCCAAATGAGCTGAACTTCACGAGGAATTTTTATGGAATAAATGAGAATTTTTGGAGTCAATAAGTACCAGAGGGGCCCCACCAGGTGTGCACAACCCACCTGGGCGTGACAGGGAGCCCAGGTGCGCCCTGGTGGGTTATGCTCACCTCGGCCCACCTCTGGTGCCCCTCTTCTGGTACATAAGTAATTTTGACCTAGAAAAAAATAAGCAGAGGACTTTCGGGACGAAGCGCCGCCGTCTCAAGGCGAAACTTGGGAAGGAGCACTTTTGCCCTCCAGCAGGCGATTCCACCGGGGAAACTTCCCTCCCGGAGGGGGAAATCATCATCATCATCATCATCACCAACAACTCTCCCATCTTGGGGTGGGCTATCTCCATCAACATCTTCAACAACACCAACTCCTCTCAAACCCTAGTTCATCTCTTGTGTTCAATCTTTGTACCGAAACTATAGATTGGTGCTTGTGGGTGAGTAGTAGTGTTTATTACATCTTGTAGGTGATTACTATATGGTTTATTTGGTGGAAGATTATATGTTCAGATCCATTATGCTATTAAATACCCCACTAATCTTGAGCACGATTATCATTTGTGAGTAGTTACTTTTGTTCTTGAGGTCACGGGAGAAATCATGTTGCAAGTAATCATGTGAACTTGATATGTGTTCGATATTTTGATGATATGTATGTTGTGATTCCCTTAGTGGTGTCATGTGAACGTCAACTAGATGACACTTCACCATATTTGGGCCTAAGGGAATGCATTGTGGAGTAGTTATTAGATGATGGGCCGTGAGAGTGACAAAAGCTTAAAACCTAGTTTATGCGCTATTCCGCAAGGGACCGATTGGATCCAAAAGTTTAATGTTGTGGTTAGAATTTATTCTTAATACTTTTCTCGTAGTTGCGGATGCTTGTGAGGGGGTTAATCATAAGTAGGAGGTTTATTCAAGTAAGAACAACACCTAAGCACCGGTCCACCCACATACCAAATTATCAAAGTAGCGAACACGAATCGAACCAACATGATGAAAGTGACTAGATGAAATTCCCGTGTGCCCTCAAGAACTCTTTGCTTATCATAAGAGACTGTTTTGGCCTGTCCTTTGCCTCAAAAGGATTGGGCTGCCTTGCTGCACTTTTGTTACTATTACCATTGCTTGCTCGTTACAAAGTATCTTGCTATCAAACTACTCTGTTACTTACAATTTCAGCACTTGCAAACATTACCTTGCTGAAAACCACTTGTCATTTCCTTCTGCTCCTCGTTGGGTTTGACACTCTTACTTATCGAAAAGGCTACAATTGATCCCATATACTTGTGGGCCATCAAGGCCATTTTCTGGCGCCTTTGCCGGGGAGTGAAGCGCTCTTGGTAAGTGGAAATTAGTAAGGAAAAATTATTACTACGTGCTGAAATTTATTGCCACTTGTTACTATGGAAAACAATCCTTTGAGGGTTTTGTTCAGGGTATCTTCACCTTGACCGGAACCAAAATTAGTTGCCCCTCAACCTAGTTCACCTACTGAAAATCTTGAATATTAAATCCCTTCCGGTATGGTAGAACAACTGCTAGCTAATCCTTATGCTGGAGATGGAACTGAACATCCTAATATGCACTTGATATATGTGGATGAAATTTTTGGATTGTTTAAGCTTGCAGGTTTACCCGGAGATGAAGCTAAAAATAAGGTTTTCCCTTTATCTTTGAAGGGAAAGGCATTGACATGGTATAGGCTATGCAATGATATTGGATCTTGGAACTGGAATCGGTTGAAATTGGAATTCCATCAAAAAAATTATCCAGTGCATCTAGTTCATCACGATCGGAATTATATACATAATTTTTTGCCTCGTGAAGGAGAAAGTATCGCTCTAGCTTGGCGGAGTCTTAAGTCAATGTTATATTCATGCCCGAATCATGAGCTCTCGAGAGAAATTATTATTCAGAATTTCTATGCTTGGCTTTCTCGTAATGATCAATCCATGCTCGATACTTCTTGTACTGGTTCTTTTATGAAGAAGACTACTGAATTCCGGTGGGATCTTTTATGAAGAAGACTCTGAAAATTGGGAACTCGACGAAGGTAAAGAGTCAGGTATTGATCCTAAGTTTGATTGTGTTAAATCTTTTATGAATACCGATGCTTTTCAAAAGTTTAGCCCTAAGTATGGACTTTACTCTGAGATAGTAGCTTCCTTTTGTGAATCTTTTGCTACTCATGTTGATCTTCCTAAAGAGAAGTGGTTCAAATATCACCCACCAATTAAAGAAGGAATTAAAGAACCAGTAAAAGCTAAAGAAGAAACTATCATTTACAATGTTGATCCAGTTGTTCCCACTGCTTATATTGAAAAACCACCTTTCCCTGTTAGGATGAAGGAACATGCTAAAGTTTCAACTGTGGTCACCAAAAGTTATATTAGAACACCTAAACCAACTGAACAAATCAAAGTTGAACCTAGTGTTGCTATGGTTAAGTATCTCTTGGTCGATAATATTGATGGGCATGCTATTTATTTCTGTGCTGAAGCTGCTAGAATTGCCAAACCCGATGAAAAAGATAAACATAGACCAGTTGTTGGCATGCCTATTGTCTCAGTTAAGATAGGAGATCACTGTTATCATGGTTTATGTGACTTAGGTGCTAGCGTGAGTGCTATTCCTTTTTTCTTATATCAAGAAATTATGAATGACATAGCACCCGCTGAAATAGAAGATACAGATGTTACTATTAAGCTTGGTAATAGAGATACTATATCACCAATTGAGATTGTTAGAGATGTGTAAGTCTTGTGTGGGAAAATAAAATACCCTACTGATTTTCTTGTTCTTGGTTCCACACAAGATGACTTTTGTCCCATTATCTTTGGTAGACCTTTCATGAACACCGTCAATGCTAAAATAGATTGTGAGAAACAAACTGTCGGTGTTAGTTTTGGTGATGAATCTGATGAATTCAATTTTTCTAAGTTTAGTAAAAAAATTGCATAAGAAAGATTTGCCTAGTAAGGATGAGATTATTGGTCTTGCTTCTATTGCTGTACCTCCTACTGATCCTTTAGAACAATATTTGCTAGACTATGAAAATGATTTGCATATGCGTGGAAGAAATGAAATTGATAGAATCTTGTTCAAACAACAACCTCTGCTTAAACACAATTTGCCTATTGAAACTCTAGGAGGTCCTCCTCCACCTAAAGGTGATCCTATGTTTGAGTTAAAACAATTGCCAGACAGTTTGAAATATGCTTATCTTGATGAGAAAAAGATATATCCTATTATTACCAGTGCTAACCTTTTAGGACATGAAGAAGAAAGATTATTAAAAGTTCTAAGGAAGCACCGAGCTGTTATTGGATATACTATTGATGATCTTAAGGGCATTAGTCTCACTCTATGTCAGCACAAGATTAATACGGAACCTGATGCTAAACCTGTTGTTGATCACCAACGTCGGTTAAATCCGAAGATGAAAGAAGTGGTAACAACGGAAATATTGGAACTTCTGGAAGCAGGTATAATCTATCCTATAACTGATAGTAGATGGGCAAGTCCAGTTCATTGTGTCCCTAAGAAGGGAGGTATAACTTTTGTTCCTAATGATAACAATGAACTTATTCCACAAAGAATTGTCACATGCTATAGAATGGTAATTGATTTTAGAAAATTAAATAAAGCAACTAGAAAAGATCATTACCCTTTGCCTTTTATTGATCAAATGCTAGAAAGATTATCTAAGCACACACATTTTTGCTTCCTTGATGGATATTCTGGTTTTTCACAAATACCTGTTTCTCAACCTGATCAAGAAAAGACCCCTTTTACTTGCCCTTTTGGAACTTATGCTTATAGAGGTATGCCTTTTGGTCTATGTAATGCACCTGCTACCTTTCAAAGATGTATGACTGCTATATTCTCTGATTTTTGTGAAAAGATTCTTGAGGTTTTCATGGATGACTTTTCTGTTTATTGGAAGTCTTTTGATGATTGTTTAAGCAATCTTGATCAAGTTTTGCAGAGATGCGAACAAACGAATCTTGTCATGAATTGGGAGAAGTGACACTTTATGGTTAATGAAGGTATTGTTTCGGGCCAAAAATTCTGAAATAGGTATTGAGGTGGACAAAGCCAAGGTTGATGCAATGGAGAAAATTTCATGTCCTAAAGATATCAAAGGTATTCGTAGTTTCCTTGGTCATGCTGGTTTCAATTGGAGATTTATCAAAGACTTTTCTAAAATTTCTAGGCCTCTTACAAATCTTTTGCAAAAGGATATTCCTTTTGTTTTTGATGATGATTGTTTGGAAGCCTTTGAAACACTCAAGAAATCCTTAATTTCTATACATGTTGTTCAAACACCTAATTGGAACTTACCTTTTGAGATTATGTGTGATGCTAGTGTTATGCTGTTGCTGCTGTTCTAGGAAAAAGACTCGATAAGAAACTAAATGTTATCCATTATGCTAGTAAAACTCTAGACAATGCTCAACGAAATTATGCTACTACTAAAAAAAGAATTCTTAGCAGTGGTGTTTGCTTGTGATAAATTTAGATCCTACATTGTTGATTCCAAAGTGACCGTTCACACTGATAATGCTGCTATAAAATATTTTATGGAAAAGAAAGATGCTAAGAATAGACTAATTAGGTGGGTTCTTCTACTACAAGAATTCGATTTGCATATCACTGATAAATAAGGAGCAGAGAACCCCGTAGCTGATAACTTGTCTAGGCTTGAAAATATTCTTGATGACCCACAACCTATGATAGCTTTCCTAATGAATAGTTAGCTGCAGTAAATGTTTCTAATAGTACACCTTGGTATGCTGACTATGCTAATTATATTGTTGCTAAATACATACCACCTAGCTTCACTTACCAACAAAAGAAAAAAATTCTTCTATGACTTAAGACATTACTTTTGGGATGACCCACATCTTTATAAAGGAGTAGATGGTATTATTAGACATTGTGTACCTGAGCATGAATAGGAACAAATCCCACAGAAATGTCACTCCGAAGCTTATGGAGGACATCACGCGGGAGACAGAACCGCTCATAAGGTATTGCAATCTGGGTTTTATTGGCCTACTCTCTTCAAGGATGCCCGTAAATTCGTCTTATCTTGTGATGAATGTCAAAGAGTAGGTAATATTGGTAAGCGTCAAGAAATGCCTATGAATTATTCACTTGCTGTTGAACCATTTGATGTTTGGGGATTTGATTTTATGGGACCTTTTCCTTCCTCTAATGGGTATACTCATATTTTGGTTGATGTTGAATATGTTACTAAGTGGGTAGAAGCTATTCCAACTCGTAGTGCCGATCACAACACCTGTATTAAAATGCTTAAGGAAGTTATTTTCCCAAGATTTTGAGTCCCTAGATATTTAATGACTGATGGTAGTCACACTTTATTCATGGTGCTTTCCGTCAAATGCTTGCCAAATATGATGTTAACCATAGAAGTGCATCACCCTATCACCCTCAGTCTAGTGGTCAAGTTGAACTTAGCAACAGAGAAATAAAACTAAATTTACAAAATACTTTCAATAGGTCCTGGAAGAATTGGTCTAAGAAACTAGATGATGCACTTTGGGCTTGTAGAACAACATATAAGAATCCTATGGGTATGTCTCCTTATAAAATGGTTTATGGAAAAGCTTTTCTTTGCCTCTTGAGTTAGAACATAAAGCATATTGGGCAATTAAAGAACTCAACTATGATTTCAAACTTGCTGGTGAAAAGAGGTTATTTGATATTAGCTCATTAGATGAATGGAGAACCCAAGCTTATGAAAATGCAAAGTTATTCAAAGAAAAAGTTAAAATATGGCATGATAAAAGAATCCAAAGGCGTGAGTTCATAGTTGGGGAATGCTATGTCTTGAGCTTGCGTTGGTTTTCCTTGAAGAGGAAAGGGTGATGCAGCAATAGTAGCGTAAGTATTTCCCTCAGTTTTTGAGAACCAAGGTATCAATCCAGTAGGAGGCTCCTCAAAAGTCCCACGCACCTACACAAACAAACAAAGAACTCGCAACCAATGCAATAAAGGGGTTGTCAATCCCTTCATGGCCACTTGCGAAAGTGAGATCTAATAGAGATAGTATGATCAGATAAATATATTTTTGGTATTTTATAATATAGATGCAAAAAGTAAAGATGCAAATAAAAGTAGATTGGAAGCAAATATGATAAGAGATAGACCCGGGGGCCATAGGTTTCACTAGAGGCTTCTCTCAATATAGCATAAGTATTATGGTGGGTGAACAAATTACTCTCGAGCAATTGATAGAAAAGCGAATAATTATGAGATTATCTAGGCATGATCATGTATATAGGCATCACGTCCGTGACAAGTAGACCGACTCCTGCCTGCATCTACTACTATTATTCCACACATCGACCGAGTCCTGCCTGCATCTAGAGTATTAAGTTCACAAAGAACAGAGTAACGCATTAAGCAAGATGACATGATGTAGAGGGATAAACTCATGCAATATGATATAAACCCCATCTTTTTATCCTCGATGGCAACAATACAATACGTGCCTTGCAACCCTTTCTGTCACTGGGTAAGGACACCACAAGATTGAACCCAAAGCTAAGCACTTCTCCCATGACAAGAAAGATCAATCTAGTAGGCCAAACCAAACTGATAATTCGAAGAGACTTGCAAAGATAACTCAATCATACATAAAAGAATTCAGAGAAGATTCAAATATTATTCATAGATAAACTTGATCATAAACCCACAATTCGTCGGATCGCGACAAAAACACCACAAAAAGAGTTTACATCGTATAGATCTCCACAAGAGAGGGGGAGAACATTGTATTGAGATCCAAAAAGAGAGAAGAAGCCATCTAGCTAATAACTATGGACCCGAAGGTCTATGGTAAACTACTCACAACCCATCGGAGGGGCTATGGTGTTTATGTAGAAGCCCTCCATGGTCGATCCCCCTCCGGCGGAGCGCCAACGAAGGCTCCAAGATGGGATCTCACGGGTACAGAAGGTTACGGCGGTGGAAATTGTGTTTCGTTGGCTCCCTGGATGTTTTTGGGGTACGTAGGCTTACATAGGAGGAAGAAGTACGTCGGTGGCACCCGAGGCCCACGAGACAGGCGCGCTACAGGGGGCGCCCTACTCTCTCGTGGCCGCCTCGGCTGCTTCTTGACTTGCACTCCAAGTCCTCTGGATCACGTTCATTCCAAAAATCATGCTCCCGAAGGTTTCATTCCGTTTGGACTGCATTTGATATTCCATTTCTTCGAAATACTAAAATAGGCAAAAAAAACAGCAATACGGGCTGGGCCTTCGGTTAGTAGGTTAGTCCCAAAAATGATATAAATGTGTAAAATAAAGCCCATAAACATCCAACAGGGGTAATATAATAGCGTGGAACAATAAAAATTATAGATAAATTGGAGACGTATCAAGCATCCCCAAGCTTAATTCCTGCTCGTCCTTGAGTAGGTAAATGATAAGAGAATTTTTGATGTGGAATGCTACCTAGCATAATTCTCAATGTAATTTTCTTTATTGTGTCATGAATGTTCAGATCCAAATGATTCAAAATAAAAGTTCATATTGATAAACGAAATAGTAACACTTCAAGCATACTAATCAAAGTAATCATGTCTTCTCAAAATAACATGGCGAAAGAAAGTTCATCCCTACAAAATCATATAGTTAGGCTATGCTTCATTTTCGTCACACAAAGATGTTCCCAACTTCTATACCCCCGATGACAAGCCAAGCAATTGTTTCATACTTAAATAATCTCAAAAAATTTCAACCTTCACGCAATACATGAGCGTGAGCCATGGATATACCACTATGGGTGGAATAGAATATGATGATGGGGATTGTGTGGAGAAGACAAAAAAGGAGAAAGACTCACATTGACGAGGATAATCAACGGGCTATGGAGATGCCCATCAATTGATGTCAACATGAGGAGTAGGGATTGCCATGCAACGGATGCACTAGAGCTATAAATGAATGCTCAACAAAAGAAAACTAGTGGGTGTGCATCCAACTTGCTTGCTCACGAAGACCTAGGGCATTTGAGGAAGCCCATCGTAGGAATATACAATCCAAGTTCTATAATGAAAAATTCCCACTAGTATGAAAAAGACAACTTATGAGACTCACTATATGAAAAACATGGTGCTACTTTGAAGCACAATATATGAGACTCACTACATAAAGAACAAGGTGCTACTTTGAAGCACAAGTGTGGAAAAAGAGATAGTAACATTGCCCCTTTTATTTATTTTCCTTTTTTTCCTTTTTTCTTTTCTTTTTTTTCTTTTTCTTTTTTTGGGCCTTCCTTTTTTTTTCTTTTGGCCTTTCTTCTTTTTTTTTCTTTGGGCAATGCTGTAATGATGATGATCATCACACTTCTATTGATTACAACATATGAATTACAACTCGAAAGTAGAACAAGATATGACTCTATATGAATGCCTCCGGCGGTGTACGGGGATGGTGCAATGAATCAAGAGTCACATGTATAAAAAATTATGCATGGTGGCTTTGCCACAAATACGATGTCAACTAAATGATCATGCAATGGCAATATGACAAAAGTAAAGTATGTCATGATGATGATGAACGGAACGGTGGAAAGTTGCATGGCAATATATCTTGGAATGGCTGTGGAAATGCCATAATAGGTAGGTATGGTGGCTGTTTTCAGGAAGATATAAGGAGGTTTATGTGTGATAGAGCGTATCGTATCACGGGGTTTGGATGCACCGGCGAAGTTTGCACCAACTCTCAAGGTGAGAAAGGGCAACGCACAGTACCTAAGAGGCTAGCAATGATGGAAAGGTAAAAGTGCGTATAATCCATGGACTCAACATTAGTCAAAAGAACTCATATACTTATTGCAAAAATTTAGAAGTCATCAAAAATCAAGCACTACGCGCATGCTGCTAGGGGGATAGATTGGTAGGAAAAGACCATCGCTCATCCCCGACCGCCACTCATAAGGATGCACAAGCCAGGTACACTTCATGTTTCAAATTTGTTACATAACTTTAACCATACGTGCATGCCACGGGACTTTCTAACTTCAACACAAGCATTATTTAAATTCATAATCACCCAGCTAGCATGACTTTAATATCACTACCTCCATATCTCAAAACAATTATCAAGTATCAAATTGATCATAGCATCCAATTCACTTCCTATGATAGTTTTTATTATACCCAACTTGGATGCCTACCATTCTAGGACCAATTTTATAACCATAGCAAATACCATGCTGTTCTAAAAGACACTCAAAATAAAATAAGTGAAGCATGAGAGACTAGCAATTTCTACAAAAATAAGCCACCGCCGTGCTCTAAAAGATATAAGTGAAGCACTAGAGCAAAAACTATCAAGCTCAAAAGATATAAGTGAAGCACATAGCATATTCTAATAAATTCAATCAAGTAGGCTTCTCCCAAAAGTTGTGTATAGAAAGGATGATTGTGGTAAACTAAAAAGTAAAGACTAATATAAGACACGACGCTCCAAGCAAAACACATATCATGTGGCGAATAAAAATATAGCTCCAAGTAAAGTTACCAATGAACAAAGACGAAAGAGGGGATGCCTTCCCGGGGCATCCCCAAGCTTAGGCTTTTGGCTATCCTTGAATATATTGGGGTGCCATGGGCATCCCCAATCTTAGGCTCTTGCCACTCCTTATTCCATAGTCCATAAAAGCTTTACCCAAAACTTGAAAACTTCACAACACAAAACTCAACAGGAAATCTTATAAGCTCCGTTAGTGAAAGAAAACATAACCACCACGTAAGGTACTGTAATGAACTCATTCTTTATTTATTTTGGTGTTAAACCTACTGTATTCCAACTTCTCTATGGTTTATAAACTATTTTACTAGCCATAGATGTATCAAAATAAGCAAACAACACATGAAAAACAGAATCTGTCAAAAACAGAACAGTCTGTAGCAATCTGTAGCTAACGCAAACTTCTGGAACACCAAAAATCCTACTAAAATAGGAAGTCCTGAACAATTTGTCTATTGATCATAATAAAAACGAATCAACGCAAAAGCACGTTTCGGTGATTTAACAAAACTAAATTCATGCACGCAAAGTTTCTGTTTTTCAGCAGAATCAAATCAACTATCATCATAGGTTATCCTATAGGTTCTACTTGGCACAAACACTAATTAAAAGATAACACATGTAAACAGAAGGTAGATGAAAGATTTATTACTAAACAGGAATAAAAACAAAAAACACAAATAAAATTGGGTTGCCTCCCAACTAGCGCTATCGTTTAGCTCCCCTAACTAGGCATAAAATCGAAGATAGATCTAAGTAGTGTCATCTTTGGCGCTCAATTCATAAGTAGCCCGCATGATAGATTCATAAGGTAATTTGACTTTCTTTCTTGGAAAGTTCTCCATGCCTTTCCTTAATGGAAATTGGAATCTAATATTCCCTTCCTTCATATCAATAATCGCGTCAATCATTCTAAGGAAAGGTCTACCAAGAATAATAGGGCAAGAAAGATTGCAATCTATATCAAGAACGACAAAATCTACGGGCACCAAATTTCTATTTGCAACAATGAGAACATCATTGATCCTTCCCATTGGCTTTTTAATGGTGGAATCCGCAAGGTGCAAATTCAAAGAGCAATCATCAAGATCATGGAAACCTAGAATATCACATAAAGTTTCAGAATCGTGGAAACACTAGAACACAAATCACACAAAGCAAAACACTCGTGATCTTTAATTCTAATCTTTATAGTAGGTTCCCACTCATCATTAAGTTTTCTAGATATAGAAACTTCCAAATTAAGTTTTTCATCATAAGATTGCATCAAGGCATCAACGATATGTTTGGTAAAAGCTTTATTTTGACTATAAGCATGAGGAGAATTAACAACGGCTTGCAACAAGGAAATACAACCTTCTAAAGAACAATTATTGTAATCAAATTCCTTGAAATCCGAGATAGTGGGTCCAATACTATTTAAAGTCGTGACCTCTCCAATCCCACTTTTACCAAATTTAGCATCAAGATCTAAAAACTCCGAATTCTTGGGACGCCTTCTAGGTAAAGTTGACTCATCATCAGTCCCATAATTATCAAGATTCATATTGCAAAACAAAGATCTAATAGGAGACGAATCAATAACTTTAAGATCTTCATCATTATTTTCATGGAAACTAGAAGAATACGCCTTTACAAAGCAATCTTTCTTAGCACACAATCTAGCGGTTCTTTCCTTGCACTCATCAATGGAAATTCTCATGGCTTTGAGAGACTCATTGATATCATGCTTAGGAGGAGAAGATCTAAGTTTAAGAGAATCAACATCAAGCGAAAGTCTATCAACGTTCCTAGCCAAATCATCAACTTTGAGCAATTTTTCTTCAAGCAAAGCATTAAAGTTCTTTTGAGAGATCATAAATTCTTTCACACTATTCTCAAAATCAGAGGGAATCTTATTAAAATTACCATAAGAATTATTGTAGGAATTTCCATAATTATTAGAGGAATTACTAGGGAACGGTCTAGCATTAAAGTTTCCTCTATAAGCATTGTTTCAAAAACTATTCCTACCAACAAAATTCACATCTATATATTCATTATTATTCTCAATCAAAGTAGACAAAGGCATATCATTGGGATCAAGAGGAGTATTTTTAGTAGAAAACAATTTCATAAGTTCATCCTTCCACTCGAAACATTGATTTCTTCTATAACATGCACTTTTTTACTAGAAGATCTTTCGGTATGCCATTGAGAATAATTAGCCATAATATTATCAAGAAGTTTTGTAGCATCTCCTAACTTGATTTCCATAAACGTGCCTCCCGCGGCCGAATCTAAGAGATTTCTAGAAGCAAAGTTCAAACCGGCATAAATTGTTTGTATGATCATCCATAAATTCAAACCATGAGTAGGGCAATTGCGAATCATCAATTTCATTCTTTCCCAAGATTGGGCAACATGCTCATGATCAAGTTGTTTAAAATTCATAATATCGTTCCTAAGAGTGATAATCTTAGCAGGAGGAAAATAGTTAGAGACAAAATCATCCTTGCGCTTGTTCCAAGAGTCAATACTATTTTTAGGCAAAGACAAAAACCAAACTTTAGCACGATCTCTAAGTGAAAACGGAAATAACTTCAATTTAACATATTGTTATCCATATCTTTCTTCTTTTGCATATCACACAAATCAACAAAGTTGTTTAGATGAGTAGTGGCATCTTCACTAGGAAGGCCGGCGAATTGATCTTTCATACCAAGATTCAGCAAAGCAGTATTAATTTCACAAGACTCAACATCATTAAGAGGAGCAATCGGAGTACTAAGGAAATCATTATTATTGGTATTCGAGAAATCACACAATTTGGTATTATCTTGCGCCATGGCAACAAGTAATCCAACACACAAGCAAGCAGAAAAAGGCTAGCGAAAGAGAGCGGAGAAGATTGGGAAAGAGAGGGCGAATAAAACGGCAAGGGTTAAGTGGGGGAGAGGAAAACGAGAGGCAAATGGCAAATAATGTAAGTGCGAGGGAGATGAGTTTGTGATGTGTACTTGGTATGTCTTGACTTGAGCGAAGACCTCCCCGGCAACAGCGCCAGAAATCCTTCTTGCTACGTCTTGAGCTTGCGTTGGTTTCGTTGAAGAGGAAAGGGTGATGCGGCTATAGTAGCGTAAGTATTTCCCTCAATTTTTGAGAACCAAGGTATCAATCCAGTAGGAGGCTCCTCAAAAGTCCCACACACCTACACAAACAAACAAAGAACTCGCAACCAACGCAATAAAGGGGTTGTCAATCCCTTCACGACCACTTGCGAAAGTGAGATATAATAGAGATAGTATGATAAGATAAATATATTTTTGGTATTTTATAATATAGATGCAAAAAGTAAAGATGCAAATAAAAGTAGATTGGAAGCAAATATGATAAGAGATAGACCCGGGGGCCATAGGTTTCACTAGAGGCTTCTCTCAAGATAGCATAAGTATTACGGTGGGTGAACAAATTACTATCGAGCAATTGATAGAAAAGCGAATAATTATGAGATTATCTAGGCATGATCATGTATATAGGCATCACGTCCGTGACAAGTAGACCGACTCTGCTGCATCTACTACTATTACTCCACACATCGACCGACTCACTTTTGCATCTAGAGTATTAAGTTCACAAAGAATGAGAATAACGCATTAAGCAAGATGACATGATGTAGAGGAAAAACTCATGCAATATGATATAAACCCCATCTTTTTATCCTCGATGGCAACAATACAATCGTGCCTTGTAACCCTTTACATCCTTTGGGTAAGGACACCGCAAGATTGAACCCAAAGCTAAGCACTTCTCCCATGGCAAGAAAGATCAATCTAGTAGGCCAAACCAAACTGATAATTCGAAGAGACTTGCAAATATAACTCAATCATACATAAAAGAATACAGAGAAGATTCAAATATTATTCATAGATAAACTTGATCATAAACCCACAATTCGTCGGATCTCGACAAACACACCGCAAAAAGAGTTTACATTGAATAGATCTCCACAAGAGAGGGGGAGAACATTGTATTGAGATCCAAAAAGAGAGAAGAAGCCATCTAGCTAATAACTATGGACCCGAAGGTCTGTGATAAACTACTCACAACTCATCAGAGGGGCTATGGTGTTGATGTAGAAGCCCTCCGTGGTCGATTCCCCCTCCGGCAGAGCGCCGACGAAGGCTCCAAGATGGGATCTCGCGGATACAAAAGGTTACGGCGGTGGAAATTGTGTTTCGTTGGCTCCCTGGATGTTTTTGGGGTACGTAGGCTTATATAGGGGGAAGAAGTACGTCGGCGGCCGCCCGAGGGGCCCACGAGACAGGGGGCGCGCCCTGTAGAGGGGGGGCGCCCTACCCTCTCGTGGCCGCCTCGGCGGCTTCTTGACTTGCACTCCAAGTCCTCTGGATCATTCGTTCCAAAAATCACGCTCCCGAAGGTTTCATTCCGTTTGGACTCCGTTTGATATTCCTTTTCTTCGAAATACTGAAATAGGCAAAAAAACAGCAATACGGGCTGCGCCTCCGGTTAGTAGGTTAGTCCCGAAAATGATATAAATGTGTAAAATAAAGCCCATAAACATCCAAAAGGGGTAATATAATAGCATGGAACAATCAAAAAATATAGATATGTTGGAGACGTATCAGGGAATATGTTCTTCTGCACAACTCTCGCTTCAGATTCTTTGCAGGAAAACTCCTCTCCAAATGGGAAGGACCCTGTGTTATCGGGGAGGTTTATCGATCTGGAGCTATCAAAATAAATCACTCCAAAGGCACTAACCCGAAGGTTGTTAAATGGCAACGAATAAAGCATTATATCTCAGGTACGCCCATTAATGTTGGAAGTAATATTATGCAAACTATGACATCGGAATAACACATAAAAGAAACCTTCCGGAACACTCCAAAATAGTGAAAAAGAGGAGGTACATGATACGGTAAGTAAACGAACTTCGTAAAATCTGCAAAAACAAAAATATTTTCTGTCAGTTTTGGAATATTTAAAAATTAGGAAAATAAGAAACTACCAGGAAGGTGACCCTGGTGGGCACAAGATACCAGGGCGCGTTAGGCTTGCCAGGCGCCAGGCGCGCCCAGGTGGGTTGTGCCCACCTCGGGTACCTTCCGGACTCCGTTTTTCTTCTGTTTTGCTTGTTTCCCAAGATAAAATATCTTTATATACCCCCCGGACCTGTTGACCTCCGTATCGCGGAGAAATCTCCTGTTTCCTTTTCTCACTGTTTTCCTGACAAATCCGAAATTATGTCATCCCAAGACTCGGAGGGTGAGAGCTATGTTGCCGACTATATTGCAAACCCCAAGGTCTATGGGGATGTGGAGCACTACAGCTAGACTTCGGAGGAAGAAGAAGACTATGATTAAGAGGGAGGAGGAGACAAGCTCAGACGAAGATGAAGCCCCATTACCCCAACCTGGGGACATGCACGTTGAATTTAAGAAGTCAAGTCTCCCCAACAAAGCAAAGAAGCCTAAGATCCAGTTTATCCCCTTTCCTCTTTTGCAGGAAAACAAGCAAGATTTATGTAAAAGGTATTTAAACTCGAGTGGGAGATCGGCGAATTAAAAGATGAGAATTCCATCCTCAAGAGTAAGCTAAGGAAGAAAGACAAACCCACTGCTTCATCACCACCACCTCCTTCTTCATCACCAAAAGAAAATTGAGTATCGGGTATGGGCACTCCCCTTGGCTTTCATCAAGCTTGGGGGAGGTGCCCCGGTATCGTATCACCTCCACTATCTTTTGCCTTTACTTCTCTTAGTTTGATCCATAGTTATATTTTGCTTTAGATGAATAAAAGTTTAGTTTGATCCTTTCTTTTCAAGAGTTTGCTTAGTGATGTATGTTTGTAATCGTGTGCGAGATATATAATAAAGTTTAGTTGGAGTTTTACTTCTTTTACTTTCATGTTACAATAGAAAGAAAGGAAATAAATGAAAAAGATCATATGCTAATATTATGGTAATTAATGACATCACACAAGGAAAAGTATAAGTAGAAAATTTTATTGTAGATTGACAAACATAGCATTGGTCAATGATGCAACTCATGAAAGAATTAATAAGGGAAGAGAAGATTCACATGCAAATACACTGATGCGGAGCATCACACGATCATCCCCATGGACGCATCTACATCCCCTACAACACCACTTGGACCTATGACTCGAGCACGTGCAAGAGCTCTTGAAACCGAGGTGACATCACTCCTCTCACAACTCCCTTTCGATTCACATGAGACATGGTTACTACCTCAAACGGAAACACTATGCATACTCAGGTGCCAAGGAGTTAACCACGGAGAAGCTAGGAAGCAAGGAGAACCGGAAGCGGAAGACATGCGTGAAGACGGAGAGGAAAAACGCCAAGTCCCAGACTGACCGGACGATCCGGACGGCGGCCCGGACGATCCGGACAGAGCCCGGACGATCCGGACCCCGGTCTGGACGATCCGGCTAATGCGCACCGAAGGCACCCGAAGGTCTCACCTGAAGCCGGATCATCCGGACGGTGTCCCGGATCATTCGGACCCTGCCCGGACATCCGGACCCCCAGCCGGACATCCGGCCCTGCACCGCCACCAGCCACGCCTCCAGCTCATCCGGGCCTCCACCCGGATCATCCGGCTCCACCCCCGGATCATCCGGCCAGCGCCTGCGCGCGCGCGTGTTGGGCTAAGCCCATGTACCCCTTCATCCCCTAGCCTATATATAGGACTCCTCCTCCTCACTTCGAGACTTAGCATTGTGATAGCTCATTTTGATATAGAGCACTGCTCATCCGTACCGGATCTACTCCATGTGAGGGACCGTGCCTCTTCGGAGAAGATCCATTCAGATTCAAGGCCTCCATCCGGAGAAGACAATCAATACCTCCTCACGGAGAAGAACGATTACTCTTGTATCTTCCTTTGTTGACTTTGGATCATGTGTTACCTTATGCTTTCGGTGATCTAGCCCTTGTGTGATCAATTACTTGTCGGTTGAGTGTTTCTCTCATTTCTCCCCGTGATTTCCCTTGTGTTCTTCCATGCGTTCTTCGTGTTTCCCCGTAGGATCCACTCCAAACGTGAAAGATCGCCCCCATAGGGTTCCGCCCTACATCATCTTGGTATCATGAGCCACGTTGATCACGTTTTTGGAGCCCTTACCCCGTGTTTTCTAGCTTGATTTTGTTGTTTTCGTCCTAAATCCGAAAATCCCCACCAAAAATAGCCCCCAAATTTTTTTGTGATTTGTTGGTTTTGATGATGATTTGTTGATTTTGAGCCGTGGATTCAGTGTGTAACTTGTGGATCTTGCTTTTCCCCACCTTCTTCCCCTCGAAATCCATCCAAAATCCGCGGAATCGTCGAAATTCTCACCGTTTTCGAGTTCATCCCGAGCAGTTCCCGACCGCGATTGACCTGCCCGGATCATCCAGACGTGCCCGGATCATCCGGCTCCTGGCCCGGATCATCCGGCTTCCTCTACCGAAACTGCATTTTCTGCAGTTCTACATCACCACCACCTACGCCTACGCACTCCCCCACTTAGACCACCACCACCTTCACCTGCCAAAATCCCACGACACAACCTCCGTACCACCATCCGACTTTGGGTTCGAGAATTTGAGTCGTGATTTACTGTGTCTTATTGTGTTTCGGCTATTTAGGTACGGTGCGACATCAACATCACCAACGCTCATCTTCGTCGACTACTCATCTTCGCTGTGGATGGTAACTTCGACGACATCTTTGTCATACCTTGCTACATTAAGATTGTCGTACCCAATCATCTTGGATCATATCACCGAAATACCATACATATAGCATACTTGGGATAGAGATCGTTGCATTTTGCCTAGTAGGTTGTGCACAAGCTCCGTATCCACCTATTGTGCAATCGTGCTAGCGTCTCTCGAGTATTGTGCAACAAGAGCATTTTCGTGGATTCCACATTTTGGCTCATTTTTGGTTTGCACAATCCCATTATTCTATTTGCGTGTGTGTTTCCGTGTTTCACTACTTGCTTGGTCTACTTGTTGCATTTGCAAATTTGCGAATCCTTCTCAACATCTTTGAGTCAAACTAACGATTGCAATCAATTTTGTGCCACCATCCTAACCAAGCTCCACCATAAGCTTTTACTTATGTAGGTGCGAGAACCGACAAGGATTGGTACCAATAGTGCTATTTTATTGTCCGCATTTGAGTGAACTTGATTCATCGTCAACATCGGTCAAGGTACATTGGTATAAGTTCTTCTCTTCTTACAACTCACATTTTGCTTGGAATGATGGATAGGCCGAGTACTTCTACCAACCCACTCTTCATCGAGCAAGACGACGACATGTCATCATATGTCACCAAGAGTCACCTCTTTGGTGCACAACGAGCGTTGCATCAAGAGCAACAAGCTATGAATGAACGCATCGACAACCTCGCCACCGACTTGCGACTCTCCGAGCAACGAACCAAGGACTACTTCGACAACAAGCTCGACGTGCACAAGCAAGAGAACAATGCAAGGATGGAAGAGATCCGCGCCTTGTTGGTGAACCGGCCCCCTTCAACTTCATCATATTCAAGACGAAGCCATTCAAGTCGACACTCCAATGACTCCTTCTCTGGCTCAAGTACACCATCATCAAACACTCTTCGACGAGCCGCGCGTCAAGACCGTCATGCATCTCGCAACCCGCTACACGTCAAGCATTCAGAAGAGCAAGTCGATGAGCAAGTCCCTCGTCCTCACTCAAACCAAGACGCTTTTTCTCAAGCTCAAGAACGACAACGACTACAGCGCCAAGAGGAAGAACGAGCGCGTCTACACCAAGAGGAACAAGACGCCGAGGCTCAACGTCTTCAACAACAACAACGAGAAGCGCAAGCTCTTGAGGCACAATGTGCCCTTCAAGAATCAAGTCGAGCCATCGCCAACCGCAATCGCGAACGGCGCAATCAAGAGGAAGCCCTTCGAGAAGAAATCCAAGAGAGGAACTACCAACCACGTGTGCACCGTCAAGTTCCTAAAGCTCCTCCACAAGCTCGTCAAGCTCCACCTCAACCTCGAGTTCAACAAGAGCAAGTTGGTCATGGACTTCCTCCACGACAAGAGCAACATGAGGATGATTACCCTCCAAGTCAAGGGCATCATCATCACCATCGCCAACAACACAATGAAGAGCAACACTATGGAAAGCTAAAATTCACCATGCCCAAGTTCAATGGAAGCAATGACCCCTAAGAGTACCTTTCATGGGCATTAAAGGTCGACAAAATCTTTCGTTTGCACAACTATGAGGAAGAGAAGAGGATCGCTATGGCATCACTTGAGTTCCAAGACTATGTGCTCATATGGTGGGAACAAGTCCTTGAGCACCGACAAGCAAGAGGTGAACCTCCAATCACCACTTGGGCTGAAATGAAGGATGTCATGCAAGCACGTTTTGTACCCACCTACTACAACCGCGACCTCTTCAAGAAACTCCAACTCCTCAAGCAAGGAACAAAGAGTGTTGAGGAATACTACAAGGAAATGGAGATAGCCATGATTCGAGCCAATGTCAAGGAAGATGATGAGCAAACAATGGCATGTTTCTTGAATGGACTCAATCATCCCATCAAGAAGATCACCTATTTCCAACCCTACTCCAACCTCATTGAGCTCGTGCATCAAGCGACCAAGGCAGAACGTCAAGTGCAAGATGACTTCAAGTACGCCAAGTACCCATCCAAGACCTACGGCTTCTCCAACAACCAAGCTTCCACAACTCCTCCAACCCCTACATCAACCAAGCCTTCTCCAAGCAACGACGACACGTCAAGTTACAAGAAAACTTCGGCAATTTCAAGTCATCCTCCTCCTACTGCAACCAACTTCAAGTCGCGTGCTTCATCATCTACTCCGACCGATGAGACCATCAAGACAAGCGCCTTCAAGTGTTTCACTTGCGGCGGCCGAGGTCACAAGTCTTATGAATGCACAAACAAGCGCACCATGATCCTCAACGACGATGGCACCTATGACTCCACGAGTGACGAGGAGATGGAAGCCCTTGAGCAAGTGGCCATGCACCGGCACGTGAACGAGGATGAAGATGATCAAGTCTTTTGTGATGAGGATTCGAGCCCCGCTCTCATTATCTCCAAGGTTTTGACTCTCCAACATCAACAAGAGGAAGACCAACGATGCCACATCTTCCACACAAAGGCCGGCATCAATGGAAGGTCCGTCAAGGTCATCATCGATGGAGGTAGTTTCCACAACTTGGCAAGTGAAGAACTATGCTCCAAGCTTCAATTGGTCAAGAGGAAGCACCCGCACCCCTACAAGGTTCAATGGCTAAGTGGCTCCGGCACTATACGAGTTGAGCATATGGTCCAAGTCTCCTTCAAAATTGGTGCATATGAGGATACTTTGGAGTGTGATGTGGTCCCAATGACCATTTGCCACCTCCTTCTTGGTCGACCATGTCAATTCGACCGTGGTGTCATCCACAACAGGCGTACCAATCACTATAGCTTCAAGATGAAAGGGAAGGAATATGTGCTACGACCTATGTCTCCTAGTCAAGTGATAGCCGACAAGCAAGCCACCCATCGTGGAGAGAAGAGTGAGAAAGTGATCCACCCAAAAGTGAGTGAGAGCCACAAGACAAACTTGAGCGCCTCTTCGCCTAGAGAGAAAAACCTAGTGCTATTTGCCACAAAAAGTGAGATAAGAGAAGTGTGTGAGAACCCATCGAGTGTGATGCACTTTGTCCTTGTGTGCAAGGATGGGGAACCAAAAGCTAACACCTCTCGCGAGCTACCTTTAGTGTTTCAATCTCTTTTGCAGGAATTTCAAGATGTTTTCCCCGATGAGCTACCTCCGGTTCTACCTCCTCTTTGATGCATTGAGCATCGAATCGGCCTCATCCCCGGAGCGCCACTTCCAAACAAAGCTCCATACCGTGTCAACCCCGAAGAAACTAAGGAGATTCAACGGCAAGTACAATAACTCATCGACAACGGTCATGTACGTGAAAGCTTAAGCCCTTGTGTCGTTCCCATTATACTTGTGCCTAAGCCATATGGGAGTTTCTGCTTGTGTTCCGACTGTAGACCTACAAATGCTATTACCATTTGCTATAGGCATCCCATTCCTCGCTTAGATGATATGGTTGATGAACTTAGCGGAGCCAACTTTTTCTCAAAAATTGATCTTAAAAGTGGCTATTATCAAATCCGCATACAAGAGGGTGATGAATGGAAAACTGCTTTCAAAACAAAATTTGGCTTATATGAGTGGTTAGTGATGCCTATGGGTTTATCGGAGGCTCCAGGTACTTTGTGCGTCTTATGCATTTTGTGCTTCGACCTTATATTGGAGTCTTTGTTGTGGTTTAATTCGATGATATTCTTGTGTTTAGAAAAACCATGAAAGAGCATCTTAATCATGTTAGGGCTGTTTTGCAAACCCTTCGCAAGGAACGTCTTTATGCCAACTTGAAAAAAATGCACGTTTGGTGTTGACAAACTGGTTTTCTTGGGTTTTGTTGTCTCTTCCAAGGGTGTCCATGTTGATGAATCTCAAATTGAAGCAATTAAAACTTGACCCCAACCCACCAATTTGCAACAAGTGCATAGTTTTCTTGGCCTTGCGGGTTTTATCATCGCTTCGTGAAAGACTTTAGCACAATTGCCGCTCCTTTGCATGTTTTCAGTAAGAAGAATGCTCCTTTTGTTTGGGGATCTTTGCAATCCACCGCTTTTGATGAGCTCAAGTCTTTGCTTACTCATGCACCGATTCTTGCTTTGCCCAACTTTGAGAAAACTTTTGAGATTCATTGTGATGCTAGTGGTACTGGAATTGGTGGAGTTTTGATCCAAGAAAAACGAGCCATTGCATATTTTAGTGAAAAACTCTCCGGTGCTCAACTTAACTATCCCATCTATGACAAAGAATTGTATGCTTTAGTGCGTGTGCTACATGTTTGGGAACATTATCTTAGACCTAATGAGTTTGTCATACATACCGATCATGAAACGCTTAAGTAGTGAACAAGCGTCATGCCAAATGGAGTGAATTTATTTAATCTTTCCCCTATGTGATCAAGTACATTAAGGGTAAGGAAAATGTAGTTGCGGATGCACTTTCACGCATATGCACGCTTGTCACTAAACTTGAGTTGAATGTTATTGGCTTTGAGCACATAAAAGACTTGTATGCTAATGATCCATCTTTTGCTACTCATTATGCTAAATGTTTGACGCATACATCTTGGGAACAATATTACATCAAGGATGGTTATCTTATGAGAGCTAACTAACTGTGCATTCCTGAGTCTTCTCTTCGTTTGCTACTTTTGCAAGAGGCTCATGGAGGCGGACTCATGGGACACTTTGGACGCGACAAGACATTCACCACGCTCTCCAAGAACTACTTTTGGCCCAAGATGTTCCGCGACGTCTCACGCTTCACCACTCGATGCTCTACATGTCGCAAAGCTAAGTCTAAAGCTCAATCCCATGGTCTTTACATGCCTCTTCCTATTCCTTATCAACCTTGGGAAGACATTAGCATGGATTTTGTACTTGGTTTGCCTAGAACTCAAAATGGAAAAGATTTTGTGTTTGTTGTTGTAGACCGATTTTCTAAGATGGCACATTTCATTCCTTGCAACAAGATAGACGATGCTTCACATGTTGCAAATCTCTTTTGTAGGGAAATCCTGCGCCTCCACGGAGTACCAAAGACAATCATCTCTGATCGTGACGTCAAGTTCTTGAGTTACTTTTGGAAGACGCTATGCGCCAAGCTCGGAATCAAGCTCTTGTTCTCATCTGCATACCATCCTCAAACCGACGGCCAAACGGAGGTGACGAACCGGACACTCTCCACTCTACTTCGTGTGTTGATCAAGAAGAACATCAAGGAGTGGGAGGCGTGTCTACCCATCGCCGAGTACGCCTACAACCGTGCAAGACATTCGACGACCAGCAAGTCCCCCTTCGAGGTCGTCTACGGCTTCAACCCGTTGTCCCCATTGGACATTCTACCTCTTCCTCTACAAGAGCGCACCAACATGGATGCGAGTGCACGAGCAAGCTACATCAAGAAGATGCATGAGGATACAAGGAACACCATCGGGCTCCAAGTACAATGATTAGCGACCAAGCTCAACGTCAACAAGCAACCCATGATCTTCAACATAGGCGATCTCATGTGGCTACACCTTCGCAAGGACTGTTTCCCCAACGAACGCAAGTCCAAACTTCTCCCTTGAGCCGATGGACCCTTCAAGGTGCTAGCACGCTTCAACAAAAACGCTTACAAGATCAACCTACCAAGCGACAAGTACAACATGAGCGACATCTTCAATGTCAAAGACCTTTCGCCTTACCATGGTGATGAAGATTTCGATCCGAGGTCGGATCTTTCCCAAGGGGGGGAGATGATGCGGAGCATCCCACAATCATCCCCATGGATGCATCTACATCCCCTATAACACCACTTGGACCTATGACTTGAGCACGTGCAAGAGCTCTTGAAACCGAGGTGACATCACTCCTCTCACAACTCCCTTTCGATTCACATGAGACATGGTTACTATCTCAAACGGAAACACTATGCATACTCATGTACCAAGGAGTTAACCACGGAGAAGCTAGGAAGCAAGGAGAACCGGAAGCAGAAGACATGTGTGAAGACGGAGAGGAAAAGCGCCAAGTCCCAGACTGGCCGGACGATCTGGACGGCGACCCGGACAGAGCCCGGACGATCCGGACCCCGGTCCGGACGATCCGGCTAATGCGCACCGAATGCACCCGAAGGTCTGACCTGAAGCCGGATCATCCGGATGGCGTCCTGGATCATCCGGACCCCCAGCCGGACATCCGGACCTGCACCTCCACCAGCCGCACCTCCAGCTCATCCGGGACTCCACCCGGATCATCCCGACAAGCCCCGATCATCCGGCTCCACCCCCAGATCATCCGGCCAGCGCCTGCGCGCGCGTGTTGGCTAAGCCCATGTACCCCTTCGCCCCCCTAGCCTATATATAGGACTCCTCCTCCTCACTTCGAGACTTAGCATTGTGATACTCATTTTGAGACAGAGCACTGCTCATCCGTATCGGATCTACTCCACGTGAGGGACCGTGCCTCTTCGAAGAAGATCCATTCGGATTCAAGGCCTCCATCCCGAGAATAGAATCAAGACCTCCTCACGCGTTCTTCCACGCGTTCTTCGTGTTTCCTCGTAGGATCCACTCCAAACGTGAAAGATCGGCCCCATAGGGTTCCGCCCTACATCATACAATATCTTGGAAATTGATACGACTCCAACGTATCTATAATTTTTGATTGTTCCATGCTATTATATTATCTGTTTTGGATGTTTAATGGGCTTTAATATGCTCTTTTATATTATTTTTGTGACTAACCTATTAACCGAAGGCCCAATGCCAGTTTCTGTTTTTTTGCCTATTTTAGAGTTTTACAGAAAAGGAATACCAATGGATTCCAAACGGAATGAAACCTTCGCGATGATCTTTCTTGGACCAAAAGCAAACCAGAAGACTTGGAGATGAAATTGGAGACGTAACGAGGAGGCTATGAGGCAGGAGGGCGTGCACAGGGGGTAGGCGCGCCCCCACCCTCGTGGGCCCCTCGTAGCTCCACCGACCTAGTTCTTTCGCCTATATATACTCTTATACCCTAAAAACATCAGGGGGGCCACGAAATCACTTTTCCACTTCCGCAACCTTCTGTACCCATGAGATCCCATGTTGGGGTCTTTTCCGGCGTCCTACCGAAGGAGGATTCGATCATGGAGGGCTTCTACATCAACAACATTACCTCTCTGATGAAGCGTGAGTAGTTTACCACAAACCTACGGGTCCATAGTTATTAGCTAGATGGCTTCTTCTCTCTCTTTTATTCTCAATACAAAGTTCCCCTCGATATTCCTGGAGATCTATTCGATGTAATACTCTTTTGCGATGTGTTTGCCGAGATCCGATGAATTGTGGATTTATGATCAAGATTATCTATGAATATTATTTAGTTCTTCTCTGAATTCTTATATGCATGATTCAATATCTTTGCAAGTCTCTTTGAATTATCAGTTTAGTTTGGCCTACTATATTGATCTTTCTTGCCATTAGAGAAGTGCTTAGCTTTGGGTTTAATCTTGTGGTGTCTTTCCCAGTGACAGTAGGGGCAGCAAGGCACATATTGTATGTTGCCATCGAGGATAAAAAATATGGGGTTTTCATCATATTGCTTGAGTTTATTCCTCTACAACATGTCATCTTGCTTAATGCGTTACTCCGTTCTTATGAACTTAATACTCTAGATGCATGCTGGATAGCGGTCGATGTGTGGAGTAATAGTAGTAGATGCAGGCAGGAGTCGGTCTACTTGACACGGGCGTGATGCCTATGTTCACGATCATTGCCTTAGATGTCGTCATAATTATGCGCGTTTCTATCAATTGCTTGATAGTAATTTGTTCACCCACCGTAGTACATGCTATCTCGAGAGAAGCCACTAGTGAAACATATGGCCCCCGGGTCTTTTTTCCATTATATTAAGTCTCTTTTCCATATTATTGAATCTCGTTCACATCCTACTAGTTTCTGATCTATAGTTTTGTAATCTTTACTTTCCAATCTATAAACCAAAAATATTTACTTTACCGTTTATCTATCTCTATCAGATCTCACTTTTGCGAGTGACCGTGAAGGGATTGACAACCCCTTTATCGTGTTGGTTGCAAGTTCTTGATTGTTTGTGCAGGTATTTGGTGACTTGTGCGTCGTCTCCTACTGGATTGATACCTTGGTTCTCAAAACTGAGGGAAATACTTACGCTACTTTGCTGCATCACCCTTTCCTCTTCAAGGGAAAACCAATGCAAGATCAAGAGGTAGCAAGAAGGATTTCTGGCACCGTTGCCAGGGAGATCTACGCCTAGTCAAGCCATACCAAGTACCCATCATAAACTCTTCTCCCTTTCATTACATTATTTGCCATTCGCCTCTCGTTTTCCTCTCCCCCACTTCTAAAACGATTTTCAAAAACCTTTGCCTTTTCTTCGCCCCTCTTCCATTCGTCTCTCTTCGCTTGCTTCTTGTGTGCTTGTGTGTTGGATTGATTGCTTGTCACAACAGCTCAAGATAATACTAAATTGTGTGACTTTTCCAATACCAACAACAATCATTTTATTAGCACTCCGATTGCTCCTACTACCAATGTTGAATCTTGTGAAATTAATGTTGCTTTGTAGAATCTTGTTATGAAGGATCAATTTTCTGGCCTTCCTAGTGAAGATGCCGCAACCCATCTAAACAACTTCGTTGATTTGTGTGATATGCAAAAGAAGAAAGATGTGGATAATGATATTGTTAAATTGAAGTTATTTTTGTTTTCGCTTAGAGATCATGCTAAAACTTGGTTCTCGTCTTTGCCTAAAAAAAGTATTGACTCATGGAATAAGTGCAAAGATGATTTTATCTATAAGTATTTTCCTTCTGCTAAGAACATCCGATGCCTTGAGCGACCAACTGAAGCAACTGGTCGAGCTGCAACAAGGCAGCCGAACTGGCCATGAAGGACCTCATAGTCCGGCTGTGGCCTGCCGAGCCTATGCCCAACAGCTACTTCGGTCTCGTGAAGCGGCTTGTGAGTGCCTGCCCACGACTTGAAGTCATAAAGCGGTCGGTTTGCATTGAAGGTGCGCGGATGGCCTTTGCCCGTGCAAAGATGCATTGGGCAAAGATGGACGCCATGGCGCTGATGACCGAGGGGCCACCGAAGGGCAAGGAGCACCGCCGGCCCAAAAATTATTATGACAGTGCCCTGAAGGGCTCCCGCCTTGTGGCGGAACAATGTACTATGGATGTAATCTTTGAATGAATGCACTCATTTTCTCCTGTATTATGAAACAAGTTCATTTGCGCAATATAATGCTTGTTGATTTAAAAAATTTCCTCCTATGTGGCCGTTTACAAAATCTGAGAGTTGGCCAGTCGTCAGCTTCTGCCCCCATGTAACTAGTACAGGGGTGTTCGGGATAAACCTAAACACTCTTTATCCATGTTTTTGTTCCTTTAAGGATGTGTTTAGCGCAACGAACAAGGCAATCGGACTATACAGCTTTATCACCCTCACTTAGCCATAGAAGTTCCATAATTCTAAATTTTGGCGTAGCCCCTGGTATTCGGAAGGCCGAACTTGGGGCGCTATAGACACCTAAATTGGACAAAGACCGATTCCTCGCATGAAGCGGAAAAAATCTTTAAGGATTTGAAACCTCTCGAACAGCGACCAGCTCTCGCCGCATCATGACAATTAGTTTTCGGATTTCTCTACTGAGGTGCTCGTCCGGAAGAAACATGACACAATCGCAGTAGTTCTCCCTTTACTACACTAGCCGATATAGCGGAACGTAGGGTAGCAAGCACAGGAGCCGGACAACCCAACTATTGACCCAGGACATGATTCCGAGCTGATGCATAAAGTTCGGGGTGCCGCACTGTTAAAAGTGTTCGGACTTTCTTGCCGTGTTATGGGTATGCTAAAGCCCCTGGCAAACTGAACGTACCATAATGTACGGGTGTGATTTGTAATAAATAAACGGTCAAGGAAAAAAAGAAATGTAGTAATCAGCTGACGCTGTACATTATTTTCCATTGTTATTTGAATGATACGTCAAGGCGTATGTATACAAGTAGTGCGATAAGCAAATAGGACTATTTGGCATGCCCTAACCAAGAGCGAGCTGCGTGTGGGTATGTAAAACAGGTATAACGATCGTTATCAGAGACCACCTGGGGATTCCCTTGTACGTCAAAGTTCCTTGCCTCCTTGGTGTTGCCGTCCCGTGATGGGTCCGATAACCAGGTTATCGAAAGAGCCTCAAGAAGAGAGGGACCTGAAAGAAAGAATACAGTGAAGGTTTGCGGATCCTGGGGCAGTTGAGCCGCATTGTGGACCGCAGTCTAGCTGTGCCTCTGTCTATGCCCATGGTATTTTAAGTGCATAATTATGTACGCGCAGCACAAATTTCACCGCTTGACTGGGACCAGGACGGAGGCCGAATTGCTAGGCGAGCTCTGGACGGGCCGGACTATCCTGTTGCAGAGTACTCCAGACTCGCTTGACGGTGTCGGGGGCTTTATTGCCGAATTGAGGGTCTGTCTAAGGAGGCTGCTCTGTAGTTCTGCTGCAAGGGCCGCAGTGTGCTCCTCCGTATGGAGGGAGCACTTTGTATTTCCATTGACTGTTATAAGACCCCGGGGTCCAGGCATCTTGAGCTTGAGGTAGGCATAGTGTGGCACCGCATTGAATCGAGCGAATGCGGTTCGTCCTAGCAGTGCATGATAACCACTCCGGAAGGGGACGATATTGAAGATTAACTCCTTGCTTCGGAAGTTGTCCGGGGATCCGAAGACCACTTCCAGTGTGATTGAGCCCGTACAACAGGCCTCTACACCTGGTATGGCACCTTTGAAGATGGTTTTGGTGGGTTTGATCCTTGAGGGATAGATACACATTTTGCACACTGTATCCTAATAGAGCAGGTTCAGGCTGCTGCCACCGTCCATGAAGACTCGTGTGAGGTGGAATCCGTCAATGATAGGGTCAAGGACCAGTGCGGCTGAGCCGCCATGATGGATACTAGTCGGGTGGTCCCTGCGATCAAAGGTGATGACAGGAAGACCATGGGTTGAACTTTGGTGTGACTGGCTCCATCTCATAGACGTCCCTTAGTGCGCGCTTCCGCTCCCGCTTAGGAATATGGGTGGCGTATATCATATTTACCTTTTTACTTGGGGTGGAAATTTCTTCTGTCCCCCTCTGTTCGGTAGCCGGGATTCCTCGTCGTCATCACTATGTGACCCCTTTTCCTTGTCTTTGGCATTTAGCTTGTCGGCCTGTTTAAATACCCAACATTCTCTGTTGGTGTGGTTGGCTGGTTTATCGTGGGGTGTCGTGGATTTGACATGAGCGATCGAGTATGCGGTCCAGACTGGACGGGCCCGGATTGTTTCTTTTAAATGGCTTTTTCCGTTGACCGGACTTGGAGCCACTGAATTCGGCATTGACGGCCGTGTCTTCGGTGTTATCGCCATTATTGCGACGCTTGTGTCTGTTGTGCCGGGGCTTGCCGTTGCTATCTCTGGCGTCTAAAGTGCCGGGATTTCTTGATGTGCTGTTGCTACAAGCCAACCAGCTGTCCTCGCCCGCACAAAAGCGGGTCGTGAGTGTCGTAAGGGCTGCCATGGATTTCGGCTTCTCCTGGCCAAGGTGTCGGGCAAGCCACTCATCACGGATGTTATTATTAAAGGCCGCTAGGGCTTCGGCATCCGGATAGTCGATGATTTGGTTTTTTTAGTTAAGAACCGAGTCCAGAATTTCCTGACTGACTCTCCGGGATGTTGGGTTATGTGACTTAAGTCATCAGCGTCCAGTGGTGGCACATAAGTGCCCTGGAAGTTGTCGAGGAATGCGTCTTCCAGGTTCTTCCAACTGCCAATGGAGTTTGCCGGCAGACTATTCAGCCAATGCCGAGCTAGTCCCTTGAGTTTTAGTGGGAGGTACTTGATGGCATGCAGATCATCGCCGTGGGCCATGTGAATGTGGAGAAGGAAATCTTTGATCCATACCGCGGGGTCTGTTGTCCCATCATATGGTTCGATGTTCACGAGTTTAAACCCTTCTAGGAATTCATGCTCCATTACATCATCAGTGAAGCATAGGGGGTGTGTGGCGCCTCTATGCCGGGCTACATCGCGACGCAGTTCGGATGAGTCTGGTCTGCTGTATTCGGCTCGGACGGATTTGTATTTAGTACATCCGGCGTGGTGGTCATCGTCGTGCGTTGGGGGTGCGCCCCCGCAATCCGTAGATCGATCTTGACTGTCTTGTTTTGTTTTCCAATTCGTCTCGCAGGTCGTGCGTGTAGCCCCGGGCCTTCGTGTTTTTATTTGTTCGGCGACGGGGTGCGGGCTGGTGTTTGGGCTGATACGCCGCTTTGTCTTGGCCACGAGGTGGTCGGTCACCCGCATCCTACGCTGGTAGTATAGGCTCTAGTGCCTCGTCCTCGAATTGAGGTAACAACCTGCGCCTCGGGTAACTTTCGGTTGGGCGCTCAAGTCTGTATTCCTCGGCCGCCAGGACCTCAGTCCATCTCTCAGTGAGAAGATCTTGATCAGCTTGAAGTTCTTTGCTGTTTTTCTTGAGCTCTTTGCGGTGGCTATAAGCGGCGCAAGAAGCGCTCTGCTCGGCAGGATCCTCGAGCACGGTAAATTCTTTGTTCTTTGAGGCTCACCTCATCTTGGAGAGGGCATGTAATTGTCATCCTCCCAGTCTTCATCCATTGCTGCTCATCGAGGCTAGCTTGCCGTCCTCCCGTCCGGCCTGCTCGAAGCTTGGCTGGGCGGGATTGTTTTCGTCTTCGGCATCATCCGGAGTGCTATTGTCTCTTGTGCCGGTATCGCTGTTTTTGCTATGGCGGGGTTTAGAGCGGCGTCATTGACGTCGGCGCTTAGGTTTCTTCTCAAGAGGATCACCCTCCGTTGCATACTTTTGATCCTCGCCATTATTTTCTTTGGGTTTGTCCACCATATATATGTCGTATGATGAGGTGGTTGTCCAGCGCCCTGTGGGCGGTGGTTCCCGTTCTTCTCCGGCATCGTCGTTCATACCGTCGATGTCTTCGGAGTCGAAATCAAGCATGTCGGTTAAGTCATCGATAGTGGCTATTAAGTGGGTGGTGGGTGGGTAACGAATTCCTTCGTCGTCCGCTTCCCACTCAAGCTGGACATAGTTCGGCCAAGAGTCTCCTGACAGGGAGAGATATTTTAATGAGTTTAGCACGTCGCCCAAGGGCGAGTTCTAAAAGATATCCGCGGAGCTAAACTCCATGATCGGTGCCCAGTTAGATCCAATGGGCACGCATGCGCGCGGTTCAGAGCCTATGGCCAGAGACGAGTCCGAGGGTCCGATGACGCAGACCTCATTGGAAGTGAAATCTGTGTTCGGCTCTATCGCCGTTGAGTGCGCGGCCTCCATGGTGGGGTCCATCCTCCCGTGTCCTCGGATGGCACGATCTGCACTGGATTTAAAGCCAGGGCAGCTGCAGGTGTGATCTCCTGAACACCGTCCGATGGTAGATCTAGGTCATGCTCGTCGCGACTGTAGGGTGCACCTATCATGGGCTCGAATCCGTCGAAGATCAAGTCTTCGCGGATGTCGGCAGTGTAATTCAGGCTTCCAAACCTGACCTGATGGCCAGGGGCGTAGCTATCGATCTGCTCCAGATGGCCAAGCGAATTGGCCTGCTGTGCAAAGCCGCCGAATACGAAGATCTGTCCGGGGGGGGGGGGGGGAAACCTCACCATGGACCGCATCGTTGTAGATGATTGAAGGAGCCATCAAGCCTTATGGTGACGACACAATGGAACTCTCAATGAAAGCACCAATGTCGGTGCCAAAATCGGCGGATCTCGGGTAGGGGGTCCCGAACTGTGCGTCTAAGGCTAATGGTAACAGGAGGCGGGGGACATGATGTTTACCCAGGTTCAGGCCCTCTCTATGGAGGTAATACCCTACTTCCTGCTTGATTGATCTTGATGTTATGAGTATTACAAGAGTTGATTACCATGAGATCGTAGAGGCTAAACCCTAGAACCTAGCCTATGATTATGATTGTTGTTGTCCTACGGACTAAACCCTCCGGTTTATATAGACCTTTGGAGGGGCTAGGGTTACACAGTGATTCTGAGAGAAGGAATCTACATATCCAAATTGCCAAGCTTGCCTTCCATGCAAAGGAGAGTCCCACCCGGACACGGGACGAAGTCTTCAATCTTGTATCTTCATAGTCCAACAGTCCAGCATAAGCATATAGTCCGGCCGTCTGAGGACCCCCTAATCCAAGACTCCCTCACCCTCTCTCGCTAGATACATGCATTGCCTATGCGGACGCCCCCTCTTGTGCGCACACACGCACGTTTTCTATCTAGGTCACTCTCTTGAGACTGTCTCACTCTTTCTTCCGCACGGCGGGGCACACTCGCTCAATCTCGCTCTCTTTATCTAAGTCTCGATTAACCTCGCTTTCTTTTCACACACAAATGATATATCTCCCTGTTCAGGCCTCGATCGACACACTCTATACTCTCTCACGCAGATTGTCTATCTAGGTCAGTCCATCCAAGCCGTTCCCACTCTTTCAACCTCATGGTGGGCCACGCTCGCTCAATCACTCACTCTCTCTCTCTCTCTCTCTCTCTCTCTGTATGTATCGATTGACCTCGCTCTGCTCGCTCTTTCTCGGACACAAATGATATATCTCCATGTTTGAGCCCAATTCGACATATTCATATTCTATACTCTCTCACGCACATTGTCTATCTAGGTGACTCTCTCCAACCTGTCTCACTCTTTCGATCGCACGACTACCCACACTAGCTCAATCTCTCTGCCTTTATATATGTAATCGATTGACCTTGCTTCCTCCCACACACAAAATATATCTACATGTCTGTGACTGGATCATCTCTCAAGCTCTATCTTACATCTGTCACCCTTCCCAAGAGCTCAATCAAACAATATCTCTCCAGAGCATATATATCTTTTCAACGAATGCCAGACCACACTCAATTTGTCTCTCTATCTATTTGTGTCTTGGTTGACCTCACTTTCTCACGCCCTATCTTCCACACATTGAAGTTACCTCTCCATCCCTCGCGGAGCCGGAGCTATTACATTGTGAGGGGGACTCCAACCTTGAATTAATTTGTGAAGGCATTTATTCCGGTGGGTTTAGATTCTATTTTCATACCATTCGGCCCAGAACTACTCCAAACACCGTTGCAACCCCCACACCTCCCCCAATTGATTTCCCCCTACCTCGGTCATTGCTCTCTCGCACATCCTTTCTCACCTTCAACGTCGCACCATGGTATTTTTGACAAATAAACTCTGTAATCCTCTTTACTTATTACTCCCTCCGTCCGAAAATACTTGTCATCAAAATGGATAAAAAGAGATGTATCTAGAACTAAAATACGTGTAGATACATCTCCTTTTATCCATTTTGATGATAAGTATTTCCGGATGGAGGGAGTACAAATTAGATACAAAACTACACATCGATAGTCCACCTGTAATGGAACAAATTTCGACCCACAAATTAAAGTGCTACAAACTACACACCGAGGGACCCACCGGTCATGGAACGAATTTGGACCCACATATAAATTAAAAAGGACGAGGATCGAACATGCGATCACGGCTTTCACGCTGCACGTCAATAGGCAACATAGTGCAGAAACGTTTGTTGTACCCCCCTCTGTTGATATAATGTTGTTATATTACCACAACCTATTTAATGGATAACATGTTTTAATATTATTTTTGATACATTAGTGGGCCCGGCTCGTTAGCACGTACTATTCGCCTTCACTTACTGGCAGGTTCCATGTCTACTCTCTCTCTCTCTCTCTCTCTCTCTCTCTCTCTCTCTCTCTCTCTCTTTCTCCTGCCCTTCTACGTTTAGACGCACGGGCAAACATGAAGAACTCGCGGGTGATGCTGTCATTGACCATATCTGGACGCGTTCACAAGTTACAGCACCAGTTTTACATACTAGTAGTACTAGTCAATGTGTACGTGCAAAGCACGTTAATTTGGAATTGACTTCCCTAAGAAAATATTTGGAATTGATGTGGTATTTAATACGAAATACTTGCGATTAGAAGGAATACATGTGGCTTGATGACGTTTTATATTTAACTTGATACGGCTCTAGAAGAACATTCAATCGATCAAACGATAGATTTCATTCAATCTGACTCCGACTTTACATTCATACGATGATTGATCTAAAATAAACGGAAATGATAAACGGTCGGATTTTAAGCATGGCAATTCAAACTTTTTCATGGCAAATTTAGATTACACGGCGGCGGCGTGGGCGTCTTGCGGTGGGAAGCGGCTCCTCTGTCGTGCTCTATGTGTTGTCGGGCCACTGACCGACAGCGACGGCGACGGCTGCGTCTTGCACCGTTGTTGGCGTAATCCTGGACGTTGGCCCTAGCTTAAAGGAAGGCCAGAATGTTCTGTACTTCGGTCTCCAGGAGCGAGTCAACTGGTGGGGGGAGGCGACAGGCGTTGGTGCAAGGAAGCGGTCGAAGGCGGCCATCCATGTTGCTGATGGGGGTACTGGCACCCGTGCGGGGACATGCGCCGGCAACGATGCGGTGGAGACATTCATGTGCACGGGCATAGGCACGGGCGTGTGCGTCAGTGCACACGTATGCACATGCGCTGGTAGGTACAGAGGCGCGTGAAAGTCGGCGAGGACCTCATGGAACACCGTGGCATCAAGCTCGGCGACCATGTGCGGCTCCCAGCCCATCAATGCCATGGGAATGGGCGCTGCCGCAGTCGGGGCGACGGGAGCAGGGACAGGCGCAGCGTCTTCCCGCAAGGCCAGTTGAAGCTCGTCTCAAAGCAGGGTGTCTTTCTCAGGAAACTGGAAGACTAAGGGCAGACCATCATGATGCGGCATGGCATACGGTTAGGTCAGGCTGGTAGGAGATAGACGATAGGAGAATCGGAGAGGAAGAGTGAAGATTGTAGCGATACCGGGTAGTGCGGGGCTGATTTTAAACTGCGGCACCAGCGCCATTAAAAGTGGTGCAGTTGAGACAAAGGTGGGCAGTGGAGCCTGGTCAAAGGGCTTGCCTCCCGGTGAGCCTGCGCAGCGGCCTGCTCGCACGCCTCCCGGTCAGCCGGTGCAGCGTTCTGCTTGCACGCCTCCCGTCGACTCACACGCTTGCTCGGACGGCACCTGCCGATGAGAAGCAGGACTCGTGGCGGCTCGTAAACGCCCATGGTTTGAATAGTGAAAGCGTTCGCCTTAACGTGACAGGTCTTTGTTCCCAAATACCTTGGCTCTTCATTTGTGCGACTTCTCATAAGCACCTTGTCTCAAATTGAACCAAAAAAATACGATAGCATATTTGTGCCATATCACGAGACCATGCTCAGTTTCATGAATTTCCGGTCACTTTTGGATTTTCTAAAATTTAAAATTCAGGATTCGAAACAATATCATAACCTGCATCGTGGAATAAATTTTCGAGCGATACATGTTTACAGTTGTAGCTATTAATATTTCTTAAGAAAGGATTTGGTCAAACATTTTGCATAGTTAGACTTCAGACAAGTTATATGTAGAGTAAAAGGATAATCCCTCCGTACCAATGCATTGCCATATATATTAACTCAAGTACTAGGCATGAACAAACGGGGCTCAATTCTGTGCTCATCCTGGTGTAGTACTCCTAAGTACTAATAGGCAATGGAGTTGACGGCTAACCTTGGGTACCGGCGACCGAGAAAATTGAACCATGCTCGGTGTCGGTGTCAAAACCGGCGGATCTCGGGTAGGGGTCCCGAATCAAGCGTCTAGGCGGATGGTAACAGAGACAAGGGACACGATGTTTTTACCTGTGTTCGGGCCCTCTCGATGGAGGTAAAACCCTACTCTGCTTGATTGATATTGATGATATGGGTAGTACAAGAGTGGATCTACCACGAGATCAAGGAGGCTAAACCTAGAAGCTAGCCTATGATATGATTGTTGTTACGTCCTATGGACTAAAACCCTCCGGTTTATATAGACCTTTGGAGAGGGCTAGGGTTACAGTCGATTACAATGGTAGGAGATCTACATATCCGTATTGCCAAGCTTGCCTTCCACGCCAAGGAAAGTCCCATCCGGACACGGGACGAAGTCTTCAACCTTGTATCTTCATAATCTTGGAGTCCGGCCAATGATGATAGTTCGGCTATCCGGACACCCCCTAGTCCAGGACTCCCTCAGTAGCCCCTGAACCAGGCTTCAATGACGACGAGTCCGGTGCGCATATTGTCTTCAGCATTGCAAGGCGGGTTCCTCCTCTGAATAATTCATAGAAGATTGTGAATACCAAGATAGTGTCTAGCTCTGCAAAATAAATTCCACATACCACCGTAGAGAGAATAACATTTACACAAGTTCAATCTGCTGACGTATTTTGTGGCGTGACGTCACACCACAACCAAGCTTTTACTCGAATCATTTTTATTATACCACCTCGGTAGCGTTTAGCGGCGGTTTCCTGGCACGTCTTGTCAAAGCGTAGATCGTGTTCCCTTATTCCGGATTCCCATCAATACGGACGTGGGTAACCCAACCACGCCATTGATTGTGGCGCTTGGGAGATAAGCGAGTTTTACCAGGCGGTGGGGCGATAGTTTCGTCCGCCCATATATAAGGGGATAAGGATCCACCTTTTTTACCTACGCCTTCTTCCTCCTTTGCTTATCCATCTCCGCGCACTCGAGCTCCAGCGCCCAAGTCCGCACATCTCACCTCAACCTTCTCTAGCCATGTCCGTAGCGAGAGGCAAGTGGATGGCCTCCTCCATCATGGAGGGGCACATCAAGAAGCTGCGCAGCGCCGGATATTTGTCCAGCGATATCGCGCACCGGCTCCCCGACGAGGGACAGCTCATCCCCACCCCCGGGCCCCATGAGAGGGTGGTATTCCTTCCCCATTTCCTCCGCGGGCTGGGCTTCCCACTCCACCCTTTTGTCCGGGGGCTCATGTTCTACTACGGCCTGGATTTCCACGATCTGGCCCCGAATTTCATCCTCAACATCTCGGCGTTTATCGTCATGTGCGAGGCCTTCCTCTGCATCCAGCCCCACTTCGGCTTGTGGCTAAAGACCTTCAATGTCAAGCCGAAGGTTGTGAAGGGCAGCCAAGCGGAGTGCGGAGGCGCCATGGTGGGCAAAATGCCCAACGTCACTTGGCTCGAGGGCGCCTTCGTGGAAACCACCAAATTGTGGTAATCGGGGTGGTTCTACATCACCGAGCTGCGTGACCCTAAATGGGCAGCGGCCCCCGAATTCAGATCTGGCATCCCCATGCGGCTCACCTCCTGGAAAGAGAAGGGCCTGCTGTGGGGTAGTTCGGAAGAGCTGACCGGACTCCAAACCCTGGTGAACAAGAAGCTCAAGCTTGTCAACGTGATCCAGGTCTTGCTCGTCCGCCGGATTCTCCCCTGCCAGCAGCGGGACTTCAATTTGTGGGACTTTGATTCGCACAAGACCGACCTTGGCGGGCTCTTGACGATGCGTCTGAAGATGCAGGGAGGGTGCTGTTCGAGGGCGCCAAGCTCCGCATCCGCTCTCAAGATCGCGGATTCAGCTCGCAGCGTCCGACTGGCGAGGTAAGCCATGTTATCCTTTATGGGACACTTGCTTTTCATAGTTTGACTTTATGTGGGATCTAAACTCCCAACACCTTTAACAGGCCTGGCAAGAGACGTCCGGACAGGTTAACTGTCCGGCTCCCCTTCCAGAAGACCCAGCGGATGCCCATCTAACAGGGCTGCCGGTCCCGGCACTTTACGTAGTGCCGGAGAAGAAGGCCAAGAAGAAGGCCACGGGAACCCGAAGGAGTTCTCGGCGTCAGGTGGTATCGGATTCATCATCCGATGACTCAAGCGTACTCCTCCACGAGGACGAGGAGGAGAAGAAGAGGCCTCTCCCGGCGGGGAGAGAAGAAGAGGAAGGCCTCCCCAACGAGGGAGGCGAAGGGTCAAGAAGGAAGGACCCTTCCCCCGGACTGTTCCGCCAACGTCGGCGACGGCGACGAGGAGTGGCCCTCAAGGGCCAAGCCCCTGGCGAGATCGTAAGTATCTGGACTCCCGAATAACTTCATAATTTTTCTTTTTGCCACATGGTGTCTTCCTAATGCCGCATACAACCCTGTAGTCCACCCAAGGACGATCTTCCCGCTTCGTTGAGCGGGTCCTTGGGTACGTCAGATGTGGATAGTACTTCACTTCCGACCGCCTCCACCCCCCGTGACGCCAACGACATCGAGGTAGGATCCCAAAGAGGGACCCACCCGGAGGAGGAGGCCCCGGAGGTGCCGCAGGGCAACCTCCCGAACCGTGCGGACTTCAGCCCGAACTGCGGTGGTTCGGGTCCGGTCGTGGCCCTTCATAAGAAGGGCAAGACTGTGACACCAGCGGCCTCCGTCCAACCGTAAGCGCCAGATAATTTGCTGGAGGCACTCAACGGCACTTCCATCAAAGAGGAACACCGCACTGTCATGAGTGTGGTGATTCAGAAGGTTCAGCTCGCCAAAAGCGGGCTGACCGAAGCCTGCAGCAGCCTTCTAACAGGCTTTGAGGTAAGAATTTTAATATATGTAAAATAGTACCGCATAGGCGGTAGCCCCGATGCTCGATGCGGTGTTCGGAAAGAAAAGCCGGATGGGGATCTAAAAGATATCTGTGGAGTCTTAAAAATATGTCAATATGGGAATGCAGGCTGCTGACTCGACCTCTGCCCGATCAAGGAGGTCAATGCTTTGAACAAAGCCTCGAGTGGTCCAAGAGCGAGCTCGGCCGTGCCAAGAAGCAGCTCGAGGACAAGGAAGGTGAGTAGCACCTTATTAAAGTTGTACCTTACAGAAAAGGATTTGGTTGCAAGGTGAATGACAAGGATAACGTGGGTACTCCAGGGGCTACGAACGAGGTGGCGACCCTGAAGGAGGCGGTGTCCGCGGCTGAATGCAATGCGGCCGCAGAACACGCTGGGCGAGAGAAGCAGGAGGCGCGGGTGGCAGAGGTACAGCAAGAGCTCCAGGCTCTCGTGGAAAAACACGAGAGTTTGGAGCGTGACTCGAAGACTCGAGAGTCCGAGCTTCGTCGGCTCTTGAGAGTGCCAAAGCCGCTAAGGTGAAGCCCTAAGGCCCTCCAGAAATCGAGGCATTGAAGAAGATAGCGGCGGGTAAGGCATTCTTCATGCAAAGCAAGCATGTAAATGTGAATTACCTATTACTTACCCGAATTCGGAGCTCTCCAGGAGCGTTCGCAGATCTACCCCGTAACGTGTCCGATGCTTTCGCTTTCTATAGAGCCGAGGAGGGGAGCTCGACGAAGGTGTTCTGGTCTCTGTATGCTGAGGCCAGACATCCGGTGCCCCTTAGCGACCAGCTGAAGCAACTGGTCGAGCTCCACAAGGTGGCCGAACAGGCCATGAAGGGCCTCATAGTTCGGTTGTGGCCCAAAGAGGCCATGCATGGGAGCTAATTCGGCCTGGTGCGGCGGCTGGTGGACGCTTGTCCATGGGTTGAGGTCATCAAGCACTCCGCCTGCATTGAAGGTGCCCGTCGGGCCCTTGCCCATGCTAAGGTGCACTGGGGCAAGATGGACGCTGAGAAGCTTGTGACGGACGCGCCACCGCCGGGCAAGGAGTATCGCACGCCCAAGATGTATTATAAGGGTGTCCTGAAGGGTGCCCGCATTATTGTGGGTGAGTGCTCCAAAGATGTAATATTTGAGTAGACTCGCATTTTGTTATCCTATGCGCTGAAAACTTTGTTCATATGCGCTAAGCAACGCTTGTTAATTTAAAATATTACCTTCTGTGCGGCTGTTTATCAAATCTGAGAGATGGCAAGTCGTCGGCTTCAGCCCCCATGCCACGAGTGCTGGGGTGTTCGGGATAAAATTGAGGGCTCTTGTTCCCATTTTGGGTCCATCTAGGGAGGCGCTCAACACGACAAACGAGGCAACCGGACTTATAATGCTTGAACACTCTCACTTAGCCATAGAATTCTATAATTTTAAATTTCGGCGAAGCCCCTAGTGTTCGGAAGGCTGAATTCGGGGCGCTATCCACGCCTGGGCCGGACAAAGCCGGTTCCTCGCTCTAAGCGGCATAAGTCTTTAGGGACTCGAAAAAACCTCTCGAACAGCGACCGGCTCTCGCCTTATCATGACAGGTCAGTTTTAGCTTTCTCCACTGAGGTGCTCGCCCAGCCAAGCTGGGGCACAATCACAGTGGTTCTCCCAGCTACCTTAGCCGATATAACGGGCGTAAGGTACCAAAACATGGGGCCGGGCAAACCCAACTATTGACCCAAGACATGATTCGGAGCCGATGCATATAATGCTATAAGCTCGGGGTGCCGCACTTGTGAAAGTGTTCGGACTTATCACACCATAATGTGGGGAACTTAAGCCCCTGGTGTATTTAGCCGTACCAAGGTGTACAGATGCAACATGTCATAAATGAACATATGTATAAGAAAGGAATGCAATTATAGGCAAAAAGCGATGCATTGTTTATTCAAGAAATACTGCCATGAATGCAGAACGATACAAATAGTGCGATAAGCAAGGGGTGGGACTATTAAACATGTCCCCCTCCAGGGGTAGGCTGCGGAATGGTGTACAAAACAGATTTAATGCTCGTAATGGAGACCACCTGGATACTCGTCGTAGCCTTTCTCCTTCCCTGGCTGTTGCATCGTGAGTTCGGCAGGTCTACTGCCGGACAGGGCCTCTAGTAAATGGAGTCCTGTGGATAAGAAAAAAGGAAAGAAAAAGGATGACACACTTGGGAGCCCCTGGTGTGGTTGAGCCGCACTCTGGGCCTGTCGTGGTCGTGCCCCTCCCCCTATGCCCATTGTATCTCCAGAGCATAATGGTGTACGCGAAGTACCGGTCTTGCAATTTTGCAAGGGCTGTGGTTGGGGCTGCATTGCTACGCGTGCTCGGAACGTGCCAGGTGGTCTTGTTGTAGGTTACTCCGGGCACGTTCAGCAGTGTCCGGTCGCTTAACGGCCGGACTCGAGAATTGCCTTAAGAGGCTGCTCTGTACTTCTGCCGCGAGAGCCGCTGTATGTTCCTCCGTTCAGAGAGAGCGTTCAGTGTTTCCGTTGACCGTGATGACTCCTTGAGGGCATGGCATCTTGAGCTTGACGTATGCGTAGTGCGACACCGCGTTAAACTTTGCAAACGCGGTCCGTCCGAGCAGAGCATGATAGCCGCCAGGAGCAGAACTATGTCAAGATTAACTCCTCGCCGGAAGTTATCTGGGATCCAAGACCACTTCGATGTAACGAGCTTGTACAATTGGCCTCTACACCTGGTATGGCGCTTTGAAGGTCGTCTTTGTGGGTTTAATCCTTGAGGGTCTATGCCCATCTTGCGCCCGTATCTGATAAAGCAGGTTCAGTTTGCCGCCGTCCATCGGGACTCTAGTGAGGTGAAATCCATCGAAAATTGGGTCTAGAACCAATGCGGCGCGAATCCGCCGTGGCGGATCTTTGGTGGGGTGGTCCTTCGATCAAAACTGATCGGGCAGGAGGACATGGGTTGAACTTTGGGGCGATGGCTCCATCGCAGTATCGTCCACGAGTGCACGCTTCCGCTCCCTTTTGGGTATGTGGGTTGCGTATATCATGTTCACCGTCCGCACTTGTGGGGGGAAACCCTTCTATCCTCTATTGTTCGGTGGCCGGGTCTCTTCCTCGTCATCGCTACGCAGCCCCTTGTCATTGTTTTCGGCAATTAACTTGCCTGCCTGCTTGAATACCCAACAATCCTGTTGATGCGATTAGCTGGCTTTTCGAAGTGCCGTGTATCCGCACGCAATCGAGTATTCGGTCCAAATTGGACGGACCCGGAGTAGTTCTTTTGAATGGCTTTTTCCACTGACCGGGTTTGGAGCCTCTGAATCCGGCATTGACTGCCGTATCCTCAGTATTGTCACCGTTAATGCGGCATTTGTGCTTGTTGCAACGCGACCTACCGTTGCGGTCCTTGGTATCCGGACTGCCAAAATTTTTGCTGAGGTTGTTGCTGCAGGCTAGCCAGTTGTCCTCTCCCGCGTAGAAGCGGGTCATGAGTGATGTGAGGGCTGCCATGGATTTCGGCTTTTCCTGTCCTAGGTGCCGGGCAAGCCACTCGTCTCGGATGTTATGTTTGAAGGCTGCGAGGGCCTCCGCATCCGGACAGTCGACGATTTGATTTTACTTGGTTAAGAACCGTGTCCAGAATTGTCTGGCCGATTCATCTGGCTACTGAATTATGTGGCTTAGGTCATCAGCGTCTGGTGGTCACACATATGTGCCCTGGAAGTTATCAAGGAATGCGGCTTCCAGGTCCTCCCAACACCCAATTGATTCTACTGGCAAGCTGTTAAGACAATGCCGAGCTGGTCCTTTAAGCTTGAGTGGGAGGTATTTGATGGCGTGAAGATCATCACCGCGGGCCATGTGGATGTGAAGGAGATAGTATTCAATCCAAACTACGGGGTCTGTTGTGCCATCATAGGATTCAATATTCACGGGTTTAAACCCTTCGGAGATTTGATGATCCATTAATTCATCTGTGAAGCATAGTGGGTGTGCGGCGCCTCTATATTGGGCTATATCACGACGTAGCTCAAACGAGCTTTGTCTACTGTGTTCGGCCCGACCGGACTTGCTGTATCCGGCGTGACGATTGTCATCGCGTATCGTGGGGCGCCCACGCGATCCATAGATTGATCTTGATTGTCTTGCCTTATCCTCCAATATATCTTGCAAGTCCGGCGCATTCCCCCGTGGCTTTGTACTTTTCGAGCGATGCTGGCGTCCGGCTTTAGTGGAGGGCCTAGAGGCCTCTCTGTCGCGGCCACGAGGTGGCCGGTCAGCCGTAATGTGCGCTGGTGATGTAGGTTTGTATGCTTCCTCCTCTAATCAGGGGAGCATCTTGCGTTTGGGGTAACTTTTGGAGGGGCGTTCGAGTTCGTACTCTTCCGCCGCAAGGACTTCAGTCCATCTGTCGGCTAGCAGATCTTGGTCAGCTCTAAGCTGTTGCTGCTTTTTCTTGAGGCTGTTTGCCGTGGCCATAAGCCTGCGTTTAAAACTCTCTTGTTCGACGGGATCCTCGAGCACGACAAATTAAATAAATCGTCGAGGCTTGCCTCGTCTCGAGAGGAGGCATGTAATTATCGTCCTCTACCTCTTCGCTCGCCGCTCTCGTGAGGGCTAGCTTCTCCGTCCTCTGTGCTGAATCTTGCTTTGGAGGGGTTGTCTTCGCACCTTATGCAGGGTGTTATTATCTCCGGTGCGGAATCTCCATTCTTCTTTGTGGCGGGATTTAGAGCGGCGCCCGGCCCGGGCGCTTAGGCTGTTTCTTGGAGGAGTCTTCTCTGCTGTTCCCTCGCCATTCCCATCCTTTGGGATATCCACCATGTATATGTCGTATGGCGAGGTGGCTTTCGGTGCCCGATGGCGCTGGTTCTTGGTCGTCTCGGCATCGTCGTCCATACCGTCGATGTCTTCGGAGTCGAAGTCTAGCATGTCGGTTAGGTCGTCGACAGTGGCTACAAAGTGGGTGGTGGGTGGGCTTTGAATTTCTTTGTTGTCCGCATCCCAACCGTCCTGACCATATTCCGGCCAGGGCTCTCCTGATAACAAGAGATACTTTAGCGAATTCAGGATGTCGCCAAAAGGTGAGTGCTGAAAGATGTCCGCAGCGGTGAGCTCCATGATCGGCGCCTAATCGGATTCGATTGGTAGGGGCGCGGGAGGTTCGGAGTCCGGCGAGGAGTTCGGCACCTCGGAGTCACGAGCTTCACAAGGGACAGGGTCAGTATTCGGCTCCATCGCCGTAGAGGTAGCAGCCCCCGAGGCGGTGTCTAGCCACCCATCCTCGATCGGCGCGGTCGGCTCTGAATCAAGGGTCGGAGCGGACTCGTGTGCGGCCTCCAGGGCTCTGTCCGGCAGCAGAGCTAAATCATGCCCATCGTGATAGTGCGGCACGCTCGGCTGTGGCTCGAATCCATCGAAGATCAAGTCTCTGCGGACATCAGCCGTGAAGTTCAAACTTCCAAATCTGACCTGATGGCCAGGGGCGTAGCTTTCAATCTGCTCCAGATGGCCAGCTTAATTGGCCCGATACAAAGCCGCCGAATCGAAGATCTATTCGGGAGAAAAGTCTCACCGGACGCGTCGTGGTTGATGATCGAAGGAGCCATCGGGCCTATAGGTGACGACACGAGGAACTCTCAATGAAAGCACCAATGCGGTGTCAAAACCGGCGGATCTCGAGTAGGGGGTCCCGAATGTGCGTCTAGGCGGATGGTAACAGGAGACAAGGGACACGATGTTTTTACCCAGGTTCGGGCCCTCTCGATGGAGGTAAAACCCTACTCCTGCTTGATTGATATTGATGATATGGGTAGTGCAAGAGTGGATCTACCACGAGATCAAGGAGGCTAAACCCTAGAAGCTAGCCTATGGTATGATTGTTGTTCTGTCCTATGGACTAAAACCCTTCGGTTTATATAGACACTGGAGAGGGCTAGGGTTACACAGAGTCGGTTACAATGGTAGGTGATCTACATATCCGTATTGCCAAGCTTGCCTTCCACGCGAGGGAAAGTCCCATCCGGACACGGGACGAAGTCTTCAATCTTGTATCTTCATAATCTTGGAGTCCGGCCAATGATGATAGTTCGGCTATCCGGACACCCCCTAGTCTAGGACTCCCTCACTCGGCACGGTAGGTAACATTGTCTAGTTACTAAAGCATCCCTCCATTTTTCATCGGTAGTCATTATGGACCGGGGACATGAGGGGAATTTCCTAGGGCTTGAATTCTGGCCACCAGATATTTTTGATTGAAACACGGAGGCTCGACTGGTTGGGGTTGGCTAATGTGCGTACCACGCATGCCGCCAGAATGACACGAGCCCGGGTATTGTTTTTTAAGGATCAACACCAGCCCGGGTCTGGTTGGTACGCCGTTGGGTGCTACTCCTACCATTCGAGAATACGAAAGGAACCTTTTAAATTGCCGAACGAATCTATATGTATTACAATGCCCGTATTTTCCTTCGATCTCAACGTAATCTCAACGTGGTAATTGATTTATGACGAGTTCTTGAATTAAAGTGAGTTTGTGATATAGTGATCTCAATGTGGATTTCACATTTCATGGTATTCCTAGTAAAGTTTTCATTGCAAATTCAAATTTAAAAGACGAACGATATGGTGGTGAGAAAACTTTGTATGTATCAAGCATATGATGACACACACACACACACACACACACACATGCACACACACACGAATACAACAACAATCCAGTAAGTATAGTGCATCTATTTTTCCAAACCATGCATGTATGACACGAATTCAAAAATACTCTCTCTGTTCCTAAATATTTGTCTTTTAGAGATTTCAACAAGTGACTACATACGGAGCAAAATGAGTGAATCTACACTCTAAAATATGTCTATATACATCCGTATGTGGTAGTCCATTTCAAATATCTAAAAATACTAATATTTAGGAACGAAGGGAGTAAAATGTAAGACATGCATGGTCTTCAATTCAATATTTACAATGAACAGGAAACTAAAATATGAATGTTAAGTCTAGTACTACATGCATGCAAGTGTTGTGTTTAGGCGGAGTTATGTAGATTGTCGGGGGTTAATCCCTTGACCTTAGATAAAATTTTGAAGCTCTATTTAGGATTGTTTAGATTATATTTTTCAAACATTATATTTGTCCCCACCCTTCCAAACACCGATTGGTTGTGCACCCCGCCCCCTCCCCGGGAGAATATCATGTGCCTCCACACCTTAGATGTTATATGCTGATACGAGTTGCTTGGAGCTTGTAGATCTGAGATATAGCAGCTCACATGATGTCTTAACATTTTTACAGGAAACCTTAATGAGTTTGAGAATTGCACACAATTTGTACAAAAACTACTCAGATGCCCTTGGATCCCATATCCAACGACCTCGAAGCTCGTATCACCGTAGCATCTAAGATGAAGGAGGACCTCATATTTTCCTGTATGTAAGAATATCATGTGCTACCACACCTTAGATGCTTTGGTGATACAAGATCTTCGGAGCCGCTGGATCTGTGATTCAACAATTGGTGGTTTGAATGTTTTTTTTTCATAAAAGCCCCCAAAGAGTTCAGCAACTGCTTACAAGCACAAAGACTGCTCAGATGCCATTGGATCTCAGATCAAACGACCTCGAAGCTCATATCACCATAGCATCCAAGCTGCGAGAACACCTAATGTTTTCTCGCACGGGAGAATATGAGGTGCTCCCGCATCGTAGATTCTACGGTGATACGAGTTCCCGAAGATCTAATGGCTCACAGTAGGAGGTTTGAATGTTTTTGCAATATAAATCTAAGAGAGTTGGGGGAATTGCGTAGAAAGTACAAGTACTATGCATGCGGCATCTGATCACAGATCATACGACCTAGATGCTCGTATCACGGTAGCAGCTAATTAAGCTACAGGGAGCACCTAATGTTAGCAACTGGGAGCCGTTGGATCCAAGATGCAGCGGCACACACGAGGCCTGCATGTTTTATTTGCAAAAAAAACTTGGAGAGTTTGGAAATTGCGCATAATTACAAAGACTACTCCCAAGCCATTGGATCTCAGTTCGAGCAACGTAAAAACTCGTATCACCATAGCATCTAAGCTGCGGGGTGGATGTGATATTCTATGCCGCTATCATTTTTGTTCCTAAACTTGCAAAATAAGTGTAACTCGTGTCGTTACTTGTATAACTGCGCAAAGTTTTTGTGCAAAAAACCATCCTACACTGAAATATCGGAACAACACATGGGGGTCCCGCTTGTCATTGATCAAATTTGGACCTAAAACTAACAAATTTGGAAGATGAGATTCGAACTGGCAACCTGGACTACAAAGTGTAAGTCGATAGCCTGAAACAACAATGGTTGTTGGCTTTATCCCATAATAACTTGATTTTATACAGTATTATGTTGAGTAGAGTAGAGGGAGTGGCTCGTCAACACGTGCTTGACCGTTGACTCACTTACTGGTGGGTCCCATGTCTGCGATCTCTCTATCCTCTCCATCCTCTCCTTTAGACGCACGGGCACACACAAAGAGCGGCGTGAGCTTGCCATGGTGTTATTATAAATAAAAAAGCTTGGAAAATAGAGGAATCGCCTAGAACAAGAGACGTTGTGGCTGGTCGAGACAGAGCTAACCACACCTATCCTCCGTGCCACGTTAGCATGATGAAGTTGTGTGGCTAGTGGGGTGTTTTCGACCGACTGGCTGGGTCCCGAGGTCGAACCATAGGTAGTACATCTGGTATAGTATATTTTTACACACGCATTTTTCCTCCGTGCCGAGACGTGGCACACCCTACCGCACGGTTTCGGGGTCCTCCCGGGTGGTGCACACATATTTTCTTCCTTGCTGAGACGTGGGACGCCCTACGTGCGTTTTATGGGTCCTCCTCAGTCGTAGTGCCGAAGCAAGTAAATGAGTCATCAAATCACGAAAGACAACCTTTCCCGCCGAGTACATCAGTGAAGCGTGGTGGCTAGCTAGTTGGGCTAGTGCGACCGATTAGCTAGGTCGCCGCCACATTTTTTTACCCTTTTTTTATCTTCTTGCCGGCAGGTAAATTTAAATATCCACCGCAGCATTGCTCTGGTCTTTGGGTGCGGCAGGCGCGGCAGGATTTTTATTTTTTGATTGACAGGAGCAGGCGCGGCAGCTATTATCATGATGACTCCGCCTGTAAAACCCACTGCTCCCTGATGGGAAAAGTCGTCGACTGGTGTTTTCACATGGTGAAAACCAAAAGATTCATCCCGCTCCTTGCCTGGCTCCCTCCGCCTTCCCGTAGATTGTATTGCCTTTCAGCCATTTTACCCTCTTTGCTTCCTCTACCCATTGCTTCTACCTGATCCCATGGCGGTGCACCAGATCACAGAGGCTGAGGTGAGGCGCCTGACATAGGAGCTCCAGGCCAAGGATGCGGAGCTCAGGGACAAGGACGTGGAGCTCCGTGAGCTCAAGGGGGAGAGGAGTGGCATTCTCCTTTATGTGCAGGAGTTCACAAAGCTTCAAAAGCGGCAGGCGTCCACCACAAAGATGCTCGAGGCATTGGCAGCATTGCTGCAGAAAGCGGGAGATACGATAGGCGGTCAGGCGAGCCGGCTGGAGCGCGTGCGGGTCGATCGTGGCGAGGTCCAGGATCACCTCAGCCACTTGGTGGACCATCTTGCCACGCACATGTTGCGGTTGCGCGATGCCTACCGTTGTGCCAGCGTGACCATGCCGGCCGTCGGGCTAAACCCGTTCGACCACCCCGTCGACTTCAATGAGCCACGGCTTCTTGACCTGGTCTCCTTCTTCACCTATATCTCCGAGGAGCTGAGCTGTCTTCGTGCGATGGTGGGGGCAGAGCTGGACAAGGAGGGGTTGCGGAATGCCATCGCCGTTGCCGGGAGAATCCTCTCAGGGCTCCATCACCGGAATCCATTCGTGCCATTGGACACCGTCTTTGACGAGCTGGCTCCCGTCGACCGGGAGTGGGCTCTGCGGGCGGTGGCACCCTGCATCACCAACGTCGTGCGCCTCGAGAAGTAGTGGGACTTCGGTGGTGTTTAGGCGTCCTCTGCATGGGCATGTCCATGTCTCAGCGCAACATGACCGTTGGATCAAACTCACATGGTGCAGATCAGTCACTGTAGCAAAAAGCGTGTGGGTGTGTTTGGTTGCATTCTCATCTCAATATAGGTTTTCCCTCTTCGTGCATGCTCATCTCAGCACCCCTCTTCATGCATGCCTAAGGACATTGAGAAGAGGTGTCTAGAGGGGGGTGATTAGACACTAAGTACCAAAGTTGCAGTTTTTAACTTCTTTAAGTTTAAGTGGAGTTTAGGCACAAGTTTAACATTCACAATACATAACAAGCAAGCATGCAAAGAGTATATGAGCAGTGGAAAGTAAAGCATGCAACTTGCAAGAATGTAAAGGGAAGGGTTTTGGAGGATTCAAACGCAATTGGAGACACGGATGTTTTTGGCGTGGTTCCGATAGGTGGTGCTATCGTACATCCACGTTGATGGAGACTTTAACCCACGAAGGGTAACGGTTGCACGAGTCCACGGAGGGCTCCACCCACGAAGGGTCCATGAAGAAGCAACCTTGTCTATCCCACCATGGTCGTCGCCCACGAAGGACTTGCCTCACTAGCAATAGATCTTCATGAAGTAGGCGATCTCCTTGCCCTTACAAACTCCTTGGTTCAACTCCACAATCTTGTCGGAGGCTCCCAAGTGACACCTAGCCAATCTAGGAGACACCACTCTCCAAGAAGTAACAAATGGTGCGTTCATGATGAACTCCTTGCTCTTGTGCTTCAAATGATAGTCTCCACAACACTCAACTCTCTCTCATAGGATTTGGATCTGGTGGAAAGAAGATTTGAGTGGAAAGCAACTTGGGGAAGGCTAGAGATCAAGATTCATATGGTAGGAATGGAATATCTTGGCCTTAACACATGAGTAGGTAGTTCTCTCTCAGAAAATGTATGTTGGAAGTGTAGGCACATTCTGATGGCTCTCTCCACAAATGAAGAGGAGGTGGAGGGGTATATATAGCCTCCACACAAAATCTAACCGTTACACAAAATTTACCAAACTCGGTGGGACCGAATCAACAAACTCGGTTGGACCGATTTAGTAAACCTAGTGACCGTTAGGATTTTCAGTGGGACCGATATGCAACTCGGTAGGACCGATATGGTTAGGGTTAGGGCATAACGTAATCTCGGTGAGACCGATTACACCAACTCGGTTGGACAGATTTTGGTAATTAGCTAACCAGAGAGTTGGTCAGGCAAACTCGGTTGGACCGATTACACAAACTCGGTAGGACCGATTTTGGTAATGAGTCAACCAGGAAGTTTGCATTGTAATCTCGGTAGTACCGATTGCTCAAACTCGGTGAAACCGATTTTGGTAACGGACATACACAGAGAGATTACAATCCCATCTCGGTGAGACCGAGATCCCTATCGGCGAGACCGATTTGTCTAGGGTTTGTGGCAGTGGCTATGACATCTGAACTCGGTGGCGCCGGATAGAAAGAATCGGTATAGCCGAGTTTGACTTTAGGTTTAGGTCATATGTGTGGAAGTGGGAAAGTAGTTGAGGGTTTTGGAGCATATCACTAAGCACTGTGGAGCAAGAAACTCATTAAGCAACACCTCATCCCTTCTTGATAGTATTGGCTTTTCCTATAGACTCAATGTGATCTTGGATCACTAAAATGTAAAATGAAGAGTCTTGAGCTTGAAGCTTGAGCCAATCCTTTGTCCTTAGCATCTTGAAGGAGTTCCCACATCCTTTAGTCCATGCCACTCCATTATTGAACTTATCTGAAACATACTAGATAAAAATGTTAGTCCAACAAGAGATATGTTGACATTAATTACCAAAACCACCTAGGGAGAACTTGTTCTTTCAATCTCCCCTTTTTGGTAATTGATGACAACATACATCAAAGCTTTAGATAAAGATATAAAGAATAGCAAGTAAAGCTTTGGAAAGACATGTAACAAGCATAGGCTCCCCCTACATGTATGCAATCATGTGAATATGGAATATAGAGTCATGTGAGAGCATAACCATGATAGAGTAGGCAATGTGTTACATGTATCTTGGCCATATGCATCAGAGCAAAGAATATTTAAGAAAATACCTTCATGCCCATGAGTCCCTCTTGCAAACAGTATGTACATCAGCAAGAATTCCTCATACACATGATTGTGATGCATATACTTACCTTGTAGTCTTGAGTTGGCTTAGGATGGAATGAACCTGCGTAAACAAGGTTAGATAACACATGTACATCTACTAGCCAGAGCAAACAGAAGAAACCACAAGAATACCAAGACTGGGATGACATGTAAAGAGTGAGTACTAGGTACCACATTGGATTAGACATGTCCCCAAGAGTAAATATATGCAATGAATTTAAATGATTTCTTTCCCTTAGATGTCTTGCTCCCCCTGAATCTAGCATGGGATACTTGGAGAAGATAGGGAACAGAAAATCAGAGCTGAAAGATATAAATGAACAGAGCTAATGCAAATAAGCACATATGAACATGTCTTTCCCCTCAAAAAGACATGTGGCATATCTCCTCTTGAACACCAAGCATCTGGGATCCTTGAGAAATACTTTCTACTTGAGTATTCTTTCCCCTGGAGATCTCTTGCTCCCCCTGAGGAGGTGATACTCTCTGATGTGATCTCTCTAAGTGATAAGCTTTGATGTGTCTCTCTCTCCCCCTTTGACATCAATTTCCAAGAAGGGTTTGATCCTTGAGTCACAAGTCAAAGCATTTAAATAAATGGGATGCTTGTAGAGGAAAAGATTCATTGAGTGGAGCTGGATCAGAAGAAACACAGAATAAGTGGCAAACTATTTTTCCTGTTGTGAAATTGGTGGCACCGAGTGGTATGCTTCGGTTGTACCGAAAGGATTCAGTTGAACCGAAAACAACAAATCGGTGATACCGAGTTCATCGCAGAGAAAACACTTGTCACCTCAGCTCACTAGACTAGTAAGATTTCACAAAGATTTGCAAGGAATTTGCTGAATGATATGCAATGAATTGGATGCAGAAAATGCAGAGCAAACAGAAAGAAATCTAGATGAAGTTTTTTTTTGAAAGGGGAAACAAATATGCATGAGACAAATGCAAAAACACAGAAAAGAACACAAGAGAACTTCATCTAGAGATGGTCAGCGACAAAGTCACCTATGTTAGAGTATATTGACTTAGGAGTCAAGTGAGATCACTTGATCATAGGTCATACTCATCGTTTAAGCTCAAAATGGGGTTGCCATTTTTCGTTTAAGCATCTTGATGTATTCACACCTTTTTGAGTTGCTTTAGCTCATGACTCAGAGTAAAGCTGCTCTAAGATGGAATAACATACCTTGGTTGGTGGTGTTGACCATGTAGTTGAACTTGTGTGGGTTGCTCAAGGTTGATGTAGCTCATCAAGAATTGGGAGCACCACTTGGAATTTGAGTCCATCTACCTACATGGGTTAGTTCTTGCAAGGAAGAGCACTTGTGTATCCAAAAATGACAATCATGAAGCTCAACATAGAATTTGTCAAAGGATATGTTTGAATGGTTCCGTGCTTCCTTGTCTTCAACCACCACAGTGTAGAAACTTGGTGATGTAGAGATTGCTCAAGATGTGAGTAGATTACAATCTCATGTAATTTGATTCAACCAAGTACCTACATGGGTTATATAACATGCAAGATGCAAATATATCCAAGACATAAGATCTTCATCATAAGAGAAATATCAAGGATTAGTCATAAGCTCATATCTTGCATGTGTCCAATGGAGTTTCTACTCCAAGTTTGAAGCATCTATGATGTTCAATTCTCCTCTCAACCTGCAAAACACTTTCTCATCAAGAGGTTTAGTGAATATATCCGCTAATTGCTTTTCGGTGCGAACATGCTTAAGTTTAATGTCACCCTTAGCAACATGATCTCGAATGAAATGATGACGAACTTCAATATGCTTAGTTCAAGAATGTTGTACGGGATTATGACCAATTTTGATAGCACTTTCATTGTCACAAAGCAATGGAACATGTTTCACATATATCCCATAATCTTTAAGAGTTTGGGTCATCCAAAGTAATTGAGCACAACATGAACTAGCGGCAATGTATTCCGCTTCGGCGGTGGATAAGGATACCGAGTTTCGTTTCTTGTAAGACCAAGACACAAGAGATCTACCAAGAAATTGACAAGTACCCGAAGTGGACTTTCTATCAACCTTGTCTCCGGCATAGTCCGAGTCGGAGTAGCCAATAAGATCGAAAGAGGCCCTCTTAGGATACCAAATGCCAAAATTTGGTGTATGGATTAAGTATCTCACTATCCTTTTCACGGCCTTAAGATGACATTCTTTAGGAGCAGCTTGATATCGTGCACACATGCACACACTTAGCATGATATCGGGACGTGAAGCACATAGATATAACAATGAACCAATCATAGAGCGATAAACCTTTTGATCAACCGGTTCACCATCTTTGGTCAAATCAAGGTGTCCACTAGTAGGCATGGGTGTAGACATACCTTTGCAATCTTGCATATTGAACTTCTTGAATAAGTCCTTAGTGTACTTCGTTTGAGAAACAAAAGTTCCTTCCTTAGTTTGCTTGATTTGCAAACCAAGAAAGAATTTGAGTTCACTCATCATAGACATCTCAAACTTCTCCGACATTAGCTTCCCAAACTTTTCACTAAAATGAGGGTTAGTTGAACCAAATATAATATCATCAACATAGATTTGGCACACAAATAGTTCTCCATTAACCCTTTTAGTAAAAAGTGTGGAATCAATTTTCCCAATTTCAAAGCCTTTTTCAATAAGGAACTTGGTCAAGCATTTATACCATGCTCTAGGAGCTTGTTTAAGACCATAAAGGGCTTTGTGAAGTTTGTAAACATGATTGGGTTTCTTAGGATTGACAAAGCCGGGAGGTTGCTTAACATAAACTTCCTCCTCTATTTCACCATTTAGAAAAGCACTTTTAATGTCCATTTGGTACAAGGTGATATCATGGTGATTAGCATAAGCAAGTAAGATGTGAATGAATTCAAGTCTAGCAACAGGAGCGTAAGTCTCACCATAGTCCATACCTTCGACTTGTGTGTAGCCTTGGGTGACGAGACGTGCTTTGTTGCGAACTACTTGTCCATCTTCATCTTGCTTGTTGCGAAACACCCATTTGGTACCGATGATGCTGTGGTTGTTGTCGGGCTTCTCAATCAATGTCCAAACGTGGTTCCTCTCAAAATTGTGTAGCTCTTCATGCATAGCATTTATCCAATCCGGATCTTCCAATGCTTCTTCGACCTTCATAGGTTCAATGCTAGAGATGAAAGAATAGTTTTCACAAAAGTTAGCTAAACGAGTTTTAGAGCGAGTGATTCTCCCGGTTTGAATATCATTGTAGATTTGCTCGACGGGATGATCTTTACCAATTCTTGCTCGAACTCGTGAAAGCTTTTGCTTGGTTCTTGGTTGAACTTCTTCTTCATCATGTTCTTCTTCTTGGCTTTCTTCATTTTGGCGTTGTCGTTCTCTTGTCGTGGTGGAGAAGGAGGTTGTTGACGTTCATCTTGATGCACTTCCTCGTTTTCTTCATCTTGGTGTGTCCCACTTGTGGATGCTTCCGTATCAACTCTTGGTTCACCTTGTCGTGAAGTAGAAGCTTCCACTTGGATGGACGAGGTACTCTCCTTCACCTCCGTTGGACGAACCTTGCCAATAGACAAGTCTTGGATTGCTTCTGAAGGATCTTTGTCTCCTACATCAATTGGCAATTGCTCTACTTGCGAGCCGTTAGATTCATCAAACTTCACATCTACCGTCTCTTCAACGTTTCGGGTGAAATTGTTGTAGACACGGTAAGTGTGAGTTTGAGCCATAACCTAGTAGGAAACCTTCATGAGACTTAGGAGCAAATTTAGAACGACGATGCTTGTCAAGAATGTAGCACTTTGAGCCGAATACTCAAAAGTATCCAACTTGGGGTTTGTTACCGGTGAGGAGCTTGTATGCCTTCTTGTCGAGTAGCTTGTGAAGTACAAGCGATTTGTTGCATGACGAGCTGTCTCAACCGCTTCTGCCCAAAAGTGCTTTGGTGTCTTGTACTCATCAAGCATCGTTCTCGCCATTTCGATGAGCGTACGGTTCTTCCTCTCAACAACTCCATTTTGTTGAGGTGTGTACGTAGCCGAGAACTCGTGTGAAATCCATTCTTCGCCAAGAAAGGTGTCCACATTTGCGTTCTTGAACTCCGTTCCGTTGTTGCTGCGAACCTTCTTGATCTTCACTTCAAATTGATTTTGGGCCTTCCTAGCGAAGTTTTTGAAGATCTTTTGGACCTGCAATTTATCATCAAGAAAGAACACCCACGTAAATCTTGAAAAATCATCAACTATAACTAGACCAAAAGAATTTCCACCGAGACTCTTGTAAGAGTTGGGACCAAAAAGATCCATGTGAAGTAGCTCGAGTGGCCTCCTTGTGGTCATGATGTTCTTCACGGGATGCCTTCCTCCAACCTGTTTACCTGCTTGACAAGCACTGCAAAGTCTATCCTTATCAAATATGACATCATTAACACCAAGGATATGATTCCCTTTAATAAGCTTGTCAAGCTTTCGCATGCCAACATGACCAAATCGTCTATGCCATAACCAACCTTTTGAGGATTTAGCAATGAAGCAAGTTTTAGGTTGAGCCTTTTTAGTGAAATCAACAATGTAAAGATCACCTCTACGTATACCGGTAAAGACCATTTTATGATTGTCTCGACGAAACACTTGGCAATCTACTTCAGTAAATAGGACATTGAAACCGAAATCAGTAAGTCTAGATACTGAAAGTAAGTTGTAGCCAAGAGATTCAACGAGCATGACATTCTGAATGGAGCTATCATGTGAGATGGCCACCTTACCGAGGCCAACCAACCTACCCTTTGAGTTGTCACCGAAAGTGACATACTTTTGAGGGCTATCATTTTCAGCAAGCTCACAAAACATGTCTTTATCTTTGGCCATGTGATCGGTACATCCACTATCAAGAACCCATTCCTTTCCTCCTGACATATATCCCCGAAGATTTGCCATAAGACCAAAGTGTCTCATTGCATCGTCAAGATCGAAGTCACTATCATCATCCTCATCATAGTATCCATGTTCAACATCGTCATGTGGTGGATCAAGTCCTAGAGAGGGTAATTCGTTAGAGTGAGTTTGACAATGATCTTGCTTATGAATTTTTATAGCTTCGGAAATAATATCACTAATAATTCCAACATCTCCTTTGGCACGCATAAGGTTTGTAAGTTCAAATAGACGATCACCAAACATACGATCACTAGTATTCATCTTACTCAAAGCAATGGACTTATGGAGAATTTCATCTAGATTTTTCAAGGAGTAATTTGGAAAGCGTTCCTCAAGAAATTTCCATATAGTGTAGGCACACTCAAGAGTAGGAAAACATCCAATCAAGTTTCTAGGCAATCCTCTAATGATAAGATTAATAGTTCTAAGATTCCTAATCATGTCAACTGACTCATCAAGAGTAGGATGCATAGGATCAACATGAGGTGCACAAGGGATAGCAATGTACTTGTTCAAATGATATTGATTGAAAATTACAAGCATCTCATTTTTCCACTCATGAAAATACTCTCCATCAAGTATAGGCACTCTATGTCTAAGACTCCCCAAAGTAGACTCATCCATCTTCCTCCAATGGTGATTAAACCAATGCAATGGAGACCAAAGCTCTGATACCACTTGAAGGACCTTGAGAAGAGGTGTCTAGAGGGGGGTGATTAGACACTAAGTACCAAAGTTGCAGTTTTTAACTTCTTTAAGTTTAAGTGGAGTTTAGGCACAAGTTTAACATTCACAATACATAACAAGCAAGCATGCAAAGAGTATATGAGCAGCGGAAAGTAAAGCACGCAACTTGCAAGAATGTAAAGGGAAGGGTTTTGGAGGATTCAAACGCAATTGGAGACACGGATGTTTTTGGCGTGGTTCTGATAGGTGGTGCTATCGTACATCCACGTTGATGGAGACTTCAACCCACGAAGGGTAACGGTTGCGCGAGTCCACGGAGGGCTCCACCCACAAAGGGTCCACGAAGAAGCAACCTTGTCTATCCCACCATGGCCGTCGCCCACGAAGGACTTGCCTCACTAGCGGTAGATCCTCACGAAGTAGGCAATCTCCTTGCCCTTACAAACTCCTTGGTTCAACTCCACAATCTTGTCGGAGGCTCCCAAGTGACACCTAGCCAATCTAGGAGACACCACTCTCCAAGAAGTAACAAATGGTGCGTTCATGATGAACTCCTTTCTCTTGTTCTTCAAATGATAGTCTCCCCAACACTCAACTCTCTCTCATAGGATTTGGATCTAGTGGAAAGAAGATTTGAGTGGAAAGCAACTTGGGGAAGGCTAGAGATCAAGATTCATATGGTAGGAATGGAATGTCTTGGCCTCAACACATGAGTAGGTAGTTCTCTCTCAGAAAATGTATGTTGGAAGTGTAGGCACGTTCTGATGGCTCTCTCCACGAATGAAGAGGAGATGGAGGGGTATATATAGCCTCCACACAAAATCTAACCGTTACACACAATTTACCAAACTCGGTGGGACCGAATCAACAAACTCGGTCGGACCGATTTAGTAAACCTAGTGACCATTAGGATTTTCGGTGGGACCGATATGCAACTCGGTAGGACCGATATTGTTAGGGTTAGGGCATAACGTAATCTCAGTGAGACCGATTACACAAACTCGGTTGGACAGGTTTTGGTAATTAGCTAACCAGAGAGTTGGTCAGGCAAACTCGGTTGGACCGATTACACAAACTCGGTAGGACCGATTTTGGTAATGAGTCAACCAGGAAGTTTGCATTGTAATCTCGGTAGTACCGATTGCTCAAACTCGGTGAAACCGATTTTGGTAATGGACATACACAGAGAGATTACAATCCCATCTCGGTGAGACCGAGATCCCTATCGGTGAGACCGATTTGTCTAGGGTTTGTGGCAGTGGCTTTGACATCTGAACTCGGTGGCGCCGGATAGAAAGAATCGGTATGGCCGAGTTTGACTTTAGGTTTAGGTCATATGTGTGGAAGTGGGAAAGTAGTTGAGGGTTTTGGAGCATATCACTAAGCACTGTGGAGCAAGAAACTCATTAAGCAACACCTCATCCCTTCTTGATAGTATTGGCTTTTCCTATAGACTCAATGTGATCTTGGATCACTAAAATGTAAAATGAAGAGTCTTGAGCTTGAAGCTTGAGCCAATCCTTTGTCCTTAGCATCTTGAAGGAGTTCTCACATCCTTTAGTCCATGCCACTCCATTGTTGAACTTATCTGAAACGTACTAGATAAAAGTGTTAGTCCAACAAGAGGTATGTTGACATTAATTACCAAAACCACCTAGGGAGCACTTGTGCTTTCACATGCTCCTAGTGTATTTGTGTTAACCTACTAGTGTGGACTCATGCACCCTTGATGCACTCTGCCAAACACCCAAAAGTGGGTCAAGAAGGGAACTTTTGCTCCCATCCCATGCACCCTTCATACACCCTGCCTAAAATTAATTCGTGCTTCATATGGTTCATGTTCCATGGAGTACCGTGGCACTGTACTCTCCATGCACTATAGACCTAGTTCTATTAACACTGATCTCACCGTTCATTCTCGACCGGACAGTCAAAAAAGGGGTACTATGCTGCATTACTGTTCATATAGTTGACATACGCACAACATAATTTGTTGTCGTCATATCTTACTACACTAGCCAAAAGATTATCTAGTACTACTGACGTATGAACCACTGCACATGCCTAGTAGTAGGAGCACTGTGTAAGTTCAAGTGGTTGCCGTGTTTCGCACTCCTCCGTCGTAAGAGTGGAAACGCTTGTTGTAATCATTTATTTTTCAAAAATAGTGGACGCGCTCTACCGTGTGGATCCTCCTCGACGGTCGTCAGGAACCTTGCTACTCACTTTCGCCGGCGTGTGGGACAGCCAGCATCGGGGTCCACTAGCCATGCACTAAATTACTCCGTACTAGAGTGCCCAACTGCATGGTAGACTACCCCGAACGAAGCGTCACAGTAATGCCTAATGAGCCATCAAATCACAAAACCCCCACCTTTCCAGCAGTAAGTTGGATGGACGAAGCAACCATCATTTCACTCTTCTCCCTCAGCTTCCTCTCTTGAAAAAAAACCAACTTGCTTCTCCCTCATCTTGTTCCTCATTTCTTCAAGAAAACCCCGACTTGCTTCTGCCATTGTTCTTCTCTCCAAAAGAAGGAAAGGTGAGTGCATCAATGGTGTTGATTCTGGCCAAGGCCCGGTCTTGCAACCCCGAAACTAATCCTATAACTCCCTTTCTGTTCTTCTTCTGTGATAGAGGCAAAGGTGTCCCGTCTTTCGATGAGATGATGGATATCGCTTTGGTGGAAGTCGACTTTGATGATCCGACTACGAACATGCGAGGACGTCACGCCTTACCAATCGCTAAACCAACTCCGAGAGGTTATTGACCACGCCGGAGCACAATCAACCTGACCACGAGGGTCTGTTTCCTGCGAGCAAACGAAGAACAAGCAAGAAACTGAGATTGCAATCTGGATATTGCGAATATAAGATGAAAGCTTTATTGATCAAGGTGGGGTTCTGTGACGCCTTTGTCTGGTCGTTGAACACAAACGAAGTACGCGAAGTTGCAGCTATGGCGAACTTTTAATCTAAACAAAACCCAAAGTCTAAACGACGCCCTAAGGGCTGTATATATGGAGGAAGAGGGGGGAATTTCGTGGACCTTGGGGAAGGGGTCCGAAACCAACCCTATTCTTGTTTCCCCACACATACGGACTCTAAAAACAGCCTATACTCAAGTATTCTGCAAATACATGGGCCTGGCCCAATAATAAGGTGACGTAGCACCTAGAATAGCCTCTGGACGAAAGTTATGAAGTAGCATCTTGTATATTTCGTCCAAGGCTTCATGCACTCATTATGGTGGCTTCAACGTCCTGAAATCATCACTTGTAACTCCGTTCTTGTTCCCGTTGCGCATGCCATCATCTCCATGCTTGTTCTTGCTCCAATGTTCATCCTTCTCCAAGCTAGGCCCTTCATTTGTAAGCAAAACAAATGTATCCAATTTAGGCAGCATCATATTCTCATGAACATTAGAATCATTACCAAGAAACGAAAGTACCTCGTAATTTAATTGGAGTGTGCGAGCTCTAGTAATTGGGCCAGTATGTATAGCAGCAGGGGTTGTGGGTGTAACAATGGTATTGATGTCCTCATCATTCTGGGTTTGTGATTATGGTTTATTTTCTTTTATTTCTATTTGACAGTTTCTTGATGGACCCTTGGAGCACCGGCCAAAGTGATGTCTATGGCTCTGGCCAAAACTGTGGCTCTGGCCAAAACCATCGAGGCTCGGGGTGCGAAGAAGCGCAAGCACCCCGTCGAGACTACCGCAGACAAGCTCAAGGCCATCGCCCTGTCCAAGCCCCCCTCGATCTCTCCGGGATCCCTCATTAAGCAAGTCCTGGTACTATCTTTTCTTGACGATCTTTTTCTCGATCTTGGTCATGTTTTTTCATCTAACACGTAGTACTAGTACTAGCAGTACAACTTTCTGGGTGATCTTGCATGTGATTTTTGTGTGCCAAATGACAGTTCTAAATTCCTCTTTTAACCCAAACATGCGAGAGGTTGACACTGATTTCTTATAGATTACTTTCAACAACTTTATGAACATCAATGCTACCTTTGAAGATAGTATATTAGCCTCAGTAACTTGTGTTATGGATATTGCAAGTAATCCTTCTGCTCGCATGCCTTTGAAGACATGTTCTAGTCTCTTTGTTCACTCATTTTTGTGCATATATGTAGTCTTATATGGACTATGGAGTAAAATATCGAAAATCATCTTATATTTCTGAATGGAGGTAGTAATAAAATATTTGGTTTCTGTTGAATTAGAACCACGTCGGTGGAGATGAAGTTCTCAAAGTCATTCCATGTGAACTGGAAGACCTGAGTATGAGTTCTACTGGTAAACTATCCAGTTGTTGTGTCCTTGTCACCACGTGTCCTGAACTAGTGTTTTCCAGTAGCATTGGTGTTAGGCGTGTTCTCGAGGGTGTACTTGACCACAACAATTTCCTGTTTGTGCCTTAGATTATGAAGGGTGTGGTTCTTGTAAAGCTTCCTAGCAAATCTGATGTGGATTGTCTTCATCGTCATGTTTATGAGCGGAAAGACCACTCTGTTAGGTTCTCCAAGGTTGACGAGATGGTGATGGTGCTGGTAGACATCTCTCACGAAGTCCATGGCCTAGCCAGTTATGCGGGGCACATCCCGTAGGTCGGTGGAAAGAAATAGTCTGCAGAGTTTAATTAGTGCAACTTTGCTTATCTGTAGTAAGTACTATTGTTCAGTACTTGATTTGTGTGTGTGAACCCTATATTGTTTAGTACTGCCGCTTTTGTTGTCTGGTGAGTCCTGAGAACAGTCTATGTTAATGTCTGTCAACTCAATTTAGTCTGTATATTTTGAAGTATCAAGATCATCTTTTTGTGAGGACGGTCTATCAATTATGGTTACACTCCAATATCTGTATGCATTGCAGGGTTTATCGCACCCACCAGGATTTCCAATCCCATGGATGTTCGGTCCATACGATTTGTCAGGACCTTTGGACTGTCCTGCTTGTGGGAGCAAGCGGGGGCCCTACATGCCACCCGTAATTGGACAATCAATCTTCTGTTTACAACTTGAACATAGTGATTTCCTGGTAAGGATTCACTCATGCACATCAAGTTAATCTTATTGATTTACTGTCCAAATCTTATTGATTTAACATCATGTTTTATTACTTTTGCTGCAATTTTACGATGCAGGTTTTTGCCATGTGACATTCATAAGAGAATAAACCGTTTGGTTTGCTCTATGATGTTTTTTTTGCAGGTTTCACTTCTTATGCCGTGTCAGTAATGAAGGCACTGACCATCACTTATATTACTGGACACAATTTGATCAGTTTGTTGTCTGAGTACAATTTGAAGCCCTATGATGAACTGCAATTTGGTTTAACAAACACGCCACAATTAATCCTTCTTGCGTTTAAAAGAAATGAAGAAAAAGACTAGATGAAGGTCATAGAGCCTAGTCAAGTTAGAAAGCTAATCATAGCAGACCAGAGACGATCGTTGCTGTCTCGCACATCGATACCACCTTCAGCAACGGATCAAGCACTGGCACCTTCTCCGACGACACTTGCTCTAGCACTGACAGCGGCAACAGCTCAGTCTGATCCACTTGAGGATAGGGCAGTCAACGGACCAGGTTGATCTACCGGAAGATCGGGCATCAATACAGGCACCTGCTCTGACACCGACACCAGCTCCACAAGGAGCACCACCTCCTGTAGCAGCAGTGGCACTACCAGTCGCACCAGCAACGGCTCTGGCACCTACACCAACACTTGAATTTGCACTTGCATCTGCTCCGGCCCGTGCAGCGGCAACAGAACCAGCAGTTGCGCCGGCAACAGACTGGGCTGCAGTTCGCACTGCATATACCAAAGTCCTTACAAAAACCGACATCTCCACCTTCTTGGTAAGCATTGGCCGCCCAAGTGCTTCGTTCTTTTTTCTTTTGATGTTGTTTCACATGATTCACTGTGTTGATCTAACTGTTTGTGCATGTCTTCTTGTTTGCACATAGAGAATTCCTAGAGTAACGAGGGAGTCGTCAACAATCTAGGCGATCATGGCCAAGTTTCTCTTACCATGCGCAGCCTTAGTGTGAATGAACCTGCTCAATATACCGTAAGCACAAAGGATGGTCGCATGATGATTGATGCTAAAGGATGGTCAAGGTTCAAATCTAACTCAAATCTTGCGGTAGGGGATGATGTCAAAATCGAACTTTCTCGGCAAGGAGAGCTGGTCCAAATCAACTTTGAAATTCTTAAGTAGTAGCTCGCAACTGCCGAACTGATCTATCCTATGAGAGATTTTGATGTAATAATATGGCATGGTGAAACAAGTGTCATGTGTGTATAAGTAGTACTGCAGTATTATTTATCACGTAGGATATCGTTGATAGAATTGCAACGCTGATTGCTGGTTATGAACTGTCATTCGATTTCATTCTAACAGCTATCATGCTTTATTCAATTTTCTGTATTCGCCTTGCGATAGCATCTAAAACCTGCGCCGTACCGATCACTTGCAATATGAAATGCGCTGAGGTAGAACACATGGGCCGCCAAACATGCAGGCCCATCGGCATGTGGCCCAAAGTCCAGAACCGTGAGCCTGTCTAAGTATTATATTCTCAGCTGAACCCCCATGTTATGTTATATATATTCCCCTTGATTTTTCTTATGTATAAAGTTGTGATATAAAAGATTTTTATATTTATTTACAGAGGGAGTATCTCTCTGTAAAAAATATATTTATGTGTAACTAGTTACTCCTGCCTTTCTACTTCCCTTCACTGATATGTGGGGCATCCGGCAATGGGGTCCACGTGCCATGCACCAAATTAGAGTGCACAACTGCACGGTAGACTCGCCCTGGTCGTAGCGCCACAGTAATTCCCAATGAGCCGTCAAATCACAAAAAACCCCACCTTTCCAGCTTTAGCAGTAAGCTAGACGGATGAAGCAGCAATATTTCACTAGGCCTGAACCCCCTTCTCCCTCGTCTTCTTGTTCAGAGAAAATCCCCTCTCTCACTAGGCATGAATCCCCTTCTCTCTCGTCTGCTTGTTTAGAGAAAAACCCCTGTCGGCGATTACATAGGGTTTTCTCATGGAGAACCAGGTATGAATTCTTCATCCATCCCAGATAAATCCAAGTCCCATGGTCACGGGTAATCCTAGGATGGCAGCCACCGTCGTTGATGCATTTTTCTTCCTACTGAATCGAGTATGTTTCATTTGCAGTGCCCAAAGTGCGAGGACCCTATAGGTTTCTGCACCCTCGGCGGGACGCCACACTTGTTCCTTCTCATCCTAACATAGGATTTTAAAACATGCATAGTATGTTCCTAGAATCCTCTTTTCTATCCAGGAGGGTGGGGTTTTTGAACACCTTGTCAACTAATTTGGAAATTTGGATTGCTATATTTGGATAAAAGGTACTAGTACCATGGTCAACACTAATGTGAAGGAGGAAATTATTTATAGATTTGGATAGCGAATACATTGTGTTCTCATATTATTTTTCCTGCAGTGCATTCCTTTCGTTGCCAGAACACATGTACTCAAGATGGTCGTCCTTGCCATAACTGAATACACCAGCTTAATGGTCACATTGAAGACAAGCCATGGATATAAGTTCTGAGTTGGGTTCATGAACCAAGAAGATCGTTGCTTTTTATGGCCGAACTTGGATAAACTTTCTCAAGTGTTACGGACTAAAAGTTGGCGCATGGATGTTGATGGAAATAGGAGAACCTGAACTCATCTTCGCTGTGATCTTCCACCCCGATGTCGTTCCAGTAGTTCATCCATGTTAGTTTTGTATCTGGTTCTTGCTTGTTGCCTTGATTACTTCTTAATCCACGTATTATGTCTAACTAATCACAATTTAACTTTAGAAGTAGAAACGATTTGTGATTCCCTTCTGTCTCGAAGATGCTACTTCTAACTAATATTTCTTATAATTGGTGACACGTGTAGGTTATTTCAAAGTTAAGCACGCTACTCGTTTGTTATTCTATAAGATCTCGACTGTTACTGATGGCACTGAAGTTGACTGGGACGACATCCACAAGTTCCTACACTTGATTGATAGTCTCGAGGTCCTTGTGGGGTGTTTCAATGGTGGAAAGCCACGTGGGATATGTGTGCCACTGATGCACACGTTGAACAGGTCCAATTGTGTCGAGAAACTTATGGTACGATCTGTTTTCTATTATATATTTTATTCGTAAAATCTTGCTTATACATAGTTTTACAACTGTGATCTTCTTGAAATAGAAACTGCCCAGTTCTATTGTTCATATACAGATGCCTGACCATGGTCGGGTCAGACTTGCGCTTGGTCACAACATGATGTTTATGTTGACCTACTCCTTTCCCCTTGGAGGTGAAAATATACTTATTCATGGGTGGTCTCAAATAATGAATGCTCGTCCATCTTGGAGAATCAGACAGAAGGTTATGCTCATGCTTTTCCATGGATCTAAAGCGAATATCCTGTTTATTGACCACATTGTGAGATGAAGCCGCTTTCTGAAGGTTGTGAATGCGTGGGGTGGCGCCTGGGCCTTCTCCTGGGGCTTTGGTGGCCTCACCCTTGGTTAACTGCAGGAAAAGTAGCACTATTCGACGCGTGCTTTGTACGGTTGAACCTGTATAAGTACGCATACTGCTTTCAGCTATGGTTGTTAAGCCCTCCTGCTGGTTTCAGTTAAGGTTGTTAAGTACTCCTGCTGCTTTTACAGTCTGTCGTGTTTCTTTAGTCTCGTCTTCTTCCAGCCGCCAAAACCAAACCAGCGCCGGCCTATTGGTTTCCTAACATCTGGGACCCACGATATTGTCAACGTATATACTCAATACCTGGGACGTAGCTGCTCGAGAAGTATTTTCTTGTTATTATTGAGACGGAGCAGGGTTTCAACTGGGCTGTGGCCCGTCTAGTCCAGGCTTATATTTTACGTTCACCACATGGCCAGCCCAGCTATTTTTCCTTTTTGAAAATGAGCCCAGTTTATTTTTTCTGAAGAATACCCAATCTAGGCCTACTTATTTTTCTGTGCCCTGATGGGCTGCAACTCTTTCAAGGCGGCTGCAAATCTTGAAAGTAATATGAAATGGGCTGTAAACATAAAAACAGGCGATAAATTGGCAATTACTTTATAATTTCTGAAAAAAAATCACATTTTCACATTCCAATTTCACTGGGCATTAACCTAATTTAAATATATCTTCAAAGTACTTTAAGTCTGGCTCGACATTTCGGTATTAAAAATAGTTTGGACCCCCACCGAAATATGCGAAATTTTGTTTAAATTTTTAACCCTGGCCAACAAAAAAAAGGATTGCAATAAATTGCATAAGAAGTTACAATGAGTTGTAAATTATTTAAAAAATAGGGAATTGTCTGACTTGTGGGCCTATTAAGTTGATGCGTATGCCAGATTTTTTTACTTATTATATACGTCAACAGACGTAACCATTGGATGTCAATCCAACGACCGTCTTGCTTCTTCAATCTCTGATCTTCTTGCTCCAGCCGCCAAATCCAGCGCCAGTGGACCGCTTCTCCGCCTCCGTGGCGATTGTCTTTGCCAGCAGCCTCACCGCCTTACTACTCCCACCATCGCCGCCATCCTCTACTCAGCCACATGCCTCCACTGTTGTGGCTTTGCCGCCTTCGGGTCATTGCCTTCCTGGGTCTCTCCGTCGTCCATCGCGCTGGTGTTCTCGGCACGGCGTGGTCAACATTGTCAACAAACGACAACATCAGAAGAGGGATGTACATGGAGAGGCCGACAGTTAGGACCCACATGGTCCATGGCCGCACGCAAGCAAGTACCTCCCAATGACAGCTGGGACCCACCAGCTATATCTTGGTACGGAAGGAAGTGCCTCCTTATTAAGCGAAAAATAATGAGTTCACCCCATGACAGTTGGGGCCCACCAGATTTGGAGGCTGACTTGTGGTCCTACTAAGTTGACGCATATGGAGGGCTTTGTCAACTTAGTCAACAAACGATTCTATCACCAGTGACCATTGGATTGTTAACATCCAACGGTCCTCCTGATTCTTCAACCTCTGCAAGGAATCATCGTAGCACTTTCCAAAGGTGGAAGTGATAAATATGAAGTGTCGAACCCACAAGGAGCTAAAGGTAAGATCAATATTCTCTCATGCCCTATCTGCCACTGATACGACTTTACGTGCACCGAACGTTTGCTTCCAACTAGCAACGAGAAATAAACTACGTTGTGGGTATGAAGAGGATAACTTTGTATGATATCCGAGGGCTAAAACATAAAAGTAGGTGCTGTTATCATAAAGTTAGAATATAATACTAAATATTATAAATAGCGAGTGTGGAATAATGGTGGATCGGTGTGCGGAATTGTCCTAGGCAATTGTTAACAAGACCGGTAATCACTATTGCAGTTTCATATGAGGGAGAGGCATAAGCTAACATACTTTCTCTACTTGGATCATATGCACTTATGATTGGAACTCTAGCAAGCATCTGCAACTACTAAAGATCATTAAGGTAAAACCCAACCATAGCATTAAAGCATCAAGTTCTCTTTATTCCCATACGCAACAATCCCTCTTACTCGGGTTAGTGTTTCAGTCACTCACCAACCCACTATAAGCAAATCATGAACATATTGCAACACCCTACAGCGGGAATCCCTCACGCTTGCGCGACACGAAGGGCACCATAGGACAGCACCAAAGTAAAACATACAACTCACACCAATCTAGATCGTCAATCAACCCAAAGACAAAAGATATCTACTCAAAACATCATCGGATGGCAACACATCATTGGATCATAATATAAAGCACCATGTTCAAGTAGGGATTACAGCGGGGTGCGGGGGAGTGGACCGCATAAAAGAGATGAGGATGGTGATGATGATGGTGATGTTGATGAAGACAATCACCGTGGCGATTATTCCCCTCCCGATGGCACTCTGGCGCCACCGGAAGAGAGGAGGAGAGGTTCTCCCCCTTTTGCTTCCTCCTCCATGGCTTTCCCCCTCTGGTCCTTGGCCTTCATGGTGATGAAGACCCCTCCGAGATACTCCTCCATGGCCACCGGTGATGATGGCCCCCTCCGGTAGGGTGTCGGAGAGGGCCTCGATTGGTTTTTCGTGGCTACAGAGGCTTGCAGCGGCGAGACTTTTGATCTAATCTCTGTTCTGGAAGTTTTAGGGTATGTAGCTATATATGGGCAGCCCATATCTCCCCTAACGTGCACTCCAAGTTCCCTGGGTTGCTTTCCTTCCAAAAATAACTTCTCCAGTTGATTTTGTTCCGTTTTGACTCCGTCTGATATTCCTTTTCCTCGAAACACTGAAATAGGTATAAAACAGCAAATCTGGGTTGGGCCTCTGGTTAATAAGTTAGTCCCAAAAATAATATAAAAGTGGATAATAAAGCCCAATATTGCCCAAAACAGTAGATAATATAGCATGGAGCAATCAAAATTATAGATACGTTGGAGACGATCGCATCCCCAAGCTTAATTCCTCGCTCGTCCTCGAGTAGGTAAATGATAAAAAGATAATTTTTGATGCGGAGTGCTAGTAAGTGCTTAAGTTTGATCATTGATAATTCCAATCACTTTTTCTAGCATCAATATGTGTCATAATAGCAGCTTATCTCATAAAACTTTTCATGATCAAGTAACAATCTATTCACAATGTCAAGCATGGTTCAGATACTTCATTGAGAACTAACAAACTATAATCTCAGTCATTGAAGCAATTGCAATTTATCATAACATCAGAAAGAGTCAAGAATAGAGCTTTTTAGCAAGTCCACATACTCAACTATCATATAGTCTTCTACAATTGCTAACACTCACACAATACTTGTGGTTATGGAGTTTCAGCCGGACACTGAGAAGGATAGGGGCTTATTGTGTTGCCTCCCAACGTATTCACCTTTAGGTGATGTCAACAATAATAGCCCATGCTAACTTACATCCAATTGGATATATATATATCATGATCTTTCAAACACAAGGAGCTTGCCAAAGTATAAAATGAAAAAGGGAATGGTGAGGATCACCTTGACTCAGGCATAAAGTAAAAACATAAAGTAAAAGATAGGCCCTTCGTAGAGGGAAGCAGAGGTTGTCATGCGCGTTTACGGTTGATGCACAAAATCTTAATGCAAAAGAATGTCACTTTATATTGCCCCTTGTATGTGGACCTTTATTATGCAGTCCGTCGCTTTTATTACTTCCACAACAAGTTCGTACAAAGTTTATTTTCTCTGCACTAATAAGTCATGCATATTTAGAGAGCAAATTTTATTGCTTGCACCGGTGACAACTTACTTGAAGGATCTTACTGAATCCATAGGTAGGTATCGTGGACTCTCATGGCAAAACTGGGTTTACGGGTATTTGGAAGCACAAGTAGTATCTCTACTTGGTGCAAGGGATTTGGCTAGCATGAGGGGGAAAGGCAAGCTCAACATGTTTGGAAATTCAATGACAATATACTTTAACTGAGATGTCGGAAAACATAAACCATTACGTTGTCTTCCTTGTCCAACGTCAACTCTTTTAGCATGTCATACGTAATGAGTGCTTCACAATCATAAAAGATGTACAAGATAATATATTTGTATGTGAACCTCTCTTTCCTTATTACTTCCTATTAATTGCAACGATGACCAAAACTATGTTTGCCAACTCCCAATAACTTTTATGCCTCATACTTTCTATGTGTGAAGTCATCACTAACCATGTTATAAGCATATGAAACATATAAAAAATCAGATTTATGACATTCAATTCATTCTCTCATTTACTCATAAGATATACATGAAGCACAAGGGTAAATGACAAACTAATCCAAAAGATATGAGTGAAGGACACTGAGTAGGCAAATAATTAACTAGCCATGGGAGGGTTCCTTTTCTATTCAAAATTTCAGATCCAAAGATTTTATTCAAACAGCAAGCAAAACAAAATAAAATGACATTGCAAGGATAGCACAACTCATGTGAAGAAGCAAAAACTTAGGTTCAACCGATAATAACTGATAGTTGTTGAAGAGAAAAGGTGGGATGCCTACCGGGGCATCCCCAAGCTTAGATGCTTGAGACTTATTGAAATAATGTCTTGGGGTGCCTTGTGCATCCCCAAGCTTGAGGTTTTGTGTCTTCTTAATTCCTTTTGTACGTCGGTTTCCTAAATCTCAAAAGCTTCATACACACCAAACTACACAAGAACTCGTGAGATAGGTTAGTATAAACCAATGCAAAACCTTATCATTTTCTACTGTAACAAATTACTAAAATTATTATTAAACATTGCGTACTAAGTGCCTCTGCATATTTAACACTCCTATCCTCAAATAGAATCATTAAACAAGCAAACATATGTAAACAATGCAACCATAACAGCAATCTGCCAAAACAGTATAGTCTGTAAACAATGCAAGATTCATCATACTTCCCTAACTCCAAAAATTATGAGAGAAAATTCCCACTGTAGTATATTTATCAGAGCTTATTATGCAAAAAGTTTCAACATTATATCATGCTCTGAATTTTCTAGGGAATTTTTGCAACAGCGGTAAACTTTTTGTTTTCAAACAGCAACATGTATACTAGCAAAATAAACATGGTAAAGGCTATCCTTGACATTTTTATTGAAACTAAAGATGCAAAAAATTATTATAAATAACAGCAAGCAAATACTAACAAAATAAAATGACGCTCCAAGTAAAACACATATCATGTGACGAATAAAAATATAGCTCCGAGTAAGGTGTACCGATAGTTTTGAAGACGAAAGAGGGGATGCCTTCCGGGGCATCCCCAAGCTTAGGCGCTTGAGTCTTCCTTGAATATTACCTTGGTGTGCCTCGGGCATCCCCAAGCTTATGGTCCTTCCACTCCTTATTCTCCTCATATCGATATCTCACCCAAAACTTGAAAACTTCAATCACACAAAACTCATCCAAACTTCGTGAGATAGGTTAGTATGATAAAGAGTAAACCATGCACTTGGGTACTGTAAAAGACAAGGTTCATAATTGTTCTCACACAATTCCTACTGCACCATATCATTTCTACAATTAATATTGAGAAATATAAGTCATAGAAACCAGAAAACAAGCAAACTATGCAATGAAAACAGAATCTGTTAGAAACAGAACAGTCTGTAATGATCTGAACAATAACCATACTTCTGCTACTCCAAAAATTATGAAATAAATTGGTGGACGTGAGTAATTTGTCTATTAATCTGCTGCAAAAAGAATCAACTCAAAAGCTCTCTTCTGTAAAAAATGACATCTATTCTCATTAGTGCGAAGTTTCTGTTTTTTACAGCAAGATCACTTTAACCTTCACCCAAGTCTTGCCAAAGGTCTTACTTGGAACTTTATTGAAACAAAAGCTATAAACATGATTACTACAGTAGCTTAATCATGTAGACATATAAAAACAGTAAGGGTAAATATTGGGTTGTCTCCCAACAAGCGCTTTTCTTTAATGCCTTTTAGCTAGGCATGATGATTTCAATGATTCTCACTTTAAAGATAGGGATTGAAACACAAAGAGAGCATCTTGAAGAATATGACTAGCATATTTAAATCTAACACACTTCCTATGCCTAGGGATTTTGTGAGCACACAACTTATAAGAACAACAATCAACTAGCATAGGAAGGCAAAACAAGTATAACTTCAAAACTTTAAGCACATAGAGAGGAAACTTGATATTATTGCAACTCCTACAAGCATGTATTCCTAATTTTCAGAGGCATCATGGATAACAATTTTGTTCTCATACTCAATTGGAACCTCTTCCGAAATAGTGGAATCATTACTAACTAAAGTTGACACTCTTCCAAATCCACTTTCATAAATATCACACTAAGATTCAATATCTTCCAAAATAGTGGGATCACTAATTCCTAAAGTTGACACTCTTCCAAACCCACTTTAAATGATAGTATTATTCATACTCCAAAAGGTATAAGTGAAGTTCATGGAGCTTTCTACAACTGACCAATATCCAAGCTCAAAATGTACAAGTGAAGCACATGAAGCATTCTATAAAACCATACTCAAAAGATTTAAGTGAAGCACAAAGAGCAATTCTATAAGATCATACTTAAAAGATTTAAGTGAAGCACATGAAGTATTCTATAAATCAATGAAGGGCTATCTCATGCTAGCATCACAAATCATGTGAACAAAACAAAACCCGAGGTATACCGATAATTGTTGAAGAAGAAAGATGGGATGCCAACCGGGGCATCCCCAAGCTTAAATGCTTGAGTATACTTTGAAATATTTACTTGGGGTGCCTTGGGCATCCCCAAGCTTGAACTCTTGCCTCTCTTTATTCTTCTCATATTGATAGCTCCTCGACCTTCGGACACTTCATCCACACAAAACTTTAACAAAAACTTGTGAGATCCGTTAGTGTAATAAAGCAAATCACTACCTTTAGGTACTGTAATTAACTCATTATTTATTTGTATTGATGTTAAATCTACTGTATTACAACTTCTCTATGGTTCATACCTTCCGATACTAGTCATAGATTCATCTAAATAAGCAAACAACACACGCAAAACAGAATCTGTTAAAAACAGAACAGTCTGTAGTAATCTGGAAGTTTTACAAACTTCTGTAACTCCTAAAATTATAAACTAAATTTTACAATTTGAACAATTTGTACATAAGTAATGTGCAATAAAAATCAGAACCATTTGACCTTCCAGTTAAAAATGTAAATTCATGCACTATAGCCAAAGTTTCTGTTTTTGTTCTACACATAGTAAACAAGCAATCTAATCATCTAAAACCAAGGCTTGGCACATTATTTTTATAATCCAATGAATATATACAAGGGGATAATTATTTACAGAGAAACTTCCATGAAAAATTCTACATTGTTTCTGTGAGCATGAGCACAAGTGCTCAAGGTCGACCCTCACTTCTTCAGTGCAAAACCTTCCAATCACTTCTCTTTTTGAAAAACTTTTTAGGCATGAAAGGCAAGTAAATATATTTTTTTGGTATTTTCATTCTTTTGAAAAAAAATTGTATGTTTCACCCACAACTAAACAGAAACAAAAAGTAAAAAACAAAATTTACTTAGTGAATAAAGCAAACAAGCACACACGAAAATATCAACCCCACGCTATTGCTCCCCGGCAACGGCGCCAGAAAAGAGCTTGATAATCCCCAAGTGCAAGGAATCATCGTAGCACTTTCCAAAGGTGGAAGTGATAAGTATGGAGTGTCGAACCCACAAGGAGCTAAAGGTAAGATCAATATTCTCTCAAGCCCTATCTGCCACTGATACGACTCTACGTGCACCGAACGTTTGCTTCCAACTAGCAACGAGAAATAAACTATGTTGTGGGTATGAAGAGGATAACTTTGTATGATATCGGAGGGCTAAAACATAAAAGTAGGTGCTGTTATCATAAAGTTAGAATATAATACTAAATATTATAAATAGCGAGTGTGGAATAATGGTGGATCGGTGTGCGTAATTGTCCTAGGCAATTGTTAACAAGACCGGTAATCACTATTACAGTTTCATATGAGGGAGAGGCATAAGCTAACATACTTTCTCTACTTGGATCATATGCACTTATGATTGCAACTCTAGCAAGCATCCGCAACTACTAAAGATCATTAAGGTAAAACCCAACCATAGCATTAAAGCATCAAGTCCTCTTTATTCCCATATGCAACAATCCCTCTTACTCGGATTTGTGTTTCAGTCACTCACCAACCCACTATAAGCGAATCATGAACGTATTGCAACACCCTACAGAGGGAATCCCTCACGCTTGCGCAACACGGAGGGCACCATAGGACAGCACCAAAGTAAAACATACAACTCATACCAATCTAGATCGTCAATCAACCCAAAGACAAAAGATATCTACTCAATACATCATCGGATGGCAACACATCATTGGATCATAATATGTGGCATAAAGCACCATGTTCAAGAAGGGATTACAGCGGGGTGCGGGAGAGTGGACCGCATAACAGAGATGAGGACGGTGATGATGATGGTGATGTTGATGAAGACGATCACCGTGGCGGTGATTCCCCTCCCGATGGCACTCCGGCGCCACTGGAAGAGAGGAGGAGAGGTTCTCCCCCTTGTGCTTCCTCCTCCATGGCTTTCCCCCTCTGGTCCTTGGCCTTCATGGTGATGAAGACCCCTCCGGGATACTCCTCCATGGCCACCGGTGATGATGGCCCCCCTCAGCAGGTGCGGAGAGGGCCCCGATTGGTTTTTCGTGGCTACAGAGGCTTGCGGCGGCGGAACTTCTGATCTAATCTCTGTTCTGGAAGTTTTAGGGTACGTAGGTATATATGGGTGAAGGGGGTACATCGGAGGAGCTACAGGGGCCCCACGAGGTAGGGGGGCGTGCCCGGGGGGGCACCCTCGTGGGCAGCTCGTATCTCCCCGGACGTGCACTCCAAGTTCCCTGGGTTGCTTTCCTTCCAAAAATAACTTCTCCAGTTGATTTCGTTCCGTTTTGACTCCGTCTGATATTCCTTTTCCTCGAAACACTGAAATACGCATAAAACAGCAAATCTGGGATGGGCCTCCGGTTAATAACTTAGTCCCAAAAATAATATAAAAGTGGATAATAAAGCCCAATATTGCTCGAACAGTAGATAATATAGCATGGAGCAATCAAAAATTATAGATACGTTGGAGACGTATCAACCCACCAGCTACATCTTCGCACGCAATGAAGTGCCTCCTTATTACGCGCAAAAAAAAGAATCCTCCCCCTGTCAGCTCGGACCCACCAGCTACATCTTTGCACGCAAGGAAGTGCCTCCTTATCCTACCTGACAGCCGGGTGAAGGAAATATGCCCTAGAGGCAATAATAAAGTTATTATTTATTTCCTTTCATATCATGATAAATGTTTATTATTCATGCTAGAATTGTATTAACCGGAAACATAATACATGTGTGGATATATAGACAAACAGAGTGTCACTAGTATGCCTCTACGACTAGCTTGTTAATCAAAGATGGTTAAGTTTCCTAACCATGGACAAAGGAGTTGTCATTTGATTAACAAGGTCACATCATTAGTTGAATGATCTGATTGACATGACCCATTCCATTAGCTTAGCACCCGATCGCTTAGTATGTTGCTATTGCTTTTATCCATGACTTATACATGTTCCTTTGAGTATGAGATTATGCAACTCCGTTTACCGTAGGAACACTTTGTGTGCTACCAAACGTCACAACGAATCGGGTGATTATAAAGGTGCTCTACTGTGTCTTGAAAGTATTTGTTGGGTTGGCGTATTTCAAGATTAGGATTTGTCATCCAATGTCGGAGAGGTATCTCGTGGCCTTCTCGGTAATGCACATCATATAAGCCTTGCAAGCATTGCAACCAATGAGTTAGTTATGGGATGATGTATTACGGAACGAGTAAAGAGACTTGCCGATAACGAGATTGAACTAGGTATTGGATACCGACGATCGAATCTCGGGCAAGTAACATACCGATGACAAAGGGAACAACGTATGTTGTTATGCGGTCTCGACCGATAAAGATCTTCGTAGAATATGTAGGAACCAATATGGACATCCGTGTCCCGCTATTGGATATTGACCGAGACGTGTCTCGGTCATGTCTACATTGTTCTCGAACCGTAGGGTCCGCACGCTTAAGGTTTCGATGATGCTTATATTATGAGTTTATGTATTTTGATGTACCAAGGTTGTTCGAGTCCGGATATGATCACGGACATGACGAGGAGTCTCGAAATGGTCGAGACATAAAGATTGATATATTGGACGGATATATTTGGACACCGGAAAGGTTCCGGAGAAGTTTGGAGCTCCGAGGGTCACCGAACCCCCGGAGGTATATGGGCCTTATTGGGCCCATGTAGGAGGAAGGAGAAGGAACAGGGAGGGGCGCCCCCAGCCCAATCCAAATTGGGGAGGGGGGCCGGCCCCCCCTTTTCCTTTCTCCTTTCCCCTCTTCCTATTACTACTACTAGTACTTATTCCTAATACTAGTACTCTTTCCTTCCCCCTTCAAATAAGATAAGGAAAAGGGGGGGAAACCTACTTGGAGTAGGTTTCCCCCTCCCCTATGGCGCGCCCCCCTTGGCCGGCCACCTCCTCCCTCCCTCCTTTATATACGGGGGTAGGGGGGCACCCTAGGACACACAAGTTGATCCTTGAGATCGTTCCTTAGCCGTGTGCGGTGCCCCCCTCCACGATATTACACCTCGATCATATTGTAGCGGTGCTTAGGCGAAGCCCTGCGACAGGAGAACATCAAGATCGTCACCACGCCGTCGTGCTGACGGAACTCCCCCTCGGAGCATCTACTGGATTGGAGATAGAGGGAGCGTCATCGAGCTGTACGCGTGTCAAGAACTCGGAGGTGCTGGAGTAACGGTGCTTGGATCGGTTGAACCGGGAGGACGTACGAATACTTCCTCTATGTTGCGTTAACGCTTCCGCTTCGGTCTACGAGGGTACGTAGACAGCACTCTCCCCTCGTTGCTATATCATCACCATGATCTTGCGTGTGCGTAGGAATTTTTTTGAAATTACTGCGTTCCCCAACAGTGGTATCCGAGCCTAGGTTTTTATGGTTTGATGTTATATGCACGAGTAGAACACAAGTGAGTTGTGGGCGATATAAGTCATACTGCTTACCAGCATGTCATACTTTGGTTCGGCGGTATCGTTGAAGCGGCTCGGACCGACATTACGCGTACGCTTACGCGAGACTGGTTTTACCACCGTGCTTTGCACACAGGTGACTAGCGTGTGTCAGTTTCTCCAACTTTAGTTGAACCGAGTGTGGCTACGCCCGGTCCTTGCGAAGGTTAAAACAGCACCAACGTGACAAACTATCGTTGTGGTTTTGATGCGTAGGTGAGATTGGTTCTTGCTTAAGCCCGTAGCAGCCACGTAAAACTTGCAACAACAAAGTAGAGGACGTCTAACTTGTTTTTGCAGGGCATGTTGTGATGTGATATGGCCAAGACATGATGCTATATTTTATTGTATGAGATGATCATGTTTTGTAACCGATGTTATCGGCAATCGGCAGAGCCATATGGTTGTCGCTTATTGTATGAAATGCAACGCTCTGTAATTGCTTTACTTTATCACTAAGCGGTAGCGATAGTCGAGAAGCAATAGATGGCGAAACGACAACGATGCTACGATGGAGATCAAGGTGTCGCGCCGGTGACGATGGTGATCATGATGGTGCTTCGAGATGGAGATCACAAGCACAAGAAGATGATGGCCATATCATATCACTTATATTGATTGCATGTGATGTTTATCCTTTATGCATCTTATCTTGCTTTGATTGACGGTAGCATTTTAAGATGATCTCTCACTAAAATTATCAAGTAGTGTTCTCCTGAGTATGCACCGCTGCCAAAGTTCGTCGTGCCTGCACACCACGTGATGATCGGGTGTGATAAGCTCTCGTCCATCTACAACGGGTGCAAGCCAGTTTTGCACACGCAGAATACTCAGTTATACTTGACGAGCCTAGCATATGCAGATATGGCCTCGAACACGGAGACCGAAAGGTCAAGCGTGAATCATATAGTAGATATGATCAACATAAGATGTTCACCATTGAAAACTACTCCATCTCACGTGATGATCGGTTATGGTTTAGTTGATTTGGATCACGTGATCACTTAGATGACTAGAGAGATGTTTGTCTAAGTGGGAGTTCTTAAGTAATATGATTAATTGAACTTAAATTTATCATGAACTTAGTCCTGGTAGTATTTTGCAAATTATGTTGTAAGATCAATAGCTTGCGTTGTTGCTTTCATATGTTTATTTTGATATGTTCCTAGAGAAAATTGTGTTGAAAAATGTTAGTAGCAATGATGCGGATTGGATCCGCGATCTGAGGTTTATCCTCATTGCTGCACAGAAGAATTATGTCCTTAATGCACCGCTAGGTGATGACCTATTGCAGAGCGCGTATGCGCACGTTATGAACGTTTGGCTAGCTCAATATGATGACTACTTGATAGTTTTGTGCACCATGCTTTATGGCTTAGAATCGGGACTTCAAAGATGTTTTTGAACATCATGGACCATATGAGATGTTCCAGGAGTTGAAGTTAATATTTCAAGCAAATACCCGAGTTGAGAGATATGAAGTCTCCAACAAGTTCTATAGCTAAAAGATGGAGGAGAATCGCTCAACTAGTGAGCATGTGCTCAGATTGTCTGGGTACTACAATCGCTTGAATCAAGTGGGAGTTAATCTTCCAGATAAGATAGTGATTGATAGAATTCTCTAGTCACCATCACCAAGTTAGTAGAACTTCGTGATGAACTATAGTATGCAAGGGATGATGAAAATGATTCCCGAGTTTTTCATGATGATGAAATCGATGAAGGTAGAAATCAAGAAAGAACATCAAGCGTTGATGGTTAACAAGACCACTAGTTTCAAGAAAAGGGCAAAGGGATAGAAGGGAACTTCAAGAAGAACGGCAAGCAAGTTGCTGCTCAAGTGAAGAAGCCCAAGTCTGGACCTAAGCCTGAGACTAAGTGCTTCTACCGCAAAGGGACTTCTTATCGAAGCGAACTACCCCAAGTATTTGGCGGATAAGAAGGATGGCAAAGTAAACAAAGGTATATTTGATATACATGTTATTGATGTGTGCATTACTAGTGTTTATAGTAGCCCCTGAGTATTTGATACTTGTTCGGTTGCTAAAATTAGTAACTCGAAACAGGAGTTACAGAATAAACAGAGACTAGTTGAAGAGAAGTGACGATGTGTGTTGGAAGTAGTTCCAAGATTGATATGATCATCATCGCACTCTCCCTATACTTTCGGGATTAGTGTTGAAACTAAATAAGTGTTATTTGGTGTCTGCGTTGAGCATAAATATGATTTGATCATGTTTATTGCAATACGGTTATTCATTTAAGTTAGAGAACAGTTGTTGTTCTGTTTACATGAATAAAACCTTCTATGGTCATACACACCAACAAAAATGGTTTGTTGGATCTCGATCGTAGTGATACACATATTCATAATATTGAAACCAAAAGATGCAAAGTTAATAATGATAGTGCAACTTATTTGTGGCACTGCTGTTTAAGTCATATTGGTGTAAAGCGCAAGAAGAAACTCCATGCTGATGGGATTTTGGAATCACTTGATTATGAATCACTTGATGCTTGCGAATCATGCCTCTTGGGCAAGATGACTAAAACGCCGTTCTCCGGAACATTGGAGCGAGCAACAGATTTGTTGGAAATCATACATACTGATGTATGTGGTCCGATGAATATTAAGGCTCACGACAAGTATCATTATTTTCTGACCTTCACAGATGATTTGAGCAGATATGGGTATATCTACTTGATGAAACATAAGTCTGAAACGTTTGAAAAGTTCAAAGAATTTCAGAGTGAAGTAGAAAATCATCGTAACAAGAAAATAAAATTTCTACAATCTGATCGTGGAGGAGAATATTTGAGTTACGAGTTTGGTTTACATTTGAAACAATGTGGAATAGTTTCGCAACTCACGCCACCTGGAACACCACAAAGAAATGGTGTGTTCGAACGTCGTAATCGTACTTTACTTGATATGGTGCGATCTATGATGTCTCTTACCGATTTACCGCTATCGTTTTGGGGTTATGCTTTAGAGACGGCCGCATTCACGTTAAATAGGGCACCATCAAAATCCATTGAGACGACGCCTTATGAACTGTGGTTTGGCAAGAAACCAAAGTTGTCGTTTCTTAAAGTTTGGGGCTGCGATGCTTATGTGAAGAAACTTCAACTAGATAAGCTCGAACCCAAATCGGAAAAATGTGTCTTCATAGGATACCCAAAAGAGACTATTGGGTACACCTTCTATCACAGATCTGAGGGCAAGATTTTCATTGCTAAATTCGGATCCTTTCTAGAGAAGGAGTTTCTCTCGAAAGAAGTGAGTGGGAGGAAAGTAGAACTTGATGAGATAATCAGATCTACTCCCTTATTGAAAGTAGTTCATCACAAGAACCGGTTCTGTGACGACTACACCAATTAGTGAGGAAGCTAATGATATTGATCATGAAACTTCGATCAAGTTTCTCTCGAACCTCGTGGTCTACGAGTAAGATCCGCACTGAGTGGTACGGAAATCCTATTCGGAAGTCATGTTACTTGACCATGATGAACCTACGAACTATGAGGAAGCGATGATGAGCCCAGATTCCGCAAAATGGCTAGAGGCCATGAAATCTGAGATAGGATCCATGTATGAAAACAAAGTATGGACTTTGGTTGACTTGCCCGATGGTCGGCAAGCAATTGAGAATAAATGGATCTTCAAGAAGAAGACCGACGACGACGGTAATGTTGTCTGTCTACAAAGCTCGACTTGTTGCAAAAGGTTTTCGACAAGTTCAAGGTGTTGACTACGATGAGAGTTTCTCACTCGTATCTATGCTTAAGTCTGTCCGAATCATGTTAGCAATTGCCACAATTTATGAAATCTAGCAAATGGATAACAAAACTGCAATCCTTAATGGATTTATTAAAGAAGAGTTGTATATGATGCAACCAAAAGGTTTTGTCAATCCTAAAGGTGCTAACAAAATATGCGATCGCAGCGATCCATCTATGGACTGGTGCAAGCATCTCGAGTTGGAATACACGCTTTGATAAGTTGATCAAAGCATATAGTATTATACGACTTGCGGTGAAGCCTCAGATTTACAAGAAAGTGAGTGGGAGCACTACAACATTTCGATAAGTATATGTATGACATATTGTGGATCGAAATAATGTAGAATTATTCGTAAAGCACAAAGGAGTGTTTGAAAGGAGTTTTTCAAAGGAAGACCTCGGTGAAGCTGGTTACATATTGAGCATCAATATCTATAGAGATAGATCAAGACGCTTGATAAGTTTTTTCAATGAGAACATACCTTGACAAGATTTTGAAGTAGTTCAAAATGGAACAGTCAAAGAAAGAGTTCTTGCCTGTGTTACAAGGTGTGAAGTTGAGTAAGACTCAAAACCCGACCACGGCAGAAGATAGAAAGAGAATGAAAGTCATTCCCTATGCCTTGGCCATAGGTTTTATAAAGTATGCCATGCTGTGTACCAGATCTATTGTATACCCTACACTGAGTTTTGCAAGGGAGTACAATAGTGATCTAGGAGTAGATCACTGGACAGTGGTCAAAATTATCCTTAGTGGAATAAGAATCTGTTTCTCGATTATGGAAGTGACAAAAGGTTCATCGTAAAGGGTTACATCGATGCAAGTTTTGACACCGATCTGGATGACTCTAAGTCTCGATCTAGATACATATTGAAAGTGGGAGCAATTAGCTAGAGTAGCTCCGTGCAGAGCATTGTAGACATAGAAAATTGCAAAATACATAACGGATCTGAATGTGAAAGACCCGTTGACTAAAATTATCTCACAAGCAAAACATGATCACACCTTAGTACTCTTTGGGTGTTAATCACATAGCGATGTGAACTAGATTACTGACTCTAGTAAACCCTTTGAGTGTTGGTCACATATTGATGTGAACTATGGGTGTTAATCACATGGTGATGTGAACTATTGCTGGTAAATCACATGGCGATGTGAACTAGATTATTGACTCTAGTGCAAGTGGGAGATCAAGGAAATATGCCCTAGAGGCAATAATAAAGTTATTATTTATTTCCTTTCATATCATGATAAATGTTTATTATTCATGCTAGAATTGTATTAACCGGAAACATAATACATGTGTGGATATATAGACAAACAGAGTGTCACTAGTATGCCTCTACGACTAGCTTGTTAATCAAAGATGGTTAAGTTTCCTAACCATGGACAAAGGAGTTGTCATTTGATTAACAAGGTCACATCATTAGTTGAATGATCTGATTGACATGACCCATTCCATTAGCTTAGCACCCGATCGCTTAGTATGTTGCTATTGCTTTTATCCATGACTTATACATGTTCCTTTGACTATGAGATTATGCAACTCCGCCATACCGGAACACTTTGTGTGCTACCAAATGACACAACGAATCGGGTGATTATAAAGGTGCTCTACAGTGTCTCCAAAAGTATTTGTTGGGTTGGCGATTTCAAGATTAGGATTTGTCACTCCGAATGTCGGAGAGGTATCTCGTGGCCTTCTCGGTAATGCACATCATATAAGCCTTGCAAGCATTGCAACCAATGAGTTAGTTATGGGATGATGTATTACGGAACGAGTAAAGAGACTTGCCGTAACGAGATTGAACTAGGTATTGGATACCGACGATCGAATCTCGGCAAGTAACATACCGATGACAAAGGGAACAACGATGTTGTTATACGGTCCGACCGATAAAGATCTTCGAGAATATGTAGGAACCAATATGGACATCCAGGTCCCGCTATTGGTTATTGACCGAGACGTGTCTCGGTCATGTCTACATTGTTCTCGAACCGTAGGGTCCGCACGCTTAAGGTTTCGATGATGCTTATATTATGAGTTTATGTATTTTGATGTACCAAGGTTGTTCGAGTCCGGATATGATCACGGACATGACGAGGAGTCTCAAATGGTCGAGACATAAAGATTGATATATTGGACGGATATATTTGGACACCGGAAAGGTTCCGGAGAAGTTTGGAGCTCCGGAGGGTCACCGGAACCCCCCGGGAGGTATATGGGGCTTATTGGGCCCATGTAGGAGGAAGGGAGAAGGAACAAGGGAGGGGGGCGCGCCCCCCCAGCCCAATCCAAATTGGGGAGGTGGGCTGGCCCCCCCTTTTCCTTTCTCCTTTCCCCTCTTCCTATTACTACTACTAGTACTTATTCCTAATACTAGTACTCTTTCCTTCCCCCTTCAAATAAGATAAGGAAAAAGGGGGGGAAACCTACTTGGAGTAGGTTTCCCCCTCCCCTATGGTGCGCCCCCCTTGGCCGGCCACCTCCTCCCTCCCTCCTTTATATACGGGGGTAGGGGGCACCCTAGGACACACAAGTTGATCCTTGAGATCGTTCCTTAGCCGTGTGCGGTGCCCCCCTCAACGATATTACACCCGATCATATTGTAGCGGTTCTTAGGCGAAGCCTGCGACAGAGAACATCAAGATCGCCACCACGCCGCCGTCGTCGACGGAACTCCCCTCGAGCCTCTATGGATTGGAGATAGAGGAGCGCCATCGAGCTGTCGCGTGTCAAGAACTCGGAGGTGCCGGAGTAACGGTGCTTGGATCGGTACGAATACTTCCTGTACGTTGCGTCAACGCTTCCGCTTCGGTCTACAAGGGTAGGTAGACAGCACTCTCCCCTCGTTGCTATATCATCACCATGATCTTGCGTGTGCGTAGGAATTTTTTTTGAAATTACTGCGTTCCCCAACAGTGGTATCCGAGCCTAGGTTTTTATGGTTTGATGTTATATGCACGAGTAGAACACAAGTGAGTTGTGGGCGATATAAGTCATACTGCTTACCAGCATGTCATACTTTGGTTCGGCGGTATTGTTGGATGAAGTGGCTCGGACCGACATTACGCGTACGCTTACACGAGACTGGTTTTACCACCGTGCTTTGCACACAGGTGACTAGCGGGTGTCAGTTTCTCCAACTTTAGTTGAACCGAGTGTGGCTACGCCCGGTCCTTGCGAAGGTTAAAACAACACCAACGTGACAAACTATCGTTGTGGTTTTGATGCGTAGGTGAGATTGGTTCTTGCTTAAGCCCGTAGCAGCCACGTAAAACTTGCAACAACAAAGTAGAGGACGTCTAACTTGTTTTTGCAGGGCATGTTGTGATGTGATATGGCCAAGACATGATGCTATATTTTATTGTATGAGATGATCATGTTTTGTAACCGGTTATCGGCAATCGGCAGGAGCCATATGGTTGTCGCTTATTGTATGAAATGCAACGCTCTGTAATTGCTTTACTTTATCACTAAGCGGTAGCGATAGTCGTAGAAGCAATAGATGGCGTAAACGACAACGATGCTACGATGGAGATCAAGGTGTCGCGCGGTGACGATGGTGATCATGATGGTGCTTCGAGATGGAGATCACAAGCACAAGAAGATGATGGCCATATCATATCACTTATATTGATTGCATGTGATGTTTATCCTTTATGCATCTTATCTTGCTTTGATTGACGGTAGCATTTTAAGATGATCTCTCACTAAAATTATCAAGTAGTGTTCTCCCGAGTATGCACCGTTGCCAAAGTCCGTCGTGCCCGCACACCACGTGATGATCGGGTGTGATAAGCTCTCGTCCATCTACAACGGGTGCAAGCCAGTTTTGCACACGCAGAATACTCGAGTTATACTTGACGAGCCTAGCATATGCAGATATGGCCTCGGAACACGGAGACCGAAAGGTCAAGCGTGAATCATATAGTAGATATGATCAACATAAGATGTTCACCATTGAAAACTACTCCATCTCACGTGATGATCGGTTATGGTTTAGTTGATTTGGATCACGTGATCACTTAGATGACTAGAGAGATGTCTGTCTAAGTGGGAGTTCTTAAGTAATATGATTAATTGAACTTAAATTTATCATGAACTTAGTCCTGGTAGTATTTTGCAAATTATGTTGTAAGATCAATAGCTTGCGTTGTTGCTTTCATATGTTTATTTTGATATGTTCCTAGAGAAAATTGTGTTGAAAAATGTTAGTAGCAATGATGCGGATTGGATCCGCGATCTGAGGTTTATCCTCATTGCTGCACGTAAGAATTATGTCCTTAATGCACCGCTAGGTGACATACCTATTGCAGAGCGTATGCGCACGTTATGAACGCTTGGCTAGCTCAATATGATGACTACTTGATAGTTTTGTGCACCATGCTTTATGGCTTAGAATCGGGACTTCAAAGATGTTTTGAACATCATGGACCATATGAGATGTTCCAGAGTTGAAGTTAATATTTCAAGAAAATACCGAGTTGAGAGATATGAAGTCTCCAACAAGTTCTATAGCTAAAAGATGGAGGAGAATCGCTCAACTAGTGAGCATGTGCTCAGATTGTCTGGGTACTACAATCGCTTGAATCAAGTGGGAGTTAATCTTCCAGATAAGATAGTGATTAACAGAATTCTCTAGTCACCATCACCAAGTTAGTAGAACTTCGTGATGAACTATAGTATGCAAGGGATGATGAAAATGATTCCCGAGTTTTTCATGATGATGAAATCGATGAAGGTAGAAATCAAGAAAGAACATCAAGCGTTGATGGTTAACAAGACCACTAGTTTCAAGAAAAGGGCAAAGGGATAGAAGGGAACTTCAAGAAGAACGGCAAGCAAGTTGCTGCTCAAGTGAAGAAGCCCAAGTCTAGACCTAAGCCTGAGACTAAGTGCTTCTACTGCAAAGGGACTGGTTACTGGAAGCAGAACTACCCCAAGTATTTGGCGGATAAGAAGGATGGCAAAGTAAACAAAGGTATATTTGATATACATGTTATTGATGTGTGCATTACTAGTGTTTATAGTAGCCCCTGAGTATTTGATACTTGTTCGGTTGCTAAAATTAGTAACTCGAAACAGGAGTTACAGAATAAACAGAGACTAGTTGAAGAGAAGTGACGATGTGTGTTGGAAGTAGTTCCAAGATTGATATGATCATCATCACACTCTCCCTATACTTTCGGGATTAGTGTTGAAACTAAATAAGTGTTATTTGGTGTCTGCGTTGAGCATAAATATGATTTGATCATGTTTATTGCAATACGGTTATTCATTTAAGTTAGAGAACAGTTGTTGTTCTGTTTACATGAATAAAACCTTCTATGGTCATACACACCAACAAAAATGGTTTGTTGGATCTCGATCGTAGTGATACACATATTCATAATATTGAAACCAAAAGATGCAAAGTTAATAATGATAGTGCAACTTATTTGTGGCACTGCTGTTTAAGTCATATTGGTGTAAAGCGCAAGAAGAAACTCCATGCTGATGGGATTTTGGAATCACTTGATTATGAATCACTTGATGCTTGCGAATCATGCCTCTTGGGCAAGATGACTAAAACGCCGTTCTCCGGAACATTGGAGCGAGCAACAGATTTGTTGGAAATCATACATACTGATGTATGTGGTCCGATGAATATTAAGGCTCGCGACAAGTATCATTATTTTCTGACCTTCACAGATGATTTGAGCAGATATGGGTATATCTACTTGATGAAACATAAGTCTGAAACGTTTGAAAAGTTCAAAGAATTTCAGAGTGAAGTAGAAAATCATCGTAACAAGAAAATAAAATTTCTACGATCTGATCGTGGAGGAGAATATTTGAGTTACGAGTTTGGTTTACATTTGAAACAATGTGGAATAGTTTCGCAACTCACGCCACCTGGAACACCACAAAGAAATGGTGTGTCCGAACGTCGTAATCGTACTTTACTTGATATGGTGCGATCTATGATGTCTCTTACCGATTTACCGCTATCGTTTTGGGGTTATGCTTTAGAGACGGCCGCATTCACGTTAAATAGGGCACCATCAAAATCCGTTGAGACGACGCCTTATGAACTGTGGTTTGGCAAGAAACCAAAGTTGTCGTTTCTTAAAGTTTGGGGCTGCGATGCTTATGTGAAGAAACTTCAACCAGATAAGCTCGAACCCAAATCGGAAAAATGTGTCTTCATAGGATACCCAAAAGAGACTATTGGGTACACCTTCTATCACAGATCTGAGGGCAAGATTTTCGTTGCTAAATTCGGATCCTTTCTAGAGAAGGAGTTTCTCTCGAAAGAAGTGAGTGGGAGGAAAGTAGAACTTGATGAGATAACTGTATCTACTCCCTTATTGGAAAGTAGTTCATCACAAGAACCGGTTCCTGTGACGACTACACCAATTAGTGAGGAAGCTAATGATATTGATCATGAAACTTCGATCAAGTTTCTCTCGAACCTCGTGGGTCTACTAGAGTAAGATCCGCACTGAGTGGTACGGAAATCCTATTCTGGAAGTCATGTTACTTGACCATGATGAACCTACGAACTATGAGGAAGCGATGATGAGCCCAGATTCCGCAAAATGGCTAGAGGCCATGAAATCTGAGATAGGATCCATGTATGAAAACAAAGTATGGACTTTGGTTGACTTGCCCGATGGTCGGCAAGCAATTGAGAATAAATGGATCTTCAAGAAGAAGACTGACGCTGACGGTAATGTTGCTGTCTACAAAGCTCGACTTGTTGCAAAAGGTTTTCGACAAGTTCAAGGTGTTGACTACGATGAGAGTTTCTCACTCGTATCTATGCTTAAGTCTGTCCGAATCATGTTAGCAATTGCCACAATTTATGAAATCTAGCAAATGGATAACAAAACTGCAATCCTTAATGGATTTATTAAAGAAGAGTTGTATATGATGCAACCAAAAGGTTTTGTCAATCCTAAAGGTGCTAACAAAATATGCAGACTGCAGCGATCCATCTATGGACTGGTGCAAGCATCTCGGAGTTGGAATACACGCTTTGATAAGTTGATCAAAGCATATAGTATTATCTGAGACTTGCAAAGAAGCCTCGTATTTACAAGAAAGTGAGTGGGAGCACTACAAAGATTTCGATAAGTATATGTATGACATATTGTGGATCGAAATAATGTAGAATTATTCTAAAGCACAAAGGAGTGTTTGAAAGGAGTTTTTCAAAGGAAGACCTCGGTGAAGCTGGTTACATATTGAGCATCAATATCTATAGAGATAGATCAAGACGCTTGATAAGTTTTTTCAATGAGAACATACCTTGACAAGATTTTGAAGTAGTTCAAAATGGAACAGTCAAAGAAAGAGTTCTTGCCTGTGTTACAAGGTGTGAAGTTGAGTAAGACTCAAAACCCGACCACGGCAGAAGATAGAAAGAGAATGAAAGTCATTCCCTATGCCTTGGCCATAGGTTTTATAAAGTATGCCATGCTGTGTACCGATCTATTGTATACCCTACACTTGGAGTTTTGCAGGGAGTACAATAGTGATCTAGGAGTAGATCATCGGACGATGGTCAAAATTATCCTTAGTGGAATAAGAATCTGCTTTCGATTATGGAAGTGACAAAGGTTCATCGTAAAGGGTTACATCGATGCAAGTTTTGACACCGATCCGATGACTCTAAGTCTCGATCTAGATACATATTGAAAGTGGGAGCAATTAGCTAGAGTAGCTCCGTGCAGAGCATTGTAGACATAGAAAATTGCAAAATACATAACGGATCTGAATGTGAAAGACCCGTTGACTAAAATTATCTCACAAGCAAAACATGATCACACCTTAGTACTCTTTGGGTGTTAATCACATAGCGATGTGAACTAGATTACTGACTCTAGTAAACCCTTTGAGTGTTGGTCACATATTGATGTGAACTATGGGTGTTAATCACATGGTGATGTGAACTATTGCTGGTAAATCACATGGCGATGTGAACTAGATTATTGACTCTAGTGCAAGTGGGAGACTGAAGGAAATATGCCCTAGAGGCAATAATAAAGTTATTATTTATTTCCTTTCATATCATGATAAATGTTTATTATTCATGCTAGAATTGTATTAACCGGAAACATAATACATGTGTGGATATATAGACAAACAGAGTGTCACTAGTATGCCTCTACGACTAGCTTGTTAATCAAAGATGGTTAAGTTTCCTAACCATGGACAAAGGAGTTGTCATTTGATTAACAAGGTCACATCATTAGTTGAATGATCTGATTGACATGACCCATTCCATTAGCTTAGCACCCGATCGCTTAGTATGTTGCTATTGCTTTTATCCATGACTTATACATGTTCCTTTGACTATGAGATTATGCAACTCCGTGCCACAGAGGAACACTTTGTGTGCTACCAAATGACACAACGAATCGGGTGATTATAAAGGTGCTCTACAGGTGTCTCCGAAAGTATTTGTTGGGTTGGCGATTTCAAGATTAGGATTTGTCACTCCGAATGTCGGAGAGGTATCTCGTGGCCTTCTCGGTAATGCACATCATATAAGCCTTGCAAGCATTGCAACCAATGAGTTAGTTATGGATGATGTATTACGGAACGAGTAAAGAGACTTGCGATAACGATATTGAACTAGGTATTGGATACCGACGATCGAATCTCGGGCAAGTAACATACCGATGACAAAGGGAACAACGATGTTGTTATACGGTCCGACCGATAAAGATCTTCGTAGAATATGTAGGAACCAATATGGACATCCAGTCCGCTATTGGTTATTGACCGAGACGTGTCTCGGTCATGTCTACATTGTTCTCGAACCGTAGGGTCCGCACGCTTAAGGTTTCGATGATGCTTATATTATGAGTTTATGTATTTTGATGTACCGAAGGTTGTTCGAGTCCGGATATGATCACGGACATGACGAGGAGTCTCGAAATGGTCGAGACATAAAGATTGATATATTGGACGGATATATTTGGACACCGGAAAGGTTCCAGAGAAGTTTGGAGCTCCGGAGGGTCACCGGAACCCCCCGGGAGGTATATGGGCCTTATTGGGCCCATGTAGGAGGAAGGGAGAAGGAACAAGGGGGGCGCCCCCCAGCCCAATCCAATTGGGGAGGGGCCGCCCCCTTTCCTTTCTCCTTTCCCTCTTCCTATTACTACTACTAGTACTTATTCCTAATACTAGTACTCTTTCCTTCCCCTTCAAATAAGATAAGGAAAGGGGGAAACCTACTTGGAGTAGGTTTCCCCTCCCCTATGGCGCCCCCTTGGCGGCCACCTCCTCCCTCCTCTCCTTTATATCACGGGGTAGGGGCACCCTAGGACACACAAGTTGATCCTTGAGATCGTTCCTTAGCCGTGTGCGGTGCCCCCCTCCATGATATTACACCTCGATCATATTGTAGCGGTTCTTAGGCGAAGCCCTGTGACAGGAGAACATCAAGATCGTCACCACGCCGTCGTGCTGACGGAACTCCCCCTCGGAGCCTCTACTGGATTGGAGATAGAGGGAGCGTCATCGAGCTGTACGCGTGTCAAGAACTCGGAGGTGCCGGAGTAACGGTGCTTGGATCGGTACGAATACTTCCTGTACGTTGCGTCAACGCTTCCGCTTCGGTCTACAAGGGTACGTAGACAGCACTCTCCCCTCGTTGCTATATCATCACCATGATCTTGCGTGTGCGTAGGAATTTTTTTTGAAATTACTGCGTTCCCCAACAGTGGTATCCGAGCCTAGGTTTTTATGGTTTGATGTTATATGCACGAGTAGAACACAAGTGAGTTGTGGGCGATATAAGTCATACTGCTTACCAGCATGGCATACTTTGGTTCGGCGGTATTGTTGGATGAAGCGGCTCGGACCGACATTATGCGTACGCTTACGCGAGACTGGTTTTACCACCGTGCTTTGCACACAGGTGACTAGCGGGTGTCAGTTTCTCCAACTTTAGTTGAACCGAGTGTGGCTACGCCCGGTCCTTGCGAAGGTTAAAACAGCACCAACGTGACAAACTATCGTTGTGGTTTTGATGCGTAGGTGAGATTGGTTCTTGCTTAAGCCCGTAGCAGCCACGTAAAACTTGCAACAACAAAGTAGAGGACGCCTAACTTGTTTTTGCAGGCATGTTGTGATGTGATATGGCCAAGACATGATGCTATATTTTATTGTATGAGATGATCATGTTTTGTAACCGATGTTATCGGCAATGGCGAGAGCCATATGGTTGTCGCTTATTGTATGAAATGCAACGCTCAGTAATTGCTTTACTTTATCACTAAGCGGTAGCGATAGTCGTAGAAGCAATAGATGGCGTAAACGCGACAACGATGCTACGATGGAGATCAAGGTGTCGCGCCGGTGACGATGGTGATCATGATGGTGCTTCGAGATGGAGATCACAAGCACAAGAAGATGATGGCCATATCATATCACTTATATTGATTGCATGTGATGTTTATCCTTTATGCATCTTATCTTGCTTTGATTGACGGTAGCATTTTAAGATGATCTCTCACTAAAATTATCAAGTAGTGTTCTCCCGAGTATGCACCGCTGCCAAAGTTCGTCGTGCCCGGACACCACGTGATGATCGGGTGTGATAAGCTCTCGTCCATCTACAACGGGTGCAAGCCAGTTTTGCACACGCAGAATACTCAGGTTATACTTGACGAGCCTAGCATATGCAGATATGGCCTCGGAACACGGAGACCGAAAGGTCAAGCGTGAATCATATAGTAGATATGATCAACATAAGATGTTCACCATTGAAAACTACTCCATCTCACGTGATGATCGGTTATGGTTTAGTTGATTTGGATCACGTGATCACTTAGATGACTAGAGAGATGTCTGCTAAGTGGGAGTTCTTAAGTAATATGATTAATTGAACTTAAATTTATCATGAACTTAGTCCCGTAGTATTTTGCAAATTATGTTGTAAGATCAATAGCTTGCGTTGTTGCTTTCATATGTTTATTTTGATATGTTCCTAGAGAAAATTGTGTTGAAAATGTTAGTAGCAATGATGCGGATTGGATCCGCGATCCGAGGTTTATCCTCATTGCTTGCACGTAAGAATTATGTCCTTAATGCACCGCTAGGTGACAGACCTATTGCAGAGCGTATGCGACGTTATGAACGTTTGGCTAGCTCAATATGATGACTACTTGATAGTTTTGTGCACCATGCTTTATGGCTTAGAATCGGGACTTCAAAGATGTTTTGAACATCATGGACCATATGAGATGTTCCAGGAGTTGAAGTTAATATTTCAAGCAAATACCCGAGTTGAGAGATATGAAGTCTCCAACAAGTTCTATAGCTAAAAGATGGAGGAGAATTGCTCAACTAGTGAGCATGTGCTCGATTGTCTGGGTACTACAATCGCTTGAATCAAGTGGGTGTTAATCTTCCGGATAAGATAGTGATTGATGAATTCTCTAGTCACCATCACCAAGTTAGTAGAACTTCGTGATGAACTATAGTATGCAAGGGATGATGAAAATGATTCCCGAGTTTTTCATGATGATGAAATCGATGAAGGTAGAAATCAAGAAAGAACATCAAGCGTTGATGGTTAACAAGACCACTAGTTTCAAGAAAAGGGCAAAGGGATAGAAGGAACTTCAAGAAGAACGGCAAGCAAGTTGTCGCTCAAGTGAAGAAGCCCAAGTCTGGACCTAAGCCCGAGACTAAGTGCTTCTACCGCAAAGGGACTGATTCTCGGAAGCGAACTACCCCAAGTATTTGGCGGATAAGAAGGATGGCAAAGTAAACAAAGGTATATTTGATATACATGTTATTGATGTGTGCATTACTAGTGTTTATAGTAGCCCCTGAGTATTTGATACTTGTTCGGTTGCTAAAATTAGTAACTCGAAACAGGAGTTACAGAATAAACAGAGACTAGTTGAAGAGAGGTGAAGATGTGTGTTGGAAGTAGTTCCAAGATTGATATGATCATCATCACACTCTCCCTATACTTTCGGGATTAGTGTTGAAACTAAATAAGTGTTATTTGGTGTCTGCGTTGAGCATAAATATGATTTGATCATGTTTATTGCAATACGGTTATTCATTTAAGTTAGAGAACAGTTGTTGTTCTGTTTACATGAATAAAACCTTCTATGGTCATACACACCAACAAAAATGGTTTGTTGGATCTCGATCGTAGTGATACACATATTCATAATATTGAAACCAAAAGATGCAAAGTTAATAATGATAGTGCAACTTATTTGTGGCAATCGCTTTTAAGTCATATTGGTGTAAAGCGCAAGAAGAAACTCCATGCTGATGGGATTTTGGAATCACTTGATTATGAATCACTTGATGCTTGCGAATCATGCCTCTTGGGCAAGATGACTAAAACGCCGTTCTCCTAACATTGGAGCGAGCAACAGATTTGTTGGAAATCATACATACCGATGTATGTGGTCCGATGAATATTAAGGCTCGCGACAAGTATCATTATTTTCGACCTTCACAGATGATTTGAGCAGATATGGGTATATCTACTTGATGAAACATAAGTCCAAACGTTTGAAAAGTTCAAAGAATTTCAGAGTGAAGTAGAAAATCATCGTAACAAGAAAATAAAATTTCTACGATCGATCGTGGAGGAGAATATTTGAGTTACGAGTTTGGTTTACATTTGAAACAATGTGGAATAGTTTCGCAACTCACGCCACCGAACACCACAAAGAAATGGTGTGTTCGAACGTCAGAATCGTACTTTACTTGATATGGTGCGATCTATGATGTCTCTTACCGATTTACCGCTATCGCTTTTGGGGTTATGCTTTAGAGACGGCCGCATTCACGTTAAATAGGGCACCATCAAAATCCGCTGAGACGACGCCTTATGAACTGTGGTTTGGCAAGAAACCAAAGTTGTCGTTTAAAGTTTGGGGCTGCGATGCTTATGTGAAGAAACTTCAACTAGATAAGCTCGAACCCAAATCGGAAAAATGTGTCTTCATAGGATACCCAAATGAGACTATTGGGTACACCTTCTATCACAGATCCGAGGGCAAGATTTTCGTTGCTAAATTGGATCCTTTCTAGAGAAGGAGTTTCTCTCGAAAGAAGTGAGTGGGAGGAAAGTAGAACTTGATGAGATAATCAGATCTACTCCCTTATTGAAAGTAGTTCATCACAAGAACCGGTTCTGTGGCGACTACACCAATTAGTGAGGAAGCTAATGATATTGATCATGAAACTTCAGATCAAGTTTCTCTCGAACCTCGTAGGTCTACCAGAGTAAGATCCGCACTGAGTGATGCGGAAATCCTATTCGAAGTCATGTTACTTGACCATGATGAACCTACGAACTATGAGGAAGCGATGATGAGCCCAGATTCCGCAAAATGGCTAGAGGCCATGAAATCTGAGATAGGATCCATGTATGAAAACAAAGTATGGACTTTGGTTGACTTGCCCGATGGTCGGCAAGCAATTGAGAATAAATGGATCTTCAAGAAGAAGACTGACGCTGACGGTAATGTTGCTGTCTACAAAGCTCGACTTGTTGCAAAAGGTTTTCGACAAGTTCAAGGTGTTGACTACGATGAGAGTTTCTCACTCGTATCTATGCTTAAGTCTGTCCGAATCATGTTAGCAATTGCCACACTTTATGAAATCTAGCAAATGGATAACAAAACTGCAATCCTTAATGGATTTATTAAAGCAGAGTTGTATATGATGCAACCAAAAGGTTTTGTCAATCCTAAAGGTGCTAACAAAATATGCGCATCGCAGCGATCCATCTATGGACTGGTGCAAGCATCTCGAGTTGGAATACACGCTTTGATAAGTTGATCAAAGCATATAGTATTATACTGAGACTTGCGAAGAAGCCTGATTTACAAGAAAGTGAGTGGGAGCACTACAAGATTTCGATAAGTATATGTATGACATATTGTGGATCGAAATAATGTAGAATTATTCAGAAGCACAAAGGAGTGTTTGAAAGGAGTTTTTCAAAGGAAGACCTCGGTGAAGCTGCTTACATATTGAGCATCAATATCTATAGAGATAGATCAAGACGCTTGATAAGTTTTTCAATGAGAACATACCTTGACAAGATTTTGAAGTAGTTCAAAATGGAACAGTCAAAGAAAGAGTTCTTGCCTGTGTTACAAGGTGTGAAGTTGAGTAAGACTCAAAACCCGACCACGGCAGAAGATAGAGAGAGAATGAAAGTCATTCCCTATGCCTTGGCCATAGGTTTTATAAAGTATGCCATGTTTGTGTACCAGATCTATTGTATACCCTACAATCGAGTTTTGCAAGGAGTACAATAGTGATCTAGGAGTAGATCATCGGACGGTGGTCAAAATTATCCTTAGTGGAATAAGAATCATTTCTCGATTATGGAAGTGACAAAAGGTTCATCGTAAAGGGTTACATCGATGCAAGTTTTGACACCGATCTGGATGACTCTAAGTCTCGATCTAGATACATATTGAAAGTGGGAGCAATTAGCTAGAGTAGCTCCGTGCAGAGCATTGTAGACATAGAAAATTGCAAAATACATAACGGATCTGAATGTGAAAGACCCGTTGACTAAAATTATCTCACAAGCAAAACATGATCACACCTTAGTACTCTTTGGGTGTTAATCACATAGCGATGTGAACTAGATTACTGACTCTAGTAAACCCTTTGAGTGTTGGTCACATATTGATGTGAACTATGGGTGTTAATCACATGGTGATGTGAACTATTGCTGGTAAATCACATGGCGATGTGAACTAGATTATTGACTCTAGTGCAAGTGGGAGATCAAGGAAATATGCCCTAGAGGCAATAATAAAGTTATTATTTATTTCCTTTCATATCATGATAAATGTTTATTATTCATGCTAGAATTGTATTAACCGGAAACATAATACATGTGTGGATATATAGACAAACAGTGTCACTAGTATGCCTCTACGACTAGCTTGTTAATCAAAGATGGTTAAGTTTCCTAACCATGGACAAAGGAGTTGTCATTTGATTAACAAGGTCACATCATTAGTTGAATGATCTGATTGACATGACCCATTCCATTAGCTTAGCACCCGATCGCTTAGTATGTTGCTATTGCTTTTATCCATGACTTATACATGTTCCTTTGACTATGAGATTATGCAACTCCGTTTATCGAGGAACACTTTGTGTGCTACCAAACGACACAACGTAATCGGGTGATTATAAAGGTGCTCTCAGGTGTCTCCGAAAGTATTTGTTGGGTTGGCGTATTTCAAGATTAGGATTTGTCACTCCGAATGTCGGAGAGGTATCTCAGGGCCTTCTCGGTAATGCACATCATATAAGCCTTGCAAGCATTGCAACCAATGAGTTAGTTGCGGGATGATGTATTACGGAACGAGTAAAGAGACTTGCCGGTAACGAGATTGAACTAGGTATTGGATACCGACGATCGAATCTCGGGCAAGTAACATACCGATGACAAAGGGAACAACGTATGTTGTTATGCGGTCTGACCGATAAAGATCTTCGTAGAATATGTAGGAACCAATATGGACATCCAGGTCCCGCTATTGGTTATTGACCAGAGACGTGTCTCGGTCATGTCTACATTGTTCTCGAACCGTAGGGTCCGCACGCTTAAGGTTTCGATGACAGTTATATTATGAGTTTATGTATTTTGATGTACCGAAGGTTGTTCGGAGTCCCGGATATGATCACGGACATGACGAGGAGTCTAGAAATGGTCGAGACATAAAGATTGATATATTGGACGGATATATTTGGACACCGGAAAGGTTCCGGAGAAGTTTGGAGCTCCGGAGGGTCACCGGAACCCCCCGGGAGGTATATGGGCCTTATTGGGCCCATGTAGGAGGAAGGGAGAAGGAACAAGGGAGGGGGGCGCGCCCCCCCAGCCCAATCCAAATTGGGGAGGGGGGCCGGCCCCCCCTTTTCCTTTCTCCTTTCCCCTCTTCCTATTACTACTACTAGTACTTATTCCTAATACTAGTACTCTTTCCTTCCCCTTCAAATAAGATAAGGAAAAGGGGAAACCTACTTGGAGTAGGTTTCCCCTCCCCATGGCGCCCCCTTGGCCGGCCACCTCCTCCCTCCCTCCTTTATATACGGGGTAGGGGCACCCTAGGACACACAAGTTGATCCTTGAGATCGTTCCTTAGCCGTGTCGCGTGCCCCCCTCCACGATATTACACCTCGATCATATTGTAGCGGTTCTTAGGCGAAGCCCTGCGACAGGAGAACATCAAGATCATCACCACGCCGTCGTCGTCGACGGAACTCCCCTCGAGCCTCTCTTGGATTGGAGATAGAGGGGCGCCATCGAGCTGTCTGCTGCGTGTCAAGAACTCGGAGGTGCCGGAGTAACGGTGCTTGGATCGGTTGAACCGGGAGGACGTACGAATACTTCCTCTACGTTGCGTCAACGCTTCCGCTTCGGTCTACAAGGGTACGTAGACAGCACTCTCCCCTCGTTGCTATATCATCACCATGATCTTGCGTGTGCGTAGGAAATTTTTTGAAATTACTGCGTTCCCCAACAAAGGGTATCCGAGCCTAGGTTTTATGGTTTGATGTTATATGCACGAGTAGAACACAAGTGAGTTGTGGGCGATATAAGTCATACTTGCTTACCAAAGATGTCATACTTTGGTTCGGCGGTATTGTTGGATGAAGCGGCTCGGACCGACATTACGCGTACGCTTACACGAGACTGGTTTTACCACCGTGCTTTGCACACAGGTGACTAGCGGGTGTCAGTTTCTCCAACTTTAGTTGAACCGAGTGTGGCTACGCCCGGTCCTTGCGAAGGTTAAAACAGCACCAACGTGACAAACTATCGTTGTGGTTTTGATGCGTAGGTGAGATTGGTTCTTGCTTAAGCCCGTAGCAGCCACGTAAAACTTGCAACAACAAAGTAGAGGACGTCTAACTTGTTTTTGCAGGGCATGTTGTGATGTGATATGGCCAAGACATGATGCTATATTTTATTGTATGAGATGATCATGTTTTGTAACCGAAGTTATCGGCAATCGGCGAGAGCCATATGGTTGTCGCTTTATTGTATGAAATGCAACGCATACATAATTGCTTTACTTTATCACTAAGCGGTAGCGATAGTCGTAGAAGCAATAGATGGCGTGGCGACAACGATGCTACGATGGAGATCAAGGTGTCGCGCCGGTGATGATGGTGATCATGATGGTGCTTGGAGATGGAGATCACAAGCACAAGAAGATGATGGCCATATCATATCACTTATATTGATTGCATGTGATGTTTATCCTTTATGCATCTTATCTTGCTTTGATTGACGGTAGCATTTTAAGATGATCTCTCACTAAAATTATCAAGTAGTGTTCTCCACGAGTATGCACTGTTGCCAAAGTCCGTCGTGCCCGCACACCACGTGATGATCGGGTGTGATAAGCTCTCGTCCATCTACAACGGGTGCAAGCCAGTTTTGCACACGCAGAATACTCAGTTATACTTGACGAGCCTAGCATATGCAGATATGGCCTCGAACACGGAGACCGAAAGGTCAAGCGTGAATCATATAGTAGATATGATCAACATAAGATGTTCACCATTGAAAACTACTCCATCTCACGTGATGATCGGTTATGGTTTAGTTGATTTGGATCACGTGATCACTTAGATGACTAGAGAGATGTCTGCCTAAGTGGGAGTTCTTAAGTAATATGATTAATTGAACTTAAATTTATCATGAACTTAGTCCCGGTAGTATTTTGCAAATTATGTTGTAAGATCAATAGCTTGCGTTGTTGCTTTCATATGTTTATTTTGATATGTTCCTAGAGAAAATTGTGTTGAAAAATGTTAGTAGCAATGATGCGGATTGGATCCGTGATCCGAGGTTTATCCTCATTCTTTGCACGTAAGAATTATGTCCTTAATGCACCGCTAGGTGACATACCTATTGCAGGAGCGTATGCGAGGCGTTATGAACGTTTGGCTAGCTCAATATGATGACTACTTGATAGTTTTGTGCACCATGCTTTATGGCTTAGAATCGGGACTTCAAAGATGTTTTTGAACATCATGGACCATATGAGATGTTCCAGAGTTGAAGTTAATATTTCAAGCAAATACCGAGTTGAGAGATATGAAGTCTCCAACAAGTTCTATAGCTAAAAGATGGAGGAGAATCGCTCAACTAGTGAGCATGTGCTCGATTGTCAGGTACTACAATCGCTTGAATCAAGTGGGAGTTAATCTTCCGGATAAGATAGTGATTAACGAATTCTCTAGTCACCATCACCAAGTTAGTAGAACTTCGTGATGAACTATAGTATGCAAGGGATGATGAAAATGATTCCCAGTTTTCATGATGATGAAATCGATGAAGGTAGAAATCAAGAAAGAACATCAAGCGTTGATGGTTAACAAGACCACTAGTTTCAAGAAAAGGGCAAAGGGATAGAAGGAACTTCAAGAAGAACGGCAAGCAAGTTGTTGCTCAAGTGAAGAAGCCCAAGTCTAGACCTAAGCACGAGACTAAGTGCTTCTACCGCAAAGGGACTGGTTCTTTGGAGCGTAACTACCCCAAGTATTTGGCGGATAAGAAGGATGGCAAAGTAAACAAAGGTATATTTGATATACATGTTATTGATGTGTGCATTACTAGTGTTTATAGTAGCCCCTGAGTATTTGATACTTGTTCGGTTGCTAAAATTAGTAACTCGAAACAGGAGTTACAGAATAAACAGAGACTAGTTGAAGAGAAGTGACGATGTGTGTTGGAAGTAGTTCCAAGATTGATATGATCATCATCGCACTCTCCCTATACTTTCGGGATTAGTGTTGAAACTAAATAAGTGTTATTTGGTGTCTGCGTTGAGCATAAATATGATTTGATCATGTTTATTGCAATACGGTTATTCATTTAAGTTAGAGAACAGTTTGTTGTTACATTTACATGAATAAAACCTTCTATGGTCATACACACCAACAAAAATGGTTTGTTGGATCTCGATCGTAGTGATACACATATTCATAATATTGAAACCAAAAGATGCAAAGTTAATAATGATAGTGCAACTTATTTGTGGCACTGCTGTTTAAGTCATATTGGTGTAAAGCGCAAGAAGAAACTCCATGCTGATGGGATTTTGGAATCACTTGATTATGAATCACTTGATGCTTGCGAATCATGCCTCTTGGGCAAGATGACTAAAACGCCGTTCTCCGGAACATTGGAGCGAGCAACAGATTTGTTGGAAATCATACATACTGATGTATGTGGTCCGATGAATATTAAGGCTCGCGACAAGTATCATTATTTTCTGACCTTCACAGATGATTTGAGCAGATATGGGTATATCTACTTGATGAAACATAAGTCCAAAGCGTTTGAAAAGTTCAAAGAATTTCAGAGTGAAGTAAAAATCATCGTAACAAGAAAATAAAATTTCTACGATCTAATCGTGGAGGAGAATATTTGAGTTACGAGTTTGGTTTACATTTGAAACAATGTGGAATAGTTTCAGAACTCACGCCACCGAACACCACAAAGAAATGGTGTGTCCGAACGTCAGAATCGTACTTTACTTGATATGGTGCGATCTATGATGTCTCTTACTGATTTACCGCTATCGTTTTGGGGTTATGCTTTAGAGACGGGCGCATTCACGTTAAATAGGGCACCATCAAAATCCGTTGAGACGACGCCTTATGAACTGTGGTTTGGCAGGAAACCAAAGTTGTCGTTTCTTAAAGTTTGGGGCTGCGATGCTTATGTGAAGAAACTTCAACCGATAAGCTCGAACCCAAATCGAAAAATGTGTCTTCATAGGATACCCAAAAGAGACTATTGGGTACACCTTCTATCACAGATCTGAGGGCAAGATTTTCGTTGCTAAATTCGGATCCTTTCTAGAGAAGGAGTTTCTCTCGAAAGAAGTGAGTGGGAGGAAAGTAGAACTTGATGAGATAACTATATCTACTCCCTTATTGGAAAGTAGTTCATCACAAGAACCGGTTCCTGTGACGACTACACCAATTAGTGAGGAAGCTAATGATATTGATCATGAAACTTGGATCAAGTTTCTCTCAACCCGTGAGGTCTACGAGTAAGATCCGCACTGAGTGGTACGGAAATCCTATTCGGAAGTCATGTTACTTGACCATGATGAACCTACGAACTATGAGGAAGCGATGATGAGCCCAGATTCGCAAAATGGCTAGAGGCCATGAAATCTGAGATAGGATCCATGTATGAAAACAAAGTATGGACTTTGGTTGACTTGCACGATGGTCGGCAAGCAATTGAGAATAAATGGATCTTCAAGAAGAAGACCGACGACACAAAGAATGTTGTTTGTCTACAAAGCTCGACTTGTTGCAAAAGGTTTTCGACAAGTTCAAGGTGTTGACTACGATGAGAGTTTCTCACTCGTATCTATGCTTAAGTCTGTCCGAATCATGTTAGCAATTGCCACACTTTATGAAATCTAGCAAATGGATAACAAAACTGCAATCCTTAATGGATTTATTAAAGCAGAGTTGTATATGATGCAACCAAAAGGTTTTGTCAATCCCAAAGGTGCTAACAAAATATGCAGACTGCAGCGATCCATCTATGGACTGGTGCAAGCATCTCGGAGTTGGAATACACGCTTTGATAAGTTGATCAAAGCATATAGTATTATCTGACTTGCAAAGAAGCTGTATTTACAAGAAAGTGAGTGGGAGCACTACAGCATTTCTGATAAGTATATGTATGACATATTGTGGATCAGAAATAATGTAGAATTATTCTGTAAAGCACAAAGGAGTGTTTGAAAGGAGTGACCTCGGTGAAGCTGGTTACATATTAAGCATCAATATCTATAGAGATAGATCAAGACGCTTGATAAGTTTTTTCAATGAGAACATACCTTGACAAGATTTTGAAGTAGTTCAAAATGGAACAGTCAAAGAAAGAGTTCTTGCCTGTGTTACAAGGTGTGAAGTTGAGTAAGACTCAAAACCCGACCACGGCGGAAGATAGAAAGAGAATGAAAGTCATTCCCTATGCCTTGGCCATAGGTTTTATAAAGTATGCCATGTCAGTGTACCGATCTATTGTATACCCTACATCGAGTTTTGCAAGGAGTACAATAGTGATCTAGGAGTAGATCACTGGACAGTGGTCAAAATTATCCTTAGTGGAATAAGAATCTGTTTCTCGATTATGGAAGTGACAAAAGGTTCATCGTAAAGGGTTACATCGATGCAAGTTTTGACACCGATCTGGATGACTCTAAGTCTCGATCTAGATACATATTGAAAGTGGGAGCAATTAGCTAGAGTAGCTCCGTGCAGATCATTGTAGACATAGAAAATTGCAAAATACATAACGGATCTGAATGTGAAAGACCCGTTGACTAAAATTATCTCACAAGCAAAACATGATCACACCTTAGTACTCTTTGGGTGTTAATCACATAGCGATGTGAACTAGATTACTGACTCTAGTAAACCCTTTGAGTGTTGGTCACATATTGATGTGAACTATGGGTGTTAATCACATGGTGATGTGAACTATTGCTAGTAAATCACATGGCGATGTGAACTAGATTATTGACTCTAGTGCAAGTGGGAGACTGAAGGAAATATGCCCTAGAGGCAATAATAAAGTTATTATTTATTTCCTTTCATATCATGATAAATGTTTATTATTCATGCTAGAATTGTATTAACCGGAAACATAATACATGTGTGGATATATAGACAAACAGAGTGTCACTAGTATGCCTCTACGACTAGCTTGTTAATCAAAGATGGTTAAGTTTCCTAACCATGGACAAAGGAGTTGTCATTTGATTAACAAGGTCACATCATTAGTTGAATGATCGATTGACATGACCCATTCCATTAGCTTAGCACCCGATCGTTTAGTATGTTGCTATTGCTTTTATCCATGACTTATACATGTTCCTTTGACTATGAGATTATGCAACTCCGTTTACCGTAGGAACACTTTGTGTGCTACCAAACGTCACAACGAATCGGGTGATTATAAAGGTGCTCTCTACAGTGTCTCCGAAAGTATTTGTTGGGTTGGCATATTTCAAGATTAGGATTTGTCACTCCGAATGTCGGAGAGGTATCTCGAGGCCTTCTCGGTAATGCACATCATATAAGCCTTGCAAGCATTGCAACCAATGAGTTAGTTGCGGGATGATGTATTACGGAACGAGTAAAGAGACTTGCGTAACGAGATTGAACTAGGTATTGGATACCGACGATCGAATCTCGGGCAAGTAACATACCGATGACAAAGGAACAACGTATGTTGTTATGCGGTCTGACCGATAAAGATCTTCGAGAATATGTAGGAACCAATATGGACATCCAGGTCCCGCTATTGGTTATTGACCAGAGACGTGTCTCGGTCATGTCTACATTGTTCTCGAACCGTAGGGTCCGCACGCTTAAGGTTTCGATGACAGTTATATTATGAGTTTATGTATTTTGATGTACCAAAGGTTGTTCGGAGTCCCGGATATGATCACGGACATGACGAGGAGTCTTGAAATGGTCTAGACATAAAGATTGATATATTGGACGGATATATTTGGACACCGGAAAGGTTCCGGAGAAGTTTGGAGCTCCGGAGGGTCACCGGAACCCCCCGGGAGGTATATGGGCCTTATTGGGCCCATGTAGGAGGAAGGAGAAGGAACAAGGGGGGCGCCCCAGCCCAATCCGAATTGGGGAGGGGGCCGCCCCCTTTCCTTTCTCCTTCCCCTCTTCCTATTACTACTACTAGTACTTATTCCTAATACTAGTACTCTTTCCTTCCCCTTCAAATAAGATAAGGAAAAGGGGAAACCTACTTGGAGTAGGTTTCCCCCCATGGCGCCCCCTTGGCCGGCCACCTCCTCCCTCCCTCCTTTATATACGGGGGTAGGGGGCACCCTAGGACACACAAGTTGATCCTTGAGATCGTTCCTTAGCCGTGTGCGGTGCCCCCCTCCACGATATTACACCTCGATCATATTGTAGCGGTGCTTAGGCGAAGCCTGCGCGACAGAGAACATCAAGATCGTCACCACGCCGTCGTCTTGACGGAACTCCCCTCGAGCCTCTCTTGGATTGGAGATCGAGGAGCGTCATCGAGCTGTCGTGTGTCAAGAACTCGGAGGTGCCGGAGTAACGGTGCTTGGATCGGTTGAACCGGGAGGACGTACGACTACTTCCTCTATGTTGTGTCAATGCTTCCGCTTCGGTCTACGAGGGTACGTAGACAGCACTCTCCCCTCGTTGCTATATCATCACCATGATCTTGCGTGTGCGTAGGAAATTTTTTGAAATTACTGCGTTCCCCAACACCGGGACCCACACGGTCGAAGTTACGTAGCGTTGTCATTCTGGTCGCAAATGTGTATGTACATACTGGTCCATCAGTCTTTCTGCCACGATGAACCGTGGCCCAGTAAGGAGAGGTAGTTGTTTAGGCAGTCCCGTCTATATCGTGTACACGTACATACGTACATACGGGCAGGATCTTGAATGCCTACTCGCGCATACGTACGGCCAGGGCTCGTGTAGATGGAGAGGCATCGGAGGGCAGCAACGACGTCATGTTCATCGGCAGCCAATCGGCTGGGTCGGAACGGAGGAAACAACACTGTCTTCGTCGGGAGTGAAGTGACTGGGTAGGAACGCTGATGTAGGGTGGAACCCTATAGCGACGATCTTTCACGTTTGGAATGGGATCCCTCGAAGAACACGATGAACACGGGGAAGAACGGGGAGAAATCACAAGGGGAAACACTCAAGAACAAGTCCAAATCACACATCCACTAGACAATCAAACACACAAGATCCACAAGGTACATGAACAACAAAGGGAAATCTACAAGGTAAGGTTCATCTCCAAGAGGAGGTCTTGATGATATCCTAGATGGATCTTCCCACAAGGGGGTCTTGATGATATCCCGCAGGATCTTCTCACATGGAGGTCTTGAACTCCATGGGAGTGGTAGTCTCTCTTTCTCAAGAGTAGAGGTAGGAGCAAAGCTCACCTAAGAATGAGCTATCATATTTGCTAACCCTAAAAATGGGAGGAGGAGGTCTATTTATAGTCTAGTGGGCGAAGGGGTAAGTGAGGGGGCGAATGGGTACATGGGCCTCGGCCCGAAACGTTGCACGCAGGCAAGGCCCGGATGATCCGGATGGGGGTCTGGATGATCCGGCCATCGTCCGGATGATCCGGGAGGGGGCCCGGATGATCCGGATTCACATGAGGCCTTCGGGTGTCTTCGGACGCAATTATCCGGATGATCCAGAGGGGGACCCGGATGATCTAGCTGAGCCCGGATGATCCGGACGGCGGTCCGGATGTCCGGCCTGGCTCCTGCAGCCGCTCCGTCTTCTTCTCCTTTCTTCCGTCTTCTCTTCCACGCTTCCCTCACGGATGGTGTAGTCGTTCCTTGGCGCTTGCGCTCCTCCTTGACATCCGTGAAGCTCCGACAATACCTATGCATGCACATGGGAGAAGTGTCAAGTAGTACACCATCCTCAAAGGGGTCAAGTGAGCACGTGTAAAGGAGAAGATTCACCTTTGTGTATGTGAAGTACAGGTCGCACGTGTCACTTGCCAAACGGACTCTTGACATGGTGATGACCATAGGATGCTCCGCATCATCCCCTCCCCCTAGGAAAAGATCCGACCTCGGATCGAAAACCAAATCACCATGGGAAAGAGATGGCGTTGCCGTGTAGAAGTGGTCGATCACCAAGTTCTTGTCATCTTGAAGTTCCAAATGGGCACTCTCCAATGTCGCACCGTCTTGTAATTCCTTCAAAAGTAGCAAAGATAACAAGCACTTGGAAAAACAAATGTGGTTGTTGTAAGAGCAAAACCAAGCATTCAAGAGGTGATTCACCCAACAAGTGTTGTCATCAAGCATAGCATATGGTTTGACAAAGAAGTGTGTCATGACATTTGGACATATAAATTGAGCACAATCAAGTACATCATGGGAACAAGCATGTAAATGGGAGGTCAAGATGCAAATATATGTGATAAGTGAACAAGCATCTACCTCAAGGTCATAGCAAGCATGCATAAAGAGCTCAATGAACGGTCTATGGTAGGCATAAGAGTCATTCACAACACCAAATATAGTGAAATGTCTAAACACATGGGGCAAGTGCAAGACAATCCAAGCATAACGTGCATAGGGTGTAGTGAAGATGTCGTGGCACTCAAAACAATGGAAAGAGCAATTGTTCATCATGTGTGAGGCAATCAAGTCAAGCATGTGATAAGCAAAGGGACATGGCATATGTGAAGAACTAGATGCAACACACAAGGCATATATGTCATGGGGCATGGCAATGTGGTAATGAGAAGTCGAAGCAACATCGCTAGCATGTGTGCAAAGTATCGTGGAGCAAGCAACACATGAAGTATGATCCACAATATGCATGCTCATGGTTTGGGTGTTCTCGAGATAGAAGGATATCACCTCGAAAGCATGTCCTTGCGCGTTCTTCACAATGTCAAAGTGGTAGGAAGTATGGTGTAGAAGCGTGTCGTGATCGATTGTATGAGGCTCACTCTCAAGAGCTCGAATGGTCAACTCACGTGAAGTGGAAGTCGACATGAAGTCCAAGTATCCTACACATGCACACAACAAAACAAAGAACGTATGCACATGGTAGACAAACACATCATCCATCATGATGGTTCTCTTCTCTTGCACATAACCATTAGAAGCACAAGTGCATGAGTAATATGATGCAACAATGGCGATATTCACGGCACTAGGTATATGGTGCAAAGAGATAATACAAGCATGCTTCACAAGGAATATGTCAAAATCTCCAAACATGTGTGAGAATGCTATGGGGGCAATCTCATGAACAAGACTATAAGCATTGTTGCACTCAATACATGGCAAATCATCTAGCATGAGAGAGGCAACACATGGAGATATATGACACGAAGCAATATGAATCATGTGCAAAGCATATAGATGGTTGTCATCAACCGCATGAGATGAGCACTTATAACACAAGAGACAATGATCAAGATATATCATGTGAGAAGCATGAGCATATATGTCATCAACCCAAGAAAGCAAGTAGTGGAACATGGGTGATGCAACATAGCGAGCATTCATAGCTATCAAATCAAGCAAGCTAGTAGTGCGAAGATGCAACATACTAGGAGGAATCATGGCAAACATGTCATTGGTGCAAATAGTGGGCATGAATAATTCACAAGTCATAGCACAAGCATGAAAGCAAGATATGAGTACAATATCATGAATGTATTGGCGAGAGGCCATATGTGAATAGCAATGGGTCATCATGACTCTCCCAACACAACAAGCATCAATAGAATGGGGCACATGATAAACATGGCAAAAGCAACAAGGATCTCCACCAAGCATGCAAATACACATAGGAATATCATAATGGAGAATCATGGGTAGATGCAAACAAGGGTCACAATTGCATGGCAAAGGCATAGAAGCAAGCATAGCATGCAAAGTGAACACGGTAAAATGAGCATAATGTGAGAAGTGGTAAATGGCCCATAGCCATGTGAGAGCCAAGTAGAGGAGTTGCGCGTAGTCCTTGCACGAAGGGAACGGTGGTAAGGATAGTCCACGGGATCCCAAATCGTCATTGCTCTCAAGAGCTCGTTTTGTCAACTCGTGGGATTGCGAGGTTGACAAGTATTCCTGGGTACCTACACAAAAGAGACACAATCCAAAGAAATTGTGCGCGTGGTAAATATACACATCATCCATCATGATGTGTATGTGCACATGTGAGTTAGCACAAGATAAGCATCGCTCAAAGAAATTTGATGCATGCTATAAGAACATGTCATCCATCATGAAAGAATAGTTATTGTGTATGACACGATGGGACACAAATTGAGAATGCAAGTATATGGCACATCAATAGTATGTTTATTCGTGGGTAGCATATGGTGCACACAAGTATGGGGATCATGCAATGAATGGGATGGATCAAATTCCCCTAACATGTATGAGGAAACTATGGGGGCCTCCTCACACTACTAGGAAAAGGGCTATAGATAGGATTGATTCTAATGGCGCACCGTGGATGCAGTGCGCCACTACTATATACTAATGGCGCACCTGTTTGTGATCGCCATTAGTGTGGAAGACTAATGGCGCACCGTAAATGTGGTGCGCCACTAGTATGAATTATTATTTTTTCATTTTCCCATACATACTAATGGCGATCTGGTCCATAATGCGCCATTACTATCTATAACTACTAATGGCGCACCAAGCGGCGCAAAGGCGCCATTATCGTAAATTTTGTTTTATTCTTTTTTTGCAAAACTACTAATGGCGCATCGTGCACACGTGGCGCCATTACTAGTTTAAACTAGTAATGGCGCACTCGGAGGAGATGCGCCATTAGTATATATACTTATTATTTTTACTTTTTGCAAAACTACTAATGGCGCACCGTCTGATGCGCCATTAGTAACCAGGTTACTAATGGCGCATTTTCCTCGGTGCGCCATTAGTAACCCGGGACCAACAAGATATTTTGGACAGCCCACACCTACCCACTCACTTTCCCCACTTCATTCCATCCACCTCTTTCTCCAAGCTTTCGGCCATCTCCTCCTCCTCACCTCATTTCCACCATAGATTCAACAAAATTAAGTGGTGAAATTACCTTTTATTGATAGGTAAGTAAGGGAAAGCTATCTTCATGATATAGATCTACTTTTTTTCTCCCTAGCTCGCTCCAACAACGTGCACATGCACTTTTGTGGCCTAGCTAGATCTATGTATGTTTGTGGTGTTGCATGTGTTTGTGGTGTTGCATATATGTTTGTGTTTGAAGGTACGGTATTTGAAATATGCGATAGTTGCCAATATTTTGCGGAATGTTTTGATTCATTTCCGTTTAGCGAGAATTTTGGCACTATGCATTCTTTTTGGTCCTATTTTTAGGGAAGGTCATGCCAAAATTTTTCTTGGTTCTAACATATCGTTTTGCTCTACCCCGCAGGCGACCATGGTCCGCACGATGACTGAAGGCATCGTGAATAGGTTTTTGAGCTCCGCGAAGGCCGAGATGCTTCAAAAGAACGAGACGGAGATAAGATGTCCATGTCGAAGATGCAAGCTGAAGAGCCTTATTGCGGACCCGGATTCCGGGCAGGTGCGGGACCACCTGCTCTTGCGTGGTTTCATGGATGGCTATCGGTGGCAAGGTGATGAAGATGACTATCAAGTCGTCCATGGCCGGGGCCGGGCAAGAAATGAGGAAGGGCAACAAGACAAGTACCACTGCGGCAAGGGCGGGCGAGAAGACAAAGAATCTCCAGGACATGATCACGACGGTGATGTTGTACACAGTCATCATGTAGAAGATGTCGTACATGATGATGAGGAAGATCAAGACGAAGGGCATGATCATGAAGATGAAGATGCCGGAGCAGACGACGATGGAGGCTAGGTGCAGGACCCTCATATTCAAGAGTTGCTTCTCAAGCGGACGGATAACGCAAGAGCTGCCGCCCGAGAAAGCCAAGCTGGATCAACCGGAGATAGACGCGGTTACTCCATTGTATGAAGGATGCAGGCCGAGGATACCCGCTGAAAGTAACGCTCATGGCTCGAGATGAAGGTAAAACACAAAATGACCGGCGCGTGCTTCGACGAGAACATGTCATTCGCACGAACGTCTTCCCAAGGGGAACAAGTGCCCGACCAGTTTCGAGGAGGCGAAGAAAATCGTGTGTCCTCTGGATTTACCGCACGTGAAATACCATGTGTGCATGAACAATTGCATCATTTATCGGGACGAGCACGCGAGTCTACCATATGTCCGATGTCTTGGCGTCACTCGATACAAGAAGAGGAAGAAAGCTCCTCGAAAATCGGTGTGGTACTTTCCGATCACTCCTCGTCTCTGTATATTCGCGGACCCTAAGGTAGCAAAGCTCCTGCGTTGGCACCGGATAGGGAGGAGAAGAAGCGGAAGATGACGGAAATGATCCGGAGATAAATAAAAAGACAAGATGCTGAGTCACCCTAAGGATGCGAGCGATGGCAAGCGTTGAACTTCAAGACCCAAAATTTGGGAAGGATCCAAGGAACATCGTGCTGGGTGCGAGCACCGATGGAGTCAATCCGTTTGGCAGCCAGAGAAGCACACATAGCACCTGGCCTGTGTTTGTGTGGATGTACAACCTTCCCCCTGGTTGTGCATGAAGAGGAAGTACATTCACATGAGTATGCTAATTGAAGGGCCGAAACAACCAGGGAACGACATCAATCTGTATCTGGGGCTGCTGAAGGAGGAGCTAGACACACTGTGGAAAACGCCACCAATCGTGGGACGCCGCAGAGAAAGAATATTTCCCTATGAGAGCCGCACCGCTCACGACGGTGCACGACTATCTCGATTCTGAGATATCTCGCAGGCGGGTAGTCCACGGATTTTACGGATCGTAAGGTGCATGGATGACACAACGTATCACCAGCTAGATAGAGATCCGGGTCTTGAAAACCGTGTTCATGGGACATCGAAGGTGGCTTCGCGAAGATGACCCGTGGAGGAAACGCAAGGATCTGTTCAATGGTGAAACCGAACCCAAAACCCGTGTACGAGGAGCGGCGAGAAATAGACAAGCTATTGAAAAATTGGAAAGACCGCCCACCGCCGAAAGAAGCAAAAGGCGCCAGCAGCTGCTGAAGGTATGGAAAACGAGGTCTGTTTTACGGGACTTGCCGTCTTGGAAGATCCACCGTGTGCCTCACAGCCTTGATGTCATGCATATCACGAAGAACGTATGTGAGAGTCTGCTGGTACCCTGCTCAACATGCCGAGAGGACCAAAGATGGGCCAAAAGCAAGGCGGACTTGAAATCAATGGGCATCGGCAGGGAGCTTCACGCTAATGATGATGATGATGATGATGATGATGAGGCGAAGCAGGACACGGAAAGTCGTCGCAAAGGCAAAAGGCCAAGAAGACCGGAAATGACTACCCTCCGCGTGCTTCACTCTAAGTCGAGGAGATCGAGCAATTTTCACCGCCTCCTAGGAGTAAAACTTCCTTCTGATTCTGCTGGGAAGATAAGCGGATACCTAGACCCAGTGAAGCGAAGTTCAGCGGGATGAAGTCTCACGACCGCCACGTCTCGATGACGCAGATACTTCCAGCTGCAATCCATGGGATCATGGGCGCGCACGTCCGTGAAACGCTATTTGGCCTATGCAACTTTTTCGACGTCATCTCTCGGAAGTCGATTGGCGTGAGGCAACTCGAAGGCTACGAGGAAGAGATCGTGGTGATACTATGCGAGCTTGAGATGTACTTCCGCCCGCATTCTTGACGTTATGGTGCATCTGCTGGTCCATATAGTGGAGGATATCATCCAACTCGGGCCGCGTTCTCGCACAGCATGATGCGGTCGAAAGGATGAATGGTGTCATCAAAGGATACGTTCGCAACATGTCACGTCCAAAGGGAAGCATAGCCGGGGCTTTCGATCAAGAGTGCATCTCCTCTCGCATCGAATTATCTAGGCATCAAGAACCCGTTGGTCTGCCTGTCAGCAGCACCTCGGCAGGCTCGCTGGATGGGGTCACCATGAGGGTCGCCATGAAATGCATGTCGACTTTGAGGGTCGACTCGCGACTTTGAAAGAGCAAACCTAGTCGCGCTACAACACATAGGCGTGGTCGATCCTTGGGTGGTAGAGCACAAAACCTTTATTAAGAAGGCGTACAATGACCGAGGCCAACAGAGGACGGACGGAGATATACTCAAAGAGCACAACTCATGTTTCACGCGTTGGTTCAAGCGAAAGCTTCGTCATACCCTTTACATGAGGATTCTTCCGCGGAAGAACAACTCATATTCGCCTTGTCACGGGTGCGAACACAACCTCGATGACCTATGAGGCGTATGATATCAACGGCTACACATTCTACACCGAGGACAAGGACATGAAGAGCGATGGTTATCAGAACTCCGGGTAACGATGGAATCCTACACCGGTAACGACAAGGACAGATACTACGGAAGGATCGAGGAGATCTGGGAGCTGAGCTACGCTGGAGAGAAGGTCCCGATGTTCCGTGTCAGATGGGCCAAAAACGTCATAAAAGAAGACCGGTATTTCACCACCATGGTTATACCCGAAGCCAAATCCAAGACCGCGGGCGCAAACGTCACCGCGAAAAATGAGCCATGGGTACTGGCTTCCCAAGTGGACCAATGCTTCTTCATTACCGACCTGCCAAAGCCCAGTCGTGTTGTCGTGAGGAGAGGCAAAAGGAAGATCATCGGAATGGATGGAGTAGCCAATGAGCAAGACTTCGACAAGTACGGCGACCCGAAGATCGAACATGACGACGACGATGAAGTAGCAGCACACACCACAAGAAGAAGCAGGACCACCCTACCTAAAGGACGTCTGTTCCACGTAAGAACTCCGTTTGCGAAAAAGAAGGGCAAGAAGATTGTGAGCAGATAGCTAGCTAAGACCGATTGTATTTAAATCGTAGTCTTCATTTCTCGATTGTATTTCATGGGCACTTTTGATATCATGAATATTTTAAATTTCATGGGCACTTTTTGAATTCATGAGGACACTTGATCTCGATTCTCCTCCATCTCGATCTCGATCCCCTCCATCTCGATCGCACCAAGACCTCCCGCTTAGCTCCACCCATCGCAACCTCCCCGCTCCACCGCCAGCACCACCCCCCCCAAGACCACTTTTTGAACATATTTTTAAATTTTTTACTATTTTTATAAAAAATATTACTGTTATAATTGAAACAAGTTTGAACATATTTAAACACAAATAAATATAAAAACAACATTTAAAATGCATAAAAATATTACTGTTATGATTTAAACAAGTTTGAACATATTTAAACACAAATAAATATAAAAAACACCATTTAAAATGCATAAAAAATATTGGGGATCACAGGAATTGAACCCAGACCTCCCGTGTGTGTGTGCTACGTCTTGACCACCGGGCTAGTGGGTGGGTTACATTGTAGATAGGGTTGGGCTGTAGATATGGCTACTGGGCTAGATTAAAACAAAATTCTAATGGCGCACCGAGGGGTGGTGCGCCATTAGAACAATCGTACTTATGGCGCACCGGCGTGTGGTGCGCCATTAGAAAGCTTCCCTCCACCTATTCCCCTCTGGCCTCTCTCCCTCCCTCGCCAGATCCCCCCCACTCGACCTAACTTTGCCCCCGCACCGTCGCCCCGAGCCGAGGAGACGACAACCGCCTCTACCTCAGCTCAGCCAGCCACGCGACGCCGAGCCGAGCCGCCTACCTCGCCGTCCCCTCCGCCCGGCCCCAGCCTCCTCGGCGTCCTCCGCCCAAGCCGAGACGCAGAGATAGGCGAGTGGAGGAGCCCACCGCGTGTCACCGAGCTTCAACGCCCAGCCACTGCCGGAGCTTCAACGCCGGCGTCTTCCTCCATTCCTCCATCCCTCCCCTGTGATTCCTCCTTCTCCTCCATCCCTCACCGCATGTATTTCAGAGAACAAATTAAATGTTCATTTCATTATGTTGGCCTGCATTAGCTAAGCATCAAGTGGATTTAACTATTTTAGACAGTTTGATTAAGCTTTTTGCGTTTCTGAAGAGGTTCACCTATAGTTTCAAAAATTCAGTCCTTTGGATATATGCAATAATTTACAAAGAGCAAGTGATGTAGAGCAAAAATTCAGCAAATGATGTATAGTTTCAAAATTCATGAAACTGAACCTACCCTATTGCTTCATGTAGCAAAGGCGGCAATGCAAGCAAGATCATGCTTGGCTTAGCCAAATTCATGTTACTGAATTTTTTCAACATGATAAAATTTTCATGCTACTAAATGTTATAGAAATGCAAGGGAACACAGAAATACTAGGGCACACAACATTTAGAGTACTCTGAAATTCAGTTCTGAAATTTTTTGTTAGATAGTGGCTACACTAATCTAGAGTAGTATCCCAATCTGATGGAGTACTCGATTTAAAACTCCTAATCTAGACTAATATCCTAAAATCATTCCTGGAATTGCTGGAGTATAAATCATTAATCATTGATCATTGATGTTTGAGTATAAATCATGAAGAGCAATATCCATGTAACTGTACCTGCAATCTCCAGAACAAATTCAACATTTCAATAACATTTCGCTACCTTCTGAACCCACATAGGCTGCAGGTAAAACAAGTTCCAGAACTTCTTCCCTGATCCATCACAATAACCTTGCACACGTATAACTAGTAGTACCGTGCTATGGTAGCTGGCTCGAGGATGTGGTGGGGGATCTTTGCATGCCTAACACTGATTTTTGTGACAGTACCCGAATATTACTGATGGCCTCTTTCTATAGATGCTGCATATGTAGAGTGTAATGAGATCTTAGTGTCATTTATGACACATATTAGACAGTGTGCAGCTTTGTCATTTATGACACATGTGCAGCTTACCAGATGTATTGAAAGAAATCATTTCTTTATTTTTGTTAAGTGGAGCAAACAAAATCATTTATCTGGTTTTATTATTTCAAGATACCCACTTGGAACTGCAATTTCATTTATGTTGTTATAAGTTTGTTCTGTCAACATGAGTTAACTTGCTGTCATTTATCGAAATTCAGAATGTGCTGGACTATATATTCATTGGTACTACTTGTGATGTTTGCTTTGTACTACTTGGAAATTTTGTCAACTTGTGATGTTCTTCTTTGTCTGCGAGAGGCCCTTGAGTTTGCGGAATGTCGATTAACTTCCGTTCCGCAAATTGGGTACTCCATATGTCCTATTTTCAGCAAAGGTCATGCTGAAATTTTCCGTGAATTTTAGCATGACTTTGCTAAAAATAGGACATATGGGGTACTTATGACTAATGCATGGGCAGGGCTATCTTAGTACTTAGTTAAGTAGGATCAACTCGCCTGCCATTCTTGCTGCATTAAATCATAGGTGGCAATAGAGCCAAGTGATTAGGCCCAACTTAGAATTATCCTTAGCATCGATAAACCCTAGATGATAAACCCAACATAGGTGGCAATAGAGCCAAGATTAGGCCCAACCTAGGGTGCCTCGGCATCGATAAACCCTAAATGATGAAAACTTAACTTGGCTGCCCGGATGCCTCGGTGTCGATGAGAACCTAAATGATGAAAGCTTAGGCTTTTAGGGTGCCTCGGTGTTGACAAACCCTAAATCATGAGACCATGATCTTGTTCCTTGACAATAACCATCTTTTGACCAAACTTTTTCCTATTTAGAGAAAACATGGCCCACAATGATGAGGCCGGTGGTTGGGCGGCAAGCAATTCAGGAGCTGTCCCAAGAGATGGAGGAACAACCTCACCGCTATGATGGCGCCGCGGAAGACACCGATCCTGATTACACAACCCCTAGTGGCGTCGGGATGACACCACCGATGGTGCCGCCGAGGATGCCACCACCGATGATGGCGGCGCACACACGATGGTGGCGGCGCACACGATGGCAGCCAACCGAAGAAGCAAAGGAAGGACCGGCGCCAATGCGCTCCGCACCGTCAAGGAGGAATTCACTCAAGTGGACTCCGACGGAATCCAACGAGCCCAAACATATAGTCAAGGGGTACTCGGTTCAGCTCGGGTGCATTCTCCGGAGCACCTTCTCGATCAACACCGAGAACCTTAGGCATAAGGACCGAGGGAATTTGCGCAACCTCCTCTTCACGAAGCTGCACGAACGATACAAGTTCCCCGCCGAATTTGAAAACACACGCCTCTCGGGGAATAAAGTGAACAATGCCACCCTCATGAAGATGAGCACGGCCATCTACTTGGAGAAGCGGTGAAGAGAATGATTGATAAAGGTGATAGTTATGACAAGATCAAGGCGAAATATCCTTTGATGAACGAAGATGAGTACAAGGAGTTCAAGATCAAGTGCCAGAGCCCCGCAACCTCCGAATCAAGTCGATGGGGAAAGAAATGCGGAGTTGAACTTAGGGAACACAAACTCGGTCTCGGCGGTTATAGAGTGGCGGAGCCTATATGGGACAAGGAGGACGCGGAGCGTGCCGAGCAAGGCCTACCGCCCCGCTTCGAGAAATACAGCGGTGACAAGCAGACCAGGAACTATGTCGGGGCCGGTACAAGGAGGACCCGATAACAAAGGAGCTTACCAGGATCCAAGACCGTGGCGCTTGAGCTTGTTCTCGTAAGGATACACCCCGCGTAATTAGCTCCATATGGTTGCACTCTAATTAATCCCCAATATTTCTAAATGGTTCATGTTCCTTCGCGGACAATGAAAGCGATGAGCGAAGTCGTATAAGAGCTCCCTTTGACACCCCTTTAAATAGGGCGTTGAGCGTAATGAAAAGAAGGATAAGCTCGATAAGCCGGCGTCACTGGTCGTGTGGCGGCAAAGGCTTGTCCACAAAATGGGGTCATACTATACCGCTGGTGTGCGGAAGGAAAAAAAGACCAGCTCGGAAAGCCAGACGCGCGAGGTTGAAGAACTCAAGGCACAAGTGGCGCGGATTTCGGAGCTTGTCCATGAGCAAGTACAACAACAACTTGGAACGACGCTCAACGCCATGGTGCCTACATTGATTCATGGGCTGACAACGTGGATTGCGGGCGGCCAAAAGGGGCCTCCCCCGGTTCCCAGCTTCACGGCCAAGAACTTCGCCTGGCGGCGGCGGCACCATTGGTGTCTCCGGCGGCGGCGCCATTGGTGTCTCCGGCGGCAGCGCCATTGGTGTCTCCGGCGGCGGCACCATTGGTGTCTCCGGCGGAGGCGGTATTCGTGTCTCCGGCACCGGCACGGGCATTGGAGCTTAATGCACCCGGGTGTACGCCGACCGGCACCTCGCCAGCAAGCACCCCCTCCGTCAGTTGCACGCCCGCCGTTGGCGGTGCCTCGACATTAGCCGAGCTCGACGGCATCACGGTAACTAAGCCTCTCGGCCGATGACTTCATCTCCTTGCCTTTGACTGGGCATCCCTGACGCCCTATACATGTTTTTGCAGAGCACCGCCGGCGTTCCTTGCACTCTTACGCGCCGTGGGCGCCGAGTTGGTCGATGTCGCCAAGGGCGAATCGTTCAACCGGCAACCCCATGTTCCACGGTAATCCGATGCCAACCACAATGTATAGGGTTGAAGTGGTCCGGTGCTGCCGAAGCTGCGACGAGCTGTTACCTCGATTCGACCAGCTGGGGCGGACGAAGAAGATGAGATGACCCTCGGCACTGCGTAGAATGGCCCTGCTATGGCGAAGAGCGGATTCGTTTGGGGCGGGGACACCACCCCACAGACAAGACCGCCCGGTCGTCGGCGGCGCCAAGCCATGGCAAAACGCCGAACGCTACGGACCTGCCGGACATCCCTATGGCACAGATCCGGACAGCCCTATGGCACAGATCCGGACGGCGACGACAACGACGACGGTAGATTTACCAAAGTTGATAAGTACTTTGCGAACATGGGTACGCTGACGAGTTCTGCGGGCCTCTTTCTCAAGAACCCAACCAAGACCACCGCGATCTAGCTGGTACGGCGAGAAATCCAATTGCAACAAGCATCGTCTGGCGTTCAGTTCTCAGGACACACCTCCAGCTCCCGCCTTCACCGAGCCTCAGATAGCTGAGGCGCGAAATATTATCAGCCCCAACATGCTGAAGAAGGCGGTCTGTGAGTAGAACTCGGTCCCATTACAGGAGATCAAGAAGAAGGGCCGGAAACGAAAGACTAACAAGGGCGCCGGTGCGAGCCAGCCGGCACCGAATTCGATCCGTGCTCAGGACGGGCCACCTTCACCTAAGGATATCTCGAGGAGGGTGCATGTGGCGGGTAGGGCGATGCTACCGCCAAATATGCTGAATGCTGCAACCGGTGCTATCGGAGTCTGCACGACGGTGTTCGATTTTGGAGAAGCGGCGTCTCGAGAGAAGGATGTGGCATACCGGTTTTCGTGGCGAAGGTGCGAGAGCAAGGGCTTTGTGGATGGCGACATCGGGGTATGATCGTCCTGTGGTTTGATGACATCTTTGCTATGTTTAACCTTCATCCGTTGCACTACACCTTCGTTCGGCTGTTTTATTTGAGCATGCGGATCACGGATCATTAGAGACAATACCGGACATCGTGATAGTCGACCCCTTCTACATGAATGCCAAGCACTTGAGCAGCGCTGGGGACCGCCAAGTTGCGAGTTCACACCTCGAAGGCGTCATTCTGGCAAACGCAGATAAGGATAACTTCCTTGTGCCTTAGTTTCCCGAGTAAGTCATCCCTTAACCGCCCCGTAACATATGATTTCTTAGATTTCGATCTTCTTTTTTTTTCTAACATTCCGTGTTCTGTGCAGTGACACACATTGCACACTCATCCTCTTAAGCCCGAAATATTCCATGGCCACGTATTTCGACCCGAACCGTAACTCCATGATAGACTACACAAATGTCAAGAAAGTTCTTGATGAAGTTCTCCCAGCCACGCCTAACTGGAGGCACCTTCACCAGGCCGTTAAATGATGCACGGCAAGCACATCTTCTCACACAATCTGAAGTTCTGCTGCGTCAAGCAGCCGCTGGCGATCGAAGGATGCCTACTCGCCCTCCATCACATGCGGGCGTCGTAAGGACCATCATCACCTTCGCTGCCAGATAATCTCAAAGATTGGGCGCGAGCTTGTCGGCAATCCAGGACGCGGACCTCAGACAAGAATTCTTTCGCATCCAGTCGGACTTTGCGGACATCATCCATCAAGATGTCCTTCATACGTCGGGGCAGTTCTTCCTCAGATATCAACCGTCCAACAATGAGATAGATGGAATGCTACAAATGCAGGGTGACAACGACCGCGATTTCATGACCATCGCGACAGACGGCGGCTTCATCCACGCTCCTGTCCGATGAGTCGAGTCGAAAGTAGTGATGTGTAGTTCTCAAACATTGATTGGCTCATGTTGTAATTAAACTTTAATGAATTCCGTATGTCTCTTTGGTTTGGACGGTTGTTCAACTTAGATGTGTCGATGCTATTTATTAGTAGGACCATGAATCGTGCTATTAATGTCTTGCTTTTCTCTTCGATCCTTTTGTTGCATACTTACACATTGCTTATGTATTGTCTGTTGTTTGGCTTGTGCATAGAGATGCCGTCGTATGTAGTGTACAAGGGTAAGGTTCGAGTCTCGACGGTCGGGAGGAGTGTCGGAGACAGGTTTACTTGTTTCAGCGATAACATTACAAAGGTACACCACTAGGGCGGAGGCGAATCTAGATCGCCGCTATCTAGCGGGAGAGGAGGGCGTTGGAGGAACCGGATGAAGACCGGTTTGATCGCGATGATGCTCATCGTGATGACCACAACTCTCTTCTATGTGATGGTAGTTTAGATGATTGATATCGACTTGTAATGTGAAGGCAAACTCGATACTCGCGGTCTTGAGACTTGTAATGTTTTATCTTTGTCCGGTCTTTTGAATCCGGAGACTAATATGATGAATTGTATTCGGAGACTAATCTTCTATTGTATTTGATGAATCAGATGTTGCTGTGTGCTGCTGTCTATATTCTATGCAATAATATATTTTGTAACCTGTGCAAAAATCGGAAAAGCAAAAAAATAAAACCTAATATTCATAGTAATGGCGCACCACACAAGACACTAATGGCGCCTTGTGATCATCACACTAATGGCGCATTAGCTGCTTGGTGCGCCATTAGAATGCCAAAGCACATTTGTACATATGGCCCTGGGAGGCATTCTAATGGCGCCTTTGCAGTTATACTAATGGCGCACTACGCAGTGCGCCATTAGAACACCGAATACTAATGGCGCACGATGATGCGCCATTAGAATTTAATTCTAATGGCGTGATGCGGTGGCGCGCGAAAGAGTGCGCCATTAGAAGGCAAATTCGGTGCGCCACTAGCATGCCTTTTCCTAGTAGTGTCATGAGCAATATCGGAAACATCATATGGAGAAAATGGACAACATCCAAAACAATGCATATCCGAAGCTAGGTGGTCATGGCATGGCATATGAGATAAATGATGCAAAGGGAGCATATCAATATCATCACAAGAGAAACAAATGCCAATAATCATGGGCTTGTCATCTATGCCATATGTGCAAATTGGGTTTATTTTAATGGCATATGCATAGTCACTATGAAGAGATTGCAAATAAGACATATGGTTGATCTCATGCATAGCATATGACAAGTCAAGCGGATTATCAAACATGATGTGACCTAAAGAGTTGTCACAAGAAATCCTATGTAACATGGCATCACAACTATAGACTCCACAAGAGAATCATCATACTCATCATAAATGGGCAAATCATCGCATGGGGAAATCATACTAGCATGAAGCATGGCAATAGGTGGATCAACATCATGCAAGCAATCAATGTCAAGAATGTCCACTAGTGGGACTAGAGCATCACCTTCACCTATGTTACCTTTGTCATTCCACTCAAGTGCTGTAGGTGAGGTGGGAAAGACCAAATGGTGGTCATCATCATCATCTTGATGGAACCATGTGGGCGGTGCATCATAATCCACCATGGCCATCGTCTTGTCCAAAGGGAGGACAAAGTCATCGAGGATCGGCGCATCATCATAAATGGGACCTAGTACCAAACGAGAAGACACAATAGAGGTAGAGGTCAAGTTGTTAGAAATGCAAATGGCCTCACGAGACCTATCAACTATCTCACTCTCTCTATGTGGTGGTTCACTCACTCCCTCAAAATAGGTGCACTCAAACTCACGTATGGTGGAGTCACTCATCTCACTCAAGTGGTGGGGGTTGTGGCTCTCCTCACATGGGAATTGTGGCAACTCATCATATATGGGGCTAGTGGTGAAGTCACTCTCACTCTCAATATGGTGGCACAAGTCACTCAAGTCATCATATGTAAATGTCGTGGTCGAAGGAAGATCCCATGCTCAACCATCTCGTAATGTAAATGCGCCGTGGATGAAGGCCGAAGATGGAACATCATCACTCTCCTCCATGACCGAAGGGAAAATCCCATGCTCGATCATCTCGTCACCGTCGCCGTAGATGAAGGCCGAAGATGGCACATCATCACTCTCGCCTCCAAAGATGGAAGCATCATCCTTTCTCGCCACCTTGTCGCTCGCCTCCAAAGCTTGATCCTTGAGGGTCTCCGTAGTCGTACTCGTCGCCGCACCGTCTTGAAAAAGAGTCGAAGTAGACTCGGCACCATCAATGCCACAAAGAGGGATGGCGGTGAAGTCAAACTTGGTAGCATCGTCTTGGAGCTCGTCGGGCTTGGACATCTTGGTGGTACTAGCCTCATGCTTGTCGTAGAGCTTGGTCGCCGCGAAGTTTGCTTGGGGTGGAGAAGCCTTGGCCTTCATGAGTTCTTGTTCCGCCTTGAGAGCACCAATGTAGTAGTCGTCGATGGACTTGTAGTTCTCGAGGAAGATGGTCTTGGAGATGTCGTTGTGCAATCCCATCATGAAGTGGAACTTCATCGAAATGGGGTCGTCCACGCCGGCTCGTCGCAAGGCAATCATCATCTCCTTGAAGTATTTGTCGATGGACTTGGATCCTTGGGTGGTGTTCTCCAATTGGCGTCGAAGTTGTTCCGTGTAGGTTGGAGGCACAAACTCTCGCCGTAAAGCTCTCTTCGTCTTGGGCCAACTCATCTCGTAGCTCTCCGAAGGTGTGTGAAGCCACCATATCAAGGCGTAGTCGTGGAAGTTTCTTGTGGCGCACTTCACTTATCTTCAGGACGAACTTGATGTAGCTTGAGGTAGTCGTCCATCAAACGCTCCCACTCGAGGTACTCCTCGGGTTCTTGAGTCCCATAGAAAGGAATCGCGTGGTCGATGTCGAGGTCGTAGTAGCTCGTGGAAGTCGCGGACTTGAGCTTGGGGAGCTTCTCTTGAGCGTAGTCTTGGGGTTCTTGTTGGCGAAGATGTCGTATGTCCGTAGGCGAAGATGCCTTGAAGTCGCTTGCGAAGATGCCAAGGGAGATGGTGAAGTCATTGAGCGGTTGTTGATGTAGAGCTCTTGACCTTCACGTTCTTGTTGGTGATGGTGTCGACGCCGATGTGATCTTGCCGGAGATGGTAGCTCGGAAGCATGTGCTCTTGAGCGTCTTCTCGAAGATGAGGAAGATCGCTTGTAGGACTTGATGAGGGCTTTGATCTCCTCCATTTTAGCTTGCATCCTGGCGTCGGAGTTGCTGTTCATGGCATCGAACTCGTCGTTGTTGTTGTAGACCGAAGATGAAATGCCTTGCCTATCCATCACAAGACTCGAGTAGAGGTGAGTAGGAAATGAGATAAACAATACCAAGTTACCTTTTCCCAAAGTTGAGGATGTATCCCGTGCCACTCAATGTGAGATAAAAGAATAGTGGAATTGGTACCGGACTTGTTCACTCACACCTATCAAGTAAGGCTTATGGTAGAACTCGGTGAGGATAGTGGAACAAAAATTTGATGCAAAATGTTAGCAAGAGTCAATAATGTTGAAAGAGATTCACAAATTCGCAAGCGAAACAAGTAGACCAATAGCAATATGTGGCTCACGGAAACACACACACGGATAGATAAATGGGGTCGTGCAACCAAGGAATGAGCACAAAATGTGGAATCCACGGAAAACGCTCGTGTTGCACAACTCAAGAGAGACGCTAGCACGATTGCTCAATAGGCGGATACGACACTTGTGCACAACCTATAAGATGCAAAATGGATAAACTTTCTATCCCAAGTATGCTATATATGTATGGTTCCCGGTGTTTCTCACACAATGATCCAAGATGATCAAATATGATACCGTATGATATATTGTGATGCTATGGCTATTGCTTACAAGCTCTTTGCTCTCTTTCTTTTGCTTAAAAGCTTTATTCTCTCTTTTTTTCTATGGCCACTTTTGCACAATGCACAAACCAAGATAGCAATTGTGTATATGCGGGAACAAACTTGAGGCACAATGGATGATATGATACCACGATGATATGGCATGTATGCAATGGATGGTGTAGACCACTAATGTGCACAAGTCACGTTGCCGGCAATACTCAAATGGCTAGTCTCGATAGGCAAATAGCATAAAATGGGCTAGGGGTTAACAATGCAATTGCAAGGGAATATACAAAGGTGTCGCGAGGTTACCGTCGCTGCGATGATGAGTGGCGGTGTTCTTGGTGTAGATACCAAGATGATGGAGACTCGTCCCTAAGTAGCCGAAACACCTTAGGAAACGGAAAAACCGCAAACTCAAAATCTCAAATGACAAATGTCAAAATGGTGAAAGCGGAAAGCGGTGGTGGTGTTGCACACTAGGCAATGAAGAAGTGGAATGATGGGCTATACACGTGTCCGAGTTGAAGTTGCCGTCCCTAAGTAGCCGAAACACCTTAGGAGACACAAGCCACAACTCAAACAAGCTCAAACAACTATTGGTTTAAGTTGGGGGTGGCGGAAGTGTATGGTGGGCACGCATATGCGGAAGTGGTCGTGGTGGTTGATGAAGAAGAAACCGTCCCTAAGTAGCCGAAACACCTTAGGAGACTCTAATCACAACTCAAACAACCACATATGCAATGGGGAACAAAATGGGTTAGGTTGCGGAAGTCGGTGGTGGTAATGCGGATGATATGGTGGAGGGCCTAGGCAAACTTGCCAAATTTCAGAAAATATGATGGAGTCAAATGATGTTGGTGATATTTTTGTGGGATGGGGGATGTCAATAGCTTCAAAACGAGCTAAAGAACGTCAAAATCGGAGTTCGGATGAATTAGTTATGACCAAAACAAAATTTCAGCCGAAGCAGTGTCAGGGTTAACCGGACATCCGGGAGGAGGTCCGGATGATCCGGGCTAGGTCCAGATGATCCGGGTGTACATCCGGATGATCCGGGTTCGTCAGCTCCGGTTCTGTTTTCTGGGTGCGTGGGTTATCCGGACGTCCGGGGGGCGTCCAGCTGATCCGGGAGGTGTCCGGATGATCCGGGAGAAGGTCCGGATGATCCGTGCAGGTCAAACTGCTCGGGATTTCCTCTCGGGGACGGATTTTTGGGCGGAAATGGATAATTTTCGGGGCAAAATTTGAGGGATTTCGTGGATGGAAGGTGGGGAAACTTGGGGGAAAGCTAGATCCACTTGAAACCAAGCAAATCCACGGATCAAAATCAACAAAACATCATCAAACCAACAAATCACAAAAAAAATTGGGGCTATTTTTGGTGGGGATTTTCGGATTTAGGACGAAAACAACAAAATCAAGCTAGAAAAAGAGGGGTAGGGGCTCCAAAAACGTGATCAACGTGGCTCATGATACCATATGATGTAGGGTGGAACCCTATAGCGACGATCTTTCACGTTTGGAGTGGGATCCCTCGAAAAACACGATGAACACGAGGAAGAACGGGGAGAAATCACAAGGGAAAACACTCAAGAACAAGTCCAAATCACACATCCACTAGACAATCAAACACACAAGATCCACAAGGTACATGAACAACAAAGGGAAAGATACAAGGTAAGGTTCATCTCCAAGAGGAGGTCTTGATGATATCTTAGATGGATCTTCCCACAAGGGGGTCTTGATGATATCCCGCAGGATCTTCTCACATGGAGGTCTTGAACTCCATGGGAGTGGTAGTCTCTCTCTCTCTCAAGAGTAGAGGTAGGAGCAAAGCTCACCTAAGAATGAGCTATCATATTTGCTAACCCTAAAAATGGGGAGGAGGAGGTCTATTTATAGTCTAGTGGGTGAAGGGGTAAGTGAGGGGGCGAATGGGTACATGGGCCTCGGCCCGAAACGTTGCACGCAGGCAAGGCCTGGATGATCCGGATGGGGGTTCGGATGATCCAGCCATCGTCCGGATGATCCGGGAGGGGGCCTGGATAATCCGGCTTCACATGAGGCCTTCGGGTGTCTTCAGACGCAATTATCCGGATGATCCGGAGGGGGACCCGGGTGATCCGGCTGAGCCCGGATGATCCGGACGGCGGTCCGGATGTCCGGCCTGGCTCCTGCAGCCGCTTCGTCTTCTTCTCCTTTCTTCCGTCTTCTCTTTCGTCTTCTTCTCCTTTCTTCCGTCTTCTCTTCCACGTCTTCTTCTTCTACAGTACGACGCGGCAGCAAACAACGCAGCAGCAGAGCGAAGTAGCAAGCAACGGCAGGAGCAAGCAGCGGCAGGAGCAAGCAGCAGCAAACAGGGAGCAGCGGTAGCGGCGCTAGGAGGCTGCGGCATAGCGACAGGGCGGACGCGACTTCTTGGGCGCAGCGGCCTTCAGGCGAAGCAGCAGCACAAGAGCGGGCGCGACGGCGAAGGTCAGCGTAGGGAGCAGCAGCGCGCTGGTGTTCTGCTGGTCGCAGCCGAGGCCTTCGCGCCGACGCGAGCCGGGCGCGACCCCGGAAGGACTAGGGCGGTGGCTACGTCGATGGGAACTAGGGGGAAAGGCAGGGCACTGCTCACCGCGGGAGGGTCGATGGCGAGCTCGTACGAGGCCGGGGTGGACGACATGACGCAGATCGACAGCGAGGACGCGGCGGCTGTGGCGGAGACAAACAAAGAGGACGGTTCCCGCGTTCCTCCCCCGGCTCGATGTAGTGCGGAAGGCGATCGAGACGACCTTGGTGGAGCTGCAGGACACCTGGGGGCGGCTCGGGGTGGCCATGGTCCGCGACAACGACAATGGCACGGTGACACTTACGCTCGGGAGAGCTCGGTATCGAGAGGGAGACGCGAGGGGGAGCGGGCGAAGGAGGGAAAATCATCTAGGGTTCGAGGGAGGGGGTTGTCGGCGCTAAGTAGGGCAAGGGGGGCCGTGGATGCGCGCCACGGTGCCATGGCGTCCGTGGATGTGCTCCAAGATGCCTCCCTTCTACAGGATGAAGGCAACCAGTGTGGGTAGGGCCTTCCAGCCCCACTTGGGCCTCTTCTCCTTTGCTTCCTTTTTTCTCTCTATTTTCTTTTGCTATTTCTTTTATTCTTTTCTGTTTTGTTTTTCTCTACCGTTTTCTATTTATTTTAGCTAACAAATAAACTTTGTTAAATGTGCCAGTTAGCAAATAAATACTAGACAGTATTATAAGGCAGCACACAAAGTTATAATTTATTTTGAAAATGTTAGATATTTATTTAAATGGAAACGGTCAATTTATTTGTTGCTAACCTTATTTTAAAATAGGTTAGGGGCACTTTATTAATTCAAGATATGTTGGAAAATTCATGATAAAGAGTTCGAGGATATTTTCAATCCAGTCCACATTTTTATTTTACTGTTTCAAAATTTAATAATCTGACTTGCATTTGAATTTGAATCTTATTTTGATTTTTGAACAAGTGAAAATTAGCATAGTAATCATGATGATATGGCCACCATCGGGGGGGGGGGGTTACTGTAGCATAATTATCGGGGCGACAGAAACCTCCTTTGTCCCAATGGGGTCGGACGACGTAATCCGCATCCGCGCTCGGATGGAAGGGGTGCGGGGTTCCGGACACGGCGGAGGAGACAACTGCTCCATCATGTCTGAACCTCCCTATGATGTCGTCACCGCCTCCCTCTCTTGCTTCCTGCATCGCCGCAATTTCCGGGCGACGTTCTCCGCCTTGCAAGTCGGAGCCAACGAACGGACGCTGACGGATGAGGCGGACTGCATCTCCGCAGCGGCTGTCTGGGACAGAATGGGCGACATCTCCGCCGGTGGATCGGGACTGGTGGTGAGGATTGGGATCAAGGGTGGAGGACGGCGAGGGTTCGGGCGCGGGGAAGGTTGGACGGGCGACGAGAGGAGGAAGGGTTTGGTTAATTTGTTACGATTTGCGGTGGGGTCGGGCTGTCGGGTCCGATGTGGCGGGCGTGCCCGGGCGCCCCCATATTGGCCCCATATTTGTGCTAGATATGAGGGGTGCCGATCATCCCAGACATTTGAGGCCCGTTTAAGGAGGTCGTCTTGGTTGAAATTCGCGACCGGACAGTAACCGGGCGGCCAACTCGGGCATATGAGGCGGGTTTGACGTGCATGGCTGTAGATGCTCTAAGATCTCCACGCTACTGCCTTGGTCACCCTCTTTTTCCTTGTCCGACGGTCTGGGTGGTTGGCTAGAGGAGTGGGGCACCCGTTCCTTTTGTTTTCCTACTAGTTAGAATAGGTTATTATTTCTCTATGGTTTGATTCCCTGGCGGTATTAATGAGGTAATTGCGGCTATGATATGTTGTAATAAGGTGTCTTTGACCTAACCTACCTCGATGTGTCCAACCTGACGCCGTTGAAGGGCTAGTATTGGTAATTGTTGCTAGATATGTTTCTCCTTGTATCTTCATAGTTGGTGTGTCAGTTAAGGGAAGCATTTGGTTGGCTCTTGGTGTGGTGACTTCAACTTCTTTAAAAAAACTGTTTTGTGGCATGATCCGGTTTCTCCAACCTTCTGACCTGATGATGATTGTAAGCCTGCGCCGCGTGGGTGATGCCCAAATCGATGTCTCTTATGCGATTTCTAGACCTCGGTTCTAGTGACGAGTAGCGATTGTTGTCTTAAAAATCTAGTATGACGAGGGCATGTTCACGTGTCTCTTCCTTCGACCGTTGGTTCAATTCAATTTTCAAGCTCTGGCAGGTGGCATACAATCATAGGAAAAGACAACTAGTATAGCTCAGGGTGTAGTTCCATTTTTTACTGGCCATTTTGTGTCGGTTTGTCTTTCCGGTGTATTAGCTACCATTTTCTTGACAATTATTAGATATAAGATGCCCTTTGGGTGTCTTCTTAAAACATGACACCTCACCGATTTTTCTTCCTTTCCGCCAACTCAATTTACTTCTTTGTCTCTTATCGATGTGAATATCTCACCCACCACCCCAAACTGAGCTCCCTGCCTCTTCCAAGCAACCAGGGAGACATGCCCCGACTACCAGCATGAAGGATTCACCTAGGTTAACTCCTGCGACATTAGCCCCCACCCCTGAGCTACTCGGATTGCACGCACATCAGCACAACGTAAGTGGCTTCTTATGAAATTTAGCTTATCTAATTCACCAAGTACTTTTATGTGTTTGATGAACCATGTTCTTAGACATTTGATTGGCAAACTTGTGGTTTACTATGATAACATCCTTGTTTATAGTAAATCTCTAGATGACCATCTTGCACATGTTTCTCAAGTTTTGAAACTTGTTTGAAATGTGATACTATATGATAATTTTGAGAAGTGCACATTTTGCATCAATAAACTTGTGTTCTTGGGTATTTTGTTTGACCAAATGACATTGAAATAGATAAAGTTGAGGCTATTACAACTTTCCCTAACCCACTAGTGTGACTCAAGGCATAGTTTTCCTGGGTTAGTCGGTTTTTACCGCCTTTTTGTCAATGATTTATAGTACCATTGCTTCATATGTGCATGTGCTTTCGAAGAAAGATGTGTCTTTTGTTTCGGGTCAATCACAAGAAAATGCTTTTCTAGATCTTAAGGACAACTTAATGCTCCATTGCTTGTTTTACCGGATTTCAACGAAACCTTTGGGTTTAATGTGATGCTACTTCAAACGGTATTGGCGGTGTTCTTATGCAACAGCATTGACATGTAGCTTACTTCAGTGAGAAAAATCTATGTTTTGGTTCATGTTTGCAAGTTTGGCATCAATAAATTTGACCGTAGGAATTTGTCATTCATTCCAATCACGAGCCTATTAAATACCTTAAGAGCCAACCAAAACTTAGTTGTAAACATGCCAAATTGCCGGATCGTTTAGTACAATATAACGGGGGGTGTGAACAGGCTACAAGCAATAAAGGAGATTCTTTTCCAAATTTTATTTTTATGGGTAATTTTAAGATTTTCTATGGTAGTTTGCAAAGCAGCCCACACATGTAAATCTAATATAGAGTATAGCAGCAAAAAGTAAATACTTGCAAGAGTAGAGGTATGAGTAGAGTAAAAGAAATACAAACACCGGTTGGCTCGGTGGATGTTTTTTCCTGCGGTTCAAATAGTTGGCGCTATCCTATTTCATGTTGATGGAGGTTTCGAACCACGAAGGTGTTCTAAGATATGAAGGTCAAGGTCATGAGTTCCACGAATCAAATGATATCGTGTCATTCTGTAATCAACCAAATAAGGCTAGAAAGGAACGCCAAAGTGTTCGATGGTACGGCTTCGCCGGTGCAAAGAGTTGTATGTTTAGTGGTGGACGATTACAAGCAACGGGTGCTTGCTAGGCTGAAGGAGGTAGACATTAAGAGACAACATTGACTTTAGTGGGTGGTTGCGATGTTGATCGCTTTCTCATTGCGGTGCCGAAAAGAGTTTGTTCTTTGCGTTCATAGCTTGCAATTGACTCTCTCTCTCTCCCCTCTTAATGAAAATGACAGGCAACATTGGTTTTGCTTGTTCTTGAAAAAAGAAAATCAACCAAATGATATCGTGCCATTCTTTAACGAGGCGACACAGGCGGCGATTGGATCTCGCACAGCCTACCACCTCCTTGCATTGATCCTCCACCTCGCCGTCACCAGGGGGCGCCACAGGGCGAAGCCCGTGTGGGGATGGCAGCGATGAGGCGTCCTCCCTCCATGGCGGCGACAGTTACTTCTTCCAGCGGCGGCGCGTAGGTTACGGGCTGCAACAAGGCGATTTGCGCCCTTGGCGACGCCGATGGCTCGATGGATGGAGGGATCCGGCGCTCTCAGCTAGGATGTTGTGGTCGCTGCAGCCACGCACTCCGGGCTCGCTTTCGAGCCGATGGGCTGGGGAGGGCATGTGGAGCACCGGCTGTAGCGGTTGGCGACACGGGTGGTGGTTGCATGTTGTCGCACGATTGCGTGGTGGTGGCGGCGACCGGCCAGACGGCGGTGGTGGTCTAGCGTGGTTGTCGATTTGGCGTAGTGGCGCCTGCGGCTCCTCGCTGGCCTACCGAAGTTCCATGGGAAACATCGGCTCCAACTCGATCTGCTCCGGTTCGTGCTAGCTCCGGTTGTGACTGCAGTTGTAGTCTCTCGATGCTGGCTGGATGGATCTGGCGGGTGGGCATGGATCCGGATGAAACTCTAGGCCCGTCGCGGTGGTCTCACCAAAGTCGACACCCTGCGGTGCCAATCCTCTTCCTAGAGGCTTTGGTGTGGATCATGTCCCAGTCACCTCCTCCATGAGCCTCTGGTCCTTTGCTTTGGGCGACGACGACACATGTGTGTCGTGTTCCTTCTTGAAGGCGCCGGCCGGGGACTGCTCATGATGGTGGAGTTGCTGGTGGTTTGGAGTCGGCGAGAGATGGTCTGTAGGTGGAGCGGCCTGACATCTACCGCGTTGATAACGGTGGGTCTTGGTGGCATGGTGCAGCTAAGTCTCTTAGCGGCGGGTCTTGGTGGCATGGTGCAGCTGAGTCTCGGCGGCGGATGGTCTGGATGGATGAGCTCAGGGCGGTTGTGCTATTTGGTGTCGTAGTGACGTCGACAGCAGATGAGACTGGCAAGATCTATGCAATGACCCCTCCTGAAGATGGGACGACGGAAGATGGCGGCGGCAGATCCTACAACATGTGCATGCAATGTGCACTGTGGGATGCCTAGACCGGTTGGTACTCTCTGTTTGTCAGGCGGGCGGCTTATTGAGGCCATTGGATTAGAATGGTGTCTGTTGATGCGGTCATGCATGGCACATCTTTATACTTGTAGGTGTAGCGACTTTGTTCGTCTCGAAGGTGGCTTATTTATTTTGTCAGACTCTAATGAATAAATTAATGAAAATGACTGCATGCATCAGTTTGATGTAGAGGGCGGGGTAATCCTCCTTTTATAAAAAATTTGTATAAGTGTGTGGCATTCGTTCAAAAAAAACCATAAGTGTAGTTGTGGATGATGTGAATTGCATGATGTATTGCTCTTCGTGCATAGGCACGTATATATGATGTACAAAGATGGGCCATGGACCTCAACTATACAAGAAACTAGGAGGCGGGCCCAATACACAATATACACATAACACATATACTCAACACCCGCATGATCGAAGCGGCACCATGGCTGACGCAAAGACTGGACTGGAACTCCTCAAATGACGCCATAGGCAAGCCCTTGGTCATGATGTCGGCAAATTGTTGGAAAGTAGGGACGTGTAAAACGCGAATATGAACAAGGGCCACCTGTTCCCGAACAAAATGAATATCCAACTCAATATGCTTGGTCCGTTGGTGATGCACCGGGTTAGCGGAGAGGTAGAACACCAAGACGTTGTCGCAGTAGACCATCGTAGCACGGTCAAGAGGACAAGAGAGCTCCTGAAGTAGCTGGCGAAGCCACGAACACTCGGCGACGGCGTTGGCCACCGCACGATACTCAGCCTCAGCACTGGAACGAGAGACCGTAGGCTGCCACTTGGACGACCATGAGATAAGTGAGGGTCCAAGGTAGACACAATACCCCGAAGTGGAGCGACGAGTGTCAGGGTAGCCCGCCCAGTCTGCATCCGAGTAGGCGGTGAGGAAGGTGTCGGCAGAGGTGTGAAGCGTGATGTCAAGATCCATAGTGCCACAGATATAGCGGAGAATCCGCTTGACGGCAGCCCAGTGAACGTCTCGAGGAGCATGCATATGAAGACACACCTGCTACACGGCATACTGAATCTTCGGTCGAGTCAGAGTGAGGTACTGGAGAGCACCAACGATAGACCGATAGAAAGCAGCATCCGAAGCAGGGGAACCATCCGTAGTAGAAAGCTTGGCCTTCGTATCAACAGGCATAGCGGCGGGCTTGCAGTTAAGCATGCCGGTGCGCTCCAGGAGCTCAAGAGCGTACTTCCGCTAATGAAGAAAGAAGCCATCCGGACGGCGCACCACCTCGACACCGAGGAAGTAGTGCAAAGGACCCAAGTCCTTGATGGCGAACTCAGCACGAAGACGAGCCGTGAGCTGACTGAGAAGACCAGCCGTACATGCCGTCAGGATGATGTCGTCGACATAGAGTAGCAAGTAGGCCGTGTCAGAGCCCTGATGATAGACGAAGAGCGAGGCATCCGAGCGGGTAGAGCGGAACCCAAGCTGGTGGAGAAACGCTGCGATGTGCTGGTACCAAGCGCGTGGAGCCTCCTTGAGTCCGTACAAGGACCGCGAAAGCAGGCACACGTGGTCGGGAAGAGCCGGGTCAACAAACCCAGTGGGCTGCTGGCAGAAGACCTGCTCCTCGAGGTGACCATGGAGGAAGGCGTTGGAGACGTCCATCTGGTGCACCGTCCAAGCACGGGAGACCGCAAGGTGGAGAACCGTGCGTATCGTGCCGGGCTTGACGACAGGAGCGAAGGTGTCGGTGAAGTCGATGCCAGCACGCAGTCGGAAGCCACGAACGACCCAGCATGATTTATAGCGATCAAGGGTACCATCAGACGGAGCTTGTGTTTAAAGACCCACTTCCCGGTAATCACGTTGGCGTGCTGGGGGCGGGGAACAAGCTGCCACGTCCGGTTGTGCAACAGGGCGTCAAACTCCTCCTGCATCGCAGCCATCCAGAGCGGGTCACGAAGAGCGGCTCGAACGGAGGACGGCAATGGCGACGGCTCAGAGGTGGACGCTACATGGACGTAGTCATCCGAGGCGTAGCGCGAGCTCGGGCGAAAAATGCCCGTACGAGCGCGAGTGACCGGACCGGCCACAGGCGCCAGGGAGGCCGCGGGCGCCGGGGGGCCGCATGCTTCGAGGGGGTCGGGGGCGCCGAGGGCGCCGATGACGCCGAGGAGGCCGGGAGCCGGGGCGGGCAGGGCGCCGAGGGAGCCGCGGCACCGGGTGGGCCACGGGCGCCAAGGGGGCTGTGAGGGCCACGGGTGCTAATGTCGGGGGCGCCAGCGCTACGGCTGTAGGAGGCGCCGCATGCGCGGGGCATGCCTCAAAGCCAGGGGCGGGCCAAGAGAGGCACGCGAGGGCCCTGGGAGAGGCGTCGAGGAGCCCGCATCACCAGTGGCGGGAGGAACAGCCGGGGGTACCTGCTGAAACGGAAACACATGCTCATCAAAGTAAACGTGCCGGGATGTGAACACATGGTGGGAGACGGGATCATAGCACCGATATCCCTTGGAGTTAGAGGGGTAGCCGATGAAGATGCAAGCGGCGGATCGAGGTGCAGCTTGTGAGAAGTAGTGTCGGTAGTGCTGGGATAGCAAAGGCACCCAAAAATACGCAAGTCGTCATAAGACGGGGGCATACCAAATAGAAGATGGTGAGGTGCGTAGTTCCACCGTGGGCGGCAGGGTCGAAGGTTAAGAAGAAGTGATGCAGTGGCGAGTGCGTCCGGCCAAAAACGAGGCAGCACGTTGGCATGAAACAGGAGCATGCGAACGCAGTCATTCAGAGTGCGAAGGACGCGTTTGGCTCGACCGTTCTGCTGTGAAGTGTACGGGCATGTATGGTGGAAAACGGTGCCGTGATGCGCCAAAAAGGTGTGGAAAGCGAGGTTGTCAAACTCTTTTCCATTGTCCGTCTGAAGCGCAAGGATGGGACGCCCAAATTGCGTGCAGACATAGGAGTAAAAGGCCGTCAAGGTAGAGAGTGCATCCGACTATCTGCGCAAAGGAAAAGTCCACACATAATGAGAATAATCATCAAGAATGACCAGATAATATAAATAGCCCAAGTTACTAGGAACCGGAGAGGTCCACACATCGCTATGAATCAACTGAAAAAGAAAATAAGCAATGGTGGTGGAATTGTTAAATGGCAGGCGAACTTGTTTGCCGACTCGACATGCATGACAAGTGTGATCCTCGATCTTATTGCAACTGAAACTGAAACTCCTAAGAATATGACGAAGTGTGACGGGGTTGGGGTGACCCAAGCGAGCGTGCTAGAGATCTACTCCAGCGGAGAGAGCGACCGGTGCGGTCGTGGTGGATGAGGTTGAATGCACCGGATAGAGCTCGCCGGGGCTGTCACATCGGTGAAGTACCATCCTGGTTCGAGCGTCCTTGACACTAAAACCAAACTCTCAAATTCAACAGTGACAGGATTTTCACGAGTGAAATAACGAACGGAGATAAGATTCTTAATAAGATGAGGAGACACAAGTATGTTAGACAAAGATAAAGGCGTAGAAGTAGAAGGAAAAGAAGTGTGCTCAACATGTGTGATAGGAAGTGTGGAACCGTCCCCGACAATAATGCGGCGATCGGTGGAGATAGGAGTGAAGGAGGCTAGGTTACCAGGAAGAGCAAACATGTGAGCCGTAGCACCGGTGTCCATGTACCAATCAGCACCTCCAGTGTAGTCTTTCGGCGTAGGAGCGGCATGCAGCCCTGTGAGGGGCACCGAGTCCCAGGGCACCGGCGAAGGGGACAGAGACGCCATGGGGAGGCCATAGCCGCCGCTCAGCTGCGGCGATGGGTACCCTCCATAGGGCTGTGGAGCCGCGTAGTACGCCTGATGCGCCGACGAATGCGACACGAGGAGCGTCGGTGCAGATGCCCGTGGAACCTTGAGCTGTGGTTGCTGTTGCTGCTGGTCGCCGTGCCGGCCACTGCGCCGGCCCCTGCGGCGCCTTTCGGCGGGAGGGGCAGGAGGCCCGTACGGTAGGGATAGAAGCCCCGGCTGTGACTGCGGTGCCGGGTACGACGCCTGGTAACGCTGCGGGGGTGGCGCGGCCGGTACAGCGGCGGACGACATGGTGTGGTCACGGGCGATGCAAGTGGAGAGGCGCAGGGGTTCAGCGGGGTAGCAGGCGAGCGGCTGGATCGTATCGAGCGGGGTACAGAACCCAGATCAATACAAAAAGGTTGATCGATCAAGCTATAGCTAGCTTCACGTGTGCGTGCTAGCTAGACTCCGAAGATCGATCCAGCTCCTTGCGTGCTTATTGCGTACGTGTGGTGGACGGCCAAAAGTACAGAGATCGAGCGCGGCTGGGATAGCGTGGCACGGAGAGGGAGGAGCGGTGGCCGCCGCGACGAGGAGGAAACACGCGGCGGCGGCGGCGGTGGCGCGAGGTCCAAGTGGCGGCGGCATGTGAAGAGAGGCAGCGGCGGCGCGGAGGAAGCGCGCGGCGGCGGTAGCGGAAGGCTAGGGTTAGAACCCGAAAACTGATACCATGTGGATGATGTGAATTGCACGATGTATTGCTCTTCGTGCATAGGCAGGTATATATGATGTACAAAGGTAGGCCATGAACCTCAACTATACAAGAAACTAGGAGGCGGACCCAATACACAATATTGTTAGAAGGAGAGAGATGATTTGATGGAATAGTTCTTGTATTGCTTGAACCTCGTGGGCATATATATATAGGAGTACAATCATCTACTTGCAGTACAAGACAAGCCAGAACGAATCCTAGTCTATCTCGTCTTTCCTAATAAACATTATACTCAACATCCCTACGCAGTCACAACGGTAGCGACGCAGACGGTGAGACTGGAGAAGAATCCGAAGGCAAGCCGACGGACACCCCCCCCCACACACACACACACACACACAGTCGGAACGGTTGACGCATCGCGGAGTCGTGGCTGGAGTGAAAACCAACGAGGTTGCTCAACCAGGCGGTAGCCCTTTGTGTCGTTTGTCGATGTAGCCAAGAGCGTGGGTGGTGGAGCCGTGGTCGAGGTAGCCGTGCGAAGAATGTCGTGGTCGATGTCGAGTCGGGGTGGCCGGTGTCGAGGAAGTCGCCGTGGAGCCGCGGGCGCAAGGAGGCGCCGAGTTAGTCATGGGCGCAGTGGTGATGAGGTAGTGGTGCGCCGGAAGGATGATGGTGTTGACGACGCGTCGCGGCGGGTTTGCCAAGCCCGGGGATACATCATGGACGAAGGCACGCACCAGTGTTGCCAGCACCGGGCATGTGTAGATGGACGAAGACGAAGTTGACGAAGCGCCGACCAGGCTTGCCAGGCCCAGGGACACGTCGTGGATGAAGGCACGCATCGATGTTGCCAGCACCGGGCATGTGTAGACGAGGGACCTACATGAGCTGTACGCCATATCGGAGAAGTTGGAGGGGCCAGCAGAAAAGAACTCGACGATGATTGCGGCGTCCATCGGCGCGGGGCCGATGTCACCAACGATGGTCGGAGTAGACGAAGTGGTCGGGGTAGATGACAGCGATGCTGGCGACGGGCTGGTGTTTGGACGAAGACGAAGGGGGTGGATGGGCGGCGGCGGCGGCTACGAAGGTAGCGGCGGCGGCAGCCAAAGAAGAGCGGCGGCGGCGACCTGACGGCGGCGGCGGTGGTGCTCGAAGTAGGCAAAGAACCCTAACAGCGTGACGAAGACCGGCGCGGACGGTGGCGTTCCCGCGCCAAGGGAGATCGCGGCGCGATACCACGGAGGTCAACGCGCAGATGACGGCAGAGTGGACCGCGGCCGCAGCGCTTCGGACGGCGGGCGAAGCAGCGGCGGCGGCAGCGGGTCGGGCCACGGCGGAAGACGTCGGGGCGGCGACAGGGACCGCGGGCCGCGACGCCGCGGTCCGAAGGGGCGACGCAACGGCGGTTAGTGAATCGGTGCAACCGCAGGGACGGTCTCGGGGCGGCGGCGGGGACCACTTATCGCGGCACTATGGCCCGAAGGGGCGACGCACCAGCGACGCACGAGTCAATGCAGCCGCGAGGTGAACCACGGGGCGGCGGCGCTGCGGCCCGACGGGACGACGCAGCGGCAGCCCGATGCTCGATCGGTGGAGAGGTGCGCGGTACTCAGGACGATCTTCAGGGGACCTGCGGAGGCGTGCGTCACCAACGGGCCAGGTCGGTTGCGCGGCGTAGAGGAGGCGGATCGCGACGGCGAGCGGGTGATCAAGCCGATCGCGCGCGAGGTCGAGGACGCCGCTCGGTGGAGGAGTGGTGGCGGCGGAGTCCGGGATGAGGCCGACGACGATGGACGGCGTGGGACGTCGTGCGGACGAGCTTGTCAGCACCGGCACCCAGGCAGCGAGGCCCAAGCGACCAACGGAGCACCGGCGCCCAAGATGAGGAGCCGACGAGCCTGACGTAGCCTTCCCTACGCAGCCGAGGACGAGGCCGGCGAGGTAGACCGCCGGGCCGCCGTACAGACGCGGTGGAGGCGGATGATGTGAATCGATGGGCGAGCCGACGCGCAAGCGACGGCTATGATTGGTCGTTACATGGCGCGAGGCCGCCGGGTCGAGGCGATGCAGGTGTCCCGGTCGGAGCAGGGCGGTGACGGCCGCACAAAGACGAGCGGACCGACGACGGACGGCGGCCGGCCTCGACGGGCCGCCGGTCGGAGGAGAGGCGGCTGGTCGCGCCAGATCGAGTAGAGGCGCTCGGGGTCAACGGCGGCGGTGGGCGACGCAAACCGATCAAGAATAGATCGGAAAACCAAAAAGATACCGCACGATCAAAATGACCGGCGTGAGAGAGAAAACCCGGAAGCAAGGCTCGGGGAAAAGACTCTCTAGGGCAGCCGGTCAACACGACTGGCGGACGAACCCTAGATACGGGCGGCGCGGCCCCCGACGGCGGTCATGGAGGCCGACTGCCCCGGGGACGGCGCGCACGTGCGGAAGCGGCGGCAGCTAGGGTTTAGGATCGACTTGCGATAGATACCATGTTAAAAGGAAGAGAGATGATTTGGAGGAATAGTTCTTGTATTGCTTGAGTCTCGTAGGCATATATATAGAAGTACAATCATCTACTCGGAGTACAAGACAAGCCAGAAGAAATCCTAGTCTATCTCGTCTTTCCTAATAAACATTATACTTAACAAATATGCACATAACACATGTACCATTGGTCGTGGTCGAGCATCGTCCCGCTCGCATCACATGTTGCGCCAGCAGTTCGCTAGATAAGATTGCGCACGAACACTACCGGACATATAGTTGTTCCGTTCTTCATTCCCGGATTGCATGCCGTGCGTACTCCTCGCTCGTTTGGCGACCATCTCTCCTTCGACTCAGTAGATTAGTTAGAGCGAGATCGCGTTCTAGTAACAGACAAAACGGTACTATCTATCATCGGGCAACAACCTTACCTGCTGTATATAACGGCCAAAAGGCTCGCCACACCCCATTCGTTCATGCGAGCGAGGTTTCCAATCTAATCGCTGGTTCTGTTTCTCCGCACAACCAACCTAGCTAGAGATCGTCGGAGATGGCGACCTTCCGCGTCGCGGACGCGTCGGAGTACCTGGCCATCACCGGCTGGGGCATCGACGACGTCAAGCTCGCCAAGAAGGCGTGGGTCTTCGTGGGGCAGCAGTGCAAGAAGTTCAGCATCTCGCCGGTCAACTACGAGTTCGAGGTGCACGCCATGAGCGCCGAGAAGCTGCCCTTCATCCTCCCCGCCGTCTTCACCATCGGCCCCAAGATCACCGCCACTGGGGCAGAGGCGTCAGACAAGAGGGACCTTGAAGCGCAGCTCCTCCTCTACGCCAAGCTCATTGCCCCGCTGCACAGGTCGAGGAGCCACGTCCACGAGCTCGTCAAGGGGATCATCGAGGGCGAGACCCGCGTGCTCGCCGCCGACCTTACCATGGAGGAGATCTTCAAGGGGACCAAGACCTTCAAAGAGAAGGTTTTCAACAGGGTGCAGCTGGAGCTTAATCAGTTCGGACTCGTCATCTACAACGCCAACGTCAAGCAGCTGGTGGATGTGCCGGGGCACGAGTACTTCTCCTACCTCGGGCAGAAGACGCAGCAGGATGCCGCCAACCAGGCCAAGGTGGACGTGGCCGAGGCCCGGATGAAGGGAGAGGTGGGCGCCAAGGAGAGGGAGGGCCTGACTCGGCAGAATGCCGCCAAAGTGGATGCTGAGACCAAGGTGTTGTCGGTGCGGCAGCAGGGTCAAGGGCTCAAGGAGGAGGCCAAGGTGAAGGCCGAGGTGCAGGTGTTCGAGAATGCAAGGGAGGCCGACATCGCGGCGGCCAAGGCTGAGCTTGCCATGAAGAAGGCCGGATTTGACAAGCAGGCCAAGGTGGCCGAGGTTGAGGCGGCCAAGGCCGTCGCCATCCGCGAGGCCGAGCTCCAGATGGAGGTCGAGCGCAAGAACGCCATGCGCCAGACCGAGAAGCTCAAGGCCGAACAGCTCAGCAAGGCCACTGTGCAGTACGAGACACAGGTAGTATCTACGTATGCATGTGCTTAAACCTTTGATACGTTCCATCAATCTCATGCATGCATGTGTCAACTTTTGCGTGTAGGTTCAAGAATCAAATGCGCTGTTCTACAGCAGGCAGAAGGCGGCGGAGGCGGCGCTGTTCGAGCAGATGAGGTCGGCGGAGGCGCGCAAGGCGCAGGCCGACGCGCAGTTGTTCGAGCAGAAGATGGCCGAGGACGCCAAGCTGTACGCGAAGCAGAAGGAGGCCGAGTCCCTGGCCCTGCTGGGCAGGGCCAAGACGGAGTACGCGGCGTCCATGCTCCAGGCGCTGGGCGGCAACTACTACGCCCTCAGGGACTACCTCATGATCGACGGCGGCATGTACACGGAGATGGCGAGCATCAACGCCGGCGCAGTCAACGGCATGCAGCCCAAGATCAGCATCTGGAGCAACGGCGGCGGTGCGGACGGCGCCGCCGCGAATGCCGGCAAGGAGACCGCAGGAGGCAGCGCGCTGCAGCAGGTGGCCGGGGTGTACAAGATGCTGCCGCCGCTTCTGTCGACGGTGCACGAGCAGACCGGGATGCTGCCGCCGGCGTGGATGGGCGCGCTGCCCAAGGACAGCGCCGCCAACTGATCATCGTGGAGTGCGCGTTCCTCGTTCTATTTGGTGCCAAGACTCGTCAGCTTAAGTTTAAAGAACTATGAATATCCCAGATGTTTTTTTTTAGGGTATATCCCAGATGTTTTTATTAGGTTGCTTTAGGGCCCGCGTTTTTTCAGGTTTAAAGAACTATGAATATCCCAGATGTTTGTCCACTATCAGTCGTGTTATGTTTCGAACATTTTCGTGAAGTATTGTTAAGATTTACTTTTAGCACCTTTGATATTACAAGAAACTTTTCAGAGCAGAACAGTTCTCTCCATATAAAAAGTAGGTTACCTACGTGTACATGTACTCCCTTCGTTTTTATTTAGTTCGCATATTAGCTTTGGTTATTAAACAAGCTTTGTAAACTTTGATCAAATTTACAGACAAAAATATTGACATATACAATAATAAACCAATACCATTAGATTCATTGTTGAATGTAATTTCACATCGTATAGATTTGGTATGGTAAATATTTATATTTTTTTCTATAAAGTTGGTCAAATTTTAGGAAGTTTGACTTCAGTCAACCCTAATATGCGGAGTAAATAGAAACAGAGGAAGTATTAATTTTGACTCCGCAGCAATCTTTGGATTTATTTTTAGTACACCGTCTACATGAATACACATCCGTATTCCTCACTTCACAGAAAATAGAATCCCAGGACCTAGCCTGGCCTCAAATCTTTTCCGTGCGGGCTTAATAAAACTACTCAATTAATGATCCTCTCCCCAAAATCAACTACTACCTCCGTCTAGGTGAATAAATCATTCCTGTAGTTCTAGATCATCGATTTGAGGAATTAAATATGTGTTATATGTCATGAAAAGTGTATCACTAGATTTTTATACGGATGTAGTTTCTAAACATATATTTTTTGTCATATATAATACATATGTAGATAGTTAATTGTCGACCTAAAACTACGCGAATGACTTATGCACCGAGACGAATGTAGTAGTAGGAATTATAAAACTGTCAATATTACTTGCTTTTGTCCTTACTTGAAAGTCGGCGCAGAAGAACCAAAACGGCTACATGGAGCCCTTTTATCGAAACATTCAAAATCGCGTTTCAAAGTTTCAAAAAATCTAAAAAAATCCACATTGACATATGAATGTGTACTGCATATGTATAAACTTTCGCCTAAAAATACATTGATCCGTGAGCTACACAAAAAAAAAATCGTTGCTTTTGTATAGTGAACCGTGCATGCACTGTTCACTGTTTCCAATGTCAGCGATTTGTCTTCTTTGTGTAGCCTGCCATGTCAATGTATTTCGTCATAAATTTTCGCAAGCATGCAATATACATCCGTATGATATCCTAAAAAAATGTGTTTCGTCATGAATTTTCGCAAGCATGTAATATACATCCGTATGATATAAAATGTGTTTTGTCATGAATTTTCGCAAGCATGCAATATACATCCGTATGATATTTTAGATTTTTCTTTCAGAATTTTTGAAGCACTGAAACACTAGATTTGAATATTCCAAAAGAGCAAGCTCCATGTAGCTCAAGCACCAGAACGAATTTTTGAAATATGTTGTCATACAGCATGGCACAGATATATATTGGCAACTCCTGTCCATTTGAAAAAAAAAAAACAAATAAGATGTAGAAATCAAGATGAATGCTAGCTAGGATAGCCAAAGGATGCCATTTTCCCCTTCCCCGCGCCCCTCGTTGAGCGGTGGCCCCCACGTCCAGTCAAGCTAGCACTTCCCTCCCATCCTCATCCTCATCGTCGTCGAAGGAAATCGAACGGCAAAGCCCCGCGCGGCGAACGCCGACGATGGGGCTTTCCCCCTTGTGGTCGGCGATGCATAGGTAGGGTTTTGGGTGGGCCCCCGATCTCGAGCGGCGGCAGTCACGCAGGTTGGCGGTGGTGCGGGCGGCTCTTATGCTGTAGTGGTCAAATCCGGGGCGGCGGTGGTGCAGACCGACGTGGCGACGGCCATGGCTGGGTTCACAAGATCTGGCCTCCTCGACGATGATGGCGCGGAGCTCTTCTTCCATGGCGGGTCTATCAAGCTAGCAGTTTGCCCCCCCCCCCCTCCTCCTCTACAGGCTCGATTTTCGGCAGTTTTGACGGCCATGGCCGGGAAACGGACAGAGGCAACGCCTGCAGACGCCATCTCCTCCTTAGGTGTCGTCTTGTCCTTAATTGTACCCCGATCTGGGAAACCATAAGTTTGGTCCGCCTAGCCAACGGCGACGCTGCAGTGTCGTCCCCTCCTTGGAGGCGTCGCTTGGGTGCCTATGGTGTCTGCCGCAGCGGGAGCTGGTGTAGGTTGCTTCGCCTGTCTCGACAGCGGTGCTTGGGGCCACATGTTGCTATGATATGGTTGATGTTGTGGACATGAGGATTTGGGCCGCTATGGGTGGAGGGTGCGTTGATCTAGTCTGCGAATTTGGTCGTGCTTCCAAGGTGTCTGGCTACGGTTTGTGACGCAGTCATCGTGCTATGTTTTCTACCTCGTCACCATTCATGGCTTGGGTTTGAACAAGGCGAGTGGTGTGTCGTCTGTTGTTGTGGTGGTGTGGTTGATAACCTCTTGGTTTAGAGTTGTATGCGGAAGTTCCGGCTATCATGGATCTCCTTCTATGTTACTGATGCACATCTCTAGGGTATCCTTGAAAAAATAATGAATGCTAGCAAGAATTTAAGATTCCCAAATCGATGCTTGCTTAAGCTCTAGTTGCAGTGATACGCAAGCTTTTGCGTATTCATGGAAGAAAGGAAAAAAGAAAATTAAACTCCAGTTGCCAATAGTCCGCAAGAAAAGAAAATGAAATAAGCATTAGCACCGGAAATTTCAAAATTGCTTTCGCTTATACTCCCTCCGTTCCTAAATACTTGTCTTTCTAGAGATTTCAACAAGTGACTACATACGACGCAAAATGAATGAATCTACACTTTAAAATATGTCTACATACATCCGTATGTTGAGTCCATTTGAAATGCCTAGAAAGACAAGTATTTGGGAACGGAGGGAGTACATAATATTGCTCCTTGATTACCTCAAATTGCCTTACATTTTGTCCACTGGGCTAGGCTGACTGGCTGAAGAAGTGAAAACGATTCAACAGTAGGCATTGGGGCGTCCTAATGCACGAATGTCCATGGAATTTCTCGAATCTGGTTCAAGCACTGTCAAAGGGAAGCTAATGGATTGGCTCATTTTCTGGCCTCTCCTAGAGAGTTGGAAGAAATACTCTTATTTTCGTTGTTGTTTTGAATCTAATGCATTTTTTATGTTGGCTTATGATTTGAGGGATGCTTGGTGTGAATCTTGTCCAATTAGTGCTCTCTTGTGTTTTGTTCTTCTTGAAATCCCCCTCCAATCATGAGATCAGACGACCTACACGGTTTGCCCTGTATCACCTGTGACATGTATAGGGAGACAATGCGAGGAGCAGCGGCACCGATCAGCCTCCGGGAAGCTGGTGTCAATCCATAAACACTCCCTAACTCCAACTGAGAGCACTCAGCAATCTCATCCACAAAATTCGTGTAAATGTTTAGCTTAAGACCTTGCATTATAGGCGCCATACTGCACCACAAGCTCAACTCATCTCGGCCTTTGCAGGTGGCTTGGGTGTGCTTAAGGAGGTTTTGAAGGGGGCAGAGGATGCCCGGAGCGCATCAGATTCAGGCCGTCGGGTTTCCTGACTGGCTACTGAACCACGCACAAATCAGGAAGCCCGATTTTGCACCAAAAGAGAGCGACTGCTAATTTATTAGCAGTAGCTGATAATCGCCCAAACAGAATAATTAATCGACTGTATTCGACCATCCCGCACTATCTACTTCTGTATTCTGTCAATGACACCACTTCGACCATCCCGCACTATCTACTTCTCCCACCTTTCCAAATTACTCTTCATGGAATTTGAACTAACCACGACGAGTAATCTGAAACAGAGGGAGTACGTGTGACCGGTGATACATTTTGTCATATCAAAACCATATAACAGTGTAGTACAAACATCCAGTAGGTTTGCAACGAGCATTAGTTATGGTAAAGGGCGCTGGTAGTGGAAGAACCTACTCAATACAAGAGCACAACATAACCAAGCAAACGGGAGCTAATTTGTTCCTGTGACACCTAAATTGCATCGAATTTCAGAGCAAACACACAAATAACAAACCAAAACATAACCACCATTGGCAAACTCAATGGTACTGACAAGAAATAGGAAAAATTGAACAACGCATAGACATCACAACATTCCAGAATTCTTGTCATTATGTATTTCAAACATACATACCAATACCAACAGTGCATAAATAGGTGGGTGGGAGTACACCCCGAATTTTGTCGATCTGCTATGGATTGTGTGACAGCGCAAGAAATCAACGCCGCAGAAGCAGCAGGCAAACCACAACCCCTCGAATCAGGGAGGAGAAACAAGCAAGAGCGCAGTGTAACAAAGCAAACATTGTCTTTCAATGCAGATTTTGCACCTTAACACAACCAAATAAACAGCAGAACAAGACCTACAAACGCCCAGCCTGACCTATGATCTACTATTTGCACTGCAGGGGTGCAGGACTGGTTCTGGTTTCCGAAAGCCAGTTCAAAGAAACGCATGATTAGTTCAATCCTGTAAACCTACCTTAACTGAAAGACACTATCATAGCATCCTTGCAGAGCAAAGACACAATTTGAACACCAAAATATGTGTTTTATAAGAAAAGCAATGATCGACGGTTTTATATAGCAGCACTAAACAGAAATAGGAACAATTGTACAACACACTAAACCTTATCACAAACCTACAAGGCAACCACTCTATACCTATCACAAACCTAGAAGGCATGTACCACTACTGAACGTTATTGCTATGAGAGAACATCTGCTTAGCATAGACCAATTCCTTGCAAAGTGTTGGACGAACATGACAGTGGATACATATATATAATTAACAATAGGTAGATAGATAATAAATCACTAAATCAATCAATCATCGAGCAACAAGCATAAACTTCAAAGCTCAACAGTAATATATCGAATCACTTCAGATTAATAACGCTTCGATAACAGATCTTGTCCACCATACGCAGATCAAAACACCTCGAACTTAAGCCTTGAGTTCAAAACATTACTTGCCACAAGTAACAGATCTAATAAAACATATAAAGCATAATAGGGGTACGACGACGATGCGGAGGAACCTAGGCGCGGTTGCCACCACGGGGCCCGTTGAACGGCTGGCGGTAGGGGGCGGCGGAGGAGGTGACCTCGGGGGCGCGCTCGACGCCGGGGAGGTCGGCCATGCCGAGGGACGCCAGCATGTCCATGGTCTCCTTGTCGACGCGGATCTCGTCGACCTCGAGCGCCGACTTCTCCGGCACGAAGTCCATGCGGCGCTCACGCTCCTCCTCCTGCAGCTTGAGGGAGATGCCGCGCACGGGCCCGCGCTGGATGCGGCGCATCAGATGGGTGGTGAAGCCGGCCACCTTGTTGCGGAGGCGCTTCGACTGGAGGATGGAGACCTCCTCGAGCACCTTCTTGTTGGTGTGGAAGTCGAGGGTCATCCGAGAATAGTACTTCTCGATGACCTGGCGGGAGGTCTTCTTCACGGTCTTGGTGCGGACGCGACCCATGGCGGCGGCTGCTCCCTCTCCTTCTCCGGCGGCGGCGGCGGCAGGGCGCTGGTTGGTGCAGGGGGCGGCGGCGCGAGGGCTGGAGGGTTTGGGGGCGACGGGAGGCGAGGAACTTCTTATAATGTACCGGCCGCGTGGGTAGCTAGGGTTTCGGCGTGGAGGACGGATGCCAGCCGTTCGTATTGCGATGGGCGCACGAGATCGAGATTGCCTTAGTTGGGCTTCGCATTGTTCGGAAGCTCCCTTCTGTACTCATTTAGGTTGATTTAGGCCCATTAGAATAGAACTGGACTGAAATCTAATCAACACTACTTATTTCCCTTTCCCTAGGGCTGCAAACGAGACTACTAAAAATTCTATTTTCCTATAATATATATCAAAATTATTTAATATAATAATTATATTATATCGGTTTAAATTTGAGCGAGCCAGTGTTGGATCAAGATCAGTTTGTTTCTTGAGTTGAAATCGTATCAGGCTCTGTCTTATCAACACTTCCTATTTCCCCTTACCTAGGGCTGCAAATGCATTTCCTATTCGGCACATGTAGCACTGTTTACTTTGCACAGGGCGTCCGCGTCCTTTCAATAGGTTTTTAAGTTTGTCATCTCTTCTTACACCGGTTTGGGGGCGACGGGAGGGGAGGAACTTCTTATAATGATACAGGTTGCGTGGGTAGCTAGGGTTTTGGCGTGGGGAACGGATGCCAGCCGTTCATACTGCGATGGGCGCATGAGATCGAGATTGTCTTTTGTTGGGCTTCGCATTGTTCGCAAGCTCTCTTCTTTACTCATTTCGGTTGATTTAGGCCCATTGGAATAAAAGTGGACTGGAATCGTATCAGACCATGTCTAATTAACACTTCTTATTTCCCTTTCCCTAGGGCTGAGGCTCAGCAAACTTATACTAAAAGTTCTATTTTCGTACAATACCTATCATAATAATTTAATATAATTATATTATATCAGGTTATAATTGAGTGAGCCAGTGTTGGCTCAAGATCAATTCGTTTCTCGAGCTGAAATCATATCAGGCCTTATCTTACCAGCAACATTTCTTATTTCCCCCTACCTAGGGGTTGCAAATACATTTCCTATTAGGTGCATGTAGCATTGTTTACTTTGTATAGGGCGCCTACATCCCGTCACTAGGTTTTTAAGTGTGTCGGCCCATACTGGCATCTTGCGTTTTGGGAATCTTCTAGAATCCCGCCAAATTTTGGGGGTTAGTTTTTTTTTTGTTTGTTTGGAACCGAGTTTTCCTCGGGTTTTTTGGTTTTACTTTTTTGCTTGTTTATATATATATATTATTTACTTATGTATTTTCCAAATTTGTGGGGTTTCTTAAAAACTCAGGACATTTTTTAAATATGTAAACTTTAAAAAAAACCATGAACATTTTTTTAATCAATGATTTTTTTTCAAATTCGCATACTTTTCTTAATTTAGTGGAGTTTACCAAAAAAATAAAAAAAACCTTTTTTTACAAAAAAGTTGAATTGATGAACTTTTCAAAATTTCTTGAGCTTTTTCACATTTTTTAACCTTAAAAAACAAATTCGTGAACTTCTAAAAAAATCAATGGTTGTAGGTCAATCATCCGTAGTCAATGGTCAGTGTTCAAACTATCTATCATTGGTCACATGGTCTCGTGGGTCGTGGCCCATCTACCACACGCGTGAGCGCCATCAATCTTAACGAGCGTTATAAGCGCGGCATGGGAGGTCTCAAAAGAATCAGGTTCCAGCGAGTTGCTGTTCAAATTTATACTTAAATTTGATGAGATCAAACTGAGCGAAATTCAAGTTCGAGCTATAAAAAATTGCTCATGCTTAGTTTGTAATAATCTCGAGTCAATCTTGAGCTAGTTTTCAGCTAACTAACATGATTTAAAAAAATCTTACCCAACTTCTCTCACAAAATAGGCAACAACACAACATTAAAAAACCATTATGAAACAACATTTTCAATCGAAACGATGATCATATAAAAAAACAAGGCAGTTTGACTTATTCTCTTTGAACTACTAATACGTAGTAGCACAGTTTTTGCATGAACTTAAAAGGGAAGAAAACAAAGGTGTGTTTGCTATCAAACTTTGACAAAAAAATACTTAACACACAGTTGACCATGCATCATATTGAAGCCTAAATATTCTTCAGCTTAATTAGCGTCCATGTTTCGCTAGTAGAGAAAACTAAAAAATCGTGCACAACATATATGGTAATAAATTATTTTATGTGTGTGTGTGTGTCATATCAATCTAACTTAATTATATTATTTCAAGCTAAAATTCAGTGAGACAGTGTTGGCTCAAGATCAACTCGTTTCTCGATCGAGCTACTCGGCTCATTTCTTTCCGAGTCATGCCAAAAGATGAGTCCATCTTGAGCAACTCACATGTCTCGAGCTTTTCGACACCTTGGTTTTAAGAATACTACCCTTAACTATGAACTGCTCATACTTTACAAAGTCTGGCAAAATATTCTAGTAAATTAGCCAAAACCTGTGTATATTGGCGACATAAGAATTTTAGTTAGTTTCTCACGTGACCATCGCGATATGTCAGTCTTTTTATGTTAGTGTGATTGTCTACCAATAGTTTTTATTTGTGAGACAGTAACACGTGGCAAATCAGGCGGTTTTCAGGAAAAAAACGCAGGGAAAAAGCCAAACATGAGAGGGGGTTATCAAAACGGGATGGAAGAATTAGGGGAGGGTGTAGGTGTGAAGGTTAGACAAAGGAATGAGTGAAATACAGAACACTATACTTGTAACTAGGAGATAAATTATTAGAGAACATGCTTTTTTATCCAAGCAAATGACAAGGTAGTTGGTGAAAGTGCGTGATATCGACCGTAGGGTGGTGAATGGGTAATTTTAAACAAATTCTTTGAAGAATAACAGGACAAAGAAATACAAGATAGAAGGTAAACTAGGCTACACATGAAAATCACAATGAAGACAAAGTCATCAAGACATAATTGAGCATGCATACAAGGTAGTAGTACATGTAGAACAAGCGAACATATAGGCATACACACTATAAGTACTGCAAAATTGAAGACAAGACAGAACATGGCAGGAACTGAAGAAATTGACAAAGTTTTCAGGCAAAGTAGAGAGAGAGAGAGAGAGAGAGAGAGAGAGAGAGAGAGAGAGAGAGAGAGAGTCTTCAACACATGGTCACTGAAAGTATAGAGTTGAAGAAATAAAACCAGATTGTTTGATGAAGACAGTGGATTTTTTCGACCAGTTTCGTTGATGTGATAATTGCACGTCTTGTTGGAGAGGCTTGAGATTAAACTCATAAGACACTTAGTATTCAGCTTATTCTGCATGAGTTAAGATCACTTATACCTCGCCCCATCACTTGCGGTAAGTCTTCAAGGCGGACTTTCAAAACATTCGCAATCTCCTTCTATGGCACTCCACAAGTTCTTGTTGGATGCTCATAACATGACGCCTAACCATCCGAAAGATAAAAGTCTTCAAAGGTAATAGGTTGTCGGATCACACATAACACATTCTTTAGTGATGCTCAATCACTTTGGCTTTGGGTGTTTGGGTTTTTCCTCACTTAAGATTCTCTCAAATTCGTTGGGTGTGGGTTGCTCTAGATGTCACTTGTCATGCTTTCACTTAGAACGGCCAGCCAACAAATGGTGGCCGAGGCGGCTATTTACAGCATGTGGGCACCCCAGGTTGAAAAGACTAGTAGGCCCTTTGGACATGACCATTGAGGGAGTCCTGGACTAGGGGGTGTCCGGACAGCCGGACTATCATCGTCAGCCGGACTCCAAGACTATGAAGATACAAGATTGAAGACTTCGTCCCGTGTCCGGATGGGACTTTCCTTGGCGTGGAAGGCAAGTTTGGCGATACGGATATGTAGATCTCCTACCATTGTAACCGACTCTGTGTAATCCTAGCCCTCTCCGGTGTCTATATAAACCGGAGGGTTTTAGTCCGTAGGACAACACAACCATTATGACAATCATACCATAGGCTAGCTTCTAGGGTTTAGCCTCCTTGATCTCGTGGTAGATCCACTCTTGTACTACCCATATCATCAATATCAATCAAGCGGGAGTAGGGTTTTACCTCCATCGAGAGGGCCCAACACAGGTAAAACATCGTGTCCCTTGTCCGCCGTTACCATCCGCCTAGACGCACAGTTCGGGACCCCTACCCGAGATCTCGGTTTGACACCGACATTGGTGCTTTCATTGAGAGTTCCTCGTCGCCGTCACGATGGGCTTGATGGCTTCTTCAATCAATAACGACGCCGTCGGTGAGACTTTCCTCCCGGACAGATCTTCGATTCGGCGGCTTTGCACCGCGGGCCAATTCGCAGGCCATCCGGAGCAGATCGAAGCTACACCCCGGTCATCGATCGGGTTTGGAAGCCTAAACTTCACGGCCGACATCCGCGGAGACTTGATCTTCGATGGATTCGAGCCACAACCGAGCGTGCCGCAGCATCACGATGGGCATGATTTAGCTCTGCTGCGGATAGTGCCACGAGGCCGCACATGAGTCCGCCTCGACCCATAGTTCGGAGCGCACGCGCAGATTGAGGATAGGTGGTCGGACACCGCCTCGTGGCTAACTTCTCTGGCGATGGAGCCGAATACCGACCATGTCCATTATAAAGCTCGCGACTCCGAGGCGCCGGACTCCTTGCCGGACTCCAAACCTCCTACGCCCCTGCCAATCGAATCCGATTGGGCGCCGATCATGGAGTTCACCACCGCGGACATCTTTCAGCACTCACCCTTTGGCGACATCCTGAATTCGCTAAAGCATCTCTCGTTATCAAGAGAGCCTGGCCGATCAAGGTCGGGGATGGTTGGGATGCGGACGATGAAGAAATTCAAAGCCCACCCACCACCCACTTTATAGCAAGTGTCGACGATCTAACCGACACGCTAGACTACGACTCCGAAGACATCGACGGTATGGACGACGATGCCGGAGACTACCAAGAACCAGCGCTTACCAAGCACTGGAATGCCACCCCAACCATGATGTATATATGGTGGACACCCCAAAAGGAAGCGACAATGAGGACCAACGGGACGCGGCAAAGGATAATCCCGCCGACAAACAACCAAAACGACGACGCACACGCCGCCCTAAGTCCCGCCTCGACAAAAACAGCACTCCTAATGACCCAGCAATAGAGCAGGGCAAACCAGTGGACGACGAACATGCAACCAAGCAACCGTCCGAACAGGACGAATCGGATAATCAATCCATGCCCGGCGAAAACAACAGTCCAGACAACCTCACGCCGGACACACCACGAGAGCATAAGAACCTTCACAAAAGACTCGTCACCACTGCAAGAAGTCTAAAGAAGGAAAAACGGAAGCTCAAAACAGCGGAAGACATACTCAGAATGAAGTGGAGCAAAGTACTCAAGACCGCGGACAAATATGGCAATGGCCACCAAACAAAGAGCTACCCAAGCGCAAGCTGCCGCTCGATTGACGAGGAGGCCATAGAGCCCCTACAACAAAAAGCAAAGAGGCCGCTGGCGGATAGACGACCAGATGATGAGCCAAAGCGACAAGCGGCGCCGCACACAAGACGACACATGACCATCATAAAACAGATGGCCCGGTCAGGTCCATTTATGGGCCAAAAAAGAGGGCCCCAGGAAGGAGCACAACACACCGCATGTTCGAAGATAACGGCACGCCTAAATACAGGGGAGCCGCACACCCACTATGTTTCACCGATGAGGTGCTGGATCATGAATTTCCAGCGGGATTCAAACCCGTAAATATAGAGGCATACGACGGAACAATAGACCTTGGAGTCTGGATTGAGGATTACATCCTCCACATACACATGGCCAGAGGAGATGATCTCCACGCCATAAAATATCTACCCCTCAAGCTCAAAGGGCCAGCTCGGCATTGGCTCAAAAGCCTCCCAGAAAATACTATTGGAAGTTGGGAAGAGCTCGAGGGCGCGTTTAGAGCAAATTTTCAAGGGACTTATGTCCGCCCTCCGGATGCGATTTATTTAAGTCACATAACTCAACAGCCCGGAGAGTCGGCCAAGCAAATTCAGAATGTGCTCCTTACCAAAAGAACCAAATAGTCGATTGTCCGGACGCCAAGCCTTAGCAGCTTTTAAACATAATGTCCGAGACGAATGGCTCGCCAGACACCTCGGCCAAGAGAAGCCGAGAACGATGGCCGCGCTAACAAGCCTCATGACCCGCTTTTGCGCGGGGGAAGATAGCTGGCTAGCAAGATGCAGCACCAACGACCCGAGTACATCCGAGATCAGAGATGGAAACGGAAAATCACGGCGCAGAAAGGATCAACGCCGAATAAAGAAAAAAGCCCAAAGAACACGGCGGTCAACGCCGGATTCAAAAGCTCGCGGCCGAACAACAAAACACTGCCTCTTAAGGACAACAGTGACGAGCTATCCAACTTAAACAAAATTTTGGATTGGATATGTCAAATCCACAGTACTTCCGGAAGGCCTGCAAACCACACCCATCGAGATTGTTGGGTTTTCAAACAGTCCGGCCGACTCAACGCCGAACACAAGGGGCTCGACATGCCAAGCGAGGATGATGACGAACCCCACCAGCAGAGCGCCGGAAAACAAAAGACTTTCCCACAAGAAGTCAAAACAGTAAACTCACTTCATGTGATAATACGGAGAAACAATGCGGCACCCACCGAAGTAAGTGTCGCATGGTCCACCCCAGCGGAACATCGAGATTGGATGTCAAAACCAATCACTTTCGACCACCTGGACTATTCCAGAAGTATGCGGAACGCAGGATGGACTGCTCTGATATTGGGTCCTATAATCAACGGACTACAATTTACACAAGTCCTGATGGACGGCGGCAGCGATTTAAACCTGCTATATCCGAACACAATCCGCAAGTTGGGGATAGACCTTACCAAAATTCAGCTCTGTTCCTAACATAGCCCTTGAAAGTGCATAGCCACCTTTCAATAGGGTACATCCAACCATACTGTACTGGACCTCTAAGTAGTGCCTCATCAGGTAGATGAACAGCCAAATGCACCATCACATCAAAGAAGGCTGGAGGATATATCTTCTCAAGGTCGCATAGGATAGTTGGTATCTTGTCTCTAAGATGCTCCAAAGCATCTATCCCGATATTTCTATGCAGAGTTCCTCAAGAATTGTCCCAACTCGCAACTACTCAGATAAGTCGTATGCCCAATCCTCTAAGGATAACAGTAAAACCCTTTGAAGTAGAACGTGTCACATGAGTTTTCAACCCTTGTACCTTGTTTCCATCTCACCGACTCTCCTTTCGTGGTTGGAAGCAAATCCATGTGGGAATCTCACACGTGATGGGACCTCATGAAATTCTTTTCTTTTACCTTGTCCAAGACGTACACAACTGGTGCCACATCTCGTGGTTTACCTTCATCTTGCACCTGCAAATCCTTTCTGATACCCAGGTGTGTCAAATCAATCCTAGATTTTAAGGTATCTTTCGTCTTGCCTTCAATGTTAAGAAGTGTGCCAATAATGCTGTCACATATATTTTTCTTGATGTGCATCACATCAAGATTATGCCGCAGATCCAAATCTTTCCAATACTCCAAGTCCCACAAAGTGGACCTGCGGGTAAACAATAATCTCTCTTCTACCGTGCCATGCTTCCTTTTCCCGCTACCATTACCAGGATGGTTTCCTGGTGTAATATGCCTGACCTTCTCTAATTCCACTTGCAACTCATCGGCGGTGAGCCTCTTTGGCGCATCACGATTTTCATGCTTTGCATTGAACACATGTCTTCGGTATTTTCTAGGATGCGGCTTGTCCTTGGCAAGGAAACGACGGTGTCCAATGTAACAGATCTTGCTAAGGATTGCGTATGACAGCGGATTCCTGTCATAGCGAACACATGCATTGTAACCATGTGTCGTTCGCCCTGACATAGTGCCCAAAGCCGGATAATCATGGATGCACCAAATTACAACAAAGACGCAGAAAGAAATCACCGGTGGTGGGCTGCTATATAGGTCTCGAGTGAGAACACCCTTCCATAGTCTGTTGAAGTTCCTCCACAAGAGGCTCCATGAACAAATCAAAATCCTTTCCGGACTTTTTGGACCTAGGATGAGCAAGGCCATCATGTAGTTTGATTCTTTGGTGCGTACATTTGGAGGCATGTTGTAAGGATAACAAGCACCGCCACATGCTATATGTGGCGCTCTGGTGGCCAAATGGGTTAAATCCATCCAAGCTAAGCCAAGTCTAATGTTTCTCGGGTCAACAAACTCTTTGTGTTTATCATTGAAGCTTTTCCACTCACTACCATGAGATGGATGGCTCATTACATTCGATCTCTGTACTCTGGTTCCTAGAATGCCACAAGACATCCTCTCTTGTTAGCATCATGAAACAACCTCTGCAATCTTGGTGTAATTGGAAAATGTCTCACAACATTATGAGGAACCCTCTTCACAAAGATCGCCATCTTTCCATCTTGATGATTTGCATTTCGGCATTCACTTAAGTTGGCATAATCCTTCCGAATGTAACACAATTATTCTTACAAACATGGATCATATCATATCCAATTCCAACCGCACAAAGGAAATTCTTCATTTTATCAGAGGTGTGTGGCAGCTCGAGACGATCTGGGAAAGATTTGCGAAAGCAGCCAACATCGCATCGAATGATTTGTTGGTCATCCGCCAGATGTCTCCACGAAGAAAGATGACCATAGCTGAGAATATTGACAGCTTATTTCACGGGTGACAACAATGTTGCATTGTTCCAACATGCGGGCCCACCGTTTTTCTTCTGCAGTGAAAGTTCACGGAATGCACGAGCATTTCGTAGCATTGTTTCAATGTTGGTCAAACTCATGGCTCCGCCACCACCACCTCCTCCTCCTCTTCCACCGAGCATCGAGCGTGATCAAGATGGTGATCTCATCGCTTCCACGTAGTCAATAACATTGACGCTCACAGCTTCACCATGATGAACCCACCTAGTATATGTGAGCGACATCCCATACAAGTGTAGATGATTTTGCACAGTTGCACGGGTCTTGTAACTGAATTCATACAAGCTGCTACAGGCAGAGCACATCGATTTCGACCACCGTACTCAGCTCGATAAAGTTCATGAAGTTTTCAACCCCCTCGACATATGCAGCAGAGAATCTTCGAGCAGAAGTTATCCAAGTCCTATCCATCTGTTAGACATACAAATTAGTTCTTCTACTAGATATTACAGGAAAAACATATATGCTTTTTTATGAAGTCCAGAAAAAAAAATACCTAGGTCGATGTCTAAAGCTATGGCAGGATATTTGGACGAGCAGATCTAAGTAACAAAATATATGTAAAGCTAATTCAGCAAACAGATTTGTGTGCTAAATTATGGCAAGCTGTTTCAGCAGTCAATGAGGCCGAGCACACAGCCATCAAACTATCGAAGGCCATCGCAGCAACAAAGATCGAGTATAAAATGGTGTAGAGCTATTTCATCTAACAGATTGGCTACTAGACCATGGCAATCTACGTCACAATAAATATATGGCAGGATATTTTAGCAACTAATCGGCCTTGGCATGCCATCTTAGCTAAGTAGATTGAGTGCAGAACAGGGCAAGGAAGCTTCTTAAGCAGAGCATATTGACAGTAAACTACTTCGGCAAATAGTGAGATTAACAACGTCTATCTGCTAACATTCAGCGCTACACCAACATGAACGGGGCCTCAGTCTAGAATGCGCGTACCGTGGGAGAAGCTGACCGCCGTGTGTCTCCACACGAATGTCGCCAGTGGTGGTGGCGTTGACCGCCGTGCGCCTCCCCAAGAATGTAGCTAGAGGTGGCGGCGCGGCTAGAGGACGGCAATCTATGAGAGCATCCTGTGGGAGCGAGAGGATCGCCGTGTGTCCCCTCGACGAACCGCGACGCTGACGTATCGGTGCGGCGGCGAGGGCGGCTTTGGCGGAGCGAATGGAGTGGAGGGGGGACGGGGGGGGGGGAATATTTGGCCGAAGGGCGGTTGAATCGAATTTGGGGGGAATTTTTGTGTGTGGGGGGGGGGGGAGTTTGGCGCATGGTCGGTTTCTCCAAGTGCAGTCCCACGTGTCAGTGAAGAGGCAAGCCGAAGCGCATTCCGTTTGCGTGAGCCGTGTGCAGGACCGAACGTGTGTGGGGTGAAATGCGACCGCGACAGGAGTGCTGTGAGTGTACCGCCTTTTTTACATTTAAACTAGGTGCGTCGCCCCCTAAAAACATATGTTGCTTCGCGTGATCCATCGATACTACTACTAGTAATCCGGTAATCCCGACTAAAACGGCGCGGCCGGGTCTTTTCCCGCGCGATATGCTGGGAGGTTGGCTTAGTTGGGTTTTTTAGATTTGTCTCGGTTCAATAAAAAGCGAGTTGGTGATGATGGTGTGCTGTCATCCTGCAATATAGGCCGTCCGATCTATATCTAACGGATAGGAAGGAAACTATGACAATTTACCGCCTCCTCTCCACCTTTGCGTATAAGGCTTTCCTCGCTCATCCTTTTCTCCCACAAGATCTTGATCTTCCGTGCAACGCACGGGCATCTTACTAGTACTCCTACATTATGTATATTATTGTGAAAGTTCATATACACCGGCCGAGATTAATGCAAACACGGCAGATTTTCATTACATTTCGAACTTTTATAGGACAGAAAAATAAAAGAAACCCGACCATAAACCTATTCTACGGCAGCGACCGACGTCCTCCATCTGCGATCTCTATGTACGGGGGCGGGGTTCAAGACCCGTGAAGTGAAGGTGCGGTCTCCGGTGAGGAAGAGTAGAACACGGGATACAGACCGGCCAGTTGGCACACCATGCCCCGCCGCCTCAAATGCCCTACTCATCCTCGGAGGAGTCCCCGACCTCGGTGGTGCCGGACGTTGGACAGCGGCAAGTAGGACGCGTGGCTGACGGTGCTCCCTCATCGGCCGCCAGCGTGGCCACCGCTTGTGCGGTCGCGTCCGCGTCCGGCTATGCTGCTATTGCGTCGCAAGAGGCAACTTGAGCGAGGGCGGCGACCTCGAGCTTCATCCCCGAAGACAAGCTCTCCCGTAGAGAGTTCGCACTTGCGGTTATGGCGGATGTGGTGCCAGGTAGGAGGACGATGCACTATGGTGTGGAGGTTAGCTGGGCGTTGCCGCTTTAAGTAGCGCATTCCGGTGAGGCCAAGCGTCCGGGTGCGTCATTAAGTCGCCGGAGTTGGTTCCTCGGGCACCGAGCCTCTTAACAACGACATACGAACGAACGACATGAATGCGGGCAGCTGGCACCAGCTGGGAACGCACCGCACGACGGCGCGAGGGACGAGGGTTTGGTGTGCCAGGGTAGTCAGCTGCGGTCGTGGCAACGTTGGAGATGCCCTTTGCTCAAATGCGATCCCCGCATGTCATTGAAAAAGCAAGATGACCCGGCATGGTCTCAGGTCCAGAGGATGCAGTTGGCCGTGCTACACCACTCCGCGGACGCGTCGCGGCTCCCTGTGCATTCTCGACGAGCCGGGTGTTGGGGTGTGTTTGGATTGTGGCCAAAGTGCACCTTACCAAAATTTTGGTCATGACCCAAAGATTGGTCTTTGTTTGGATGGTTGCCATTTCTTTGGCATGCCAATGAACTCTAGCCAACTCTAATTCATTTTTCTTGCCAATGTCGGCCAAATCATGGGCAACCAATACCTAAACCAAAATTTTGGCTACCCAATGCTTTGATGGGGCAACCTTGGGCAAAAACCAAACATACCGTTGGTCGTGCCATAACACTAACGCCACCCTCGGCACACTGAAACCGGCCATGTCTATCAACGATATGAGTGTGTCGCTCACCGCGATCGCCGTGTACAGAGGCGGTGCTGGAGCTGCGCCCCGTTGTTGGCCCCAACGACCCACATGAACGGTTGTCGGTGGCGAGGAGGTCGTGGGCCAGCTCCTCCATTGGACTAGTCTGTGCTACGTCGTCCCGACGGGTGTGCCACACATGTCGGTTTCCCTGTTTTCCCGGCCATATTCGAGCGTCAGTGCTCCGCGTTGCGCATTAGTCCTTTCACTATGTAGGCCAAGCGAGACAACTTATTGTTTACTTGAGCCGTTCAAGTGTAGTCATGTGGCATTTGCTTATTTCTCATTCCTCTCCAACCCTCTTCTCCATCGATCATGTCGCCCTCCAGTCGAGTCCATCCTCCCGCATGCCTCATTTGAACATTCCGCCAAGTACCATTCGCATGTACCCACCCTAGTCCTCTTTCAATAGATCTCCGGACCCCGAGATGAAATCGAGAGGGAACAAGTGGGGGCACATGATACCTAAGGCGGATTCAAAATTTTGAACCGGTGATTATAGCATCCGCAAATCATATAAAAAGGGTATTCAATGTTCATTTCGTTTTTGAACGTACAATATACTCCCTCCTACCGTTTCTAATTTACATATAAGTTTTCTGTGTAGTCAAATTATCTCTACTATGATAAAAAAAGGTATCAACATTCAACAACGCCCAATCAAAATTGTTATATTCGTACGTACTCCTAGATTTGTACTCAAGATGGTTTCCAATTTGACTATTACCAAGATTAATAGTACTCCTTTCACATAGGTGAGTAAGTCATCTTAGGCTGTGCACCGTGACCAAGGAGGAGGGGAAAACGAGAGACATTAATGTTTATTTGCTAATTAATAGTATTGCATGCAATGAACTAACCACTGCATGTCATGTTTGATAGTCTCAGGTCATTAAAAGCATGCACACCCTCATCTCTTATTGGTTCATATGTCAAGAAACAAGAAATGAGGTAGAAGTTAATGCACCGCGCCTATGTGTTTTGGGATTATTTGATTTTCGTAAGATGACTTACACACCTAGACGGAGGGAGTACATGAGATGTATAATGTGAAAATTATATCATTGGAAACTCCTTTCACATACGAAATTGACCATATGCTTTGTGTAAGTTGCATGTCATATATTATTACTCTAACATTTGGTCAAAGTTAGCCTCGAAAAACGCATTAGACCCTGTATGCTTTGTGTAAGTTGCATGTCATATATTACTAGTATTACTCTAACATTTGTGTAAGTTGCATGTCATATATTATTACTCTAACATTTGGTCAAAGTAGTATAGTGGAAGTGGATCCTCTGACGTAGGTATCCCTGCCTTACCCTCCCTTTCGGTCACTTCTCATGGACCCCATGCTTGCTAGGCCCCGCATGTCAGTTACTCAATGGGTTCGGCCACGTCAGGGGATCCTCATCCGTAGTATACTCCCTCTGTTTTTATTTACTCCACATAAAACGGAGGGAGTGGTGGTATAATAAATGACGCGTGTGGGGGAGGGGGAGGGACGTCAGTTTGCTCTCAACTGCGGTCCCACAAGCGAGCAAAAATGCAAGACGAAGCGCGTTCCATTCGGTGAGCGACGTGGAGGGTCCAGCGTGCCGGGCTGCAACGCGAACGCGACAAGAGCGATGTACAGTCAAAACCGATTGACCGGTCGTCACTGGAACCACTATTCACACCAGAACCTTCGCTGCTCGGCCTATGTCAGCCACTGCCCTAAAACCACACGAAATCTCCAACGCATTCCCCCACCTTTCGATCCCTTAGCCCGCATCAAGCGTCCCCTAGTTCGCCGGAAAGCCATGGTGCGCTACAAGATCACTTACTACAAGATGCTGATGCCGGAGCGCCGCGCAGAAATCGCGGCGGCGGTCGGCGCCACAGACCTCCATTCCCAAGCTCGCTCTGCGGCGGGCCAATCCTCGAGTTCTCTGGAGCCAAGCTACAAGGAGGAGGAAGCCGATCCAATGTTCAATGCGGAGGTCGCGGCGCAGAAGGTCCAGCGATGGGTATGAGACGATGGACGTCGACTTCGCGCCGGCGTCCGAGTCCCCCATGGTGCAGGCGGACCAGCGGTTCAACATGGCGATACTAAAGGAGGACCGGGAGGCAGAGGCTCAACTCGACGCGGAGCGCGCGCATGCCACTGCCATCGAGGCTCTCCTGCAGGCGGAACCGGATGTCGTGGATGTGAACCGGGTGGCGGAGGCTCAACTTGAGGCGGAGCGCGCGGATGCCACTGCCATCGAGGCCCCACTGCAGGCGGAACCGGACGTCCTGGACATGAACCGGGCGGTAGAGGCTCGACTCGATGCACAGCGCGTGGATGCCGCTCTCATCGACGCCCTCCTACAGGCGGAACCGGAAGTCCTGGACTTGAACTAGGCAGTGGAGGCTCGACTCGACGCGGAGCACGCGGATGCCGCTCTCATCGACGCCCTCCTGCAGGCGGAACCGGAAGTCCTGGACTTGAACCGGGCGGCGGAGGCTCTACTCGGCGCGCAGAGCGCGGATGCTGCTGCCATCGAGGCCCTCCTGCAGGCGGAACCGGACGTCCTCGACTTGAACCGAGCTGTGCTCTCGTCTGTGCAGAGCGCCCGCATGCTCTGCTTGAACGAGTAGCTGGAGGCCGAGGACAACCACGGTGCGGAGACACACGTCGGCAGCGATGGCTGGTTCGCGCCGGCAACCAAAAACGACAAGGTCGTCTCTTTCCGCGAGCAGTGATAGTTTTTCTTTATGTTGTTGTTTTTATGGATCTTTTGTTGTGTAAAAACATACTATTTGTTATGCAAGTCGCCTGACTTGGGTCAGTCTACCATTTCAGGCGGTTGGATGAATATCCTACGTCTCCTAACCCTTCTTTCCTTCTTCCACACTCTTCTTCTTCCCCAATGCACCACCGCGACGGGCCGCACGGATACTCCGCTTGGATAAACATACTCTATGAGCGAAAATTATGTGTCGGCGATAGGATGGCTGAGTTTGGTTTGTTCACATGCGACAAAGATGTGTCGATGAGGGTGCATTCCTTGGTTGGGTTTGCGGCGTGCGTGAGCGATCGGTGTGGGTGCGGTGTGACCGCATGGCGTCTGAGGAGCGACCGTGTGAGGTGCGGTGCGATCATGCGACAGTCGTCGCAAGTGTACCTCCTTCTCATTTTGAAAACTTTAGGCAAGCTTGGCAAAAATGTGTGGCGAAGTTTGGCAATGCAAGGCCTAGACCCAAAAAGGACTAGTAAAATGCCCGCGCGTTGCTACGGGCTATACTGTATATAAATGAATCAGACAAATTATTGATATTGAAGCTTACTTCTCTCTCATACACCAACCTCAAGGTCGATGGCAGGTTCCCGCGATCTAGTGTAGCAACATAAAAACTCCACCCCATGACACACTCTTATGTTTTCTGTCTTGACCCTCCCTTCCGCTCGGTTTTCGCCAGTAGTGAGACATTTCTTCTTTGGAGCCCTCTCCTTTAAAACGGGATGGCGCCCACCTCACCTTCGCCATCGCGGCCTCTCTCCTTCACATCATACTTCCCCAAGAAGGGATTGCATTTAGACGTCGAAAAAAATCGATGGTGAGGGAGTCATGGAGGAGGGGTAGAGAATGAACCGGTGAAAGCCAAAAAACTCACAGACAATGTTCGCTCCGCCTGGGTCACAGATGAGTCCCCCTGGTAGAGGAGTTTGGGGAGAAGAGGACGGCGACGTGAGGACACGTCGGGAGGATCGCAAGGAAGGCACGCTGGTAGAGGAGATCAGGGAGAAGAGGACGGCAGCGCAAGGACGTCGGGATTATCGCGAGGAGGGCAGGCGATGGGAGGATTGCGTTCACATACACGTTAATGGGCCAGCCCAATGCTGTGATGTGATGATGTCAAAGGTGGGCGAAAGATAGGAGTGGTGGGATGAGGTGGAGTGAGGCGAGACTACCAACTAAGACATTAGTAGTAGAGATTACTGAGAGTTTGTATAACATACATAATCCTTATGGAAAATGTTAGGCTGAATCTTTGAGTAAGTGAACTTGTAAACTCCATTGTAGACCATGCATACACATTATTCTCCAGAAGAACTGGTGCAGATTATTTGAAGGAGCTTGATATCCCATATCCCATAGTCCTCGTGTAGTCTTGCATTGAAAGATATAGGTATGTAAGACAGTTAGCTTGGAATGAAATAGATAATTAAATGGAAAAGAGAAGAACTGAAATGAGGTAGAACTTCCAGTAGGGTCACATTTCATTACTCAGACTAACCAAAAGTTTCAGAACCGAGTTCTTGGAGCTCTTTGTCTTTGAGGTCATCATTCTTTATAATCTAAAACGTGAACATTTGGCTGGTAAAGAACATTACGTGTTAAATATGACATGTTATAGCAAGCCTATTTTTTATCAGATGCATAATGCACATCACTTACTGAGGAAGATTTTAGCCTCTTCAACATAACAATCGGCATCCCTTGTCAAAGCTCACACCTAAATAACTGCACGTGTAATCATTCTACCCTTTGATTAATATTCTGAAAATAAGTACACAAAAGATAGGAGCTACTCATTCAAACTTCTGCCACAAGCTCGTTGATGGTCATGCCCCTTCAACATGTTCACACATAGTGCGTAAAAAATAATATTCCTCCAACCAGCCTATACAGAATGCCTCAAATTGGCATGATAAAACAAATCCAGATTGCATTATTCATTGACATGATAAAAAATGAAAACATCTCAAACCAATATGTATGTAGAACCTGAAATTATATCTTGTGTATCAAAACGACTATACAACCTTCCAAAAAGCGAAGGAGGACCATACATAATACAATACTCCTTTCCAGAACTTTACGTCACCCGCCTCCCAATGCATCCTGGTCATCTCCATGGCCTCAGGAGGCGCTTCACCTACAACAGAATTTCGAGATAGGAATCCTTCTTCACCTCTGACAAAATTTTGAGATCCCAACACTATCGGGCTAATACAAAGATCCATGAGAAGTGTGAATGCACCAACGTCTCCGAGTAGCAATGTACCCGGATCAGCTACCTGATTTTTAGATGGTGTAGCCGGCAAATCTTCAAATCTAGTCCCCAAGAAGAAAATCAAGAGCAGATCATGAAGTTAATATACTGAGCTTCTAGAAATCACACATTCACCTACATCCAAAATGAAGCCTCCACCGCCAAATGTCCCAAAGGCGTTATGTAAGGCAAATGAATGGATGATCAAATCAGTAAACACAATCTAGTATTTACCAAATGATTCAAGATCCTGCATGTTGGATCGGATCTCGAGAGCCTTTGCTTCATATTATGCTTTAGATCTCACCATGTAAGACGAAACCAACAACAAATAGAAATAGGCATGGGAAGAGAGGGTGGCGATCTTGGCGAAGACCTCGCAGACGCAGAGTCGCAGATCTTGGCGCCATAGCCCCGAACACCTCGCTGCTTATGATTGCTCCTGTTGATCGCCTTTCATGGCATGTATTAAAGATAAATGGTAGCTAACTGACACGGCCGCCGCCATCGCCGAGAGGAGGTTGAGTAGTCGGCCGTTTGCGTAGGTGAAAGCTGCTATGTCGCCCTTGATCCATCACCCGCCATCCAGATCGACCCATGCAATTGAGACAATCTCGGCGCGATCGAAGCGCACTTCATGGCAATGTCCGGATCCACCGCCCTCGTCTGCTTGACCCATCCACGTGAATCAACACGAGACGCACCGCTCGTTGTCGATGTCGACGAGCTATTTCATTGCGAGGTCAAGGGGACCACGGAAGGGCGCGACTTGGTGCTCGTGCTCGCGCTACTCGCTAGCGGCGTCAATCGAAGGGGCGGCTAGGGTTTGAACAGGGAGGAGGAGGCACGGCTTGCATGGATTTTTTTGTTGCTTGCGTGCATGGGTATGACGGTTTTGCTGGTTCTTTCGCCGGATCGCATGGGGGTGGGACCACGTAATTAAGAAGAACGAATCACGTTTGGGGTGGAACGTACGCAAGGAAAACCAACAGCGCATGGGAGGGAGGCTCGACGAAGGGTTCGACGATGTAAGACGGGAAACGGAATGCTGCGTTTCTTTTAGGTATTATTATATTATATTATATTAATTATTATTATTAGAGAATTAGAGATGAGATTAGAGATTATTTGTTTCCTGAAAATCTATTATTTGTTTCGTAAAGCAAATTGCATTAATGAGAGAGATCTGTTGATTTGGCTAAGGTAGGAAAGAATCTATTATTTGTTTGCTAAAACAAATTGCATTAATGGGAGAGATCCGTTGATTTGGCTAAGGTAGGAAAGAATCTATTATTTGTTTCCTAAAGAAAATTGCATTAATGAGAGAGATTTGTTGATTTGGCTAAGGTAGGAAATAATCTATTATTTGTTTGCTAAAGCAAATTGCATTAATGGGAGAGATCCGTTGATTTCGCTAAGGTAGAAATGAATCTATTATTTGTTTCCTAAAGCAAATTGCATTAATGAGAGAGATTCGTTGATTTGGCTAAGGTAGGAAAGTTAGATCCGTGATCTTTTGTCATTAGGAAAGTGTTGAAAATAAACCGTATCGGACTACCAACTCCTCCATTAGGTTTTTTTCGCTGGTTAATTTTCGTAGGTATTTTTTCGCTGAATTGTCTTGGGTGCGATCAGAGGTTAGGCCCTGGAATGCGTGAGGGCGGGCGGGGGCTTCGGTACGCGGTTTTTGCGGTTCATGGCGGCTCAGCGTGAAGTGGGACGAGGTACCAAAAAAAACCATGGGAGGTGGGACGAAAAAAACCCTGAAAGCGAGACTACCAACTGCTCCATTAGGAGTAGAGATAAGTACGTACGTACTAGGAGTACTAGTGTTAAAAAAGAAAGGCAGGGTTTTCCTTCGCGGGATTTAATCGATACAAATCCTCGTTTCATGTGTCAATTAATGTGTATTTTTTTCTCGAAAGACCAAAGAGCTAACCATCTCACTCCTCATCGCTTGATTAATGCAGCGCCATGCAAACGAACCTTCTCACTTCCGCATGCATGCAGGGGATATTAATGTCCTTGGTTGCTAACCCCATCAATTTTGCCTTGATTAGTGTTAGTGGCCCTTTGCAAATTGTAATTTTGATATACTGGCCTTGTGTACAAAAAAATGGAGGTAGTAACTATATTTGAATTCCTTGCCCATTGCGGTGACGTCGACGATTTTTTTTGTGGTTTGGCGAAGTGCGTCCGACGGAGAACACCATTGAGGGAGACCACGGTAAGTCGTTCGCAAGTGCCACCTGCAAGCCGAGACAACCGCCTTATTTGCATCCAGGAAGTCCTTTACTAGTACTACTACTAGGAGTACTAGTGCGTTGAGATGGTTTCTCGAAGAAGACGATGGAGAAGCGGAGTCAGCGAAGAGTGAAATGATGGTTGCTTCGTCCGTGCTTTGTGATTTGATGCCTCGCTGCTTTAGACTCTGTGCTCTATACTGTACTACATGCGTCCAAGCATGGGAGAAAGAGGAGAGACGTTGCATTTTTCTATTCCTTCAATCAATCAATCAGGCAGCTTCGGTTCCATGTTTTTGGCTTTGGCAACACCGTCCACAATGGTACCCATGATGCCAAAAGCTATTTTCACATTTGGCTACACATTGTGGATGCCCTTAACCGTACCACTTGGTTTTGCTCCCGTGTGCTATCTATACAAATCTCAATTATATTGATCTAAAAAATTATAGAATCAAAGATTAGTAAAAAGGAGGTGATTTTGCCGCGTGGATGGTGGGGGAGGTTTCTTATTTTCGGAGGACGTTGTCCTGGCGGTTTGCTAACATGCGGTCCCACATGTCAGTGCTTTACCAAGCTGAGCCGCGTCCCATGAGGCGTAAACAACGGCGAAGCAACACATGGTTAAGTTGAAGAAGATGAGGGAGAAGCGGATTCAAAGAACGAGTGAAATGATGGTTGCTTCGTCCCTCCAACTTCTTTTTAGCATTATTACTTCGTCCCTCCAACTTAATCTGCGGAAAGGTGCAGCTTTGTGATTTGACGCCTCATTGCTCATTACTATGCCGGCGCCATGACTGGGGTGCTTCACCCCGGCTGCTCTACACTGTATTCTAGTATGGCACGTGGACCCGGTAGCTTGATGTCCACATGTCGGCGAAAGGGACTAGAAGATTTATGAAAGCGAGCGCTCCACTCTTATGACGGAGGAGTAGACGACACGACAGCCCAGTGAACTGTCACTTGTACTGTATAGTACTATAGTTTTGCTGTTTCGCACGATCCATCGATACAAACCCTATTAAACAGGAAAGGGCGGGATTTTTCCCGCTGTAGATAATCTTGGCCATACATTTCAAAGGCAATTTTAATGTATGCAAACTGAATAATTATAAGTAACAATATGATATCTAGTAAAACTAAAAACCCATATGATTTATTGTGTTAGAGTGTAGTAGTAGTAGTGCTGTATTGCATAGTTGTTAGATGTAACATGCGAGAACGTGTAGAGATGTAGTTTTGGAGGGCCTACCAAGAGAAAAGCGTAATACGGCCACCGAACTTCAGAATAAGCTAATTACGGTCACTATATACGTTTTGTGGTGATTATATGGTCACTTGCTCACAGTTCATCATCGGATTGCACTCTGTTGACCGGCCAAATAGTCTACGTGGCGCCATGTTGACTAGTTAAATTGACCACGTTCCTTGTGGGTCCCACCTGTCAGTTCGCATAGGGAAAAGGTCAGATAAACACAAATTTACGCAGGCGCGACAAGGCTCCAACCCGTGCACGGGAATCACCTAGTTGTGTATGTGTCTGTCAGGGCCTGATGTGTGCGCATGCACATGTAGGTTGAGCACTTGAGCGTGAGAGTGTGTGTCGGTTGTGTGGTGTACTGGTGTGTGCATGCATGCGTGCGTGTGTGCGTGTGAGTGTTGCGTGCGTGCGTGGCTGCATGTGTACGTGTGAGTGTTGCGTGCATGCGTGGGTGCATGTGTTTGTGTGAGTGTTGCATGGATGGAGTTCGTGTGCATGGGTGCGTGTGTGTATAATCACCACACCAGCTCCTGTGTGTTAAAACAGACGGCTCAACATACTAATACAAGGCCACCTTGTCCGCTGTGCCCGCGGTCATGACTTCGAACCAGCGTCAAAATATTTTTTTGTCGTTTGTTTTCATTCTTACTAGCAAGATGCCCGTGTGTTGCACGTAACATCAAGATGCATTTGTATGACTTGTTAATCTTGTGAGAGAAAAGGATGAACGAGGGAAGGCCTTATTTGCAAGTGTGGAGAGGTGTGTGGGTACCTTTTTGCAAAATTGCCATAGTTTCTTTCCTATCCGTCAGATATAAATCGGACGGCCTATATTGCAGGATGGCAGGCACACCATCATCACCAACTCTGTTTTTTTATAAGAGTGTATTTTATGTATTTTATAATAGTGTAGATGTAGAGTAGATACAAGTTGACAGGTGGGCACGATGTTAGTGAGATAATGTGATGCAACACTAGAGGTGCCACGTGGAGGGTTTAACTAGTCAACTAGTCATGTCATGAGTAAATACAAAGTTGTACAGTGAGCCCGTGACTGTATAATAACCACTAAACATAAACGGTGACCATAATGAGTGGATTATGAAGTCCAATGTATGTATCGTGCTTTCGCTTAAAATACAATGATCGTCATTGCATATATCGTGAGAGAAAGATGAAACACGCGTGAATTTTCTGGGGGCTTACTTTTAGAGGACCTGGAGATAGTTTTGTGTGCATACGTGAAAGGGGCGTAAGGGGGGTATGCGATGGAGAGAGAGATGCTCTTCGTTTCTCTTTATTATGACTAACTTTTTATATAGTATAAAAATATACAAATTCACAAAGTCTTGGAATAAATATCATTGGGGCACAATGCAATGCAAATTAGCGTTAGACTCCTCCATATAACTTTGTAATGTTGTATATATGTAGAAACTCTAAAATAATTTTTTGGCCACACTTTATTCAAAAGGAATGTTGTATGCGAAATAAACGTGAAGAGATGGCTTTTTAGATCAATGGGGTACGTGATGTAACATGTATGAATGTGTAGTTGATGCATTTGGCGGGGCCTAGAGAGGTATGTGTGTGTATTACGTATTCGAGAGAGGCATGGATAGAGGGGCCGACTGGGGTGGGAGAGATAGCACGAGAAATGAGAGTGGTCTAGAGAGAGACGAATATGACACCATGACAAGAGATTCCATTCCCTTGAGTGTGTATATGCAAGGGGGGAGGGAATAGAGGCACCAGGAGAAATTTTCTGTGTGTGTGGTGTTTGTGTTGGTATGTGTGGGTGTGAGAAGATAATGAGACGTGGGGGCAGAGGGTGTGTCACCGCGTGAGGTCCGGTGGGTTGAGGTGAGGGCCCTTCGTTCGGTTCCGTCCTGCGCCACATTGGTCGGCCCATGACACATTTAGGAAGACCCATGGATGACTAGTCGTACAAGACAAAGATAGCAGAATTGTGAAGGACTCTGTGTCCACTGACAAAGTCGGCTAGGATTTGTAACCCTAGGTTCTCGGACTAAGGTAACCCCTTTATCTCTGATATTACTATTCATCTAACCTAACTTTAAGGGGCATCCTCCAGAATGCTCTGCTAGAATCATACTCGTCGATTAGGAAGAGAGGTGTGAGATAATGCGTGAGAGACAGGCATAAAGATAATGTGCGTACATGAGACACGTAGGCAGGTCCATGTATATAGAAAGGGTCGATGAGGATTGTGCGTGTGTATGTTTGCGAGAGGAAGAGTGCTTGTGATAAAGGTTAGTGAAAACAGTTGTAAATGGTTACGAGAGGGAGAGAGGGTTATATCTAGAGCATGCGTGTGAGAAAGACACCTCGGGAGAGAGTGTGTGAGCATGTGTGAGAGACCACCAATGGAGAGTGAAACTACACGTAAAAGACTGCTCTACACATTGATTAAAGATATAAATTGTATCCAAATATTAGGATGGGATCATGATATTTGCAATTCACGCAAGGAGCAGTCATTGATCCATCAGACATCTAGATTCTATCGAATTTGAGCATGTCTATGTTATTATTCGACACAATTGATCCACATAGTTAGTATTTTGAACTCCAGACAATGCATCGCTTTAGCAATCGAATATAAACGCGAGTATAGTTCATGTTGTGTGTGTAAAGCACATTATACATACGAAAGTTACACAATGGACATTTATAAATAGCTACCTATGAACTAGCATGCATTTGAATTCAACCTAAGGTGGTTTAAAAAAGTCGAATTCAACGTGAAGTCCATTCAATTATTTGAATTTGATATCATGGCATTTGTAAACCATACCTAAACTATGGGGGTACCAATCTTTGCTCTGATTTTGTACATAATAGCATATGTAGTCGTGTACAAAATAGATTCAAATTTAGCTCCTCCATTCCAAAATAATCATAGTTATAGGATTTTCAAGTGTCAAAATTTCAAAAGGAAGCGGATAATTTAATGAGGTTTTCAAACATACAAGATCAAATATAACATTGTCTATTTAGGTCAATCCTCATAGTTCAAGAGTACTCTTAACGTGAATGCTTGTGTTTCAAAATTTCAAACGAAGCGCCAAAAGAGCCTCTACTCGCCCGAAACCGCGTGAGACCAATGTTTGGTAGTACAAGGAAATTACTTTTCTAATAACTCCGACCTGTGAAACCTACCGGCCCGACGTCCAAAGGTCAAAACCGGGGTAGGTTTGTAGCTTCATCTAGACGCCACGCAACCGCCTCCAAAAAACATTCATACACAATGGCCGCCTAAGCACACATGCGCGCGGCCGAAATCGCTCCCGCCCACTATTTGGGACACCTGGGATTAACATCTTACCCAAGACCCGCAGTAGGTCCAAAATTTAGGGCAAAGTTTGTACTTTCCCCAAATTTCAAACAAGCGCGTCCCATCTTCTGTTCAAAAAAGCCAAAAGCAAGCGCGTCCCAGACCGAAACATGGTTCCCCCCCACCCGTCCGATTCCCCATTCATACTCCGTGGGCGGCAAAACTACCTCTCCACCAGCCGCGAAACCCGGCGTCCTTCGTCCGCCACCCCATCCCACCCATCAACCGCCGCCCTCCTCCATCACGCAGGAGTCGATACCCCGACGTCGTCGTCCACCGCAACCTCAACCGCAACGCCCTCCATAGCTAGTAGTTGAAGCCGAGGCCGAGCCGTCTGTACCCGAGCCAGTTCAACCACGCCGTCCTGCGCCTCACCGCTACCGCTCCAACTTCACCACCCTCCACTGCACCGGAGCTGTTCCTGCTACACCGTCCTTCGCCGACTCGGATCTGCTTCCCCTCCACCAACATACGGCCACGGCAACACAGTCAACAATTTGGCCATGGGTTTGTCCAAGCCTGCACCCTCTAGAACACCGGTTTCCCCGGTAAAAACAAGAAGATCGGCGCGACATGTGGAGGTGACCACACCGGCAACCGAAGAAGGTACTCCTCTTCCCTTATTCGTGCAAATCTTACGTCTCTGCTTGCACGGTATTCATCACACAGAAGACACTAGTTGACTGCTTCCTCTTGATACTAGATGTTCCTAGTAACTCGCGATGCACAAGGTTTCTCCTCATATACTATTTCACCTTAGCTAGAGGTCCATCGCCCCCCTGAATTTCAATTTCTGGCCAGTTGATTCCCAATTAATGGAAGCATTCCGCGCTAGTACGACTATTACGCTGGGGAAGCAGCGCCTTGGTGTTTATCTTAGGGGCGTGTGCGGCCTAGAGCTACTAGCGCCCGATCTAGAGGTCGGCCGGGATTAAAGGGATGGCTTGGGGGCGCTGGCAAGCACGGCGGTGGTGTGAGGTCGATGGGAGGGCGGGGCGGCGGAGGCACAAGTCTGGGCCGGTGGTCGCTGGCGGTTCGAGAAAGATCGTCAACAGTGACTGGCGGGAGGTAGACGAAGGCCATCTGCCCGTTCCTTATAGATCAGACGGTTCATTAAAAAAAAATCGACTGACCTATTTATTTTCAGTCAACTGTTATCTTAGATATGACCACATGTGGTGGTGTGTTGGAGGAGTACCTGCATTTCCTATGCTCATATATTACAAAATCATACGGAGTAGAATCTAATTTTGTTTGCCATGCAATGTTGTAGAGCTATCATATGTCTCCTGTCATTTATTTTTCAGCCACCTGCTATCTACTACTTTTACAGTGCACTAGTTCTGCACACACTTCATCTATACTCTCACTATTGTGTTTTTATGCAAGGGTATTTCAGAGTCTGCCGAAAGCGAAGCAAAAAAAGAAAAGAGACAAGTCGTGTCAGCTTTCTACGCGGCTAGGAGCGACACATTACAACGCTTTAAAGGGTGTAGTGTCAGCAGATGGAGACGGTAAACGTTGCTCTGGAGTTGATGACCTTGCTCGCAATGAACCACCATCCCAGGTGCTTGCTTTAACTTCGCGGTGTCATATGTGGTTGCATGTTCCATATGGTGTCTAGCTCGTATTCGAAAGGCCGAAGTCGGTCTTTATTAAGATAAGGAAAGATATTTTTTACATGAACCACCATCCCGTGAGCACCAGAAGACAAATAGCTAGTCAGGGCACTGGCCGAGCCAGTGACAAGCCCAGCAAAGACATGCATCACATGGAATCCAACTAAAAAGCCGCGATGGTGGCGAAGCAGCCCGCCTCCCACCAGGCTCTTAGGTTCTAGATGATCATGTTCACCACTCCAGCCGGATGTCTAGCTTGTATTGCTTCCAATTTGGTTAAATTGCATCTGCTTAGCTTACACATTATACCTTTGAATATGACATGCCTTTCTGTTTTTGGTACATACTAGTACATCTGTGTATTAACCATGTTCTTACATCAAACTAATGTTCTTGTGTATCCCTCATCAATCACTTATGACGAGGCAAGCAGGCAAGGGGACTACTCCTCATTTAAAGAATGCAGCGTCAGCCTCCCGACACGATTCTCAAGAAACAGAAATGCTAGATGAAGATAGTGAACGTAGCTCTGTAGTTGATTACAACATTTCCCCTACACTAGCATTGCAGGTGCTTGCTCTAACTTGGCAGCGTGACATGTGGTTGCATGTTACATATGGTGTCTAGATTGTAATTCTTCCAATCTGTTTAAACTGCATGTGCTAGTCTGCTTAGCTTATACTCCTGTAAATGTGACATTATACCTGTTAATGTGACATGCCTTCCTGTATTTAGTACATAGTACATCTGTCTATTAAGCATGTCCTTACATAAAACTATTGTTTTTATGTATCCCGCATCAATCAATATGACGAGACACCTTTAGTATACGCAGTGCGATATTAGTTGCATCTTTCATATGATTTATAGCATGCGCTGCTTCTAATTTGTTGAAATTCCATTTATGATGGGACACTTTTAACTTGGCAGAGTCATATTGGTTGCATCTTTCATGTGGTGTCTAGCTTGCATTACTTCTTATTTGCTGGAATGGTTTACGCTTAGTTTACACAAGCAGTTGTGAACATGCCATGCCGTCTGTTTTTCATACATATTCCATCCTGGTATCATGTGTTTGCCTTACATCAAAGTAGTGATTGTCGAGATCATGCATGAATGAGTTACGAAGAGAATTTTATTGCTTTTTGTTGTCGGTTTTACTTGACAATTCAAAATCAATAAAGCGAAGGAAGTTAGCAAGGCAATGGATAAAGGTGCTCCTTCCAAGCGGAGGGCCTCTCTGCTTTCTACTCCTCCACATCCCCAAGATGATTTCCAAGACAACACATGCATAGACACTCAACAAAGCTGTGTTTATGATGAGCACGTCTCCCCTAGTGCAGCATCACTGGTGCTCCCTCTAACTTGGCACTGTTATATGTGGTTGCATGTTATGTGTGATGTCTAGCTTGTATTGCTTCTAATTTTGTTGAATTCCATCTGCTTACTTTACACATTATACTTGAATAAGACACGTGTTCCTGTTTCTAGAACATACAATATCTGTCTATCACACCATGTTCTTACATCAAATTACTACTGTTGTGTAACCTGCAACAATCACTTATCATAAGACACGTTTGACTTCGGAGTGTGATATAGGTTACATCTCACATTCTTTTCTAGCTTGTACTACTAATTTTTTGAAATGGCACTTATGACGAGACATTTTTAACTTGGTAGAGTGATATTCGTTGCATCTTTCATATGGTGTCTAGCTTTCATTGCTTCTAATTTGTTGAAATGCCTTCTCCTTAGTTTACACATCATAAGCTGTGAATATGCAATGGCACTAATGACGAGAGACCTCTAACATGGTAGTGTGATGTTGTTTGCATCTTGCATATGATTTATTTCTTGTACTGCTTCACATTTGTTTAAACGCCATTTATGCTGAGAACTGTTAACTTGGCCGAGCGATATTTGTAGCATATTTCATATGGTGTCTACCTTCCATTGCATTGCTTCTAATTTGGTGAAATGTATTCTTCTTAGTTTACACATCATAGTTCTGGTTATCTCTTCCGTCCTGTTTTTCATACATATTACATCCTCCTATCATGTGGTTGTCTAACATCAAAGTTCAGTTCGTCTGCATCACGCATCAATTTGTTCTTAAGAACTAAATTGTTATTCGTTTTTATTGTTGGCTTGACTTAACATGGCACAGAGAAAGAGGAAGAAACACAGAATGGCAGGGAATGAGAAGCGGATGAATCCTGCAGATTCTGCTGGTACTGATGGTACAATAGAAGGTGAAAGTCCAGCGGAAAATTCTACAAACACGACATCCCATGCTACACGAGCTACAAAAAAAGCCAAACAGAAACAAATAGCTGCCACCAAACAAGCAGAGATATCCCTAGTTCTTGCAACACCTACCACAGTACTACCAGCTGCACGACATACTCATGCGTAAACTGAGCTAGCAACACGTTCCCAAGCTCCCTTGCCACATGACACTACTTCCCAAGCACTCTTGACACAAGATGAGTTGGCAATATCTGATGAACCTTGTGAGCTTCAACAACAAGAAGGTAGTTCTTTGAGTCAAGTTCTGATTGCATGCTTCTTTATATGTAGTCTCACGGTTTGATGTACACTAACACTTCCTATGTTTGTTGTTGGACTAGCACCTAGGCGCAAGAGGAAACAAACATCAGGGATAATGCTCGATAGGTTAACTAAATCTAGAGGAGGAAGAATGGAGATCCGTTTTGAGGCAGGTTTAAAAAGGCCACGTGATGCTACAGAGTCAGCCAAGTTAGTATCAGAGGCAGCGGTTGCCGTTAGGTGTCATGTACGTATCCTCCCAACATGGATTCAGTACAAGAATGACAAAGACGAAACCCAGTTCAACACCTTCCTCGACCATTTATCTGTAAGTATGGTTATGTATGGAAACTAGTAATATCGTCTTGCTCATCCCATACTTTCTAGGTTCTTGATAATGAGACTCCCATAATTTTCAACAGATGAGGTTCAAGTTGGATAGCCAAGATGGTGCAACCAGACAAGCTTGCACCCATGTTTTCAAGTCTGCTCTGCGACAGTATCGGTATAACTTGAAGAAAACTCACTTTGAAGGCAAGGCTAACAGTGAACTTTCCCAAACATCTCGAGTGGAAAATATATCGGATGAAGACTGGAGGGGCCTTGTTAAACACTAGTCTGATCCGAAGTATCAGGTACATTATATATATGTGATCAGATCACATGTTGAAGTCCTATTGGCGCATGTGCCACACAAATCTATCTTCTTGTAGGTGAACTGTTCAAAGAACAAGGCCAACCGTACGAAAGTGAAATTCCAATAGACGACAGGATCTCGTAGCTATATTGCACACTGCGAGACTCTTGTAATTAGCTGCTGGTTCACTCTTTTCGCTGTACCATATTATCAGATCTATATTGACTTGTTCGAAATGCAGAGGAAAGCCCGCAAGGACCAAAAAGTACATGAACCAAATGCTGTGGAAGTCTTCAAGGACTGTCACACCAGCAAGAAGAAGGGCATGACTACACCAGTTAAAGCCGCTGTTGTAAGTCCTTAATCCTCATGCATTTTAACTACTACTTACTCTGACTTGTGCCTTGAACTGCATGGTTTGCAGCCAATGTCTATTACTCTTTTCAATTTTATACACAATTGTCTTAGCGTATCATTGCACCTTACAAGGTTTAAAAGGGAGGAGTGATGTTCCTTTGGTCTTGACCCATAATCTAGTTCCGTGCTGGACTTGCCCACACAATGTTACAATTGCCTGTTTGTCTGTTCTCAGTTGTTTTGTGATATGAATGATGTCATACTATGCTTACCGTATTATAAACTTCGTCTCTTTATCCTTAGCCCTCAATACAATGTGAAGAAATAGACATTACATTAGCGATGGTACATGGTCATATGTTTGGAACCTGGTTTTATTATGTACTTTGCAATAAAATGCAACTAATATTTTACATGGGTTCACCAGAATAAGTTCTGTATATAGACCAAAGCTATTTTGTTTGGTTTTGCTGCCTCCTTAGTATCTTCCGTTCTGGTACTACTAATGTAAAACCTCAACTTTTCAGCGAGCTATGGAAAAAATGGTGGAACCGCCACCTTCTGAAGGTGGCGAGGCAACTATAACCACAATGTCAGCTCTTGCTCAAGTGGGTCGATGACTGCCCACTAACGATTGCCAAAAGCATGTTCCTCGTATCTTGGGTTGGTTGTTAAGGCAATATCGTCCAAACTGCCTCATGATCAAGATATGCAAGCTCAAAGCAATGTTGTATCTGCACTCCAGACACAAGTCCATTCCCTAACAGAGGCCCTTTGTGAAACAAGGAGAAACATTGCTCAATGTCGTCAAGATATGCATGGTTTTGAAACCAGACTATCAGACATTTGCTATGTTGTTCAGGAGCCTAGGGAAATGAATGCGAGGTTATGGTGCTCCATCGGACAATCTGACATGAAAACGTAATATCGGTCAAATGAACCGAGCTTCAACTTACGGTGGTGCATTTATCTCGCTAGATCTTAAGTTTTATGCCAACCTTCCTTTTGTTATATAGTTGTAATTTGTTTTGGTGCGATACAAAATTTATTCTTAACGTGCAGCCACCGATGAAGAAAACAACAAGCCATTTTTGTATAATGTAGGGTGTTCCCTATATTTGCACTTTGTGGCGATCTTTGATGCCGAGTGGATGTAATCTGTGTAATCGCTTTAATAGCCTAGCGTTAGTTTCGCATTATTTATTTCCTAGTCTTCTTTTCCTGGTTTGCTAGTGGCGCAACTACCCATGGGCCATATACTGAGCCATAGGATCCATGGGTCTCCTACGGGCCGTCGATAAATGGGCTCATGTCGGTGGGCCTCGGTAGTCGATAAATGGGCTCAGAATCGGTGGGCCTCGGGCCGTCGGATAAATGGGTCTACATGGGCGTGTCGGGCGTAATTGGTATCGGCCCGGCCGCGGTAACGATGCGTTAATAGGCCGTGGGACTGCAAAGCTTAATTACATCACGGGCATAACGGGTAGTTAATGGGCTAGAATATAGGGCCGGCCGGCGAAATGGGCGAAGTCTTGCCATGGGCGAATTGCCCCATTAGGGTAACAGGCTAGTAACGGGCCGACTCTTGCCATGGGCCGAATTTGGCCCATTTGGGGAACATGCCAGTAAAGGGCCGACTCTTGCCATGGCCGAATTTGGCCCATTAGGGGAACATGCCAATAACGGGCCGGAAGTAATCGAGGGCCAAAAAGGAGCCCAAGAATGTATGGGCCATCAATAGGCCGAAAGCTAACACGGGCTGGAAACGGCCCATGTAAATCACGGGCCGTTACCGGGTACAAAGAAAATTACTGTTCATTATGGGCTAGAGTCACCGCCTGTAAAGGGCCAAAAGATACGAAGGCCTCATATGGGCCCAAAGACGTCGTGGGCCATAGATGGGTTGAAAGTGAAATGGGCTGGTGTTATATTTGACGGCCCACATGACGTTGTTGGGCCGATTTCCTTTAGTGCCTAATGGGCCGTGAGTTAAAGGGCCGTAAAATGGGCTATTTGCGAAAAGACCGTTAACAGGCTTTTCACGGGCCAGCCCGTTAACTTTTGACCAAGTCAAACAGGCCGGCTTTGTAAGCTAAACGGGCCAGTGGTGGGCCGTGGCACGTGTCGACATATCATAGGCGCCTATCTGACCCACTGACGAGCTAACACGTGTTTCGTCCGGCCAATAAGAATTTTACACGTGGACATTTCCCATTGGTCGGGGCTGTTAACGGGTTATCGGATCCAAAACCCGACCCGATAGCTTAACGGTGTTCCGTTACGGTGGATGCCACGTGTTGGTCACCCTTGACGAAAGCACTTCTATGACGCGCGATTTATCATCATGGAAGTGGACACTTCCGTGATGATAATTTTGGTAATGTCATGGAACACTTCTACGACAGCACATGTATGACTACCTTGATTCTGTCATAAATTTGTCATGGATGTACATGCATGACAAAAAACGCGACCTACTATGACAAACACGTATCATCATGGAAGTGTATTTTTTTGTAGTGATGTGCAATAGTAGGTTGAGAAAAACGGTTCGCATAATGACCGGGCCGCGGCGTGATGTCACGCTATGGAAAATTGTTAGCATATTAGATTTGTGGAATATTGTGCTCTCTACGGTGGTATGTCGAAATTGTTTTGCAGGGCCGGACATGATCCTTGTGTTCAAAATCTTCTATGGAGTATTCGGAGAAGGAACCCGCCTTGCAATGCCGAAGACAATCTGCGCGCCGGACTCATCGTCCTTGAAGCCTGGTTCAGGGGCTACTGAGGGAGTCCTGGATTAGGGGGTCCTCGGACAGCCGGACTATGTACTTGTGCCGGACTGTTGGACTATAAAGATACAAGATTAAAGACTTTATCCCGTGTCCGGGTGGGACTCTCCTTTGCATGGAAGGCAAGCTTGGCAATTCAGATATGTAGATCTCCTTCTCTGTAACCGACTCTGTGTAACCCTAGCCCCCTCCGGTGTCTATATAAACCGAAGGGTTTAGTCCGTAGGATGACAAAATTCATAATCATAGGCTAGCTTCTAGGGTTTAGCCTCTATGATCTCATGGTAGATCAACTCTTGTAATACTCATATCATCAAGATCAATCAAGTAGGAAGTAGGGTATTACCTCCATCGACAGGGCCCGAACCTGGGTAAACATTGTTTCCCCCACCTCCTGTTACCATTAGCCTTAGACGCACAGTTTGGGACCCCCTACCCGAGATCCGCCGGTTTTGACACCGACACCCACCTTTTGGAAATCCTACGAATCCAAGAGGCCCTAGCTTTTTTATAAAAACTAATTGATTTTGAATAAGATGAACTATAAGAATTAAAAAAGGTCTACATGAGGCATATATGACTCAGAGCTTACATGCTATAGTGTGGTATTTATTCATAATTTGGTTGCAAAATCTGATGCGTGCAATGCACGTGTACCTTACTAGTACTTGGAGTATGTGCAAAACACGTAAATTAGAATTCCAATGGCATGCTACACAGTGTCTCTCTTATAGTTCATGAAGCCACGTGGCACATGTGGAGGCGTTGTCGCAACCTCCTTCTGTGGATTGATCACAGCGACGTGCTGCTGGTTCCAAAAGAATGTACTCGTCCTCCCTGAGCCATATTGTCGGTACATGCATGAAGCGAAGATGTGAACGCACGCCACGCACGCACTCATTCCCTCGCACGCACACGCGGGTACACGGGCGGACACAATTTTGTACCAAGATCCACCCCATGTGATAATTTGACGCGTGTAAAGTCGTTCACTTCATTGATGGTCAATTAGTATAGCGCATGCAAATTGAGTGGACGTGAGGGCGGAAGAAAGACATTACTACTCCACTGCGCGCATGCGAGTAGTTAAATCATGGGTTGCTAGTAGTACTTCCATTGGTCTCCTTCGTATTTTGTGCCAATTTTTGACAGTAACATAAATGTTACTCATCATTGTGGCTAGTCTTCGAAAGCCTGCTCACACCTACTAGTACATACCAAACCTGAACGTGTTCCCACTATGCAGGTATTAGTACTAGTGCTAGTACTTAGGTTATAAAAAGGGGAACTACCTAACCGAAAATTACTCTACCTTTCCTCCTCATAAGTGCTTCTTCTTCGTCCATCCTTGCCATGGCCGGTGAGCAGAGCTCTAGGTCAAGAACTACTCGTAACAAGGGAGCGACAACAAAGGCTGCGGAAAAAAAGAGGGCTCGCCGCCACGCAGAGACCTCGAATGATCTCTCACGGGCATGCGATGGCTCCCAGGAGCGCCCTAGCCGCGGAGGCGAACATGCCGAGCCGGAGGCGCTGGAGTCGTTATCCCTCGACGACATGCCCGATCAGCTCAATAAGCACCTCAAAAGCAGAAGGAGTTCATCCACGGCTTGGTGGAGCTACTGAAGGAGAGCCTCGACGACATGCCCGCTGATCTCAATAAGCAGGGGGAGTTGACCGCCGACTTGGTGATGCTGCTGAAGAAGAGCATTGCCTCGGAGAAGAAGGCGATCGGCGAAATCCCGCAACTTCAGGAGGACAAGGCGAAGCTCTGCCACGAGCTCGACCTGTTGAAGGAAAAGAACACCGGCTAGAAGAAGCTGCAAGAGAATAGTAGTTCCTCGATGAAGATGTTGCAGGCCCTCGTCATGGAACAGAAGGAGGAGTTGGCGAAGCTCCACATCGAGCACCCAGCTGCTGTCAAGGTACGTAATGCGTCCGTGGAACAGATGATAAAATAAAAGTGTAGACGCTGCACCATGCGGTTCCTAGTAGCACATGTATAGTAAGTAGTGTACTGGTGTAATACTACTCAGAGCACTACTGTAGTAAACTTTGCGCTTGGCTCTTCACCTCTTCGGGAAGTCGAACAATGATGGTACTAGTACAATTTATGCTTTTGGCAATCTGACACCGAATTAACTATTGCACGTCGACCGCCTGAGCGAGGGAGAGATTGCATTAGTCAAAAATTTCTCCTTTGTCCTGCGAGTCACCGCATGCAAGCTTCTCCTTGTTCTGCAAGTTGACGGGACACAACAAAGTAATGCTACTCCATACTTCCGGTCAATGTGGATTAATTTGAAACAAGATAAATACAATGGCTGTCACTGTATATTTGTAAAAATACGGTCAGTGGACTTCATATACGCTCATTGTGGGCAATACATTTTCCGGTGTTTATACGGTCACTAGCTCACCCTAGTTGAGTATGTGTGTGCATGCAAGTGTAGGTTGAGCACTTGAGCATGACCATATATGTTCCGTCGTGTGCTCGGACATGCATGCATTAGGGCGTGACGTGCGTTTTTGCGTGCATGTGTATGTGTGACTATTGCATGCATGCACGAGGTTGTAGTCCCTCACATTCACATGTTCATACGTCAATGCTTTGTCAAAATGTTGCATGCAAGGTTTAATCATTCTTTGTTCACGCATGCATTCCGGATATTAATACGTTGGTAAAGACAACTTCTTGAGGAAAACGAGCCCGTGAATTGAGTACAAAGGGGACAAATAAACTAGGATAGAGGGAGTACTAGTAGTGAACCTGAAGGAGGGAGAGTAACAAAATTCCTCTATGCGCATCCTGTCTATGTGTCATGCAAGAAAATAGAGATAAGTACAAGTGAGACTCGGGAACGGTCATAGACGTAGGGGGAGTACGTGCAGGGGCCACTCAGGAGCAGTCAAATCACACAGTAAGTTAGTCAGACAAGCAACCATCATTTCAGTCTTCACTGACACGTATGCAATATAAAAAGGTTGATGTGGAGAGAAAAAAAAACTGCTCCACAATACATACACCAGCAGGAGCCTAAGCTACAAGCCTACTTGCTTGGGCTGCTTTCTTCACAAGCATAGAACAATGGTGGCCACGTCGCTGGTCATAGATCCGGCTTGATCCCGCTGCCGGGGGAAGAGGACGATGTTCTGCATAGACACGGTGGACAGTGGTGAGGAAGAAAACCCACTGTCGGCGCATGCCGACCGGGGGTCCCCGTGATATGGGCTGATGCCGCCTCCCACCGGCCTTCTAGCTACACCCGGACGTCCCAGGTACAACTTCCTTTTGGAGCCGGCTTGCTCCACTGTCGCAGCTCCCCACGTAGCTCCATCCCCATGTGGCTCTTTATCTACTTCTATCAGCTTCTATTTGTGATGAGTTTATGTCTCATTAACTAGTGCCACTACTATTATTATAATCACACTTCTTCAATATCTTTGCCAACAAGGATGCTCAACTCAATTTTAGTGGAACTACACAAAAGCATCATATGATCCAAGGGTGCGAGGCTTCTTTCCTTCGACAGGTTCTACCTAGCCAGGAAATTAAATCTTATTTAGGGTTTAGGGTTTAAGTCGTAGAGACCCCATCAGTAGTTTTTTTGTGTACACACTCTCACAACTTTTTTCTTTAGTTGTGAAGTAAATATTGGCTATGATCTGTGAATCATTGAGATGCATCAGCATGCGTGTTAGTTTTCCTTTGTATTTGATGGAATGTTGTAACGGGGTAAGCTTGGAGTCAGGATACATACATGAAACAAAATCTAAGAAAGCTTCGTACTCCCTCCGGTCCATTTTTGTATGCGTATAAGACTACTCATAGTGGGGAGTATCATATACTAGTATCATGCATAAATTACATAGGGGACTAATAAACCAAGACGAAGGTAGTATGTGAGAGTGTATGGTGGGTCATGTGGTAAAATGTAGTAGTACTTTCTTGTAGCCCATTACTATACATGTTGCGTATTACATTGGCTATAGATGACATGGCAACATGTTAGCCATCAACCGGCTATATTATTAACCATGCTAAAGGCATGCTTGGCACACACACACCGAGAGAGAGAGAGAGAGAGAGAGAGAGAGAGAGAGAGAGAGAGAGAGAGAGAGAGAGAGAGTCGTGTCGCATGCATGCAAAACAGAGAGAGAGAGAGATAGCTGCATGCAGTTAGATCTAGTGAGCCTGCATCCAGAGAGATGGAGAGAGGAGTACTTTGTATGCGCGTAACTACCCAGCATTTCCTCAAAAGCAAATCCAGGGGCAACATAGTCTATACACTCTAGTGTATAGTAATTTTTTCTTGGCATGCGGGTTGTCCAAGGAATATGGTGTTACTGGGAGGTGGGCCATGTAATCACTGGGCTGCCGTGTTTCGTACTCCACTGGTGTAAGAGAGGAGAAAGTTAGTTTTATCACTGAATAAATAAATAAGAGTGCAGACACTCTACGACGCTCTACCGCCGCAGTAATAGTGACCAATGGGCCATCAAATCACATAGACCCTGTAGTTAGTTGGACGCAAGAAGCAAACCATCACTCTTTGTTGAATCTGCTTCTCCCTCAGAGCAAGTACAATAGTGGGCTTATAGCCTTCTTACATGGCAATCTTGCCTATGTGGAAGAGAGAGGCATGAAATAGTAAGGGGAGTGGGCTCTCATGCAAGAGCCTGGCTATATGCGTGCACCAAGGCAGATGCAATAAATGTGAGGAAAGAGATAGAAAGAAGATGAGAAAAAGTACTAATCTTATAGCCAACCTTATAGCTAACCTTGTTGTGCTAGTGACTATATGTGTTGGCTATAGATGACATGGCAACATCTTATAGCCAGCAATTGGCTGTATTATTAACCATGGTCTCATGCAGTACTATATTCTTTTGGAAACCAACATTTTGTTTCGTTGGATCGCGTCATCGAGCAAAACCAGACGTCTATCACGTTTGTGTCTCACCCTCCTCCACCCCACACGGTTGCTCAGCATGCCACTCACCTCAAACCGAGTATAAGCAAACTTCCTCGCCTGCTTGTCGATGGATCGCGTCATGGAGTACTAGCACTACTGGAAGAGGGAGGGGGAGGACAGCTAGATGTAGCACGGACTCCCAAGAACTTTTTTACATGCATGTCATGGCCGGCCGTGGTGACGTTCTAACGCGGAGCAGTCGCGTGCACCGGGAAACAACGCGGGCGGCGCTCTCTCGGCCGGCGCACCGCTTCAATGTCGGCGCTAGTGAGAGGTCGCGTCTGCTCTGGCCGGGCATGAATGCGGCACTGACTGTTTTGGGAGGGAAGCACGCGCGGGTGATGAAGAGGGTTCGGTCAGGAGCGAGCGTGGCAGCAGTCCGGACACCCGCAAATGGGAGATGCTGGACGTACGCAAATATTGATGTGTAGTTAATAATGTAAATAATGTGCAAGTTGGATATGATTGGAGATGGAAATGGAGATGGAGATGGAGATGAAAGTAAGAATTTTAAGTAAACACGGATATGCATGTCTATGTGTGTGCGCGTGCACACACACACATAGTGACGACTCTCGCGACTACTCGTACACATCATAGATGTCTCTTTCTCCCTACACACACCCAAACTTAGTACTGCCTCATTTTGTTCCTAGGATAGGAATATCATAGGAGTGGGAAACAATATGAAGTGAGATAAATGGAGTACTACGTACAAGAAGAAATGTACACACACTCACTCTGCCTCCGACATACGTGCGAGTACACGATGGAGCGCATTTGTACACGAAGAGGCATCTTACGTACGTCATAATTTGACCCTTTAATTTGTCCACTTAATAATGGAGGGTCGGGGACCACACGTGAGCGATACAAACTGCGACCTGGAAGCGGGGGCGTGGTATTGATCGACTTTTCTTTCTTGGTACGTTTAAAAAGGATTTGTCCGTCGATTTCGTTTCTTTTTACCAGGAACACACGTATCTATTTAAAACCACTGCTATTGAGAGTTTTTTTACTCGCATCTCGCTCTCTCACCCTCTTCATATCTAAAAAGATGACAGTGTCCACTCTATCTCTCTTCTCACCGGTGGTCACAGATCCGGCTGGATCCCGTCCACTGCGGGAGATGAGGAGGTCCGGCGTTGACGTTGTCGCCGTCGGTGATGGAGGAAGCTGATCTGCACCGTCCTCTCTGAGCTAGCGCCGGCGCGATGAAGGCCCTCTGCGCCCTTGTTCGCTGTCGTTGTGTGGGCAGATCCCGCCCGCCCGCCTAAGCCACATCTCGCTCACCTGAGGTATAGCTTCTTTTGGATCTCATGCTTCATTGTACTCTTCATACGATTTTTCTTTTATACCACTACTCCCCAGCTCCCCATGTATAGTAGCTATGGTTCGTCGGCTGGTCCAACATCACCTTTTTTACTATTATAGAGGGAAGGCCACTCCAAAAGTTGTCCTGGTTTATCATTTATGCATCCGTGGAGGTATACATTTTTTTGACAAAAAGTACATGGTGGTTCTGTGGTCATTGTCCATATTCTCATATTGCTGTTGCTAATCTAAAACTATTACCGATAAAATGCAGCAATGCCGATATAGAGGCGTCGATAAATGCTTCTGTCCTGCTTTAGTTTTTTTGGTATCCTGCTCTAGTTCCCATCAAGATAATCATGATGCTTCTATTTTTTGGTGTACATTTCATTAATTCTTATTGACAATTAAGATGCCGTTGTTAATCTTGTTCCCCTGCTAAAACAAAGTAATGGCACTACTTAAATATTATTTTTTATATTTTTGCAAACAGGGATGCGTATCTCCATACTCGGGCATGTCTTCCTCAATTTTAGTGGAACAACACAAAATTGGATGGCCACTGTTGCTCAGCCTCACTATCCTCTGCAAGTGGTTCTTTCTTTCTTTCTCGAGCTTGATTACCAAGAAGAAACAAACCACAATGAGGATTATCAAACTTCATTGGTGCCTGACCCCAACTTGATGCCAAAATCGATGATGCATCACCATAATAACCTATCAATGCTCATGATTGCGTCTCATGGTTGTATCAGCTAGTGAAGCTGATCGATGTTCAATGAAGACGGGGTTGTCTTCCATCCGTGCTCTTTCCTTGTTACCACAAAGATGATATCCTTCATCAGTTCATCTTGGAGCAGACATTTACGTTGGTGCAATTTTATCACACAATTGGATATGAACCAAATGTTTCCTTGAAGAAGCATCAACGTTGGTACTAAGAGCAAAAGTTTTGTATTCATTTCTAAGCCTTCTCACAACTTTGTCTTCAACTACCCTATAATTTTATTTGTCCAGCTTTTAACTAAATATGTGGTCAAACTTTGCTTAAAAATATGGTGTCGACTAAAAACCTGGATGAAGTTAGTACCCCTCCATTTTTATGTACTCTGCATATTAGATTTGACTGAAGTCAAATTTTGTAAAGTTTGACCAAGTTTAGGCCGAACACAAAAAACCATAATTACTCAAACGGGGCAAACTGTACATACTCTCACACCTTTCCGGTAATTGAAACTAAAATTCTTTATTTGTACACACTCTCATACCTTTCTGATAATTTTGCGCGTGTGTGGTTGTTCACTTAACAGAGGGTAGTGTACATCACGTGAAGGACAAGAAGTGCGACCAGGACACGTGGATCGTTAGTTGATCTTAGTTTTCTTCACTAGTACGTTAAATAAAGAGTTTCGTTTCATACACAATTTAAAACGATCGTTATGGAGAGAAAAATGAAACCACTCCACTATATTAGTAGTATACACGAGTACTAAATAAGCTAGAGCCTCAGCGCTTGTTCGCTAGGGTTTGCACTCTTCACACACACACACATACACGCTGGAGGCTCAACATTCCTTTGCTAGGATTTGCTCTATTCACAGTCTCTCACCCTCTTCACCAGATCTAAACAAGACTGCGTTAGCATCTGTGTCTCTCTCCCCCTCACAGCTGGTGAAGGAGCCATCTGAATCTCGTCGCACCGGGAAGGGGAGGAGGTGCAGTGTTCACTCTGTTGCCTTCGACAAGGGAGGCAATCCACTGCCGGCTGCGCTGTTCTCTTTCCCCCAGTGCCTGTGCGGGAGGGCCTCCGACCCCTTCTTCCTTGCTGTCGTACATAGTGTAGGCAGATCTAGCATCCCGCCGCACGCCTAGCCACATCCCGACGACCCTAAGGAACTTTATTTGAAACCGTCATTGTTGTAGCTGCATGCGGATCTTTTTCGATTGTGTAGTTGAATCTAGGTCTTGGTTCAAAGAGGAAATAATAAGGGGGTGGTGTGGATCATGAATCTAGGACGTGGTTCAATGAGGAAAGGAGGGAGGGAAAGTAATATAGACTGGCTATCCAGCAGCTTTGTTGGTCGAAAAGGGAGAAAGGGAGTAACCTAGTACACGCATCTGTAAGGAATTGATCTCTTTGTTGAAAAAGGAAAGAAACTGGGGGGTCGGGTAGTTTGTCCAGAACTAGATTTGCTACCCTCACGTAGGAAAAAGGTTCAAAGAGAACAAATATGAGACCAACGCAGATATGCTGCTTGGCAACATACTCTACATCACCTGTTTATACGTGTGGACACACATGGTGCTGGCATATCCCATGTCCCATACAACTATTTTGCTGTTGTTAATCTAGGAATGCCGCTGGAAAATTGAAGCAATGACACTATTAAAAGTAAATTACATTTTAACGAATGTTATTTTAAGAGAATGTCTTTGTTAATATGAATCAATGCAACCATTTGTGAAATGCTACTGTCCTACTTTGTTTCCATCAAGATAAGGTAGATGCATCTTTTTGTGGCCATATGATTCATCCTCCTTTATGTGTTCGAAAGACCGAATTCGGGGCGCTATCCACGCCTGGGCCGGACAAAGCCGACTCCTCGCTCTAAGCGGCATAAGTCTTTAGGGACTCGAAAAACCTCTCGAGCAATGACGACTCTCGCCCTATCATGACGGTCGGTTTAGCTTTCTCCATCGAGGTGCTCAACCCAGCTCAACCGGGCACAATCGCGATGGTTCTCCCAGTGCTACCTTAGCGATATAACGGAACATAAGGTACCAAAACATGGGAGCCGGCAAACCCAACTATTGACCCAAGACATGATTCGAGCCGATGCATATAATGCTATAAGTTTGGGGTGCCGCACTTGTTAAAGTGTTCGGACTTATCACACCATATTTTGGGGTACTTAAGCCCTGGTGTATTTGGCGTACCAAAGCGTCATGGATACAACATGTCATAAGTGAACATATATGGATAAAAAAGGAATGCAATAATAGGCAAAAGCTGTGCATTGTTTATTAAAAAAAGCTGCGTAAAAGCGAGCGATACAAATAGTGCGATAAGCAAGGGGCGAGACTATTTGACATGTCGCCCTCCGGAGCATCTTTGCGGGATGATATGTAAAACAAGTATACTTCTTGTTATAGAGACCACCAGACACTCGGCGTAGCTTTACGCTTCCTGGTGTTGCATCGTGTATTCGGCGATTCTCTTGCGGACATGGCTTATTGAGAAAGGAATCCTAAAAGTAAGAAAAAAGAAGAATGACACAATTGGGGCCCCAGTGCGGTTGAGCCGCGTGCTGGCTGCTGCCGTGGTCGTGCCCTCCCTATGCCCATGGTATTTCCACAGCGTAATTATGTACGCATAGTACAGGTTTCAAATTCGCGAGGGCTGGGGTTGGGGCCGCATTACTCTGGCGATGCTCGGGCGTGCAGGCGGTCTTGTTATGAGGTTACTCGGTATGCGCTTGACGGTGTCCGGCCACTTAATAGCCGGACTCAAGAATTGCCTTAAGAGGCTGCTTTGTTCTTCCGCCGCGAGAGCCGCTGTATGCTCCTCCGTTCAGAGAGAGCGTTCAGTGTTTTCGTTAACCGTAATGACTCCTCGAGGGCCTGGCATCTTGAGCTTGAGGTATGCGTAGTGCAGCACCGCATTGAACTTTGCAAATGCGGTTCGTCCGAGAAGTGCATGATAGCCGCTGCGGAACGGGACTATGTCGAAGATTAACTCCTTGCTTTGGAAGTTATCCGGGGATCCGAAGACCACTTCAAGTGTAATTGAGCCTGTACAGTTGGCCTCTACACCTGGTATCACGCCTTTGAAGGTCGTCTTTGTGGGTTTAATCCTTGAGGGGTCTATGCCCATCTTGCGCACCGTATCCTGATAAACAAGGTTCAGGCTGCTGCCACCGTCCATCAGGACTTTAGTGAGGTGAAATCCATTGACGATTGGGTCTAGAACCAATGCGGCGAGTCTGCCATGGCGGATGCTAGTGGGGTGGTCCCTTCGATCAAAAGTGATCGGGCAGGAGGACCACGGATTGAACTTTGGGGCGACTGGCTCCATCGCATATACGTCCCTGAGTGCACGCTTCCGCTTCCTTTTGGGTATGTGGGTTGCGTATATCATGTTCACCGTCCGCACTTGTGGGGGGAAACCCTTCTATCCTCTATTGTTCGGCGGCCGGGTCTCCTCCTCGTCATCGCTATGTAGCCCCTTGTCATTGTTTTCGGTAGTTAACTTGCCTGCCTGCTTGAACACCCAACAATCCCTGTTGGTGTGATTGGCTGGCTTTCCGGGGGTGCCGTGTATCTGGCACGAGCGATCGAGTATTCGGTCCAAATTAGACAGGCCCGGAGTATTTCTTTTGAATGGCTTTTTCCGCTGACCGGGTTTAGAGCCTCTGAATCCGGCATTGACTGCCGTATCCTCAGTATTGTCGCCATTAATGCGGTGCTTGTGCTTGTTGCGATGCGACCTGCCGTTGCTGTCCTTGGTATCCGAACTACCAGTGTTTTTGGTCAGGTTGTTACTGCGAGCTAGCCAGCTGTCCTCCCCCGCGCAAAAGCGGGTCATGAGTGATGTGAGGGCTGCCATGGATTTCGGCTTTTCCTATCCTAGGTGCCGGGCAAGCCACTCATCGTGGATGTTATGTTTGAAGGCTGCAAGGGCCTCTGCATCCGGACAGTCGACGATTTGATTTTTCTTGGTTAAGAACCGTGTCCAGAATTGTCTGGCTGATTCATCTGGCTGCTAAATTATGTGGCTTAGGTCATCAGCGTCTGGTGGTCGCACATATGTGCCCTGGAAGTTATCAAGGAATGCGGCTTCCAGGTCTTCCCAACAACCAATTGATTCTGCTGGCAAGCTGTTGAGCCAATGCCGAGTTGGTCCTTTAAGCTTGAGTGGGAGGTATTTGATGGCGTGTAGATCATCACCGCGGGCCATGTGGATGTGAAGGAGATAGTCCTCGATCCAAACCGCAGGATCTGTTGTGCCGTTGTATGATTCAATGTTTACGGGTTTGAAACCCTCGTGGATTTGACGATCCTTTACTTCGTCTTTGAAGCATAGGGGGTGTGCGGCGCCTCTGTATTGCGCTATATCACGACGCAGCTCAAATGAGCTTTGCCTACTTTGTTCGGCCCGGCCGGAATTGCTGTATCCGGCGTGACGGTTGTCATCACGTATCGTGGGGCGCCCACGCGATCCGTAGATCGATCTTATTTGTCTTGCCTTGTCCTCCAATATGTCTGCAAGTCTGGCGCATTCCCCCGTGGCTTTGTACTTTTCGAGTGACGCCGTGGTGCGGCTTTAGCGGAGGGCCTAGAGGCCTCTGTCAGCGAGCCACGAGGTGGCGGTCGGCTGCGTCATCTGCGCCGGTGATGTAGGTTTGGGTGCTTCTTCCTCTAATTGGGGTAGCAGCTGCGTTTTAGGGTAGCTCTTGGAGGGTGATCGAGCTTGTACTCTTGGTGCAAGGACTTGGTCCATCCGTCACTAGCAAGTCTTGGTCGACTTTAAGCTGCTGCTTTTTCTTGAGGCTGCTTGTCGTGGCCATAAGCCCGTGCTTGAAACTACTCGTTCGATGGGATCCTCGGGCACGACAAATTCATCGTCGTCGAGGCTTGCTTCATCTTCGGAGGAGGCATATAATTATCGTCCTCTACCTCTCTCGTCCGCTCTCTATCATGAGGCTGGTTTCTCCCTCCTCTGTCTTTGAATCTTCTTTGGAAGGGGTTGTCTTGACCTTTATGCAGGGGTGTTATTATCTCCGTCGGAATCACCTTTTTTGCTGTGGCGGGATTTAGAGCGGCGCCGCTGACGCCGGCGCTTGGGCTGTTTCTTGGAGGGGTCATCCTCCGCTGTTCCATTGCCATTCCCATCTTTTGGGATGTCCACCATGTATATGTCGTATGACGAGGTGGCCTTCCAGTGCTCTGTAGGTGCTGGTTCTTGGTTGTCTCCTGCATCGTCATCCATACCATCGATGTCTTCGGAGTCGAAGTCGAGCATGTCGGTTAAATCATCGACAGTGGCTACAAAGTAGGTGGTGGGGGGCATTGAATTTCTTCGTCGTCTGCATCCCAACCGTCCTGACCATAGTCCGGCCAGGGCTCTCCTGATAAAGAGAGAGACTATAGTGAATTCAGGATGTCGCCCAAGTCGACGAGTCTTGAAAGATGTCATGACGATGAACTCCATAACCGGCGCCCAATCGGATTTGATTGGCAGGGGCGCGGGAGGTTCGGAGTCCGGAGAGGAGTCCGGCACCTTGGAGTCACGAGCTTCACAAAGGACAAGGTTGGTATTCGGCTCTATCGCCGTAGAGGTAGCAGCCCCCGAGGCGTGTCCACCACCCGTCCTCGATCGGTGCGATCGGCTCGAGCTAAGGGTCGGAGCGGACACTTGTCAGGACCTCGAGCACTTTGTCCGTGGCGAGCTAGATCATGCCCATCGTGATCAGGCGACGCTTTGGTGTGGCTCGAACCCTTCAAGATCAAGTCTCCGCGACGTCAGCCATATAGTTCAAACTTCCAAATCTGACCTGATGGCCAGGGGCGTAGCTTTCAATCTGCTCCAGATGGCCAAGTGAGTTGGCCCGCAGTGCAAAGCCGCCGAATACCAAGATCTGTCCGGGGAGAAAAGTCTCACCCTGGACCGCGTCGTTGTTGATGATCGAAGGAGCCATCGGGCCTAAAGGTGACGACACAGGGGAGCTCTCAATGAAAGCACCAATGTCGGTGTCAAAACCGGCGGATCTCGGGTAGGGGGTCCCGAATTGTGCGTCTAGGCGGATGGTAACAGGAGACAAGGGATACGATGTTTTTACCCAGGTTTGGGCCCTCTCGGTGGAGGTAAAACCCTACTCCTGCTTGATTAATATTGATGATATGGGTAGTACAAGAGTAGATGTACCATGAGATCAAAGAGGCTAAACCCTAGAAGCTAGCCTATGGTATGATTGTTGTTCGTCCTACGGACTAAAACCCTCCGGTTTATATAGACACCGGAGAGGGCTAGGGTTACACAAAGTCGGTTACAATGGTAGGAGATCTACATATCCGTATCGCCAAGCTTGCCTTCCACGCCAAGGAAAGTCCCATCCGGACACGGGACAGAGTCTTCAATCTTGTATCTTCATAGTCTAGGAGTCCGGACAAAGATGATAGTTCGGCTATCCGGACACCCCCTAGTCCAGGACTCCCTCAACCGTACTTTCTTGTCCATACCAAATCTTAGTTGTTATTTCAAAGCAAACATCGGTTGCTAACTACCCTTTGCGCGGTTTGCAGCTTCAGATCTTCCATCCCACTGCCACGGTCAACACTGTACTCATCATGCTTATGGTTTCCTCATTTTATGATGACCACAATCAGCCTACGTGGTTCGTGTCGTAATAGCACTGCTCCACCCATTGAGCTAAACAAGCTTAGTTGTACAAATTCATATCTGATATTATTGCTGATATTAGTAAAACTGAGAGATGTTTAATTGGTTAGCTAAATGTTCCTACCTTAGTTTCGAAATGCATGTGAGCCACATATGGAGAGACCTGAAAGAATAGTATTTCTGTATGCGCTCTGGTTCATCATGGGTGGCCAGCCAACATTGTATTGAAAGACTTGTAATATCTTCAATCTGCTTGCTCTTCTGCTCTTCTTTAAGATGATACTCTTCTCTTGCGGTCGACTGGTCAGGTAGAGTTGTTCTCCCTTAGTATATTTTGAATCTACCAGGTCAGGTCGACTTGTTCTTCTTTACTATATGTTGAAGCTGTCATCTGCGAAGTGTCATCACTTCTGGAGCTCTCATATTTTGAGTAGTAGGCCACATTATATTAATGCACACAACAAATTACAGCATGCATGGCATCTCTTAAAAGAATTGCAGAGATAGCACAAAGGGGTTTACAGGGAGGCAGTATTGGATTAGAATCACTTCCGCATTACAAAGAAAATCTCACTTGTTTTTATGTTTTCATGCATGTTAGATATTGAACATTATCAAAATGAATATGAGAATGGGCGCACGAGAGGAATATTGCGGAACAATCCACTGTCTAACAAACTTGGCATGGTGGAGGATGGCCTATCTTATTCACCCATCAAGGTGCTTGCTCTAACTTTGAAAAGTTGTATTGGTCACACATATTTTGCATCTGACCTCTTGCATTACTTCTACTTTGTTACACCATCTGCTTAGTTTAAGCATCATATATGCGTATATGCCATACCTATCCATTTTCTGTACCTATTCCATGTGTCGTCACACTATGCTTTTCCAGTCAAATGTTGTTCTTTCGTAATAGATGTCCAAAAGGAAGAGGATGAGTGCAGATCCTCAAGGAGTACAAACTAGGTATTTGGAAAAGGTAGTGATACCTGTTAAATCAGATAGATTAGCAGCCACAGAAAACACAGGCCCAACTGTACCACACATTACCCCTACTCCAAAGGCCAAACCCTATTAGAACTGCTAGGAGCCCAAATGTCAGTCTTCGTCTATGATATCAATTCAAAATTTGAACTCCTAAATTTCTGCTTGTGCTTTACCTTCTCTCTTGTATGAAAACTAATTTCAGTTGAATCTCCTTGCTCAAAGGATCATACAATCTCAAAACAATATTGGGCTCTGCATTGCTCTTGTCAGTACCTCTCTCCCTTTTGCCTTGTAACGTTGTACTTAATTAATTGCTATTTGATTATGTATCATCAATCTGCACCTAAGCTTCATTATCATCTGTTTCTTCCAATATTATTTGATCTATATTAACTCTTTGCAAAATGTAGAATAATGGCAATGCTTATAAAGAATTTTCTTTGGAGAATTTATTGAATTATCCTTCCATCAACATGGAGAAGGGCTTTGTCCAGCCCGTGTTAACATGTAATGTAAGTTCATCCTTCTCAAGCCTTCAAACTTTGTTCTAGTATAGATTTGGATGGGCATCCTTTCCTCCACTACTGCTTGCTTTGCTGTTTACATCTGATTGGATGTTTGCAACAACTACCAGTTTCAAATTGTAGTTGTAAAAACATGTTCCTTATGCAGAACAGGTCCATTTATTTGCTTATATAATTGTGAAACATGTTACGTGTCTCCTTGTTTCTCTTTTAGAGTTGTATCTCTTACGACAGGCAGAACTTTAGGGAAGATAGTGAGCCAAACCATCTTGAGGACATCAAGATGACCCCAAGGTCCTGTCTTGATGAAGACAGTGAGTTGAAGCTACTCACCAGCAGGTGTGAGACAACCTCTGTGCAATCGCTGCCTCAATCAGTTCGACTTCTTCAGTCTCAACTTAAAGCGGAAAGGCTTGCTTCAGCTCAGCTCCGACTTGAAGTCAAAGATGCAATGAAGATGTCAGAGGACTGCCGTGCGCACCATCATCCCATAAATATAGTGTTGATGCATCTATCGCCGACACTGGCGAGGTCTACTCACTTTCTTCTTGTTGTTTGGGGGCTCGACTGCCGTGCCTAGTGCCTTCTGAAGTACTCTCAGTTTTGTATATTCTTTTGTTGGCGCGTTTATTTGCACTAGTGGCAAACTTTGATGCCTAGTGGATGTAATATGTGTGATAGCCGTGATAGCCTAGCGTAAGTTGCTTGCTTATTTATTTCCTTGTTGTCTTGTTTATTTGTTTGCTTGTAGTCATTGCAGTTCTTTTTCCGTGGTTTGCTAGTGGCTGCAATAACCTATTTTTAAAAACTAGGCCACAATAACCATGGGCTAATATTTACTATAGTGACACTGGGCCTCCTACGGGCCATAGAAATAGTGGGCCTTCTACGGTCCATAGAAATAGTGGGCCTTCTACGGGCCGTAGAAACAATGGGCCTTCCACGGGCCGTACAACTAATGGGCCTTCAACGGGCCGTATCAGCAATGGGCCTTATACGGGTCGTATGATCGATTGGCCAAACATGGGCCAATAACAGGCCGCATTATGGCCGTAAAGGGGCTAGAGATGGAATCGTCCGTTCATGGGCCGACCATAACGGGACATCGTTAATAGGCCGTATTTGAAGACGCTATGAAAACGGCCCAACGTATTATCGGACCACAAACGGGCCGATCAGAACCACAGAGCTGAATTTGGCCCACAAGCGTAAAATGACGATGAACGGGCCGTAAGTAAACGAATCTTTGAAATGAGCCCAAGAATAAATGGGCTCTTAGAAGGCCGAAGATAACATATCGAAACGCCCAATGTAATAATGGGCCGTTAATGGGTATAAAGTGATACACTGTTCATTACAGGTCAGTTTCACCACATGCCGTTAATGGGTGTAAAGTGATACACTGTTCATTACGGGCCAGTTTCACCGCGGGCCATTAATGGGCCAAGATTTACAAAGGGCCTCATATGGGCCGAAAGACGTCATGGGCCATACATGGGCCAGAAGTGAAAACGGGCTGGAATCATATTGGATGGCCCAGATGATGCTACTGGGCCTAATTCGGATAGGGCATGACGGGCCTTGGGTTAGCGGGTTGTAAATGGGCTATATGCGAACATGCCGTTAACAGGCTTTCCATGGGCCGGCCCGCCACCTTTTGACCAAGTCAAATGGGTCGGCCTTTTCACAGGAATGGGCCTATGTTGGGCCGTGCCACGTGTCGATGTATCATAGGCGCCTTCTGTCCAATGAGTGGATGACATCTGTCCCAACAATGAGCTGACACATGTTTCCTCCAGCCAATGATGATTTTACACGTGGAAAATCCCCATTGGTCGGGGCTGTTAATGGGTTATCGGATCGAAAACCCGACCCGATAGCTTAATGGCGTTCCGTTACAGTGGATGCCACGTGTTGGTCACCCTTGACGAAAGCACTTCTATGACGCGTGATTTATCTTCATGGAAGTGGACACTTCCGTGATGATAATTTTGGTAATGTCATGCAACACTTCTACGACAGCACAGGTATGACTATCTTGATTCTGTCATAAAATCATCATGGATGTACATGCATGACAAAAAACGCGACCTACTATGACAAACACGTATCATCACGGAAGAGTATTTTTTTGTAGTGTTGCATGTCGATGAGTATGACAACCGGCAGGAGCCATAGGAGTTGTCTTAATTTATTGTATGACCTACGTTTCATTGAATAACACCATGTAATTACTTTACTTTATTGCTAAACTGTTAGCCATAGTAGTAGAAGTAATAGTTGGCGAGACAACTTCATGAAGACACGATGATGGAGATCATGGTGTCATGCCGGTGATGATGATGATTATGGCGCCCCGAAGATGGAGATCAAAAAGGAGCAAAATGATATTGGCCATATCATGTCACTATTTGATTACATGTGATGTTTATCATGTTTTTACATCTTATTTGCTTAGAACGACGGTAGCATAAATAAGATGATCCCTCATAAAAATTCAAGAAAGTGTTCCCCCTAACTGTGCACCATTGCGAAAGTTCGTTGTTTTGAAGCACCACGTGATGATCGGGTGTGATAGATTCTAACGTTCGCATACAACGGGTGTAAGCCAGATTTACACATGCAAAACACTTAGGTTGACTTGACGAGCCTAGCATGTACAGACATGGCCTCGGAACACAAGAGACCGGAATGTCGAACATGAGTCGTATAGCAGATATGATCAACATGAAGATGTTCACCGATGATGACTATTCCGTCTCACGTGATGATTGAACACGACCTAGTTGACTCGGATAATGTATCACTTAGATGACTAGAGGTATGTATATCTGAGTGGGAGTTCATTAACTAATTTGATTAGATGAACTTAATTATCATGAACTTAGTCTAAAATCTTTGCAATATGTCTTGTAGATCAAATGGCCCACGCTAATGTTGCCCTCAACTTCAACGTGTTCCTAGAGAAAAGCAAGCTGAAAGACGATGGTAGCAACTATACGGACTGGGTCCGGAACTTGAGGATCATCCTCATAGCTGCCAAGAAAGCATATGTCCTAGAAGCACCGCTAGGTGAGGCACCCGTTTTCCCAGCAACTCAAGATGTTATGAACGCCTGGAAGTCGCTTAGTGATGATTAATCCCTGGTTCAGTGCGGCATGCTTTACAGCTTAGAACCGGGGCTCCAAAAGCGTTTTGAGCAGTACAGAGCATATGCTATGTTCCAAGAGCTGAAAATGGTTTGCCAAGCTCATGCCCAGGTCGAGAGATATGAAGTATCCGACAAGTTCTACAGTTGTAAGATGGAGGAGAATAGTTCTGTCAGCGAGCACATACTCAAAATGTCTGGGTTGCACAACCGCTTGTCTCAGCTGTGAGTTAATCTCCCGGATGACACGGCCGCCGATGAGAATCCTTCAGTCGCTTCCACCTAGCTACAAGAGCTTTGTGATGAATTTCAATATGAAAGGGATGGAGAAAACCATTCCTAAGGTATATTCAATGCTGAAATCAGCGGAGGCCGAGATCAAAAAGTAACATCAAGTGTTGATGGTCAATAAAACCACTAGTTTCAAGAAAGGCAAGGGTAAGAAGAACTTCAAGAAGGACGACAAGGGAGTTGCCGCGCCGATAAGCCGATTCTTAGGGAAGAAGCAAAAGCATGGACCCAAATCTGAGACTGAGTGCTTTTATTGCTAGGGAAACAGTCACTGGAAGCGGAACTACCCCAAGTACTTAGCGTACAGGAATGCCGGCAACACCAAAGGTATATGTGATATACATGTTATTGATGTGTACCTTACCAGTACTCGTAGTGCCTCCTGGGTATTTGATACCGGTGTGATTGCTCATATTTGTAACTCAAAACAGGAGCTGCAGAATAAGCGGAGACTGGCAAAGGATGAGGTGACGATGCGCGTCGGGAATGGTTCCAAGGTCGATGTGATCGCCGTCGGCACGCTACCTCTACATTTTCCTACGGGATTAGCTTTAAACCTCAATAATTGTTATTTAGTGCCAGCTTTGAGCATGAACATTGTAACTGGATCTCGTTTAATGCGAGATGGCTACTCATTTAAATTCGAGAATAATGGTTGTTCTATTTATATGAGAGATATGTTTTATGGTCATGCCCCGCTGGTTAATGGTTTATTCTTAATGAATCTCGTACGTGATGTTACACATATTCATAGTGTGAATACCAAAAGATGTAAGGTTGATAATGATAGTCCCACATACTTGTGGCACTACCGCCTTGGTCACATTGGTGTCAAACGCATGAAGAAGCTCCATGCAGATGGACTTTTGGAGTCTCTTGATTATGAATCATTTGACACGTGCGAACCATGCCTCATGGGCAAAATGACCAAGACTCCATTCTTCGGAACAATGGAGCGACCAACCAACTTATTGAAAATCATACATACTGATGTGTGCGGTCCAATGAGCGTTGAGGCTCGCGGTGGCTATCATTATGTTCTCACCCTCACTGATGACTTAAGTAGATATGGGTATGTCTACTTGATGAAACACAAGTCTGAGACCTTTGAAAAGTTCAAGGAATTTCAGAGTGAGGTAGAAAATCAACGTGACAGAAAAATAAAGTTCTTACGATCAGATCATGGGAGAGAATATTTGAGTCACGAATTTGGTACGCACTTAAGGAAATGTGGAATTGTTTCACAACTCACACCGCCTGGAACACCTCAACGTAATGGTGTGTCCGAACATCGTAATTGCACTCTATTGGATATAGTGCGATCTATGATGTCTCTTACCGATTTGCCGCTATCATTTTGGGGATATGCTTTAGAGATAGCTGTCACAGCCTGATTTTTGGCCCTTTCTTTTTCTTTTGTTTTTCTGAGGTTTTTGCCTGAGTTTTCGTTTTCCGTGGCTTTGTGGTCTAGAAACTGAAGAAGATGACCTCTTCTTTGCTTCCAGAGTGGCTTGTCATTCCCAAATCTTTCCCTATACCCTGCCATTTCCATCCTAGCCCAAATCCCAATATTCTTTTTATTGTGAATATTCCTTTTCTATTAAAGGAATAACTCAAATTGCCCTAGGTCGTGTAGCAACCTATATTTCCCTCACTCCTAAAATTCCCAAATAATTCTCATAAATTTTTTGGGTCATATCTTGATCAAATATGGCAAAAATCTTCACTGCCATGATAAAAAATAATCCTCTAATATTCATTTCCTATTCTGCCCTGAATGGCACTTTGTGAAGGAAGTGTCATTTATATTTCTCCTATTGACTCCCAACCTTCTTGGGCATGTTTATATGTCCAAATAATTTCCTCATGCACAAGTTCAAATTTATTTGCCTAGCCAATCTTCCTCAGTGAATTTTCAAAGTTTCTGTCAGACAGAAGGCTTTGTAAAGGAAGTACTAGCTAGGAGTACCCAAATGAGTTGAACTTTTGCACACTCCATAACGTGATCATATTAACCACTTCCACCCATTTGCAGCCCCATCCAATCATCTATGTTAGCACAGGAGCAAATATTTGTTTCTGGCAATATTTTCAGGTTGTGAAGCAAGTATATTTTATATTGCTTCAAAAATCCTGATAAATTACCAGATCATTCTTATACCCATAAAACTTCTCTCCACCCAATTTGGCATCATTTCATTGATCCATTTGACCACCATAATTATTCCAAGTTTCTGGTCAGCACAGATGTTTGTGAAGCAAGTGCTATTTTGGTTTGTCCATTTGGCATGAGCTTTTTACAGCATCATCATATGACCTAATGACTAAGCGTTGCCCAATTTGAGGTCAATTGGACACTCCAGGTGAGTGCATCTTGATGATCTTCATTTCTGGACCAAGTATGCAGTTGTGAAGCAACTGCAGTAAAACTTGCTCCTTTTACCCTCAAAACCTCCAGGATCATAGTCCTTCCTATCCTAAACACCCACACAACTTATTTGGCCTCAAGCAGTTACCTGTTGATCACATTGAGCTGGTAAAGTTTACTGCAGTAAACTTCAGAGCTCACTAACATTTTAACCAGAGTGCCTTTAACCTAGTTACCACCTCATTTCAAACCTATGTTCGAAGAACTTACCACTAGACACCGTTTTGGGTGCTGTAGAGCATTCAATGTGCCATGTCTCGTGGTGACCACGCAGCTGGCATGTCTGTTGGCGTGCTCTGTGCGTTGAGGCATACTGCTTGGGCTGGACCCTATCCCCCTCTCGTCGCCTTCGCGCTCATGAGCGTGTCTACCAGCTGGCCCTCGTCGTCGCCGTCCCCCTGGACCCCTCTCCTCCTTCGGAAGCTAGCTCACCAACGCTCGCTGCCGCATGAACACGAGAGCACAGTGGAGTTCAGCATCCATTCGTCGCCGTCGTCTTCCTCCCTGCGCCCCTTGGCCTCCTCCGCCCCGTGATAGCTCTCCCCTGTGCCCTCTCCGTCGTTTGCCCCGAGTCCATGCACGAGCACACGTGTCCGCGTTGCCAGACAAATGTCGCCGGCGGTGCCAGCTCGGCCTTCCTCGCCCCGTCTATATATTGTCAGTAGACATAGTCTGAGTGTGTGTGTGCGTGTCACCAGCACATGCGTGCGTATGGTTGTGTTTGTAGTCAGCCATGGTAGTGGGCGTAGTGGGCGTAGTGGCAAGTGTAGTGGCACACGATCTAGCAATGGCTGCGGTCATGTAACTGTATATATACCCAGCCTCTGAGCTAATGCAATGTGTGTTGAATCTCTTCTTCCTCTAACATGGTATCAGACGCAGAGGATGCCCCTCTCGCGCACGATCTTCCTTCCGCTGCCATGAACTCCAATCCAGTTCACACCCCTCCCCCCTCCGACGCTGGCTCCGATGCCGCTCCGGACACCGCCGCCGTGCCCACTGACGGTGCGCCCGCGGCCTTCCCACCCAAAGCTCCTGCGCCTGTGCCCTCGCGGCCTCTCCGCATCGCCTCTGCCCGCGACGCCCCGGCCGCTCTCGCACGCGCGCCCCAGCCCGCACCTCCCTCGATCCTCCAGACGGTTGACATCCGCCGTCTCGTCCCGGTGGTGCTCGATCTCGCCGCCGGCAACTACGCCCAGTGGCGTCGCCACTTTGACACCGCGCTGGGCATGTTCGGGCTCCATGACCACGCCGACGCCGACGCTCAGACGCTCCGACGACCCGAGTGGGTGATGGCCGACCACGCCGTCGTCCATTGGCTCTCCTCCACCATCTCGCGGAACTCCTCGATGCGGTTATGCGGCTGAGGACACGGCCGTTCTTGTCGGGCGCCGACGCCATCTTCCGTGCGAACCAGCTCTCACGCGCCGTCTACATCGACGCGGAGTATCACGCCCTCGTGCAAGGCGATCTGACCGTCATGCAGTACTGCACCAAGCTCAAGGTCTTCACCGACCAACTTCGCGATCTGGGGCAGCCGGTCTCCGAGTCACGGCAGATCTTTCATTTGCTCCGCGGCCTGAACCGCCAGTTCCATGCGGCGATCCCTCACATCACGTCGCGCGATCCTCTTCCCTCCTTCCTGGAGACGCGTTCCTTTCTGCTTCTGGAGGAGCTCCGCGCTGATCAGGCCGCCCGCCACCAGCCGGCCCACGCCCTCGTCGCCGCTCGTCCGGTTGCGCCTGCACCTCCTGCTGCACCCACTGATCCCGGCTCCTCCGCCGCTGGCCGTGGACGTGGCCGAGGCCGCAAACGTGGGCGCGGCACGGGGCCTCGCTCGGCGGGCGCGCCGCCCGTCCTCCGCCGGGCTATCCTGCCCCTGCACCGGGCGCGAACTCCTGGACCGGCCTCGTCCAGGCCTGGCCGGTCGCCTGGCGTGCCCCTGGCGCCGGGGTTCTCGGGCCACGCCCTGGCACTCCGCCTCAACAGGCCATGATGGCCGTGCCGACCGCACCGCCCGCCTACCCCGCCTACGGTTACGGGGGGGGGGGGGCGCTGGTGTTCCGCCGCCCTACGCCTACGCACCAGCTCCGCATCCTCCCCCGCAGCCGCAGTCTGCATGGGACATGGCATCGCTCAGCGGCCTGCCTGCAGCGCCTCATCCGCCATCGCTGCCGTAGTACCTCCGACCGGTACCTTGATTCAGCGCCGCAGCTCATATGGCGCCGAACCCGGTACACTCTCCTCTCTCGCCCTCCTCCTCTCCTGCTTCTTTGTCATTGTTGGTGACGGCACTCATCTTCCCATCACCCACGTCGGCACTGGTTCCCTCCCCACAACCACCACTCCCCTTGCCCTCCGTAGTGTTCTTCTTACCCCTTCTCTCATCAAAAACCTGCTGTCTGTCCGCCAGCTTTGTCGAGACAATTCAGTTTCAGTAGAATTTGATAAGTTTGGTTTTTCTGTGAAGGACCTCCGCACCCGGATGGTGATTCTCCGCAGTGATTCCGAGGGCGATCTTTATCGTGTGACCGGCGCCTCGTCTCGCCCCGCTCTCCCGTTCGCCGGTGCAGTCACCACTGATCTCTGGCATCAACGGTTGGGTCACCCCGGGCGCGCTCCGATCGCCGGCCTCGAGTTCGCCTGCAACCCGTCCTCACCACACTCCTGCAACGCATGTCGTCTGGGCAAACACACGCGCCTTCCTTTCCAGCAAGCGCATTGTCGTAGTTTCTTTCCTTTTCAATTGTTGCATCTAGATGTCTGGACTTCGCCCATCATGAGTGTCTCTGGCTATCAATTCTACCTTGTAATTCTTGATGATTACACGCACTATGTATGGACTTTCCCTTTGCGCCACAAGTCTGAAGCCTTGTCCGTCCTTGTTCAGTTTTATGCATATGTGCAGACCCAATTTGAGCGACCTCTCCTTGCACTGCAAACGGATAATGGCCGCGAGTTCGACAACACTGCCACTCGCTCTCTCCTAGCCACACACGGCACCATCCTGCGCCTCTCCTGTCCTTATACGAGCCAACAGAACGGCAAAGCTGAGCGGATCTTGCACACACTCAATGATGGCGTCCGCGCTCTGCTGTTCCACTCATCCATGCCGCCGCGATTCTGGGTCAAGGCCCTCAGCACGTCCACCTTCCTTCTGAATCGCCGGCCCTGCCGCGCAAGTTCACCCACGACGCCGCACGAGCTCCTTCTTGGCGTTGCGCCTGATTACACTCCTCTCCGCGTTTTTGGGTGCTTGTGCTACCCCAACACCTCCGCCACATCTCGTCACAAGCTGGATCATCGCTCGATCGCCTGCGTCTTCCTTGGCTACTCGTCGGATCACCGCGGCTATCGCTGTTTTGATCGTGCCTCGGGGCGCGTTCTCACCTCGCGGCACGTACGGTTTGACGAACGCACCTTCCCGTTTGCCAACACCTCGTCCGTCGCCACGGCACCTCCTTGTCCACCTCCCATCTCGCCACTTCTCGCCGGCGGGCTCTGTCCGCCTTCGCGATCTCTCGCCTCCACTGCTGCCGCGCGCTCACCACCCGCGCTGCGTCTTGGTTCACACGGAGCCGCTGGGTCACTATCCAGCGGTCCCGCTGCTTCCCCCGTCCGCGCGCGCTCCCCTGGTTTAAACTCCATCGTCAGATCATCATCTGACGGCCAGGGCGCTTCGCCTCGTCCCGCGCACCCCCTGATTCAAACCCAGCGGGATCTTCTGCGCACACTTCCATGTCGAGCTCGGCTGGTTCCTCGTCTGCAGGCTCCACGCTGCCCCTCGCTCCATCTCCGCCTCCTGGCATTGTCACACGCGCGCGCGCTGGTGTCTTCCGGCCCAACCTGCGCTATGCACGACTACGCACGCCTGTCGCCGACACGCGCCACTACCGGAGCCTCCCCTCTTCCCACATCGGTTCGCGCCGCACTCCGCGATCCCAACTGGCTCTCTGCCATGCGCGAGGAGTACACTGCTCTTGTCAGTAACCGCACTTGGGAGCTGGTTCCCCGTCCGCCCCGTGCTAATCTCATCACGAGCAAATGGGTTTACCGCCACAAAACTCGCGCGGATGGCTCGCTCGAACGGTACAAAGCCAGGTGGGTTGTTCGCGGTTTCCGTCAGCGCCCGGGCGTCGACTACGGCGAGACTTTTTCGCCCGTCGTCAAACCAGCGACGATCCGCACCGTCCTGACGTTCGCTGCCTCCCGGAGCTGGCCTGTCCATCAGCTCGACGTCAAGAACGCCTTTCTTCACGGCGATCTGCGCGAGGAAGTCTATTGCTGCGCAGCTGCGGGTTTGTTGATGCTTTGCCAAGCCCGACCATGTCCGCAAGCTCGCCAAGTCCTCAGACGGCCTGAAACAAGCACCACGGGCCTGGTTTCTACGATTCGCCGGGTTCGTCAGCACGATCGGCTTCGCGCACGCAGCGCCGACAGCTCCTCGTTTCGTCTACGGAGCGGTGCGGACGCTGCGTTCTTCTTCTTGATGTCGACGATATCGTCCTTCGCATCCAAGGTTGCTCTCCTTCGCCGCGCGTCGCCAAGCTCATCGGGCGAAGTTCGCCATGAAGGACCTCGGCGAAGTGCACTACTTCCTTGGCATTCGTGTCACCGCTTCGTCGTCAGGTTCTTTCTCTCCGGCCGAAGAAGACGCGGACGACATCCTCGAGCGCTACCGCATGGATACTGCCGCCCGTTGCTACTCGATCGACACCAAGGCCAAGCCGCCGGCTGGCGATGGGCGCCCGTCGATGACCCCATCGCCTACCGCAGATCGGCGGTGCTCTGCGAGACCTCACGATCACATCGCCGAGCTGGCATATCTTCGCCCAGCAAGTATGCTCGCACATGCACGATCCGCGGCCGGGCACCTGGCTTTGCTCAAGCGTGTCCTCCGTTATGTTCGGGCTCGCTTTGGTCTCGGCCTTCATCTTCATGCCTCGACGACCCTCGACCAAGGCGCCTTACACCGACGCGGATCGGGCGGTTGCGGATCTGCGCCGCTCCACCTCGGATTCTGCAGATACCTCGGCGACGCTCTCGTCACCGGTCATCCAAGCGCCAAACCCGCATTTTCGCTCGGTAGCGGAGTACCGCTGCGCAATGGCGAATCACGATTGCCGAGTGCGTCGCTCGGCGGCTCCTCGGCGAAGTCTGCTCGCCAGCGCGCGCCCGCCACATCGGTCTTCGCGACAACATCTCGGTTGTCTACCTCTCCAAAGAACCCGTCCATCACCGACGCCTTACGAAACACATCGAGCTCGACATCCATTTCGTCCGCGAACAGCGTTCGTTGGGCGAAGTTCCGCGTCTGCATGTCCCCACGCGCGGCAATGATTCGCCGACGTGATGACAAAGGGGCCGTCCGACATCTTCAGAGAATTCCGCTCCGCCTCTTTGCGTCTCCTCCAACGACGCCACGATTGCGAAGTGTCGAGAGACATAGTCTGAGTGTGTGTGTGCGTGTCACCAGCACATGCGTGCGTATGGTTGTGTTTGTAGTCAGCCATGGTAGTGGGCGTAGTGGGCGTAGTGGCAAGTGTAGTGGCACACGATCTAGCAATGGCTGCGGTCATGTAACTGTATATATACCCAGCCTCTGAGCTAATGCAATGTGTGTTGAATCTCTTCTTCCTCTAACATATATAGCCCTCCCCGAGCCTCTCCATGCACTCCAGCGGCCTTGACCCACTCCCAGGAACCTGCCTAGCCATTTTCCCGAGCCCCGAGTGCCTCTTCGCCGCAAACCATCGCCATGACCGCCGCGAAGCTCTGCTCAAATTCGAGCTCCCCGAGCCCCCTCTCCACCTCCTGACCCTTCCCACGCGTTCCCCACGTCCCGTAGAGCCGCCCCACCCCCTCAGCATCGCCGGAGACGGCCACACCACCGTGAACCACCACCGGCGCCCGCCTTCTGTCTCCTTGGGTCGCCTCCCCTCGTCGCCGTTCCACTTCTCCCCGTTGGCCTCCGTCCCTCTGGATGGGTGCACCAGACGCTGCCACATCTACTGGTGGCCTCGGCCGGACGGGAGATGGCCGGAACCAGCCGGGCCGCCGCTGGCCTCGCCCTGATGCCTCTGCCTCAGTCACCGTCGGGAGGAAGAAGAAGACAGGCGGGGGAGGGAGTTGACCATCTGCATGGACCCCGCGGGCCCCAGGCATCAGTGACACAAGCCTTGGCCCCACCCCTGCCAAGTGGATAAGTGGCGGGCCCCACCCGCGTGGGACCCGCACGACAGCGCTGACCGGTCCACGCCACGTCAGATAAGTGGAAACGTACTTCTGTTTTACGTTTTCAAATTCCGAAAACTTGTTTCTAACTTTACGCCTCTGCCTTATCCACTCAGGGACCCGACTGTGAATATTCTTTTTACAAAAAAGTCCCTGAATGTCAACCTTTCATATCTTTTTATCCGTAACTCCGTTTGAGGTGAAACCAACGCTCACTTCTTCGTTTCATCGACCCCTTTCTGTTGGTGTCACTTTCATTATGTTTTGGCATACTGAAAATGAACTTTATGCCCTTGCCCTTATTCAGCCCCCCCCGAGAGAGAGCGTTTTCCGGCGAATCTTTCCGCGGCTTCACCGCACTTCTCCCCGGTGTTTTCTTCATCCCCAGGCAAGCCACAATACCCACTTGCATGAGAGTCATGCCGTAGCCATGGTTTTCAACTTGAATATTTCATAAATGCTTTCTTGTTGAAAAGATGGTTATCGTTGTTCCTGTGATGTCTAGAATTGCATGTTCACTTTTGTGCTATGTTGTCTTATACCCTGTGATCATGTTATACCTGCTAGTATTACTTTTCATATGTTTATGCTGCTTAGTAGTACATGTTGATGTTGGAGATAGGCATGCTAGTCGGTATGTGATGCTCAGTGGATATGATTTACTGTTGATATGGTGGAAAGTTATGTGATGTTCTCATGATGATGTTGATATCATGTTCATGCATTTTATCATGGCTCAACATATTTGCATTCAAGTTAACCGGATTAAATTGAACTTGGACACCTGTTGGCTGAGTCATGGTCTTCTTGAATCAATCTTGACCGGTCTGACCACGCTTCTTAGGTATGGGACGGTCCTAACTGGGTCTATTGTTGTGCCTCTCGTCGGTGCCTCCAACGAGGGAAGGTTATGGGCGCGTGCTACCCTGATCAGGTAGGCGGAGCATAACCTTGTGTGCCCGTTGTTGAGTTAGTTTTTGGATCCGTGTCCCTGTGTGGGACGGGCCACGACGGTGGTCATTGTGTCTGGAGGTAGGCACGGGGCCACCCATGACTTAGCTCAGTGAGGAGTGAGTCGGAGTGGCCGGGAAAGTGTCATGGCAGTAGATCGGTTTTGTCGGAACGTCGTTGGTCCACCGGAATGGGAGGGCGAGGCCATGGGTTCCGTAGTGTGGGTACAGTGTACTAACCTCTGCAGAGTGTATATTGAATATATCGATAGCTGCGCCCGCGGATAAGGGCCCAGGTCGAGAGAAGGTCACACCATGAGTCAATAGTAATAATAATAAGAATAATGTGCTTAATAACAGTGAGATAAGTTGGTTGTGATCACCGTAAGGATCACGGGCCATGGAGTGGTCTGGTTGTGATCGCCATAAGGATCATGGGCCATTTAGTGGTCGGGTTGTGATCGCCGTAAGGATCACGGGCCAAGTCTTGGTCGGGTGGTGATCGCCGTAAGGATCACGATGGTATCGAGGATACCGAGTTGTTGTATATTCATGATGTTGTGCGGGAGTCATGGGTAAAGTTCAAGCTCCTTGTGGTCATTTATTGATTACTACGGTATTGTTTATACCAAGCTTGATTTGATCCTAAGATGATCGTGTGATGTCCGAGGTTGGTAAGTGATGCATGTATGGGTTACTAGATAGCCCGAACAGGATAAGTGGTGCATATAGTGTCATCATGTTGCATGCTATTATTGTTGGATTAATATGTTCATGCTATGTTCAGGTTGAGTTAGCTGTATCAAGTTTATGTTGGTCATGCCATGTGGTTCTGATGATATCATGATAATTCCTTTTAACTTTGTAATTGCCATCTTTGTTGTTTGTCTTGAATGCTACGGATTATTGTGAGCTTGCAAGTACATTCAATGTAATCGACTTTGGCGTGTCATGCCGTTTGCGTGTCATGCCGGATTTGATTGCTTGCTTGTGTGGTTTCCGTTAAATGCGAAGCTAGGATAAGTGTTCCACCAGAGTCCTGCGAGTGGAGTTCACCACCGCCGTTGTTGTTCATTGCTAGAGTTATTCTCGCTACTTCGAGTTGTTCTGCCGCTTGCATAGAGCAACCGAGGATGGCGAGGTCGCCATGCCGACGTTATTCATTGTAATATCGAGACCTTGTATTCATATTCGTGTAATAATAGAAAGCTGGTTTGTTCTATGCTAAGCGGTCTGCCGATTCCGTAAGACTTGTCGCCGATCTACGGGCCGGAATACGGGCGTTCCGCTTTCTCGAGCCGGGTGCCACAGCTTGGTATCGAGCGTGTCTGGTCAGGGGACGCCCTAGACCGCGCGAACGTTAGAAAGCGGTAGTATAGACCCCAGTTGGTTTGTTGCAATTGATTGCTGCATTTGTTTGTCACATAGCATGCATATAGACTATTATTTAGTCGCTAATGGTTTATCTGGTGAGTGTAGCTGGCATTGGTTCGGATCCACTACAGCTCAACCTTTGCATTCCTCTAGTTCTTTCGGTGTTTGGTGTTACTTCTGTCCCAGCAGAGTGATGCCAAGTGATCCCGACACTGTTTGCAAAAATGGTGCTCAGGTATCGCACCAATGTCTTTCCTTCAGTCCCGCCTATCGTTTCGGTGATGGACATGTTTCTATCCCGGATCGTTCTTTTATTTTGTCGTATTGGCAACCCTTAATGATCTTAGTTATCAAGAAAGGGCAATGTCAGCAGCCTCAGTTTTTCCCTGTTATCCTATTTCTTGGACGAGTACGGACCTTTTTCCGTCCGCTTGATAATAATGTGGTTGCGACCTTTGTGTCCCACTGCATGATTATCGAGTACATCCTCGCCTCCGAGCTAGTTCAGGTTGCCACCTGGCTAAGCTAGCACTTGGTGTAGCGCTGTTTACACCAATTCTTCCAGCCATTTATTCATCCTCGTGCACATCGTCACAGCATGCTAGATCGTAGTACCGGGGTTTCTGTGAGATTTGTGTGCTTAGGTGTGCATGCATATTATTGTGTGAGTAGTAGTAATATGTGATGATTGCTTGATTAATTATATTAGTAGTATGCTTGTGTGCTTTTGTTTTAGTCGTTTTTGTTGTTCTTATCTTTGGGCCTTCAATGTTACAATTTTTTCCCCTATTAAAGTTGCTCGTCAGCCAACACTGGACCCGAAGAGTCAGCAAGAAATGCATATGTTTGGAAATTCAGCTAAACAAAATGGAATTATCAGCAGACGGCAGTGAAATTGGGAATATCTTGTCTAGATACAAAAGAAATCCTGGATGGACCGTCAGTATCAAGTTTGCATTAGCGTGCACTCATCACAACGAAATGATTAAATCAGCAAGGAGATAAATTGTGTGCAAGGTTGACAGAATATTATCAAATGTATGGCTCAGATACAAGTTTAATTTTTCATTGAGGATGATTTTGGAACTCGATGTACCTGGAAGCAAGCAAAAATATGGTATATACTCAGAAAGGAGAATAGTCCTGCAAAACCCCGTTTCATGCAAGAAATCAACATCAAAAATATTCAGATGGTTATATATGTGGAAATTGGTCCGCATATCACAATAAGAAGTTTCTGGTGTAAGCAACCCACCCTTCCCTTGCAAGATACCAGAGAAGCTTCCAAGGCAAGATTCATCTATCTTCCTCAATACGATACATGGATGACTTCTCGCGCAAGGTACTCTGCCTTCTTCAGTAAGCAACCGCAAAAGCTTCCAGCATAAGGTACCGAGTCTTTCCCCAGCAAAGTCTTTAAGGGCATAAGCTTCTGAAGCACGATACCCAGTCTTCTTCAGCAAGCTGTCCGATGAAAGTTTCGAGCACAAGCTAGCAAATATTCATCAGTAAGACATTGGTACAACGTAGTACGCTATAAATTGACAGCATATGGCAGTGAATCCCAAGAATCATATCCGCAACATTTTGGTCAAAAGCAAGAATCAGTCAGAATACACGTCTGTCTCGGAATCAGGTCCTCATATATATGCAATGAGCATACCATCAAGATCTTACAAGTCACTCGGATGAGGATCTGACAACCACGTGAGGATGGTTAATAGAAGAAAGCCAGTATACACTGCAGTGTGACAAAGGATTATGAGGATTGATGACATCAATGAGCTCAATACATGTACCCGTGAACCTGGAAAATGATCCTGATGAGCCCTTGTCCCCTTTTCTCAAATTAAGGCACCACGCCTGTGATCTGAGCTATTTCTAGCTATCCGGGGTGGATGCCAATTTTTGTTTCTCTCTTCAAGGACTGTCACGAGTCCAAGCTGCTTTTCGGCCGTCTCGTACAGCTGTTGAGTTTATTTTTGTGACAGTAGCCCTATAGCTGCTTTTTGGCTATTTTAGGGAGTTGCCACCTTCTTCTTATCGACCCAGTCTCATGCTCTGAGCTGCTTTTTCGTCCTAAGTCGTGGTTGAGTTATTTCAGTAATGTCCTAGATCTGAGTTGTAAATACCGTGCTGGTGGCTACTGATTTATTTGCCTATTTCTCGCAAGGGTTTCGGATGATCATTTCCCAACGATCAAAACTTGAGAGGTGTTGAACATGCCATTTCATGGGTCACCTTATCAGAAAAATGAGGATAAACTACAATTGTCGAAAAATTGCACCAACAGTACATATGGTCATACAAAGAAACAATATGGCCAACTCTTTCAGCCAAAGATCCAGACCAAGAAAATAATAATGAAGGATCAAGACCCGTGATGCAGCATGACTAGTCGGCATGAGGAATAACAGTCTGGAAGCCTGAGTCCTCACTTATATGAATCATCATGGATAGCCTGTCGTGAACAAATTTTTTCCGTCAGAACCGCCGTTAGTCAAATCTGCAGATATTATCATATAGGCCAAACCCTTTATGCTAGCCGCAACAAGAGACAATCAAATATTTGGTACGGATTCGATACTCATGACAGTGGAACCAATTAAGATGATTCAGAAACTTCTGAGTCAGAATCTGTCAGGAAACGGTTATGTTTTAACTCACTGTTTGGAACCCAAAGGACTTGCATTTAGTGGAGAAACCCAATGCAATGAGTCAGAGCTTGAGTTTTTCATCAGAAAATTCCGGTCATCATTACATGAAAGGTTGTCAGTGCTGGATGGCACACCCAGCGGAGATCACTTTTGGATTTGCGAGATGGACATATATTTCAGTTGTGATAATTAAATCACACTCAGCTAGTCAGTAGATCCAAAAAGAAATTGGAGCCTATATAAGCATGAGCAAGCCAGGTAAGATCTGTCAGATTGTGGATACAGTGAATCAAACCACCCAAGGCCAGTCAGATAAAAATTTAGTGGGAACAACAAAAAAGGGAAAAAAGGATACCCGAGTTGGAAACGGTTTCCTTAAATCAGAATATTCATACTTGTTCCCTGAGCAACCAAATCTCGAGGACGAGATTTCTTTAAGGGGGTAAGGTTTGTCACAGCCTGATTTTTGGCCCTTTCTTTTTCTTTTGTTTTTCAAGGTTTTTGCCTGAGTTTTCTTTTTCCGTGGCTTTGTGGTCTGGAAACTGAAGAAGATGACCTCTTCTTTGCTTCTAGAGTGGCTTGTCATTCCCAAATATTTCCCTAGACCCTGTCATTTCCATCCTAGCCCAAATCCCAATATTCTTTTTATTGAGAATATTCCTTTTCTATTAAAGGAATAACTCAAATTGCCCTAGGTTGTGAAGCAACCTATATTTACCTCACTCATAAAATTCCCAAATAATTCTCATAAATTGTTTGGGTCATATATTGATCAAATATGGCAAAAATCATCACTGCCATGATAAAAAATAATCCTCTAATATTCATTTCCTATTCTGCCCTGAATGGCACTTTGTGAAGGAAGTGTCATTTATATTTCTTCTATTGACTCCCAACCTTTTTGGGCATGTTTATATGTCCAAATAATTTCCTCATGCACAAGTTCAAATTTATTTGCCTAGCCAATCTTCCTCAGTGAATTTTCAAAGTTTCTGTCAGACAGAAGGCTTTGTAAAGGAAGTACTAGCTAGGAGTACCCAAATGAGTTGAACTTTTGCACACTCCATAACGTGCTCATATTAACCACTTCCACCCATTTGCAGCCCCATCCAATCATCTATGTTAGCACAGGAGCAAATATTTGTTTCTGGCAATATTTTCAGGTTGTGAAGCAAGTATATTTTATATTGCTTCAAAAATCCTGATAAATTACCAGATCATTCTTCTACCCATAAAACTTCTCTCCACCCAATTTGGCATCATTTCATTGATCCATTTGACCACCATAATTATTCTAAGTTTCTGGTCAGCACAGATGTTTGTGAAGCAAGTGCTATTTTGGTTTGTCCATTTGGCATGAGCTTTTTACAGCATCATCATATGACCTAATGACTAAGCGTTGCCCAATTTGAGCTCAATTGGACACTCCAGGTGAGTGCATCTTGATGATCTTCATTTCGATTCAAGTATGCGCCAGAAGCAACTGCAGTAAAACTTGCTCCTTTTACCCTCAAAACCTCCAGGATCATAGTCCTTCCTATCCTAAATACCCCAGACAACTTCTTTGGCCTCAAGCAGTTCCCTATTGATCACATTGAGCTGGTAAAGTTTACTACAATAAACTTCAGAGCTGACTAACTTTTTAACCTGAGTGCCTTTAACCTAGTTACCACCTCATTTCAAACCTATCTTCGAAGGACTTGCCACTAGACACCGTTTTGGGTGTTGTAGAGCATTCAATGTGCCATGTCTTGTGGTGACCACGCAGCTGGCATGTCTGTTGGCGCGCTCTGTGCGACGAGGCATACTGTTTGGGCTGGACCCTATCCTCCTCTCGTCGCCTTCGCGCTCATGAGCGTGTCTACCAGCTGGCCCTCGTCGTCGCCGTCCTCCTGGACCCCTCTCCCCCTCGGGAAGCTAGCTCACCAACGCTCGCCGCCGCGTGAACACGAGAGCACAGTGGAGTTCTGGATCCATTCGTCGCCATTGTCTTCGTCCCTGCGCCCCTTGGCCTCCTCCGCCCCGTGATAGCTCTCCCCTGTACCATCTCCGTCGTTTGCCCCGAGTCCATGCATGAGCACACGCGTCCGCGGCGCCAGACACGCGTCGCCGGTGGTGCCAGCTCGGCCTTCCTCGCCCTCGGCTATATATAGCCCTCCCCAAGCCTCTCCGAGCACTCCAGCGGCCTTGACCCACTCCCAGGAACCCGCCTAGCCATTTGCACGAGCCCCGGAGTGCCTCTTCGCCGCAAACCATCGCCATGGCCGCCAAGCTCTGCTCAAATTCGAGCTCCCGCGCCCTCTCCACCTCCTCGACCCTTCCCACGCGCTCCCCACGTCCCGTGAGAGCCGCCCCACCCTCAAAGATCACCGCAGACGGCCACCGAGGGAGTCCCGACTAGGGGTGTCCGGACAGCCGGACTATCAATATCCGCCGGACTCCAAGACTACGAAGATAGAAGATTGAAGACTCGGCTCGTGTCCCAAGGTACTTTCCTTGGCGTGGAAGGCAAGCTTGGCAATACGGATATGTAGATCTCCTACCATTGTAACCGACTCTGTGTAACCCTAGCCTCTCCAAAGGCCTATATAAACCGGAGGGCCTTAGTCCGTAGGACGAACATACATCTCAACAATCATACCATAGGCTAGCTTCTAGGGTTTAGCCTCCTTGATCTCGTGGTAGATCTACTCTTGTACTACCCATATCATCAATATTAATCAAGCAAGACGTAGGGTTTTACCTCCATCAAGAGGGCCCGAACCGGGTAAAAACATTGTGTCCTCGTCTCTTGTTACCATCCGCCTAGACGACAGCTCGGGACCCCCTACCCGAGATCCGCCGGTTTTGACGCCGACATTGGTGCTTTCATTGAGAGTTCCTCCGTCGTCGCCGATAGGCTTGATGGCATCTTCAACCAAAGAACGCTGTCCAGGTGAGACTTTTCTCCCGGACAGATCTTCAGATTCGGCGGCTTTGCATCGCGGGCCAATTCACTTGGCCATCCGAGCAGATCGAAGCTACGCCTCGCCGTCAGTCGATTCGAAGCTTAAACTTCACGGCCGACGACCGCGGAGACTTGATCTTCGACGGACTCGAGCCACGCCAAGCGCGCCAAGATCAGGACGATGGGCACGATCTAGCTCACCACGGACAAGGCCTTGGTGGCGCTTTTCGGATCTGCTTCAGCCATTAGCCCGAGCCGATCGCCCAGACGAGGGTCGGTGGATAGACGCCGCCCCGGGGGCTTCAACATCCACGGCGATGGAGCCGAACACCAATCTCGTCCCTTGCGAAACTCGTGAATCCGAGGTGCCGGACTCCTCGCCGGACTCCGAACCTCCCGCGCCTCACCGATCGGGTCCGGATTACCGCCGATTATGGAATTCACCGCCATGACATATTCCAACACTTCGCTTTTCGGCGATATCCTAAAATCATTAAGGCATCTCTCGTTATCGGGAGAGTCTGGCCGGACTATGGCGGGATGGTTGGAGTACGGACGACGAAGAAATTCAGAGCCCACCCACCACCCACTTTGTAGCCACTGTCGAGGATCTAACCGACATGCTAGACTACGACTCCGACGACATCGACACCTTGGACGACGATGCCGGAGATTTAACAGAACCAGCGCCACACGGCACTGGAAGGCCACCTCGTCATATGACGATACATGGTGGATACCCCGAAGAAGGGGAGGGCGAAGAAGCAATGAGGCGTACTTTAAAGAAGCAGCCCAAACGCCGGCGTCGCCGGCGCGCTCTAAATCCCGCCACAAAGAAGAATGGAGATTCCGCACAGAGACAATAACACTCGAGAGAGCCGAAGACAATCCCTCCAAAGAAGACTCAGCGCAGAGGATGCGAAGCAAGCCCCACGAGAGGGCGGCGATTTAAGGGGTTGAGGATGATAACTATATGCCTCCCTCCAAGACGAAGCAAGCCTCAACGATGACGAATTCGCTGCACTCGAGGATCCTGTCGAACAAGAGCGCTTCAAGCGCAGCTTATCGCCAAAGCAAACAGCCTAAAGAAAAGCAGCAGCAGCTTCAAGCCGATCAGACCTGCTGGCCGATCGATGGACCAAGTCCTCGCGTCAAGAGTATAAACTCGAACGCCCCTCCAAAAGTTACCTAAGACGCAAGCTGCTCCCCGATTAGAGGAGGGAGCATACATACCTTCATCACCAGCGCACGACATGGCTGACCGACCACCCCCTGATCGTGACAGAGAGGCATCCAGGCCCCCAGCCAAGAACGTACCCCGGCATCGCTCCAAAAGTATGAAGCCAAAAGGGAACGCGCCAGACTTGCGAGACATGTTGGAGGACAAGGCAAGGAAATCCAGATCCATCTACGGATCACGTGGGCGCCCGACGACCCACGCATTTAATACCGTCATACCGACATAACACCGCCGGGCGAACATAGCGATAGCGCTCCCTCGAGCTGCGTCGCGATATTGTTCAATACAGGGCGCCAGACACCTCTATGCTTCATCGACGAATTAATGGATCATCGATCCCGAAGGGTTTAAACCCGTAAACATCGAATCTTACGATGGCACAACAGACCCAGCGGTGTGGATCAAGACTATCTTCTCCACATCCATATGGCCCCATGCACGCATCTCCACGCCATCAAGTACCTCCCACTCAAGCTTAAAGGACCAGCTCGGCATTGGCTTAACAGCCTGCCCAGAGTCAATTGGGTGTTAAAGACCGGAGGCCGCATTCTTGATAACTTCTAAGGCACATATGTGCGACCACCAGCGCCGATGACCTAAGCCACATTATTCAGCAGCGGACGAATCGCCGATAATTACGGACACGGTTCTTGACGAAGAAAACCAAATCGCCGACCGTCCGGATGCAGAGGCCTCGCAGCCTTCAAACATAACATCCGAGACGAATGGCTAGCCCGACACCGGGCAGGAAAAGCCAAATCCATGGCAGCCCTCACATCGTTAATGACCCGCTTTTGTGCGGGAGAGGACAGCCGCTAGCCCGCAGAACAATCTCCGTAAAAATTCTGGCAGTCCGGATACTAAGGACAACAACGGCAGTCACGCCAAACAAAACAAGCGCCGCGTAACGGGCGACGATTAGGAGGATACGACGGTCCATGCCGGATTCCGAGGCTCCAAACCCGGTCAGCGGAAGAAGCCATTTAAAAGAACCACTCCGGGTCCGTCCAATTTGGACCGAATACTCGACCGCTTATGCCAGATACATGGCACCTCCGAAAAACCAGCTAATCACACCAATAGAGATTGTTGGGTGTTCACAGTGGCAAGTTAATTGCGAAAACAATGACAAGGGGCTAAATAGCGATGACGAGGAAGAAACCCGGCCGCCGAACAATAGAGGACAGAAGGGTTTCCCCCCACAAGTGCGGACGGTGAATATGATATACGCGACCCATATACCCAAGAGGGAGAGGAAGCGCGCACTACGGGACGTCTACGCGATGGAGCCAGTCGCCCCAAAGTTCAACCCATGGTCCTCCTGCCCGATCACTTTCGATCGAAGAGACCATCCGACCAGCATACGCCATGGCGGATTCGCCGCATGGGTTTTAGACCCAATCGTCGATGGGTTCCACCTCACGAGAGTCCTGATGGACGGCGGTAGCAGCCTGAACCTGCTTTATCAGGATACAGTGCGCAAAATGGGCATAGACCCATCAAGGATTAAGCCTACAAAGACAACCTTTAAAGGTGTCATCCTGTGAGTGGAAGCCAACTATGCAGGCTCACCACACCGAAAGTGGTCTTTGATCCCGGATAATTTCCGGCGAAGAGTTAATCTTCGATATAGTTCCGCTCATGGCGGCTATCATGCTCTGCTTGGACGAACGCGCTTGTAAAATTCAACGCGGTGCCGCAGACACGCATACCTAAAGCTCAAGATGCCAGCCCTCGTGGAGTCATTACGGTCAATGGGAATACGGAACGCCCCTCCAAATGGAGGAACATACAGCTCTCGCGCGAATATCTGAGTAGCCTTCTCACGGCAATTTTCAAGTCCGCAGCTAAAAAGCCGGATACATCAAAGCGCCCGAGCAATACTAACCAAGACCACCTGGCGCGATCGAGCATCGCCAGAGTAATGCGGCCCCAACCCTCGCCTCACAAGATGATCACAAGAATAACACTCGCAGACATCATTACGGTTTGGAGATACCATGGGCGCAGGGGAAGGGGCTCGATCACAAGGGACCAAGAGTGCGGCTCGACCACACCAGTGGCTCACACGAGTGCCCCCCTCGTTTTTATTTTTATCTTTTCTTCTTTTATGTATACAGGACTCTGTTAATCAGAAGCCCTGTTCGACGGCGAACTTGCCGAACTCGTGATGCAAACAGTCAGGGACTAAAGGAGGCCGCGACGAATATTCAGGTGGTCTCAATTATGAGCATTAAATTCAATTACATACACCAAGTCTGCAGCTCATCCCTGGAGGGGGACATGTTTATTTAGTCCAAATCCCTTGCTTACCGCACTATTTGTGCCAGTACGCTTTATTAGCAAACCTTCTTTCATAAATAACGCAGCACTTCTTTTTTGCAAGTACGTTATCTTTTATATATATGTTCATTATATGACATCCTGCACCCGTATATTTTGGTACGGCCAAATACGCCAGGGGCTTTTGTTCCCCACATTATGGTGTGATTAAGTCCGAACACTTTCACAAGTGCGGCACCCCGAACTTATAGCATTATATGAATCGGCTCGAATCATGTCTTGGGTCAATAGTTGGGTTTGCCGGCTCCCATGTTTTGGTGCCTTACGCTCGCTCCGTCGGCTAAGGTAGCACCGAGAACCATCGCGATTGCACCGGTTGAGCCGGTTAACGCCTCGAGAAAGCTAAACCGACCGGCATGATAAGGCGAGAGACTCGGTCATTGTTCGAGAGGTTCTTCGGTCCCTAAAGACTCATGCCGCTTTGAGTGAAGTTCCTGATGATGTTCGATGAAGGCGTGATAGCGCCCGGATTCGGTCTTCGAATACCAGGGCTTCACAAATTTAAAATTATAGAATTCTATGGCTAAGTGAGAGTGTTCAAGCATTATAAGCCGGTTGCCTTGTTCGTCGTGTTGAGCGCCTCCCCTAGATGGACCCAAAATGGGAACAAGAGCGCCATGTTTATCACCGAACACCCCAAAGACTAGTGGCTTGGGGGCTGAAGCCAACGACTTACCATCTCTCGATTTTATAAACGGCCGCATTTAAGGTAATATTTTAAATTAAACAAGTGTTGCTCATGGCGATATGAACGAAGTTTCAGCGCAAGACAGATAAATATACAAATGAGTTCATTCAAAATTACATCTCGGGAGCACTCATCTGCGATATCGCAGCTCCCTTCAGACAATCTTATAATACTTCTCGGCGTGCGATACTCCTTGCCGGCGGCGGTGGGTCCGTGAGAAGCTTCTCCGCACCCAATCTGCCCCATTGCACCTTTATGCGGGAGCACAACGAAGCGCCTTCAATGCAAAGTGAGCGCTGATTACATCCAGCTGGGGCACGCATCCACCAACCGCCACACTAGGCCAAAGTAGCTGCCAGCATGGCCTGTCCAGCCACAATGGACTATGAGGCCCTTCATGGCCTCCTCACTACCTTAGGAGTTCGACCACCGCTTCACCGGTCGCTTGGGGGCACCGGATGGCCGGCCTCAGCATACTGAGACCAGAAGACCTTCTCCGTCGAGCTCCCCTCCTCGCCACGATAGAATGCGGCGGCATTAGATGCACTACGCGGCAGATCTGCAAACGCCCCTGGAGAGCTCCGAATTCGGGTAAGTGTCAGGTAGTTCACATTAACATGCCTGCTTTGCATGAAAAATGCCTTACCCGCCGCTATCTTCTTTATGTCCTCAACTTCCTGAAGGGCCTTACGGGCCTCGGCCTTGGCGGACTTGGCACTTTCGAGAGCCAAGGCAAGCTCGGACTCTCGAGTCTTGGAGACACGCTCCAAACTCTCATGCTTTTCCATGAGAGCCTGGAGCTCTTGCCGAACTTCCGCCACCAGTGCCTCTTGCTTTCCTCGCTCAGCCCGCTCAGTGGTCGCATTATGCTCGCCACGGACACGGCATCCTTCGTGGCTTCCACCTCGCTCGTGGCCCCCGCAATACACATATTATCCTTGTTAATTTTGTTTGCAACCAAAACCCTTTTCTCAAAGGTACTTATCCAAAGAGGTGTTACTCACCTTCTTTCTCCTCGAGTGCTTCTTCAAGACGGCCGAGCTCTTGCTCGACCGCCGAGGTTCTTCTTCACACTCGACCTCCGCCAAGCACGCGGCAGAGGTCAAGAAGCAACTGCAAACCCATATTGACACATTTTTAGCAACCTCACAGATATCTTGTTAGATCCTCATCCGCTTTCCTTTCCAACACCAACTAAGCATCGGGCTACCGTCTATGCGGTATCACATTACATAATTTTAACTTCTTACCTCAAAGCTTGTTAGAAGGTCTGCTGCGAGCTTAGGTCGGCCCGCCCTTGGCGGCTGAACCTTTCAATCACCGCACTCATGAGAGTGCGGTGTTCTTCGATGGAAGCGCCTTTAAGCGCCTCCAACAGTTATCCGGCACATCCGGTTGACGGAGGCCGGTGTCACGGTCTTGCCCTTCTTCCGAAGGGCGCTTGCGGACTCTGAACCATCGCGGGTTCCGCGTAGAGTCCGCGCAAAAGTCCGGAGGTCGCCGACGGCGCCTCGAGCCTCCTCGATGGGTCCTCTTTGGGACCCCACCTCGGCGTCCTCGTCACGCGTGGGGTAGAGGCAGTCGGGATGGAATTCACATCCGACGAGGCCAATGACCCGCTCGATGAGTCGGGGAGATCATCCTTGGCCGGACTACGGACAGTATGCGGCATTAGAGGGATACTACGTGACACGAAAAGTACGGCATATAAATGATCCGGATACTTATGATCCTGCCGGACGCCTGGCCCTCGGAGGCCACTCATCCTCGCCAACACTGATGTTGGCAAAACTGTCTGGGGGGATAGTTCTCCCCCTCTTGGACCCTTCGGCCTCCCCGATTGGGGAAGCCTTCCTCTTCTTCTCTCCCTCCTTCGGGAGAGAGTACTCCTCCTCCTCATCCTCAGGGGAGGAGTCCTCGTCGTCGTCAGATGCCTGATTGCGGGAACTCTTTCGAGTCCCCGCGGCCACCTTCTTGGCCTTCTTCTCCGGCACCACGTGCGGTGCCGAACCAAAGATCCCCGCTAAGCGGGCGTCCACTGGGTCTTCTGGCATGGGAGCCGGGCTGATGAGCAGCTTGGCCTTCTCCATCCATTCCTGTCAAAGGAAGAGGCAGATTAAAACCTCACTAGAGTCAATCTAATTACCACAAGTGTCCCATAATGGGGTTGAATCACTTACCTCGTCGACGGAGATCTGAGCTGAATCCGTGGTCTTTGGCCGTGGATGCGGGGCTTTACGCCCTTGAACAGCACCCTCAGCGCCTTCGTAAGTTGTATCAAGAGCCCGCTTAGCGTCTGGTGCTGTTCCGGATTGAACTCCCACAAATTGAATGCCCGTTCTTGGCATGGGAGAATCCGCCGAGGAGCATGACTTGACCACGCCGACAAGCCGAGCTTATTGCTCACCATCTTCTTGATGCAGGCTCGAGTCCCGCACCTCCACCGGCTACCCCACGGCAAGCCCTTCTCTTTCGTGAGGTGAGCTGCGTGGGGATTCCAGATCTAAACTGGGGCCGCCGCCCATGTGGGCTTGCGCGGCTCGGTGATATAGAACCACCCGATTGCCACCCCTTGACGGAGTCCACAAAGGTCCCTTCGGCCAAGGGACATTGGGCAATTTGCCCAACATGGTGCCGCCAAGATTCCGCTGCGTGCCCTTCACAACCTTCGCTTGACGTTGAAGGTCTTGAGCCAGGCAGTGGGGCTGAATGCAGAGGAAGGTTTCGCACACGGCGATAAACGCCGAGATGTTGAGGATGAAGTTCGGTGCGGATCGTGGAAATCCGGGCCGTAGTAAAACATGAGCCCCTTGGACAAATGGATGGAGCGGAAAGACTAGTCCGCGGAGGAAGTGGGGAGGAAGACGACCTCTCATGAGGCCCAGGGTAGGGACGAGCTGCCCCTCGTCAGGCGGCGCGCGATATCGCTGGAAAGGTATCCGGCGTCACGCAGCTTGGTGATGTCCTCCTCCTTAGCGGTGGAGGCCAACCATTTACCTCCTGCTCCGGACATGTTTGGAGAAGGGTCGAGGCGAGATGTGCGAGCTTGGGCGTTGGAGCTTGGGTTCGTAGGGATGGATGAGCAAAGGAGGAAGAAGGCGTAGGTGAGAAGGTAAATCCTTATCCCTTATATATAGGCGGACAAAACTATGCGTCCCTCACCGGCCTGGTAAAACTCGCTTATCTCCCAAGCGCCACCATCAATGGCGCGGTTGGGTTACCCACGCACGTATTGATGAGAATCCCGGAATAAGGGGAACACGATCTCTGCTTCGACAGGACGTGCCAAGGAAACCGCTTCACTAAAACGTGCTGAGGTGGTACAGTAATTTAAACAAAAGCTTGGTTGCGGTGTGATGGCACGCCGCATGATACGTCAGCAGATTGAACTAAGTGTGTATTTTATTCTCTCTACGGTGGAATGTGGAATTTATTTTGCAGAGCCGGACACTATCCTGGTGTTCATTATCTTCTCCGGATTATTCAAGGGAGGAACCCGCCTTGCAATGCCGAACATTATGCACGCCGGACTTATCGTCATTGAAGACTGGTTCAGGGGCTATTGAGGGAGTCCTTGACTAGGGGGTGTCCGGACAGCCGGACTATCAATATCCGCCGGACTCCAAGACTACGAAGATAGAAGATTGAGGACTCCGGCTCGTGTCCGAAAGGTACTTTCCTTGGCGTGGAAGGCAAGCTTGGCAATACGGATATGTAGATCTCCTACCATTGTAACCGACTCTGTGTAACCCTAGCCTCTCTGGTGTCTATATAAACCGGAGGGCCTTAGTCCATATGACGGACATACATCTCAACAATCATACCATAGGCTAGCTTCTAGGGTTTAGCCTCCTTGATCTTGTGGTAGATCTACTCTTGTACTACCCATATCATCAATATTAATCAAGCAGGACGTAGGGTTTTACCTCCATCAAGAGGGCCCGAACCTAGGTAAAAACATTGTGTCCCTCGTCTCTTGTTACCATCCGCCTAGACGCACAGTTCGGGACCCCCTACCCGAGATCCGCCGGTTTTGACACCGACAGCCACACCACCGTGAACCACCACCGGCGCCCGCCTTCTGTCTCCTCGAGTCGCCTCCCCTCGTCGACATTCCACTTCTCTCCATTGGCCTCTGCCCCTCTAGATGGGTGCGCCAGACGCTGCCACATTTACTGGTGGCCACGGCCGGACGGGAGATGGCCGGAGCCAGCCGGGTCGCCGCCGGCCTCGCCCTGCTGCCTCTGCCTCAGTCACCATCGGGAGGAAGAAGAAGACAGGTAGGGGAGGGAGTTGACCATCTGCGTGGACCCCACGGGCCCCAGGCGTCAGTGACCCAAGCCTCAGCCCCACCCCTGCCAAGTGGATAAGTGGCGGGTCCCACCCACGTGGGACCCGCATGACAGCGCTGACCGGTCCATGCCACGTCAGATAAGTGGAAACGTACTCCTGTTCTACGTTTTCAACTTCCGAAAATGTGTTTCTAACTTTATGCCTCTGCCTTATCCACTCAGGGACCCGACTGTGAATATTCTTCATTTCGTCGAGCCCTTTCTGTTGGTGTCCACTTCATTATGTTTTGGCATACTGAAAATGACCTTGATGCCCTTGTCCTTATTCAGCCCCCCGAGAGAGAGCATTTTTCGGCGAATCTTTCCGCGGCTTCACCACACTTCTCCCCGGTGTTTTCTTCATCCCCAGGCAAGCCATAATACCCACTTGCATGAGAGTCATGCCGTAGCCATGGTTTTCAACTTGAATATTTAATAAATGTTTGCTTGTTGAAAAGATGGTTATCGTTGTTCCGGTGATGTCTAGAATTGCATGTTCACTTTTGTGCTATGTTGTCTTATACCATGTGATCATGTTATACCTGCTAGTATTACTTTTCATATGTTTATGCTGGTTAGTAGTACATGTGGATGTTGGAGAGAGTCATGCTAGTCGGTATGTGATGCTCAGTGGATATGATTTACTATTGATATGGTGGGAAGTTATTTGATATTATCATGATGATGTTGATATCATGTTCATGCATTTTATCATGGCTCAACATATTTGCATTCAAGTTAACCGGATTAAATTGAACTTGAACACATGTTGGCTGAGTCATGGTGCTGCTGAATCGATGCTGACCAGTGCAACCACGCTTACCGGTATGGGACGGTCCTAACTGGGTCTATTGTTGTGCCTCTCGCCGGTGCCTCACGAGGGAAGGTTATGGGCGTGTGCTACCCTGATCAGGTAGGCGGAGCATAACCTTGTGTGCCCGTTGTTGAGTTAGTTTTTGGATCCGTGTCCCTGTGTGGGATGGGCCACGACGGTGGTCGTTGTGTCTGGAGGTAGGCACGGGGCCACCCATGACTTAGCTCAGTGAGGAGTGAGTCGGAGTGGCCGGGAGAGTGTCATGGCAGTAGATTGGTTTTGTCGGAACGCCGTTGTTGGTCCACCCAAATGGGAGGGTGAGGCCATGGGTTCCGTAGTGTGGGTACAGTGTACTAACCTCTGCATAGTGTATATTAAATCTATCGATAGCGCTACCATGATAAGGGCCTGTGTCGAGAAGGTCACACCATGAGTCAACAGTAATAATAATAAGAATAATGTGCTTAATAACAGTGAGATAAGTTGGTTGTGATCGCCGTAAGCATCACGGGCCATGGAGTGGTCGGGTTGTGATCGCCGTAAGGATCACGGGCCATTTAGTGGTCGGGTTGTGATCGCCGTAACGATCACGGGCCAAGTGTTGGTCGGGTGGTGATCACCGTAAGGATCACGATGGTATCGAGGATACCGAGTTGTTGTATATTCGTGATGTTGTGCGGGAGTTATGGGTAAAGTTCAAGCTCCTTGTGGTCATTTATTGATTACTGTGGTATTGTTTCTACCAAGCTCGATTTGATCCTGAGATGATCGTGTGATGTCCGAGGTTGGTAAGTGATGCATGTATGGGTTACGAGATAGCCCGAGCAGGATAAGTGGTGCATATAGTGTCATCATGTTGCATGCTATTTTTGTCGGATTAATATGTTCATGCTATGTTCAGGTTGAGTTAGCTGTATCATGTTTATGTTGGTCATGCCATGTGGTTCTGATGATATCATGATTATTCTTGTTTAACCTGTAATTGCCATGCTGTTGTTTGTCTTGAATGCTTCTGGATTGTTGTGAGCTTGCAAGTACATTCAATGTACTGACCTCGCGTGTCATGCCAGTTTGCAGGTCATGCCGGATTTGATTGCTTGCTTGTCGTGGTTTCCATTTGTGCGAGCTAGGATAAGCGTTCCAGCCAGAGTCCCTGCAGAGTGGAGTTCACCACCGTCGTCGTTGTTCTACTGCTAGAGTTATTCCGCTGCTTCAGTTGTTCTGCTGCTTGCATAGAGAAACTAAGGATGGCATAGTGTCGCCATGTCGATGTTATTCATTGTAATATCGGAGACCTTGTATTCATATTCGTGTAATAATAGAAAGCTGGTTTGTTCTATGCTAAGCAGTGCCATATTCTAGAAGACTTCTCCTTGATCTCTGGGCTGGAATACGGGGCGTTCCCATTTCTCTGAGCCGGGGTGCCACAATAGCCACATTCACTTTAAATAGGGCACCGTCTAAATCTATTGACACGACACCATATGAATTATGGTTTGGGAAGAAACCTAAGCTGTCGTTTCTAAAAGTTTGGGGATGCGATGCTTATGTCAAGAAATTTCAACCTGAAAAGCTCGAACCGAAGTCGGAAAAATGCATCTTCATAGGATACCCTAAGGAAACCATTGGGTATATACATCAGATCCGAAGGTAAGATCTTTGTTGCCAAGAACGGGTCCTTTCTAGAGAAAGAGTTTCTCTCGAAAGAAGTAAGTGGAAGGAAAGTTGAAAGTGCAACTAATCCCCGGGTGGTTTTGGTAATTAATAACAACATATATATCATTGAACTAATAGTTACTTGAGAATCATTTCAGAGTTCAAGGATATGGGTATGGCAAGGATCAAGAAGTGGACCCCAAAATGCTAAGGCAAGCATTGGCAAAAGCTCAAGACTCCATTTTGGTTTAGTGATCCAAGATCACATTGAGTCCATAGGAAAAGCCAATACTATTAAAAGGGATGAGGTTATGATGATGATCCGTTGCTCAAGTGCTTAGTGATACATCTCCTAAACTATCAGCAACTTTCACCGCCATAGACACTCATAAGTAGTCTCGGTCCCACCGATATTCCAAACTCACCACACCAAGATGAACCACCTCAGCCATAAGCCAAACCCTAGTAAACTCGGATTTTCCGATTCAACTCGGTCTCACCGAAACATGAGTTGCCAAGGTTCAGAACCTTCATCATCAAATCGGTGTCACCGAGATGATGAAGTCGGTCCCACCAAACCGGCATGCTCTTGTCATTGCACGAATCGGACTAACCGAGATTGTATATTCGGTCCCACCGAAAATCCCAACGCTCACATTATTTGAACTATCGGTCTCACCGAGTTGTCCACTTCGGTCCCACCGAGATTGCTCAAATGTGTGTAACGGTTGGATTTTGTGTGGAGGCTATTTATACCCTCCACCCCTCTTCATTCGTGGAGAGAGCCATCGAAAGAACTACCACTCCTACCTTACATTTCGAGAAGAGAACTACCTACCCTTGTGTTGAGATCAAGTTGCTCCACTCCCACCATATGAAGCTTGATCTCTAGCCTTCCCAAGTTGCTTTCCACTCAATCCTTTCTTCCACCACAGCCAAATCAGTGAGGAGAGTTGAGTGTTGGGGAGATTATCATTTGAAGCACAAGAGCAAGGAGTTCATCATCATCTACAACATCTATTACCTTTTGGAGGGTGGTGCCTCCTAGATTGGTTAGGTGTCGCTTGGGAGCCTCCGTCGTCGAGATGTGGAGTTGAACCAAGAAGTTTGTAAGGGCAAGGAGATCGCCTACTTCGTGAAGATCTACCCCGAGTAAGGCTAGCCCTCCGTGGGCGTGGCCATGATGGAATAGACAAGGTTGCTTCTTCGTGGACCCTTCGTGGGTGGAGCCTCCGTGGACTCATGCAGTTACCCTCTCGTGGGTTGAAGTCTCCATCAACGTGGAAGTACGATAGCACCACCTATCGGAACCACAAGAAAAATCACCGCGTCTCCAAAATTGCGCTTTGCTCTTCTCCACCTCTCTTTACTACATGTGCAATTTACTTTCCGCTGCCTATACTCTAGAATTGCATGTGTAGGGTGATGCTTGACTTGATCATAATTGTGAATCTGCCAAAACTGTTTCTTGTCAAAAGGCAGAATTTTATATTGACAAGTAGTCTAATCACCCCCCTCTAGACATACTTTCGATCCTACAAGTGGTATCGAGCTTTGGTCTCCATTGTATTGGTTTCCATTGCATTGACTCCATAAGCTTGGTTTCACAACCTAGGAGAGTATGGCGCCTAGTGAGGGTAATTTTCAGAGAGGTCCTTACTTTGATGGTACAAATTTTGCTAGTTGGAAGCATAAAATGAAAATGCATATTCTTGGTCATAACCCAGCCGCATGGGGCATTATTTGTGTTGGTATGCAAGGTGAATTCTTCGAGGAAGGAAAAGTTTCGGATCGCGGCTTACACCGGAAGAATTGCGGATGTTGCAAAACAATGCTCAAGCTTGTGACATTCTCTTCAATGCCTTGTGTCCCGAGGAGTTCAACAAAATCAGCCGCCTTGAGAATGCAAAAGAGATTTGGGATACTTTGGTTGAAATGCACGAAGGTACCGAGTCCGTGAAGGAATCAAAGCTAGATATTCTTCAAGGTCAACTTGACAAGTTCAAGATGAAGGATGGTGAAGGAGTCGCTGAAATGTACTCTAGGCTTGCTCTCATCACAAATGAGATTGCCGGCTTAGGAAGCGAAGAAATGACCGACCGATTCATCATCAAGAAGATTCTCGAGCTTTGGATGGAAAGTATGACACCGTGTGCACTTTGATCCAAATGATGCCAAACTACAAGACTCTCAAGCCAACCAAGTCATTGGAAGAATTGTTGCTCATGAGATGACACTTAAGGATAAGGAAGAGCTTCACAACAAGTCAAGTGGTGCTTACAAAGCTACAAGTGATGCTCCCACAACCTCAAGTGACAAGTTAGTTTCCAATGAAGAGATAAGCCTAATGGTCAAGAACTTCAACAAATTCTACAAGAATAGAGGCAAAGAGAGAAGCTCAAAGTCTAGATCATATGATGAAAAGAGATCTTCTAGTCGTGATCGAATCTACAATTGTGGAAGACCCGACACTACTCAAATGAGTGTACGGCTCCCCACAAGAGAAGAGAAGAATCTCCAAGAAGAAGAAGCTCAAGAGATGAGTCACCTCGGAAAGAGAGAAGGAGCAGAGATGATCGTTATGAACGAAGACCCTCTTGGAGAAGCAAGGATTCGGAGAGGAAAGACAAGTCATCAAGGAGCTACACAAGAAGAAAACATCAAGCTCATGTAGGTGAATGGGTCTCGGCTCCGACTCGAACAATCAATCCAAAGGAAGCTATCACTCCGACTCGACTCACATCCAAGATGAAGGTGTTGCGGTCTTGCTCTCGTATCCTCCAACTCCAACTCCTACGACTTATTTGATTCACCAAATGAGGGAATTGGAAGATGCTTCATGGCTAAAGGCCCCAAGGTATCACACCCTGAATTCATTGACTTGTGCTCAACTACAACCCCAAGGATTCCCATCAAGATGATGTGGATCCCGAAGAAGAAGAACTAGAAAGTTCTTGAGGGTGACTCCGCCAACATACTTCACTCACATTCATTTTGGCAAAAACTTGTGCAATCAACTTCCACATCGTGCACTAGTTCATGGAGTCACAAACCCTCTTGTTGGTAAGTCAAGGGACAAGGTAATCATTGCTTTCATGGACATCATCTATTGTGAACTTCAATCTATGTCCATGGATATCCTTGTTTGTTCCTTGTGGGACTAACCCATGTAGGTATTGAAAGTGCCCGAATCCAAAGGATAGCTCCCAACTCTTGATGATCTCCATCAACTTTGAGCATCCACATCTTCAACATCTACATGAAGTCTTCTACGACAACCCAAGGTTAGTTTGACCCTTTAAAAGGGGTTCTCACATCTAGGGGGAGCTTTGCTCTAAAAATTGAGCTAAATCATCTTCAAATGATGTGAACACATCAATGCTTTATGTAAAAGTGGTAACCCCACTTGTGCTTAAACATGAGTATGACCTATGATCAAATGTTCTCATTTGGCTCCTAAGTCAATATACTCATATAAAGATGACCTAGTCATCGACAAATTGTGTGTTAGTTGCTAGAGTTTTGGTTGTGCATGTTTGACACATATTTCATTTGCTATCTTATTGTGTGAGCATGTTGGATGCATGATTTTATCCATTCGAGGACATCCATTTGTTGTTTTGGTCGTTTTGATTATTCTAACCAAATGGATGGACAAGAATGCCTAAGTACCTCCCCTAGCTATCTATGCTTTCTTGTCTCAAATTCTATTCATGCTTACATCACAAATTTTGAACAAGTCATTTTCGGACCCTCCGGGTGAGGAGCACTTGAGCCACCGATCCGTCAAGGGCTAATTTCCAAAACCTTCTAATTGATTTCGGTCGACCAACTCACTCAAACTCGGTCGAACCGAAAGCATTTAGATCGATCTAGGTTTTCATCTCGGTGAAACCGAAGTTGTGATTTTCGGCGTGATCAAGTGCATAATCGCTTAGCAGTTATCCATCTCAGTGCCACCGAAGTTTTACAATTCGGTCCCACCGACAACGAAGGGGTATATATTCCGAGGGCCGCGCGCTGATTCCTCCTTCAAACGCTTTCGCCCCACACCCTTTGCCGCCGCCGCCTTGGTCTCCGGATCGTCGCTGTCGCCGCTCAGGCGCCTCACCATAGGTCTCCGTCGCCGTCAACGGCCATCTCCTCCGCGCCGTTGCCGCCAGAAAAACTCCACCAAGTTAGGGTGAGTTTTGATCCCACTCGTGCTCCCATCTCCGATTCAATGCACGCTTGATTGCCTAGTATCTTGCCACGATTGAAATCCTCCTGTACACCGATTGGTTCGCTTTGAACTAGATTCGAGTAAAAGTTTTAGGGTTAGGTTTCATGAACACATCTCGGTGAGACCGATTTTATATTTTCGGTATGACCGATTTGGCCTATGGCCATTGCCTTTGCACCCTTCGGTCCAACCGAAGTTGTGCAAAATCGGTGTGACCAAATGAAGATTCTGTGAAACCCTAGTGTTTTCGGCAGATCGAAACCCACTTCGTCAAACCGAAAGGTGTGCCAAGCTCTGTTTAACACTTCGGATTCACGAACCTTAAACTCGGTCTGACCAAATGTCTTCGTGAAAACTTAATACTAGAATTTGAACTCATTTTTTGCAAAAACTTCGCAGTTTGTGATGACTCTTCTTCTCTGCCTACACCTTATCTATTCACAGGTTGTCACCATGTCGATGCCAGTGGCGGGAGAACAGTCGAGACACCCATTGCAGATATTCCAGAGGCAGCACTAGTCCCGATCCTAGTAGCTCATCCGATGATGGTGAGAGGAGTACACCAAGTGGCATGCCTCCTGCAGCCACCAGAGCTAGAAAGAAGAGGAATTCAGATGATGAGGATTCAGATTTTGTTGTTGAGGAAGAGGTGACCTCAAAGCCTAAAGGAAGGTTGTTGCCAAAGAGCAACAAGATCAACAATCTAAGAAGGGCACCAAAGAAGTCAAGCAATCAACTGTTGCTAAGAAGCTGAATTTGGGAGAGGCAACTGCAAGCAAAGTGAAGAAAACCACCAAGAGAAAGAGAATAGTGCATGCAGATGCAAGAAGAGAGGATGAGGATGAGGAAGCACCCCAGCCTCCTCCTCGAAGCCAAAGCTCATGGGTGATGCCATTAAGGCCGGAGCCACATCAAAGCCCAAGAAATCTGCTCCAACTAAGGCAGCTCCAAAAAGCCTCGCCGCCAAGCCCAAGAGGACCGCCGAAACATTCCAAAGATTTGAAAAGAACAAGGATGATGTGCCACCACCGAGTCGACGATGAAGGACCAGTTTCTCAAACTTCGTCCAAAACTGCCACTCCATAATGATGCTCATCCTCAAGCCGAGGATATGAAGGCAAGGAAAGATAAAGGTCTCGTGCTATGGAGACAAACTGACCCATATGCCGTGAGGAGAAGAACTGCTTGTAGATCCCAGATTTCACACCGAGAGCAAGCAGGACTTCTATGAGACCGTCTTGATGGACAAGAAGCCCATAGTCGCAGACACCGATATGTTGATCGGAAGTACATTGACAACGAAGAGCACAGAGATTTCTTTCCACATGTGCATGAAAGTTTCACCGCATGTGGAGTTGCAGATTTTGTAGGTCGAGACCGCTTGGAACGATGAGATGATAATGCAATTTTATGCCACACTCACTTCTACCCCGATGGAAAGATTATGTGGATGATCAAGGTCAAAGGTTTTCTTCTTCTGTTGAAGAATGGGCAGAAATTCAAATGCTCCAAAGGCAACGAGAAGATGATATTGATGTATATGGGATTCCAAAGAAGAATCATGAATCCATGAAAACATGTACAAAGAGGATCCAAGCAGAGGATTTGGGAATCTGAAGCTCGGCTCGATCTACCATCTCGTGCAGGCTTACCTACCACTAATACCATTTTGAGGCATACCTTGATGCCCAAATCTGAGATGATCGCATGATCAAAGGATACTCTATCAACATGCTGCACATACTTGATGAGAGAGCACCTTTCAAGGTGATGGACTTGATGGTAGAGACCATTAAGAGGACTGCAATGACCACAAAAGGTCGTGTGGATTTGCCCATGATTCAGATGCTTATCAATGCCAAGTTTGGCACGGGCACATTCTTGTTGGATAGAGAACATTTACCGCTGCAGCCAGAGCATGAAGACAATGTTGTTGTGATGGATGAGGAGGATCCGACATCTGTTGAAGGTCAAGCCAAGATCGCAATGCTAAGAAAGCCAAAGTCGACAAGGAAGCAGCAGCAGCAGCAGCTAAACCAAAGAGTTTGAGAGCAAATTCTTGAAGCTACTCAAAGGATTGAACAACGCTCGCCAGCATTGAACAGTCTCGGAGAGCTTAGAGAGGATTGTTGATGAGAAGATCCACGCTCCGACGTGAAGTCGATCAAGTACAAGTGACCGCCAACAAGCTCGAGGCGACATTGAGGAAGCAAAGCGGACAAGGCGAGCTTATGCGTGAGTTGCAGGATGACTTAGTCCAGATTCTCATCGACAGACTACTCCGGTTCCCAAAGGATCCCGATCACCGCTATTCCAAAGGATCGACACGGGACTACAACTTCAAAGACCTCCACAGCCCAAATAGCTTGCTCCTACTCCAGCTCCAGCTCCAAAGGTCCACTCCTCCAAAGACAGACATCACCAAGTCTCCGCCGATGTTGTCATATCCACTCCGACATCAACCTGCACGGAGCCGCCAAACAGAGTCCACAAGTGACGCTTAGCTCTATGCTTTTTCGAACTTTTTGGTAACTTGTTGCCAAAGGGGGAGAAATTGTATAGATCATAGGACTTCGAGAGAGAGAGTGTTGTTGTCTTTGCGCTTTTGCTCTTTCGTTCTTTTGCGGTTTCTTTGAGATACTTTTGGTTTTCGAGACATTCAAGTGTTTGATACTCCATTTGATTCTACCTTAATGAGTGCTTGGTCGTACTATGCTTTAATGTGTGCTTAATGCTTATCATATGCCATTCCTATCTCGTATGACCATTTACTCATGTCTTGGTGATTGGGTGCATGCTGTTCATTCTTATCATTTTGTGCGCTCCACCAAGATGTATGTGACATGGAAGAGTGACCCATGATCCTAATCGATTGTGCATTTGCATTCAAACGCAAATCTTAAATAATGCACAAATTTAGGGGGAGCTCTTGCTTATCACATACTTCTCAAAGCGACGATATTATTCATTGATTATATCCTTTGTCGAAGTTTTGATCTATATGTTGTCATCAATTACCAAAAAGGGGGAGATTGAAAGTGCAACTAATCCCCGGGTGGTTTTGGTAATTAATAACAACATATATATCATTGAACTAATAGTTACTTGAGAATCATTTCGAGAGTTCAAGGATATGGGTATGGCAAGGACTGAAGAAGTGGACCCCCAAAATGCTAAGGCAAGCATTGGCAAAAGCTCAAGACTCCATTTTTGGTTTAGTGATCCAAGATCACATTGAGTCCATAGGAAAGCCAATACTATTAAAAGGGGATGAGGTTATGATGATGATCCGTTGCTCAAGTGCTTAGTGATACATCTCCTAAACTATCGGAACTTTCACCGCCATAGACACTCATAAGTAGTCTCGGTCCCACCGATATTCCAAACTCACCACACCGAGATGAACCACCTCACCATAAGCCAAACCCTAGTAAACTCGGATTTTCCGATTCTCAACTCGGTCTCACCGAACATGAGTTGCCAAGGTTCAGAACCTTCACATCAAATCGGTGTCACCGAGATGATGAAGTCGGTCCCACCAAACCGCATGCTCTTGTCATTGCACTAATCGGACTAACCGAGATTGTATATTCGGTCCCACCGAAAATCCTAACGCTCACATTATTTGAACTATCGGTCTCACCGAGTTGTCCACTTCGGTCCCACCGAGATTGCTCAAATGTGTGTAACGGTTGGATTTTGTGTGGAGGCTATTTATACCCTTCCACCCCTCTTCATTCGTGGAGAGAGCCATCGAAAGAACTACCACTCCTACCTTACATTTCGAGAAGAGAACTACCTACCCTTGTGTTGAGATCAAGTTGCTCCACTCCCACCATATGAAGCTTGATCTCTAGCCTTCCCAAGTTGCTTTCCACTCAATCCTTTCTTCCACCACAGCCAAATCAGTGAGGAGAGTTGAGTGTTGGGGAGATTATCATTTGAAGCACAAGAGCAAGGAGTTCATCATCATCTACAACATCTATTACCTTTTGGAGGGTGGTGCCTCCTAGATTGGTTAGGTGTCGCTTGGGAGCCTCCGTCGTCGAGATGTGGAGTTGAACCAAGAAGTTTGTAAGGGCAAGGAGATCGCCTACTTCGTGAAGATCTACCCCGAGTAAGGCTAGCCCTCCGTGGGCGTGAGCCATGATGGAATAGACAAGGTTGCTTCTTCGTGGACCCTTCGTGGGTGGAGCCTCCGTGGACTCAAGCAGCCATTACCCTCCGTGGGTTGAAGTCTCCATCAACGTGGAAGTACGATAGCACCACCTATCGGAACCACGAGAAAAATCACCGCGTCTCCAAAATTGCGTTTGCTCTTCTCCACCTCTCTTTACTACATGTGCAATTTACTTTCCGCTGCCTATACTCTAGAATTGCATGTGTAGGGTGATGCTTGACTTGATCAAAATTGTGAATCTACCAAAAACTGTTCTTTGTCAAAAGGCAGAATTTTTATATTAACAAGTAGTCTAATCACCCCCCTCTAGACATACTTTCGATCCTACAAAAGTAGAACTTGATGAAGTACTGCCTCTTGAACCGGAAAGTAGCGCAACTCAGGCAGATGTTTCTGTGGTGCCTGCACCGACTAGAGAGGAAGTTAATGATGATGATTAAGGTACTTCGAATCAAGTTGCTACTGAACTTTGTAGGTCCACAAGGACACATTCCACACCAGACTGGTATGGCAACCCTGTCCTGGAAATCATGTTGTTAGACAATGGTGAACCTTTGAACTATGAAGAAGCGATGGCGGGCCCAGATTCCAACAAATGGCTTGAAGCCATGCAATCCGAGATAGGATCCATGTATGAAAACAAAGTATGGACTTTGACAGACTTGCCCGATGATCGGCGAGCGATAGAAAATAAATGGATCTTTAAGAAGAAGACATACGCGGATGGTAATGTTACCATCTATAAAGCTCGGCTTGTCGCTAAGGGTTATCGACAAGTTCAAGGGGTTGACTATGATGAGACCTTCTCACCCGTAGCGAAGCTGAAGTCCGTCCGAATCATGTTAGCAATTGCCGCATTCTATGATTATGAAAAATGGACATCAAACGGCATTCCTTAACAGCTTCCTTAAGGAAGAATTGTATATGATGCAGTCGGAAGGTTTTGTCGATCCTAAGAATGCCAACAAGGTATGCAAGCTCCAACGCTCCATCTATGGGCTGGTGCAAGCATCTCGGAGTTGGAACATTCGCTTTGATGAAATGATCAAATCGTGTGGGTTTATGCAGACTTATGGAGAAGCCTGCTGTCGGTATCAAAACCGGCGGATCTTGGGTAGGGGGTCCCGAACTGTGCGTCTAGGCGGATGGTAACAGGAGACAAGGGACACGATGTTTTTACCCAGGTTCGGGCCCTCTCGATGGAGGTAAAACCCTACTCCTGCTTGATTGATATTGATGATATGGGTAGTACAAGAGTGGATCTACCACGAGATCAAGGAGGCTAAACCCTAGAAGCTAGCCTATGGTATGATTATTGTAATGGTTATTGTCCTACGGACTAAAACCCTCCGATTTATATAGACACCGGAGAGGGCTAGGGTTACACAGAGTCGGTTACAATGGTAGGAGATCTACATATCCGTATTGCCAAGCTTGCCTTCCACGCCAAGGAAAGTCCCATCCGGACACGGGACGAAGTCTTCAATCTTGTATCTTCATAGTCTTGGAGTCCGGCTGACGATGATAGTCCGCTGTCCGGACACCCCTAGTCCAGACTCCTCAAGAGTCCCGAAACCAGGCTTCAATGACGATAAGTCCAAAGACATATGTAGTCTTCGGCGTTGCAAGGCGGGTTCTCCTTTAAATTCCATGTACCTGCGGAACAGTGTCCGGCTTCCTTATCAATGTTGCGCTTCTTGGCTTCCACACCCAATAATGGCCTTCTTCCACGTGTCGCACGAATGCGAAAAGCCAGGGTATCTTTTATGTTTTACCCCCTAGCTGCGCAAATAATCTGCCTATAAGAGAGGCAAGAATCCGGATCCAAATCACACCGTCTTCCTTCCGCGAGTACTCATCGGAGCGCCTCTGACCAAAAATCCATTCCATCATGGACCGTTGACGCGGCTCCTCTCGCGTTCCCAGCCCTCTGCCAGGAGATTGGCGGAGATGTTCTGTCCTGCACAACGAGCTGGTGACGCTCCAAGCAGAGGGATATCTCCCTCCGGCCTTCATGGTTCCGGTTCGAGCCGGGCTGGCTACCTACCAAGGTGGGAAGCAAGCGGAGGCTACCCCAAGTCCCAACAAAGGGGAGCGGGTATGCTTCGTCCCCTATGTGATAAGGGGGCTCGGATTTCCTATACATCCATTCCTCCGCGGGCTCCTGGAGTTCTACGGACTCCAGCTCCATCATCTCACGCCCACCTCTATCCTGCATATCGCGGGTTACGTAGCTCTTCTTGAGCTATTTCGGCGCCGAGCCCCATTTTGCGCTGTGGAAGAGGTTGTTCGCCTTGTACCCGCTCTCACGAGGGGTCCATATATCAAGTGGGTGGTGCCGAAATTTGGCGATCGCCGGACCGGATATCCATCCGAACCCCTAAGAAGGCGCCTGAGACCGGCCTTCGAATGGTTTACATAGAAGACGCCCGCTGCGGACCTGCTCGGATTGGCCTCCGGAGTTCAAGAATGCTCCTTTGAAGAAACACCTTAGCCGGGCGCCCACGGAGCCCCCAACCGGAGGAAGACAAGAGCGTCCATTATTTGATGGGCCGATAAGGTTATCGGCCCATTCCGGTTGACCATGATTGAGTCATGGCAACATGCATTATGCGGGGTGCAACTGCCGCAATCTGAGGCCACCTTATGTGGGATTCCAACGGGAGGACGATGCCACCCGTCATGGCCGCAAAGGGCCGGATCGATCAAGACTGGCGAAGATCCCGTCCGCCTGCATAAGGGGCGAAGGAGGATTTCCTCCAGACGAGCCCGTTGAATGGGTTCTCCATGAATAACCCTCGGCGTTGGGTAATCGAACACTTTGTGTGCCCGACCCATGCTTTCGAAGTTTAGGTTTCTCATATTATGCTTTCGACGTAGGAGCTGCGTCGGGTTGTGGAGGGCATGCTTAGTCCAGCTCCACAACCCGAGGATCCAGAGATCCTGTGATCCGCCTTTGAAGAGGACCCGACATAAAGGTGGAGCTGATCGACGGGGTGTTTCACTAGCTCAGCATGGATAATGCTTTAGTCGCCATTACGGCTGACTACCCCAGACTATATCCGGCTTCCCAAGTGATTGTGACCGAAGTCCTGACACCATTATTTCTCCCTTGCTCATTTCTGACCACCGTATACGATGGTGCTTTGCAGGAGGCGCCTTCAAGGCGGAAGCCGAGCCATGCAGCGGTGACCAACAAGGGTCAGTCCGGCCTAGTAGGCGGAAGAGGAGCGCGGCGCGGATTGAAACGTCGCCGCAAAGGTATAGCTCATGGTTCGTTATTTAGAGCAACGTTCCTAGGAAGCGTTTGAATGCTCATGACTTTTGTAGGAGAAAAAGCGCCACGGATCAAGGGCGAGAGGTTGCCAACCCAGCCTCTACAGCCGTGCTCCCAAAGACTGGTCTCGAGGGGGAGGCGAAGCGCAAGGCGCGAGCCGGATACTCCTCCAACGGAGGATGCCGACACACTGTCCGCCACCAAGTGTGAGGTGGAGAGCGCCATGAACCACAGGCGCCGCAGGACAGTTTTTTCGTGACGCGTGTTTCTCCCCTGAGGCGTTGAATGCCTTTAACGCGGGGGACGCGCACCTCCGTGTTGCTCAAGATGGTTTAACCAGAGCCACGGAGCAGTATGTAAAAGACATACGGGTAAGAGATTTTAATAGTTGTATATGCCAGTAGCCCCCGAGACTTAAAGTAGTTATATTAACTGATTTAAGGATCATTTGAAATGCAGGATCTTACAAAGAAGAATACCCAACTGTCTCAGGAGCTGCAAGAGTGTAAGGCCCAACTTGAGGCCGCATAGGCTGCCGCAGGAGGACACGCAGGGACCCCTCCTGGTAACACATTATTATATTTTTTGTAAAAAGATAAGTGGTGTGCGGCGTGCGCGCAAGTCTAATAATGACATTGCAGGTGCTGCCGGACATGATCCGGACAGTAAGAACTCTCGCGCCACCAAGGCCGGCGAGAGGGTGCCGACGAGGGTGCAGCAGAAAGGAACAAGCTCCAGATGCCCATGCCCAGCTAGGGAAGAGCTGAAAGGTGTTCGGGCCGAGCTGTCAGCTCCGTTAAGGAGAATCACGCCTTCGCAAAGATCTATAGTAAGTGCTTGAGCGAACTCCTTTGAAAAGAAGAGTTCGGCGAGGAAGTCAATTGACAAAATATGTCTCAGTAGGTATACTCACAGTGTCGCCGTGCGGAGGAGATGCCCAGACGACGGGTGATCAACTTCCCGAGCTGGTGCAACCGCCGAACGAGTTCGGCAGCAATGAGCGGCGCCGTCCGTGCTTTATGTCCATCCCTCTCCCACCCAAGGGCCTTGGAGAGCTTGTGGAGAAGCTTCAGGAGTGCGCAGCTTCCGCTTATGGAAGATTTTGGCTGCCGCCAAGGTGCCGTGGAGGCTCGGGCCATGGTGAAGACGCTGTACAAGAAGGCGGATCCCAACCACATGGCGAGGTCGGACTGTGGGGCCCGATGGGAAGGAGATCCTGTGAGTTTAGTATACGCCGTAGAGTTGGCCACTAAATTTTCCCTAACGGATCAGAATAAGACAGACTGTTAGACGGGATTGAGGAAGAATACAATCGATCGATTTTACAATGTATTTTAAAATGACATGTAAAATGCCTTCTAGCCGAATTGTAGATCGTTTGTCTTTGCCGACCTTTTTGCTTCAACCTCGGGACCCTAGAGTCCGGAGTGTGTCCGAATACCTTCTCGGTTAAGAAACAACTGGGGCATGCATGGAGACCAAAGCGTAGGGGTCATTAGTGCTTTATCGCATAAGTGCCCAACTAGTTATGTTATATTACATGGTTAGTAAGAAACATCTTCCGTGGAGAATAGTTCCGTTAAGGGTTCCTTTCCTCGAGGCATGCCCTAAAGTGCATTTCCGGACTGCGAAAAGAGCAGAAAACATCCGGGGCAGGTAAATAAATAGGTAAAAATCATCTTTCAAGTCACCGACCGAGTATTCCCTTAAGAACGCTAGCTTTCGGCTTCACCCACCGAGGTACACATCCGGTCGACCGGCAAGAATAATCGCAGAGGTGCTCCTTTACCTCCTAGCCGAACAATCGGGAGCGAGAGGTAAGCACAGGAGCCAGGCAACCCAGCTTGGCCAAAACTTAAGTCATATCAATGCATATAGTGGTGAGTAAAAGGTACACGTGGAAGTGTGACACGTGTGCTGGGCATGAAGCCCTTATAATTAAGCTTCTTGTAAAGAAGCCCCCAGGTATAATGAGTGCGGATAGCGCATCAATTATGTGCGAACAATGTGCAAGTAGGCCTTTTAGGGCTTTTATGAATAGGGTTGAGAGAAGAAAAGAGAAACAAAAGGCAGCTAAAGTGTAAAATTTTGGACGGGGGATGGGGACGAACTCTTAGTCCGGCGCTAGGCATAGAATCTTCGGAGGCGGGCTGCGTTCCATGGGTTCAGCTCGAGTCGGTTGTCCGACGCATTTCGCAGACGGTACGCCCCGCCGGTCAAGATTTGATCGATAATGAGGGGGCCTTCCCATTTGGGCTTGAGCTTGTCCTTTTTCTTGTCCGGCAGGCGTAGAACTAGTTCGCCAACATTGTAGGTTTTAGCCCGTACTTCTCTGCTTTGGTATCTTCGAGCCTGCTGCTGATAAAATGCGGAACGAGCCTTGGCAACGTCACGTTCTTCCTCCAATGCATCCAAGCTGTCCTACCGATCCAATTCGGCTTCTCTTTCTTCGTACATGCGCACTCGAGGTGAGTCATGAATAATGTCGCAGGGTAGAACTGCCTCTGCGCCGTATACCATAAAGAATGGTGTGAATCCGGTAGTACGGTTGGGCGTCATCCGCAGCCCCCAGAGCACTGAGTCGAGCTCCTCTACCCAGTGCGTGTCCGATTTCGTCAGGGACCGCACTAGCCTGGGTTTGATGCTGCTCATTATTAGACCATTTGCTTGCTCCACTTGACCGTTGGTTTGAGGATGATAGACTAAAGCATAATCAAGCTTAATGCCCATATTTTTGCAGCATAATTTAACCTCGTCGGCGGTGAAGTTCGTGCCGTTATCGGTAATGATGCTATGGGGGACACCATATCGGTGTACTACCCCGTATATGAAGTCTATCATCGGTCCGCACTCTGCCGCTTTAACCGGCTTGGCCTCTATCCATTTGGTGAATTTATCCACCATGACCAATAGGTACCTTTGCTTGTGGGTTCCCCCTTTAAGGGGTCCAACCATGTCAAGCCCCTGCACATGAACGCCGTGTAATGGGTATGGTTTTGAGGCGGTGGGTGGCATATGGCTCGATTAGCAAAGAGTCGACAACCGACGATCTTTGGACTAAGTCCCGAAGCGTCTGCCTCCGGCCGCCGGCCAATAAAATCCTGTTGGAATGCCTTTCCTACAAGGGCCCGAGCTGCGGCGTGGTGTCCGCCTAGTCCGCATGAATTTCAGCGGAAGGTTTCGCCCTTCCTCTTCGGAGATACACCTTTGAAGGACTCCGATTGTGCTTTTCTTATAAAGTTCTCCTCATGGACCTTGTAGGCTTTAGATCGCGGACTATGCAAAGGGCCTCATTTTGGTCTTGGGGAGTTTCGCCAAGCAAGTAGGCTAGGAATGGCTCGCCCACGGGCGATTACGCCATTATTTCATGGGTCAAGGTGTTATTTCATCGGCCGAGTCACCGATTATGTCGATTGTTTTGTCTCGGTTGGTGCGGCTGCTTCGGTTTGTTATTTCCTACTCCTCTTCCCATAGTACGGATGGCTTAAAGAGCCGCTCCAGAAGATATTTGGAGGGACAGATCACGCTTTGCGCCGATGCGTGCCAATATGTCGGCTGCTTGGTTATTATCCCGCTACGTGGTGGAATTCAAGTCCTTCAAACCGAGCTGGCATTTTTAGGACAGCGTTACGATAGGCTGCCATTTTCGGATCCTTGGCATCAAAGTCTCCATTTACTTGGGATATTGCAAGGTTTGAATCCCCGCGCACCTCTAGGCGTTGAATGCCCATGGGGATTGCCATCCGGAGGCCATGTAAAAGGGCCTCGATTGATTCATGCTGTTGGAGTCCGTACATTATCTCGGCACGTATTGGATCGTGTCCCGGTTGGGGACGCTAATACGACGCCAAATTTCAATCCGCCAACATTTTAGAGCCGTCAAGTGCATAATCCAATTGGAGTATGCGCCGACTCTTTAGGGAGTTCGGCTTTGGTCCATTCAGCTGCAAAGTCAGCCAAAACTTGCGACTTTATAGCCCGCCGAGGTTTGTAAGTTATATCGAATGGTAAGAGCTCAATGGCCCATTTTGCAATCCGCCCATCGCGTCGCGTTGTTTATAATGTCGCTGAGGGTACTTGAGGCCATCGTTATCGAACACTCTTGAAAGTAGTGTCGAGCTTCCGGATGCCATGAACACCGCATATGCTATCTTTTGATGGTGCGGTAACGGACTTGTGGGGGTTAACACAAGTGGATACATAGTACACTTGGTTTTGAAGAGGGAATTTATGCCCTTCTATCTCTCGCTCGACGACGAGTAATCGCGCTTACAACTTGATGTGTTGCGCGATGTATAATAACATTGGTTCGCCTGGGTTGGGCGCAGCCAGATCGGATTTGTTGCCAATATGGCTTTTATTTCTTCGAGGCGGCGGTGGCAGATCCGTCCACTGGTGTTCGTGCGCCTAAGGAGGCGATAGAGGGCAATGCCTTTTCTCCTAGATCGGAGATAAAGCGGCTTAGAGCCGCCACACATCCAAATAATTTTGTATTTGTGTGAGGTCCTTGGGGATATCCAAATTGTGATGAGCTCGGATCTTGGCTGGGTTCGCTTCGATTCCTCCGCTGGATACAATGAAGCCAGGAGCTTTCCGCTTGTACGCCGGCGCATTTTTCCGGATTTAGCTTGATGTCATATGCTTTGAGGTTGTCGAATGTGAGCCTCAAGTCGCCTACTAGAGTTTCGACGAGTTTGGTTTTGACGACTACGCCGCTCACGTATGCCTCTACCGCTTTTGCCGATCCGGGTGGCGGACATGTTTGAATCATGCAATCGATATGTTGCGCCGACATTTTTAAGTCCGAAGGGCATCATGTTGAAGCGTAATGGTCCATATGGAGTGATGAATGCCGTTGCGGCTTGGTCCGCTCCGCCATCTTGATTTGATGGTAGCCGAGTATCGCCAAGGAAGCACAATGAATCGTGGTCCTGCGGTAGTGTCGATTATCCGTCGATGCGGGGGGGGAAGGATCCTTTAGGCAGGCCTTGTTGAGGTCTTTAAAATCGACACATAGGCGCCAGATTTGTCCTTCTTTGGTACCATTACCAGGTTTGCTAGCCAATCCGGATGTTTGATGTGTCCGATGAATCCGCTTCCAATAGTTTGGCTAGCTCTTCTCCCATTGCCTCGCCTTTTGGGTTCGAAAATCGTCAAGAGCCTGTTTGATCGGCTTGAATCCTTTTAGGATGTTTAGGCTGTGTTACGCTAATCTGCATGGGATTCCGGCATATCCGAAGGGTGCCAAAGTAAAATGTCCCAATTTTCCCGAAGGAATTCTCGCATCGGCGTCTACATCAGGGTTCAACTGTGCCCCGATGGAGGCCATCTTTGTCGGGTCCGTTGGATGGACCTGGAATTTTACTATTTCATCCGCTGGTTTAAAGGAGGTGGACTTGGATCTCTTATCGAGTATCACATCGTCCCTATTCATAGTAGAGCGCAACGCGGTGAGTTCTTCTGCCGCTAGGGCTTCGGATAGCGCCTCCAGGGCTAATGCGGCTGTCTTGTTTTTGGCGCGGAGTGCTATGTCCAGATCACTAACGAGAGTGATTATTCCGCCGGGCCTAGGCATTTTGAGCTTCATGTACCCGTAATGGGGTACGGCTTGAAAAATTGTGAATGCCTCTCGTCCTAATATAGCGTGATATCCGCTATTGAACGGGGCCACTTGGAACGTGACTTCTTCGGATCTATAATTGTCCGTGAGCGAACACCACATTGAGTGTGATTTTTCCGGTGCAGCGCTTCACGCTAGGGATTATTCCTCTGAAGGTTGTGCTGCTTCGCCAATGCGGCTCCGATCTATTTCCATTTTTGAAGAGTTTCCTCGTAGATGAGGTTTAATCCGCTGCCACCATCCATGAGTACCTTGGTAAGTCGAAGCCGCCCACTATTGGACTAAGGACCAATGCGGCCGGTGCTCGGGCTGTTCGAATTTAGGTTCGTCACCGGCGTTGAAGGTGATGGCTGTGTCGCCCATGGATTTGTTGTTGCTACTTGGTAGACTTCGCGAGGCTGCGGATTGTTCGCTCGCATATTATTTGATGTGAAAGTCTCGAAGATCGCTGATACTGCATCGTATTGTTGGATTGGTTTTCCGGGGCTAGAAGCTCCTCGCCACTTTTGGCCACCTGCCGTAATATCCAACATGCTCGAAGGCTATGTGTTGGGATGGCGCCCTCTGTACTGTGAATTTTATAGGGTCCGCTAAGCCATCCCTCCAGTACGGTTCCGTGCCCTTTATGGGGTTTTTGTACCTGGTGCCTGAGTGTAATGCACCCTTTTGTTGCGGACTAGGGTTGTATTCGGGGCCGGATTGACCCAAAACTTATTTTCGGTTTTCCGAAACTCTCCATCGCACAAGATTTCGCATTATGGACGCCAGTCGGTGAAGCGTGTAATTTCAATGATGGTGACGGCGCTCAAGATTCCTCGTCTGTGCAATTATTGCAAAAATTGAGATTATGTTTTCTCTCGGCGATCCTTTATCCCGTCCATAACCAGGAGGAATCGCCCAAGAGTGATGTAATGTTTCAGCGGGCTCTTGCCGGATCAGAGATAGATCGCATATGTCTGGGCGGGTGGGTGGAATTAAGTCCGGAACCCTACCCATCTCGAGGCTTAAGGGCCGAGAAGTTTCCAAATTTGGAAGCTTGGATTGCTGGATGTTGTCCAACGAGTCTGGTCCGATGCCTGACTTTAGGTTCAGTGCTTGATCGAAGTCCGTCCCTCTGCGGGAATCCGGCATGGAGGGTTCAGGAGCCCGGACATGACTAGTTTTTAATGCAGGAGAAGAGTCGCCGCGTTGTTCCTCTACCACGACAACGTAGTGGGTGACCTGGGGAGAGTTAATCTCTCTCAGATCGGTTTTAAGCCCAATCTGATTGTAGTCCAGAGCGACTCTCAGATGCGCGCGCGATCCAAGAGATCGCTTCTTAAGAGAGCTCTATTGGATCCAGCTGCTCGGCGAATTCCAAGCTGACATGAAGATTGCTTTTGACGATCCAAGAGGTCATTGTCGAAGCGGTGGCCGAACAGGCGGTCATGAGAAAACCACCTAGCCGGATAGTTTGACCGGCGGCCAAGGCTCCTTTGATGAAGATACCGTCCTTGAAGACGGGAAGAGGCATCCTTCCTATCGGTGACGGCACAGAGGAACTCTCAATGAAAGCACCAATGTCGGTGTCAAAACCGGCGGATCTCGTAGGTAGGGGTCCCGAACTGTGCGCCTAGGCGGATGGTAACAGAGACAAGGGACACGATGTTTTTACCTGTGTTCGGCCCTCTCGATGGAGGTAAAACCCTACTCCTGCTTGATTGATATTGATGATATGGGTAGTACAAGAGTGGATCTACCACGAGATCAAGGAGGCTAAACCCTAGAAGCTAGCCTATGGTATGATTATTGTAATGGTTATTGTCCTACGGACTAAAACCCTCTGGTTTATCTAGACACCGGAGAGGGCTAGGGTTACACAGAGTCGGTTACAATGGTAGGAGATCTACATATCCGTATTGCCAAGCTTGCCTTCCACGCCAAGGAAAGTCCCATCCGGACACGGGACGAAGTCTTCAATCTTGTATCTTCATAGTCTTGGAGTCCGGCTGACGATGATAGTCCGGCTGTCCGGACACCCCCTATTCCAGGACTCCCTCACTTGCGTTTACAAGAAAGTGAGTGGGAGCTCTGTAGCATTTCTCATATTATATGTGGATGACATACTATTGATGGGAAATGATATAGAACTTTTGGAAAGCATAAAGGCCTATTTGAATAAGTATTTTTCAATGAAGGACCTTGGAGAAGCTGCTTACATATTAGGCATCAAGATCTATAGAGATAGATCGAGACGCCTCATAGGTCTTTCACAAAGCACATACCTTGATAAGATATTGAAGAAGTTCAATATGGATTAGTCCAAGAAGGGGTTCTTGCATGTATTGCAAGGTATGAAATTGAGCTTGGCTCAAAGCCCGACCACGGCAGAAGATAGAGAAAAGATGAGTGTCATCCCCTATGCCTCAGCCATAGGGTATATTATGTATGCCATGTTGTGTACCAGACCTGATGTAAACCTTGACGTAAGTTTGGTAGGGAGGTACCAAAGTAATCCTGGCATGGAACACTGGACAACGGTCAAGAATATCTTGAAGTACCTGAAAAGGACTAAGGATATGTTTCTCGTTTATGGAGGTGACGAAGAGCTCGTCATAAAGGGTTACATCAATGCTAGCTTCGACACAGATCTGGATGACTCCAAGTCACAAACCGGATACATGTATATATTGAAGGGTGGGGCAGTAAGTTGGTGCAGTTGCAAGCAAAGTGTCGTGGTGGGATCTACATGTGAAGCGGAGTACATGGCAGCCTCGGAGGCAGCGCATGAAGCAATCTGGATGAAGGAGTGCATTACCGACCTAGGAGTTATTCCCAATGCGTCGGGCCCGATGACTCTCTTCTGTGACAACACTGGAGCTATTGCCCTTGCCAAGGAGCCCAGGTTTCACAAGAAGACCAGGCACATCAAGCGTCACTTCAACTCCATACGTGAAAATGTTCAAGATGGAGACATAGATATTTGTAAAGTGCATACGGATCTGAATGTCGTAGATCCATTGACTAAACCTCTTCCACGAGCAAAACATGATCAACACCAGAACTCTATGGGTGTTCGATTCATCACAATGTAACTAGATTATTGACTCCAGTGCAAGTGGGAGACTGTTGGAAATATGCCCTAGAGGCAATAATTAAAAGTTTATTATTATATTTCCTTGTTCATGATAATTGTCTGTTGTTCATGCTATAATTGTATTGACCGAAAACCGTAATACATGTGTGAATACATAGACCACAACATGTCCCTAGTGAGCCTCTAGTTGACTAGCTCGTTGATCAACAGATGGTCATGGTTTCCTGACTATGGACATTGGATGTCATTGATAATGGGATCACATCATTAGGAGAATGATGTGATGGACAAGACCCAATCCTAAGCATAGCACAAGATCGCTTGTTCGTTTGCTAAAGCTTTTCTAATGTCAAGTATCATTTCCTTAGACCATGAGATTGTACAACTCCCGGATACCGTAGGAATGCTTTGGGTGTACCAAACGTCACAACGAATCGAGGCTATAAAGGTGCACTCATGGTATCTCCGAAAGTGTCTTGGGTTGGTACGAATCGAGATGGGATTTGTCACTCTGTATAACGAAGAGGTATCTCTGGGCCCACTTGGTAATGCATCATCATAATGAGCTCAATGTGACTAAGTAGTTGGTCATGGAATCATGCATTACGAAACGAGTAAAGTGACTTGCCGGTAATGAGATTGAACAAGGTATTGGGATACCGACGATCAAATATCAGGCAAGTAAGGTACCGATTGACAAAGGGAATTGTATACGGGATTGCTTGAATCCTTGACATCATGGTTCATCCGATGAGATCATCGTGGAACATGTAAGAGCCAACATGGGTATCCAGATCCCGTTGTTGGTTATTATCCGGAGAGATGTCTCGGTCATGTCTGCATGATTCCCGAACCCGTAGGGTCTACACACTTAAGGTTCGGTGATGCTAGAGTTGTTATGGGAAATAGTATGTGATTACCGAATGTTGTTCGGAGTCCCGGATGAGATCCCATACGTCACGAGGAGTTCTAGAATGGTCCGGAGGTGAAGGTTTATATATGGGAAGTCATCATACGGTCACCGGAAGTATTCGGGGGTTTGCCGGTATTATATCGGGACCACCAAAGGGGTTCCGGGGGTCCACCGGGAGGGTCCACCTACCCCGGAAGGCCCTATGGGCTGTATGTGGAAGGGAACCAGCCCCTAAGTGGGTTGGGCACCATCCCCCCTAGTGTCCATGCGCCTAGGGTTGGGGGACCCTAAAGGGGGCGCCCCCCTTGGCTTGGGGGGCAAGCCCCCTCCCCTTGGCCGCCACCCCCCCTCTAGATCTCATCTAGAGGGGCCGGCCCCCTTCCCCCTTCACCCTATAAATAGAGGGGAGGAGGGAGGGCAGCAGCACCTCATCCAAGGTGCAGCTCTTCCCCTCTCTGTTGGAAATATGCCCTAGAGGCAATAATAAATTAATTATTATTATTATTATATTTCCTTGTTCATGATAATCGTTTATTATCCATGCTATAATTGTATCGATAGGAAACTCAGATACATGTGTGGATACATAGACAACACCATGTCCCTAGTAAGCCTCTAGTAGACTAGCTCGTTGATCAATAGATGGTTATGGTTTCCTGACCATGGACATTGGATGTCGTTGATAACGGGATCACATCATTAGGAGAATGATGTGATGGACAAGACCCAATCCTAAGCCTAGCACAGAGATCATGTAGTTCGTATGCTAAAGCTTTTCCAATGTCAAGTATCATTTCCTTAGACCATGAGATTGTGCAACTCCCGAATACCGTAGGAATGCTTTGGGTGTACCAAACGTTACAACGTAACTGGGTGGCTATAAAGGTGCATTACGGGTATCTCCGAAAGTGTCTGTTGGGTTGGCACGAATCGAGACTGGGATTTGTCACTCCATGTGACGGAGAGGTATCTCGGGCCCACTCGGTAGGACATCATCATAATGTGCACAATGTGACCAAGGGGTTGATCACGGATGATGTGTTACGGAACGAGTAAAGAGACTTGCCGTGAACGAGATTGAACAAGGTATCGGGATACCGACGATCGAATCTCGGGCAAGTACTATACCGCTAGACAAAGGGAATTGAATACGGGATTGATTGAATCCTCGACATCGTGGTTCATCCGATGAGATCATCATGGAACATGTGGGAGCCAACATGGGTATCCAGGTCCCGCTGTTGGTTATTGGCCGGAGAGTTATCTCGGTCATGTCTACGTGTCTCCCAAACCCGTAGGGTCTACACACGTAAGGTTCGATGACGCTAGGGTTATAAAGGAAGTTTGTATGTGGTTACCGAATGTTGTTCGGAGTCCCGGATGAGATCCCGGACGTCACGAGGAGTTCCGGAATGGTCCGGAGGTAAAGATTTATATATGGAAAGTTGTTGTTGGGTTCCGTGAAAAGTTCGGTTTTTCCAGATTGTCTTTGGGAAGCTTCCGGAGGATTCCTGAGGGGTCCGGAGGTCCGTAAAATGTTCCACCACGTCCAATACAGCAGATGGGCTGTAGGGGGCCCTAGCCTTAATGGGCCAGGGCACCAGCCCCCAAGGCCCATGCGCATGGGAGAGGGGAAACCCTAAGGGAGGGCCTCCACTTGACTTGGGAGGCACTCCTCCCCCCTTTGGCCGCCGCCCCCAACCCTAGATGAGATCTAGGGGGGCCGGCCCCCTCTCTCTCCCCACCTATAAATAGCGGAGGGGTGGGAGGGTAGCCACACCCCAAGTTCTGGCGCAGCCCTCCCCCTCTCCCAAGTCCTCCTCCTCTCCCGCGGTGCTTGGCGGCCTGCAGATTGCCACGCCCTCCACCACCACCACGCCGTCGTCGTCTGCTGGACGGAGTCTTCCCAACCTCTCCATCTCTCCTTGCTGGATCAAGGCATGGGAGATGTCACCGGCTGCACGGTGTTGAACGCGAGGTGCCGTCCGTTCGGCACTAGGATCATCGGTGATTTGGATCACGATGAGTACGACTCCATCAACCCCGTTCACTTGAATGCTTCCTCTTAGCGATCTACAAGGGTATGTAGATGCACTCTCCTTCCCCTAGTTGCTAGATTACTCCATAGATTGATCTTGATGATGCGTAGAAAATTCGAATTTCTGCTACGTTCCCCAACACTCTCCAACACCTCTCCTCATCCGTTTGAGCTTGGCGAAGCCCTACCGGAGAACCGCTGCTCCACCACCACCACGCCGTCGTGCTGCTGCTGGAGTTGTCTTCCCCAACTTCTCCTTCCCCCTTGCTGGATCAAGAAGGAGGATACGTCCCCGTGCTGCACATGTGTCGAACACGGAGGCACCATTGTTCGGCGCTTAGATCGGAATCAACCGCGATCTAAATCGCTTCGAGTATGACTCCTTCATCCGCGTTCTTGCAATGCTTCTGTTTTGCGATCTTCAAGGGTATGAAGATGCACTCCCCTCTCTCTCATTGCTAGTCTCTCCATAGATTGATCTTGGTGATGCGTAGATTATTTTTTTTAATTTCTGCAACGATCCCCAACATGTTCATCGGGAGGGGTGTGGCGTACCGCAAAATGGGACTCCACGGGATACTGTTCATGTCCACCGTCGACCTCCTCCAGCCTCCACGGGCTACTGTTCATCCACCGTCAACCTCCTCCAGCCTCCACCTGCGATTGTTCATCCACAGGCTCCTGTTCATCCAGCCTCCACCGCGTGCTACTCCAATCGCTCTTCGCTCAACCACCCCTATCCACGGGCCCTGCTCAACCACCCTCCACGGGCTCTGCTCATCCACCCTCCACCATCTACTGCTCATCTAGCCCTCCACGGGTCGCCCTGCTCATCCAGCCTCCACGGGTCCTCGTTCATCCAGCCCCAACCGCTCGACCGATCGGGGTCCTGCTCATCCAGAGGCAACACCACGGGTCCTGCTCATCCACCCCCATCGCCACTTTGCTCATCCAACCACCCCCGCAACACTCACTGTTCATCCATAGGCAGCATCGATCGGCTTCATTAGCAGCAGTAGTGAAGGAATCGCTCGATCGGGTTCAGTTAACAGCCATCGATAGATTGCTCGGGTTCAGTAACGCGTAGCTTGCAGTGCAATCGCTCGGGTTCAGTTAGGCGACACCTCGCTCGAGTTCAGTTAGAGCCCAACGCCTCCCACACATGCGCGTACGTGTATGGGAGAAACGCATATCGCTCGGCCCTCGACCACCCACCATAACCGGGAACTCGCGAAATTTTCCTCGCCCTCGCTTCTACCACGGTTTTTCCGTCATGGACGGCCCAAAGAATGTCATGCAGCTGCGTCTCCGGCCCGCCCAAGACGAAAAGCCAATTTTCTATCATGATTTTTTGTCATGGAAGTAGGAGCCCACCACATCTATGATGATACCGGGTTTTGTCACAATTATCGTCATAGAAGTGTCATAAGTATGACAGAAAAAATTCGTTCGGCCCAAAATGTCATGGTTGTGTCTTTTTTTTGTAGTGCTATCTTTGTTCTCCATAGCCTGCTTCATGGTTTCTAAAGCAATAGAAGTCCTAAGACTCATTACGAGTTGGGCATTCTCACTACGAACATCTATCAAGGCGGAGCGATTCGGATCAAAGATGGAAAACATACTAGATTTGCCGATTGGAGGAAATGACTCGCCTCCTAGAGCGGCTTTCTCCTTCTCCAATCGGGCACTCTTGAGATTCTCAACATCCAGATCTAGTCGGAGAGATATCACCTCCTTCTCCATCGCGACATAGTGGGACCGCAACTCACAAGTCCTCTGCAACACACAAGAAGAAATCCGTCGCAAACCCGAAGTGAAGGTCAAAACGCGCAGACACCCTATGGACTATTACCAGATCCTAAAGTACTCGTTGTACCGAGTGGAACAAGCTAGACCAGTACCAGAAGTACCCATGGTACCGAGTGGGACAAGCTAGACCAGTACCAGATCTTGAAGTACCCTTGGGCTACCACCCGAGAGGAACAAGCTAGACCAGTACCAGATCTTGAATTACCCTCTGATCTACCTTCTCTCAGCTGACTTCCGAGTCAACCGTAGAGAAGATGGAGGACAACAATGCACTATGGCCTATTCTCATTCGGCTAACCTTCAACATACGAGTGTTGCCTAACACCCCGAGTGTCGAGCGACACGTTCTATAGACCGTGTCGATTGCTTGCAATCGACATCAGTCTCGGGACTACACCCAGTTGGTGCACTTAGTGTGCCCCCACTGGAAATTGACTTGTTGATGAGCTAAAAACAAAAAAAATTCTAAAGACTACCACCAACTGCATCCGGTAGACGGTAGCCTCAGGGACTACACCCAGTGGGTGCACTTAGCATGCCCCCACCGGATCATGATCACTCGTCAATGCTTTAGCTAAGTTGTGAGTGAAAACATAATAACTTATAAAGACTCCTGCCGACTCAATCCAATCGATAGGAGCCTTGGGGACTACACCCAGTTGGTGCACTCAGAGTGCCCCCACTGGATCGCAATCATAACCCCAGTGGGTGTGCTCCGCGCAAACCCAATGATGAAAATTCTACTACAAGGAAAGAAGAAACTTCAACTGGAAATTGTACTCGCAATGGTACTTACTCGTACATTAGTCTCGAGCGCTGCACTATCCTCATAGGCCTCCTTCAATCGGCTGCACATCAACCCTGCCTGGATCAGAGCCTCCTTGCTTGCCCACACCTGATCTTCAGGGACATGGTACAGGGGGAGAGGGGTGGCCAGAGATGATGGAGATGCAGAGGTAGGCCTTGGAGCTGTGACCATAACCGATCTACTCAAAGGAACTAGCGATCCCCCTGCAGCCGGGATCACCGCAGTGACATACGCCGAGCCACTTGGAGCAAGAGGACTCGGTCCCGTAGTTCTTGTGGCGTCATTCGCTGGAGAAACGCGGGTCACTCGGCGAGTGGAAGCATCCGGCATTGGCATGTCAGCACTCGACGCCTTCTCCTTGGTGGCATCTGGGTTGGGCGGGGCATTCCTCTCATCATCGTCCAGCTGAAAGATTTCTGGTGGAGCTACACGAGTACACGAACCAGAAGAGTCAATGAAGACCAGTTGAAAGATAGTCAGGCACCATGAGCCATCAGCATAAAGTTACCTTTGGAGGTGACAACATTAGCTGCGTCAGCATCACCCTGGTCCTGCTTGTGAGCCTGTAGGCCCACCGACATCGTCGAGGTGTCATTGCTGCACAGATCAAACAACACTTGGCAATCAGCCTGATGGATGCAACAATCAAAATCAAACTGACAAGAGTACTCATGTGGAAGCCACGGGCACTATCACTCTGATTCGAGGCATTGCGGCCTTACGAGGCTTAGTGGAGACCTACTTGGGCAACTTGGGCTACTACTCAGCTGAGGTCTCCGCCTCGGCACGAGCACGCTTGGAACTCCGAGTCGTCCGATCTAAAGCAGTCGACCGTGGAGCCCCACTAGCCTTCCCTTTCGGGTCATGCATCGTCTTGGAGCGGGGTTCCTTGGGGGCCTCGTAGGATGGAGAGGACTCCGCCTCTCCCCCTCCTCAGAGCTCTCCTCCTCATTGCTCTCCTACTCATCGCTCTCCTCCTTGTCGTCACTCTCATCATCACTGTTAAAGTCCCCCAAGTATTGTTGCTCGATGTCACTCGTCACATCATCGGCCGACTGGTCCACCACTGGAATCTTGGAGATCATCTTCGAGAAATCCAGAAGGGTAAACACATCGCAACAATCAAAGTTAGTTACACATGAAACAATACGCGCATGGACTAACTGAGCGTCGTGTACATACCTCCAGGGGCTGCAAGTCCTTGGAGTATGTAGACACCCTCGTAGTTCCCCTCGGGTTGTCTTGGGCACAGGTGATGGCCTTGATCTTGGCCCCCACATCTGTCTCAGCGAGCTCCTAGGGATGCACTTGGGTGGGGTCACTCGGCCCCTCATACATCCAGATCGGATGGACCCTGGTCTGTATCGACTGGATCCGCCGAGTGAGGAATGCTTCCAACAAGTCCATCCCATTGACACCGGCATTCACAATGCTGATGATGGCAGTGGACAAGATGTTGACCGCCGCCTTCTCCTCCTTCGCCACAGAGAGGGACGGAGGAGCCCTCGCTCTCTCCAAGGAATACGGTGGGAGGCCCGACCGAGTGCTGGCGCTGGGGACATCTCTACAGTAGAACCAGGTACCCTGCCACCCTTGACGGAGTAAGGGAAGCTCATCTTCGGGAAAGATCTTCCCCCGTGAACCTGGATGCCTAGACCCCCGGACAGCTGGGTGACGTTGGTCTTCTCACCAGTCGGTGAGTCTTTCTTGACGGTCATCGACTGGCAAGTGAAGATATACTTGAATAGGCCCCAATGGGGCTGATAACCCAAAAAGTTCTTGCAAAGAGAGACGAAAGCCGAGAGATAGATGATGGTGTTGGGAGGAAGATGATGGAGTTGTGCACCAAAGGGAACGCTCGGAAAAAGGGGTGGGAAGGCATCGAGAAGCCCCACTCGATGTGGGTGATGAGTGATGTCGCTTGAACTACGTCGGTATTTCCCCAAAGAGGAAGGGATGATGCAGCACAGCTTCGGTAGGTATTTCCTAAGTTATGAGACCAAGGTTACCGAACCAACAGGAGAACCAAGCAACACTATGTAAATGGTGAGGGAGTCCTGGATTAGGGGGTCCTTGGGTGTCCGGTCTACCCGATATGGGCTGGACTGATGGGCCGTGAAGATAAAGCAGAAGGCTATCCCCCGTGTCTGGGTAGGACTCCTATATGCGTGGATGACAAGATTGGTGTCCGGATATTCTATTTCCTTTCCTTGTAAACCGACTTTGTACAACCCTAGGCCCCTCCGGTGTATATATAAACCGGAGGGTTTAGTCTGTAGAGGCTATTAGAATAACCATAGGCTAGACAGCTAGGGTTTAGCCATTACGATCTCGAGGTAGATCAACTCTTGTAACCCCTATACTCATCAAATACAATCAAGAAGGACATAGGGTTTTACCTCCTTTAGGAGTGCCCGAACCTGGGTAAACATCATGTCCCATTGTCCCTTGTTACCATTGATCCTTAGATGCACAGCTTGGGCCCCCCTACTCGAGATCTGCCGGTTTTGACACCGACATTGGTGCTTTCACTAAGAGCTCCATTGTGTTGTCAACAGAGGAATCGATGGCTCGCCTCATCATCAACGACGATGTTGTGTCCGAGGAGACCTTTCTTCCTAGTCAACTCTTTGTGTTCGGTGGCTTCATGCTATGTGCCAACTCGACCGACCACCTTGAGTAGGTCGACAATTATGCCCCTGGTCACCAGATCAGGTTTGGAATCTTGAACCACATTGCCGATGTCCGAGGTAACCTGATCTTCGTAGGGTTCGCGACCTCGGCTGCTGCTCCCCACCCATACAAAGGTGGCCCTTCGGGTCCACTGTCAGATCCCGTCCAAGGGTTGACGCTCGTATCTACCTCGGCCTTAGATCCGAGGCGAACCACATCGTCCAAAACGGGAGGATGAACCCCACCGGACTCTTTCCTCTCACGGAGCTACCAGCCGGAAACCCAGATGCGACCACATTGTCCGTGAGCCCGAAGTAAAATGGGACTCTCCCTGTTATTGGGAGGCCAGACACGCCTCTGGATGTTAACTCCGAACTATCGAGGTCGGCGTTCATCGGTCTCCATCAAGTGGTTATCACCGAGCCTGGCTCCGCAGATCCGTAGACTCCTATCCAGCTTTTGCTCTTAAATGAAACACTGGACTTAATACAATCTCTCGCCATCATGGAAATGTCTCCTCCGAGCTACATCTAGCTCGGATGGGGGGCTGAGAGCAGGGAATTTTACGTCCCACCCACCACCCGCTTAATAGCCACTATTGAGGATTTAACTGACCTGCTAGACTACGCCTCCGAAGACATCGACGGCATGGACAATGATGTCGACGCCGAACCAGGTCAAAACTCACCCATCACTGGGCATTGGACGGCCACTTCTACCTAGGACGTATACATGGTGGATACACCTGAGAAGAAGGACGACGAAGCCACTCAAGATCCAGACAAGGACAAGCCCATCGACGAACCACCAAAGCACCTGCGTCAGCAGCGCTACTCATGACCACGTAGAGCAAGGGAAAGCAATACCTTCAGTGGAGATAATGACACTCTGGACAATGCCGAGTACCCCGACCACCCCATCGAACCTGCATCCGAGCAGGATGAAAGGGAAGAAGGTCAATACAGCCCTGAACACGCCGATCATGAGGATTCGGAGGATAGTAACTACTTACCTGTCTCCGAAGAGGACATTAGACTTGGTAACGATGATTTATCATCCCAGAGGAACCCCTCGAACAAGAACGCTTCAAGTGACAGCTCATCGGCACCACGCAGAGCCTGAAAAAGAAACAACAGCAGCTTCAAGCTGAACAGGATACGCTCAACAACAGATGGACCAAGGTCCTAGCTGCCAAAGAATACGGCTTCGAGCGACCAACAAAGAGTTACCCCAAATGCAGACTGCTGCCACAATTCGATGACGAGGCCCTTGAGCCAATACCGTCAAAGTACGATCATGTTGATCAACCGGACCGGCCACCAAGGGGACGGGACAAAACAGCCCATCATGCCGAACACCGGCCCGCTCCCCCCTTGTCGTAGAGGCAAGGAGACATCGGCTCCAGACTACACGTATGACTTACGTCAGGACCTGGACAATAAGGCCGACCTGACCCGATCAATCTATGGATCAAGAGGACGTGCTCCAGCACAAGATGACGGCCATTAGGCCCGACATGATGAATATAATCAAGTTCGGGGTCAGCATCGAACGCAGATGTCAACCGAACTATGTCGTGGTGTTCCCGGTATAGAGGTGCCGCTCACCCTATGTGCTTTACCGATGAAGTAATGCAGCACCAATTTTCGGAAGGGTTTAAACCCGTGAACATCGAGCAGTACGATGGAATGATGGATCCTGCCGTAAGGATTGAAGATTTTCTTCTCCACATACACATGGCTCGCAGAGATGACCTCCACACCATTAAATACCTCCCTCTAAAGCTGAAAGGACTAGCATGGCACTGGTTGAATAGCCTCCCAGAGAACTCATTGGAAGCTAGGAAGATTTAGAAGACACTTTTCGGGCCAGGGATGGCAATGGTAGACTACGACGCAACAAAAACAAGCGCCGAAAAAACAACGATGCAACACATGATCTTTCGTTGCCAATTCAGTATGGCTTGTTGGGACACTTTGAACATTCATTGGACAACTCAAGGGCATAGACTACAATGGATCTAGGAAGCCATATCTGTTTGGAGCAACCCTATGTTCATGGAGATATTCATGTATGCCTCTTGGAGTTTGTGGAAAGAGATAAATAACAAACACTTCCGAAGTGTGGACCCTACTACCAGCTCATGGGCAAGAAGAATTAATGAGGACTTCTCTCTCCTCACACACAGAGCCAAAGAGAAGCACAGAGAGTTTATTTCTTCCTTCCTCCAGTCATTTGTACTTCCTCAGTATAGACTTTTTTTCCTTTCTTATCCTCTACCCCACCCCAAACTTTTATCATGGTGGTGGATGTAAGGTTATGACTCTGTAGGACCTTTTTTGATACTTTAATTTAATATATACAATAGGAGCCTCCCCTACTATTTCAAGTGTTAAAAAAAGACGATGAAACACATGATATAGCAGTAAAAGCCGGATTTGGTGGTTCCAAACCCGGTCAGCGAAAGAAGCCTTTCAAGCGCAACAGAGACGGTCCATCCAACTTGGACAAAATACTCGAGAGGTCTTGCCAGATTCATGGCACCCCTGACAAGCCTGCCAATCACACCAATAGAAATTGCTGCGTTTTCAAATAGGCCGGTAAATTAAATACTGAACATAAGGGTAAAGGACCTCCAAGCAAGGATGATGATGAGCCCCGTCAGCCGAACACTGGGGGACAGAAGAAGTTTCCCCCCGAGTTGAAAATGGTGAACATGATCTATGTCGCCACATCCCCAAGAAGGAGCACAAACGCGCATTAAGGGACGTATATGCCATAGAGCCTGTCACCCCAAAATTCAACCCATGTGTAGGATCGAAAGTATGTCTAGAGGGGGGTGATTAGACTATTTGACCAAATAAAAATCTAGCCTTTTCCCAATTTTAAGTCTTGGCAGATTTTAGCAACTTAACACAAGTCAAGCAATCAACCTACACATGCAATTCTAAGAGTATAGCAGCGGAATGTAAATCATTGCATATGAAGGTAAAAGGGAGAAGTTTGGAGGGAGCAAACGCAATGTAGACACGAAGATTTTTGGTGTGGTTCCGATAGGTGGTGCTATCGTACATCCATGTTGATGGAGACTTCAACCCATGAAGGGTAACGGTTGCGCGAGTCCACGGAGGGCTCCACCCACCAAGGGTCCACGAAGACGCAACTTTGTCTATCCCACCATGGCCATCTCCCACGAAGGACTTGCCTCACTTGGGTAGATCTTCACGAAGTAGGCGATCTCCTTGCCCTTACAAACTCCTTTGTTCAACTCCACAATCTTGACGGAGGCTCCCAAGTGACACCTAACCAATCTAGGAGACACCACTATCCAAAAGGTAATAGTTGGTGTGCTGATGATGAACTCCTTGCTCTTGTGCTTCAAATGATAGTCTCCCCAACACTCAACTCTCTCTCATAGATTTGGATATGGTGGAAAGATGATTTGAGTGGAAAACAACTTAGGGAAGGCTAGAGATCAAGATTCTTCTGGTAGGATGTGATACGTCTCCAACATATCTACTTTTCCAAACACTTTTGCCCTTCCTGTGGACTCTAACTTGTATGATTTGAATGAAACTAACCCGGACTGACGCTGTGCCATGGTGTTATTTTTGTGCAGAAATAAAATTTCTTGGAATGACCTGAAACTTCACAGAGTCACGTTTTGGAATTAATAAAAAGTATTGGGGAAAGAATCAACAGAGAGGGACCACACCCTATCCACGAGGGTGCAGGGCGCGCCCCCTGCCTCGTGGGTCCCCTGGACCTCCAGCGACCTCAACTACAACTCTATATTCACATTCGGGGAGAAAAAAAATCAGAGACAAGGATTCATCATGTTTTACGATACAGAGCCGCCGCCAAGCCCTAATCTTCCTCGGGAGGGCTGATCTGGAGTCCGTTCGGGGCTCTGAAGAGGGGAATCCATCGCCATCATCATCATCAACCATCCTCCATCACCAATTTCATGATGCTCACCGCCAAGCATAAGTAATCCCATCGTAGGCTTGCTGGACGGTGATGGGTTGGATGAGATTTACCACGTAATTGAGTTAGTTTTGTTAGGGTTTGATCCCTAGTATCTATTATGTTCTAAGATTGATGTTGCTATGACTTTGCCATGCTTAATGCTTGTCACTAGGGCCGGAGTGCCATGATTTCATATCTGAACCTATTATGTTTTCATGAATATATGTGAGCTCTTGATCCTATCGTACAAGTCAATAGTCACCTACTATGTGTTATGATCCGGCAACCCCGAAGTGACAATAATCGGGACCACTCCCGTTGATGACCATAGTTTGAGGAGTTCATGTGTTCACTAAGTGCTAATGCTTTTGTCCGGTACTCTATTAAAAGGAGACCTTAATATCCCTTAGTTTCCAATAGGAGCCCGCTTCCACGAGAGGGTAGGACAAAAGATGGCATGCAAGTTCTTTTCCATAAGCACGTATGACTATATTCGGAATACATGCCTACATTACATTGATGACCTGGAGCTAGTTCTGTGTCACCCTATGTTATAACTATTGCATGAGGAATTACATCCGACATAATTATCCATCATTGATCCATTGCCTATGAGCTTTTCACATATTGATCTTTGTTAAGTTACTTCTCTGTTGCCACTGTTACGATTGCTACAAAACTACTACTGTTACTTTTGCCACTGTTACCATTACTTCCATACTACTCTGCTACTAAATATTTTGCTGCAGATATTAAGTCTTTCAGGTGTGGTTGAATTGACAACTCAGCTGCTAATAATACTTGAGAATATTCTTTGGCTCCCCTTGTGTCGAATCAATAAATCTGGGTTGAATACTCTACCCTCGAAAACTGTTGCGATCCCCTATACTTGTGGGTTATCAAGACCTTTCTCTGGCGCTGTTGCCGGGGAGCATAGCTCTATTGTTTGAGTCACTTGGGATTTATATCTGTTGATCACTATGAGGAACTTGAAAGATGAAAGAACCAAGATTTTTCCCTCGACTACGAGGGGAGGTAAGGAACTGCCATCTAGCTCTGCACTTGATTCACCTTCTGTTATGAGTAAATTTGTGACACCTACACCTGCACCTACTATGCATGATGCTTATGGTGAAACTACTTCTCTGCTTGATAATACTATGCCATTAGGTGAATTTCTTGATGAACAACTTGCTAGGGTTAGAGAGAATGAAATTATTGAAACTGATAATATTGATGAAAGTGATGATGAAGATTCTCCCCCAAGATATGAATTGTCTATTGTGCCTGAGGGTTATGTTATGGATGAAGAAACTGCTAGAGACCTTTTTGCTTGCAATGGTAGATATGATCTTAAGAAACTGTTAGCTAAGCTGAAAGAAAAGTCTCTTAATGCTAGAATGAAGTATGACCCTGCTTTGGCTACTTCACCTATCTATGTTACTGATAAGGATTATGATTTCTCTGTCAATCCTGAGTTAATTACTTTGGTTGAATCCAATCCTTTCTATGGCTATGAATCTGAAACTGTTGTGGCACATCTCACCAAATTGAATGATATAGCCACCCTATTTACTCATGAGGAATTTTTTTGCTATTATTATATCCTTAAATTGTTTCCTTTCTCATTAAAGGGTGATGCTTAAATATGGTTTAATTCTCTTGCTCCTGGTTGTGTGCGTAGTCCCCAGGATATGATCTATTACTTCTCTGCAAATATTTCCCCGCTCATAAGAAACAAGCTGCCTTAAGGGAAATATTTAATTTTGTGCAAATTAAATAAGAGAGTCTCCCACAAGCTTGGGGAGGCTTCTTCGATTACTTAATGCTTTGCCCAATCATCCTCTCAAGAAAAATGAAATACTTGATATCTTTTATAATGGACTAACCAATGCTTCCAGAGACCACCTGGACAGTTGTGCTGGTTGTGTTTTCAAGGAAAGAACTGTTGAGCAAGCTTAATTGCTATTGAATAATATATTGAGTATTGATAATGATTGTACACTTCCTGAACCAACTCCTAAGCCAAATCCAAAGAAAAGGGGTATTCTATTTCTCAGTCCTGAAGATATGCAAGAGGCAAAGAAATCTATGAAAGAAAAGGGTATTAAAGCTGAAGATGTTAGGAATTTACCACCTATTGATGAAATACATGGTCTTGATAACCCGACACAGGTATTAAAGGTAAGTTCTCTCTATAGATTTGATGAAGGTGATATTCCTCGTAATAAGTCTGCTAGTCAATGCTTGGATGAGTTTGATAATTTTATTGTTAAACAAGAAAATTTCAATGCTTATGTTGGTAGACAATTGAAACGTAATGCTTATGTGGTTGAACACTTGAGTGATTATATGTCTAGAGTTAAAGGTGACCTTAAGCTTATTCGTAAACATGCATCCATGGTTACCACTCAAGTAGAACAAGTACTTAAAGCACATGATGATTTGCTCAACGAGTTAAATAATAAAAATAATGATAATGTTGTTAGAGTCATGACTAGAGGTGGTAGAATGACACAAGAACCTTTGTATCCTGAGGGCCATCCTAAGAGAGTTGAGCAAGATTCTCAGAGTACTAATGTTGATGCACCTTGTCCTTCTGAGAAAAAGAAAAAGAAAAAGAAAAGTGATAGGACTTTGCATGCTTTTAATGAACCTGTTCTTGACACACCTGAGAATCCCAATGATATTTCTATTTCTGATGCTGAAACACAATCTGGTAATGAACATGAACCCAGTGATAATGTTAATGATGATGCTCATGTTGACTCTCAACCTAGCAATAATAATGATGTAGAGATTGAACCTACTATTGATCTTGATAACCCACAATCAAAAAAGAATCAACGTTATGATAAGAGAGACTTCGTTGCTAGGAAGCACGGTAAAGAAAGAGAACCATGGGTTCAGAAACCCATGCCTTTTCCTCCTAAGCCATCCAAGGAAAAGGATGATGAGGATTTTGAGCGCTTTGCTGAAATGATTAGAGCTATCTTTTTGCGTATGTATTTGGCTGATATGCTTAAAATGAATCCTTATGCTAAGTATATGAAAGATATTGTTACAAATAAAAGAAAGATACCAGAAGCTGAAATTTCCACCATGCTTGCTAATTATACCTTTAAGGTTGGAATACAAAAGAAACTAGGAGATCCAGGAGTACCAACTATACCATGCTCCATTAAAATAAACTATGTTAAAACTGCTTTATGTGATCTTGGAGCCGGTGTTAGTGTTATGCCTCTATGTTTATATCATAGACTGGATTTGAATAAGTTGACACGTACTGAAATCTCTTTGCAACTAGCCGATAAATCAACTGCTATACCCGTCGGTATTTGTGAGGATGTGCCTGTTGTGTTTGCAAATGTTACTATTTTAACGGACTTTGAGGGAAATTTTTGTTTTTGCCACTCCAGATTTTGCCAATTTTCCTTATGCCACTCTAGATTTTGACATTTCACTTTTTCCGCTCTTAGTTTTTGACAATTATCACAATTGACATTCCCGTGGCAAAAGCAAAATTTTCGGAGTGGCAATTGCAATAATTGTCCAAAGCTAAGAGTGGCAAAAATGAAATAAAATTATTTTGCTTTTGCCACAAAATGGCAATTGTGATAATTGTCAAAACTGAGAGTGGCAAAATTAAAATGTCAAAATCTAGAGTGGCATATGGAAAATTGGCAAAATCTAGAGTGGCAAAAACAAAATTTTCCTGGACTTTGATATTCTTGATATTCCCGAGGACGACAATATATATGTCGATCATCCTTGGTAGACCTTTTCTAAATACTGCAGGGGCTGTTATTGATTGTAACAAAGGCAATGTCACTTTTCATGTTAATGGTAATGAGCATACGGTACACTTTCTAAAGAAACAACCTCAAGTTCATAGTATCAACTCTATCAAAAAAATTAACGATTACTGTTGGAGGTTTTGAATTCCCTCTTCCTACTGTCAAAAAGAAGTATGATATTCTTATTCTCGGGGACATGCATATCCCCATGGAGGTAACCTAGTGTTATTCGAAAATTCTCCAGTTTCATGTTATTCGGAAGAAGTTTGTTAACAAGACTTGATCAACCTTGTTAGTGGATTCCTTTTGATGAGCATGAGATGGATAAGTTAGAAAGCATCACCTTCTGTGCCCTCCTTTTACTTTATGGTATTTAGAATAAATAAGGTAAAATTAGTATTTTATGTCTGTTTTCTGAATTATCCATGCAATAAAAAATACCCCAAAAATAAAAGTTCTCTAAATGCCCTGAAAATGGAGTATGATTTTTTGTAGAATGTTTAAGAATTTTTGGCACTTAGAACACACCAGGGGGACCCACCATTTGGCCACGAGGGCACAGGGCGCGGTCACCCCCTGGGGAGCGCTCCCCTGCCTCATGGCCCAACGTGGCCCCCCTCCACTTATTGCAGCACCCACACACTTCGTCTTCCTCTAGAAAAAATCATCCCGTAGCTCAAACCCGTGTTCTAGCTCGTTTTGCTACCATTTTTGATCTCCTTGCTCAAAGCTCCATTCACAAAACTGCTTTGGGGGATTGTTCTTCGGTATGTGACTCCTCCAATGGTCCAATTAGTTTTTGTTCTAGTGCTTTATTTATTGCAAATTTTTGCTGCTGAGGTGACCCTATTCTTGAGCTTGCATGTAGCGACTTGACCCAAATGGATCAAAGTCTCTGTGCTTAAGTGTCATCACTAGATCGGTATGCTGACACACACAGTACTCGAGGAATTATAACAGAGTTCAATCACACACTTTATTACATCGAGATCCTCAAAAGAGTATTTATTACAATAATATGGCCAAAGGCCATCTAAAATAAAATAACTGCGGAAGCATCAAGGGTAAGAGTCCATCCAACTCCACGGCAAACTGAGTGCAGAACAACGACCTATCGCACCTTTAATCCTTGTCGAAAAAGTCTGCAACATGAGATGTTGCAGCCGTGTAGGTCAGCACATGGAATATGCTGGCAATTTCATAACATAGAATAATAATAAAAAACTATCTCTATATGCAAATTTAGCTGGTGGAGGCTCTAAGTTTATTTTTTGCATAAAGCCAATTTTACCCTACAACAAAGGAATAAATTTTTATTTACTACTAAATTAAAATGCCATTATTGAGAAGGTTCCTCCAACTCAATCCCAAAATTCCCAAGTTATTAGTTACCCAATAATTTCATTAAATAGAGTGATGAGATCGACCAATAATTCACTTCTAGATACTCAAGTTGTCCATAACCGGGGACACGGCTAATCATATTAGTTTGTACACTCTGCAAAGGTTTGCGCACTTTTCCCCACAAGACTCGACCACCTCCATGATCGGAAGATTGAGACATAGCCTTTCAGAAGCGTTTGCCCTTAACCCTAGGTAGATCGGTACACCTACTTTCCCCTACATCATCTAGTCTACCACGGAAAGAGGTCACACAACTTACTCAACTATGCCAGAGCCCATAATGGCTTGTGGCTGCACACGAAAGTTTCTAGGCATGAAATATCTTATGACCCCTTTGAGCCTGGGTGGCGGACCTAGGGTAATCACACGGGTACTTCGGGATTCCCCTTGGGCAAGCACTGGTTTCTCCAGGTGCCCCAAACAATCCACCCACATATGTATTAAAGTTGCCACCTTATTTTGTCCCAAAATTATTATCTCTCGCAACTTGCATGGATCACAGATAGCAATCCCCGTCTACGGGCATTGCTAAGCAATATGATATAACGAAAATTTCCGGGGTGATCAAAGGTCATAGGTTCCTACCACACGAACTACAAAGCATAACCACATGTTCCCAATCCTACTCATGCAATCTTTGAGGGTGAAACTAATGCATAGTAAAAACTGGGTATTGAAAAGTATGATCAAAGAGGACCAGGCAGTAGCCTGGTGGCAAGAGAGCAGTGGCTCTTTCTTGCAGACCGGGGTTCGACTCCCGTCGGGAGCGAATTTCCGCGATCTCACCCGGGTGGGCTCCTTCTATCAAAATATGTCCTCGGTGCTAGTGCCCATGGATCTCATTTTTTTTAAAAGTATGATCAAAGTGTGAACTTGCCTTGCTGACGATCGTTGAACTCTAAAGATTCATAGAAGCAAGCCTTGCACTCCGGATGATCTAGCATAAGCAAACAATAACATACATAAGCATACAAGCGAAGAATCAAAAAGAAAACAAAGAGAGGACTTCGGAAAACTTCAAAAACAACCAAATAAAGTTTCTGTACAAAACGTAATTTTTTACAGCAACAAAAACAAATGGTTTTGGTTTTAACAGAAAGTACACGTTACAAACTTCGATTTGCAATAAGAATCACCTAAAACGGAGTTACGAAACTCGAGATATGGCCTAACGAAGTTTGAATTCAGATCTGTTTGAATTCAAATTTTAAATTTTTCGAAAATATTTTTCGTTTGGCTCTCTGGATAGTTGGTATTTCTATGAACAAGTAGGAAAAAGAATCAACTAAATCGTATCTAGAGATTAAAATATATACTAGAAAGAAGAATTGATATAGAATATGAGATTGGAAAAATACTGGAAAAAGAGAAAAGAAATTTGGCCAGATGCCAAGTGGCGCTCTCTGATTGGCTGGCTGGGTGCTCACCGGACTTGTCGCTGGCGGCTGGGAAGAAGGTGGCTCCGGTGTGCTTCGGCGAAGGACGCGTGTGTAACGGTGTAGTGGACGATGAGGCGGATCCGAGGAACAGTGCCGTGGGGTCGGTATCGCCTCCTGGCGTGGTGGAGAAGCCACCGGAATCCACGAACTCCGGCGAGCAATTGGCGAGGTTAGGGAGGGAGATAGATTTTGCAAACAGGGGGCTTCGGACAAGGGGAACTGGGGCAATGCTCTGGGCTTTTATAGAGGGTCAGGGGAAGCCAGAGGAGAGCGGGGCGTTGCCGGAATTAATGTGTTTACCTGGAGAGTAAGTGCATGCTTTGCGAGGTTGTGAGCTTCAGAATTGGAGCTCCTAAATTCATGAACTACGTTACAAAAATGAAACTCGGAAGATCTATCTATAATTTCTTTGATCACTGACCCATATACCGCGGATGTGCCCTTGCTCACGTCATCTACCACCATCTTGCAATCCGACGCCACATGGATATCTTGGACATATAGATCTGCCGCGAGGGACAAAGCTTCCCTTATTGCCATTGCTTCAAGTGTTGCTGGATCGATGATATGCTTCACCACAATGGCCGACGCACCGAGAAATCCCCCCTTCTGATCTCTACATACTAAAGCAATAGCGCCATACCTACTACGCACTGAGATAGCAGCATCTGCATTTAACTTTGCACAACCCTGAGGAGGAGGAAGCCAGGTTGACGGTCTTGAAACAGGCACTGTCATAGGCCGTTGAGTCCGACAGCTCACATGCTTTAATTCTGACAGATATTTAGTTATGAAGCTGTTGGTGGCGAAAGGTGATTGGAAAATATCCTCATACACGGCTTTCCTCCGCGCTCCCCATATGGACCAAGCCGTAACCACCAAGCGAGTGAACTCCTCCTGATCCAATATTTCATGTAAAGCAAACAACCATGCCTTCGGATCCTCCTCTTGACTAACAATGACTTTCTCCACAAACTCCTCAGGTGCAAGGGCCCATATGCTTCTCAACATAGAGCATGTCATAAGCGCATGCCTCCAAGTATCTCGAGCCCCACAGATTCTGCATGTATCATAATCAGACATGTTTCTATGATGTAGCACCTCGCCGGTCAGCATCAACTGTCTAGCTAGCCTCCACACAAACATCCGAAGTTTTGAAGGGACCTGTATGTGCCAAATCGCTGACCACTTCTCACTTTCCCTTGCTGATGGACCTTCTTCTTGATATAACCACCATTCCCTACTCATCTTGGTCCTCAAGATCATATGATAAGCCGACCGGACGGTGAAGACACCTCGGTCTTCCTCATGGCATGCCCAAAAATCTGCCACGTTCCTCGTGCACAAAGGTATTTTTAGAATCTCCTTAACATCAAAAGGGGTAAAGACCGCCCGCACTAATCCCTCATTCCATTCAGCAGTTGATGACTCGATGTAGTCTGAAACTTTTGTGGGCGGGTTAGGAACTAAGGATGTAATCGGGAGTTTGAAATTGTCTCTCGGTATCCAATTGTGTGTCCATACGTCAGTATCCTCTCCATTGCCAATCCTCCTTATAATACCTTGGGCCAAGATATCCCTTTCGTCCAACACCGCACGCCAAATTTGAGAAGGGTGAGCTCCCAGTTCGGCTTCCAGTAATGTACAATGTGGATAGTAAACAACTTTCAACAATCTAGCACTCAAAGATGTCTCGTCTGTCATTAGCCGCCAAGATTGTTTGGACAAGAGTGCTAAGTTGAATATCTCTAGGTCATGGAACCCCAAACCTCCCAAGTGTTTTGGCCTAGTCATTGTATCCCACGCGATCCAGCTAGGCTTCCTCTTTCCATTTTTTCTTCGCCACCAAAACTGTCATATGATAGATGTAATATTCTCACACAATCCCCTTGGCAAGCGGAAACATGACATGGAGAACACTGGAATAGCCTGTGCAATAGACTTGATCAACACTTCTTTACCAGCAGTTGACAGCAGCTTCTCCATCCACCCTTTAATTTTTTTCCCACACCCGATCTCTCAAATACTTGAAGGTGCCATTTTTTGAGTGTCCTACATCAGTAGGCATTCCCAAGTAACGTTCACTCGATGACTCATTGTGCACATGCAAAGAACTTTTGATCTCTTCCTTTAGAATTGTGGGGCAACACTTGCTGAAGAAGATTGAAGATTTGTCATGGTTTATCCTCTGTCCTGATGCACTACAATATGTATCTAGCAGGTTTGACACTGCAACTGATCCCTCCACAGTAGCCTTGAACAACAGCAGGCTGTCATCTGCAAATAAAAGGTGGTTTATGGTGGGTGCCGTTGGGGCTACCTTAATACCTGCAATTGATGACTCAGAACTGGATTTCAGGAGGCACGAAAGGCCCTCTGCTGCAATCAAGAATAAGTAAGGGGATATTGGGTCTCCCTGCCGAATTCCTCTCGTCGGCTTAAAAGATTCAAGTTTCTCTCCATTGAAAAGAACTGAGAAAGATACTGAAGAAACAAAGCTCATAACTGTGTTGATCCACTACTGTGAAAACCCCAGCTTAGCCATAATACCCTTCAGATATGGCCATTCCAATCTATCATATGCTTTCATCACATCTAACTTCAAAGCACAAAAATTGTTTGACTTTGATTTTGACTTTTTCATGAAATGCAAACATTCATAAGCACATACGATATTGTCTGTGATAAGTCTACCAGGCACAAAAGCAGATTGCTCGTCAGAGATTATGTGAGGCAGCACTAACTTCAGTCTGTTGGCCACAACCTTAGAAGCAAATTTATATAGTACATTGCAAAGGCTTATGGGACAAAACTGTGATAACAGAGAGGGGCTGATTACCTTTGGTATTAAAACCAGAATTGTATCATTGATTCCCTCCGGTCTTTCCTCTCCCCGTACTATACGAAGCACAATCCTCGTGGCATCCTCACCACAGATATCCCAGTTGCGTTGATAGAAATGAGCAGGAAAACCATCAGGCCCTGGTGACTTTGTAGGGAACATCTGGAAAAGCGATGTTTTTACCTCTTGGGCAGTATAATCAGCATTCAGACTTGCGTTCATCTCATCTGTCACCCTCCTGGGGACATGGCTCAACACTGCCTCCATACCACGTGCGTGCGTAGGTACTGGAGGTTGAAGACGGGAGCTCCTAATCGTGGAGAAGGATGGGTCTTCCTTGGGCCTTGGCTGCCCACGTTTTTTTAAACGTTTTTTTACAGAAGCAATGAAACACCAAAAACAAAATAAATACAAGTCTAAAAAATTTCCAGAAAATTCACATAGTTATATGGTCTTACATATGACCTAGTGAACTTTTATCTGGCCTAAAATGCAAGTTTTTTTAAAAAATAAACATTTTTGCTAAACTAATAAAATAAATTGCAAATAAAACCCAACAAATATATTTTGGTTCCAAATTCAAATTCCAATATTTTCCTTCTGATTTTGAAGAAGTCATTTTATCTTCTCTCTTTATTTTATTTTTGGAATAATGGAAATAAATTTTTGGTGGAACCAAGTTTGATCCAATTTCCAAATTTTGAAATTTCAAAAGTGGGTTTTAGGGAAACTTCCAACTCTCTCTTTTGGTCCTTGAGTTGCTCAAAGTTCCTTGGATCAAAACCAAATAATACAAATGGGGAAAATGCATAAATCATGGATGCATATGAATGAAATATTTATAAACATCCAAATTGAAAATTGGGATGTTACAAACCTACCCCCTTAAGATGAATCTCGCCCTCGAGATTCGGGTTGGCTAGCAAAAAGGTGTGGGTGGTCCTGTCGGAGATCTTCTTCTCGTTCCCAGGTGGCTTCTTCTTCGGTATGATGACTCCAATGAACGTTGCAGAACTCGATGACCTTGCTGCGGGTAACCCTGCTTGCAGTCTTGAGAATCTTGAAGAACTTCTCCTCATAGGTCAAATCACTATCCAACTGTATGGCCTCTAGTGGCACTGTATCTCTTAGAGGAATATCGGCCATCTCTGCATGGCACTTCTTCAACTGCGAAACGTGAAACACATCATGAACTCCTGACAAGGCTTCTAGTAATTCTAACTTGTAGGCAACTTCACCCATGCGTTCTAAAACTCTGTATGGCCCCACAAACCATGGTGCTAACTTTCCTTTGACTCCAAATCGTTTAACTCCTCGAAGTGGCGACACACACAGATATGCTCTATCTTCCGACTTCATAGGTTACCTCCTTGCGTTTAGTATCGGCATAACTCTTCTGTCTGGATTGGGCTACCTTGAGTCTGTCGCGGATCAGCTTGACTTTCTCCTCTTAATCTCTAATTAAATCTGGTCTGAATAATTTACGGTCTCCAACTTCATCCCACATCAATCATGTCCTGCACTTCTCCCGTACAAAGCTTCGAAAGGGGCCATTTTCAAACTAGCTTGATGGTTGTTGTTATATAAGAACTCTGCGTAAGGCAAATTATCATCCCAACTAGATCCATAATCTAGCGCACAAGCTCTCAACATGTCCTCTAGAATCTGATTGACTCTCTCGGTCTGCCCATCTGTCCGCGGATGAAAAGTTGTACTGAACTCCAGCCTGGTACCCAAAGTTTCATGTAACTAATGCCAAAACTTTGAGGTAAATTGTGTTCCTCTATCTGATACGATGGTACTCGGAACTCCATGCAGACATACAATCCTGGTCATGTATATCTTGGCTAACTTAGCACTTGTATATGTGGTTTTCACGGGGATGAAGTGAGCTACCTTAGTCAAGCGATCAACCACTACCCAAATAGAATCATAGCCTAATCGGGTCCTGGGTAATCCTGTAATGAAGTCCATGCCAAGCTTGTCCCACTTCCAATCTAGTATCGGCAAAGGCTGAAGTAATCCTACTGGTTTCTGGTGCTCTGCCTTAACCCTCTGACATATGTCACATACTGCGACATACTCGGCAATATCCTTCTTCATACCTGTCCACCAGAAATTTTCCTTCAAGTCCAAATACATCTTGGTGTTGCCCGGGTGTATTGAATAAGGCGAATCATGAGCCTCCAGAAGAATCAATTTCCTAATCTCTGGGTCATTTGGCACGTAAATACGCTACTCAAACCATAAGGTTCCATGTTCATCCTCACGAAATGATTATGCCTTTCCTTGGTTCATCCTTCCCTTTATCTCCGCAATGCCTTTGTCTAACTTCTGGGCTTCTCGGATCTTTCCCAACAAAGTGGATTGAATTTCCATTGTGGCAACAAAACCTCATGGTACTATCTCCACTCGAAGATCTCTGAGATCATAAATTAACTCCTGAGGTAATCCTCCTGCCGTGAGGGTATTGACATAACTCTTGCGGCTCAATGCATCTGCCACAACATTGCCCTTTCATGGGTGATAGTGCAATTTCATGTCATAATCCTTTATGAGCTCCAACCATCTTCTCTGCCTGAGGTTCAACTCCTTCTGCGTGAAGATGTATTTCAAACTCTTGTGATCCGTGTAAACATCACACCTATTTCCAATAAGAAAATGTCTCCAGGTCTTGAGTGCGTGCACTACAGCTGCTAACTCCAAATCATGTGTGGCATAATTCCGCTCATGAGGTCGAAGCTGACGTAAGGCATATGAAACAACTCTTCCTTCTTGCATAAGAACACCTCCAAGTCCCTGACGAGAAGCGTCGCAATATACTTGGAAATCCTTGTGTATATTCAGAAGAATTAGCACTGGGGCTGTGACCAAACGTTTCCTCAGCTCCTGGAAATTGGCCTCAAATTCATTGGTCCAAACAAACTTAGTGTCTTTCTTCAATAACTCCGTCATGGGCTTCGCGATCTTGGAGATATTCTCAATAAACCTCTGATAATATCCCGCGAGTCCAAGAAAACTACGAATCTCTCCGACTGAGGTGGGTGCCTTCCATTCGGTGACGGCTTCAACCTTGGAGGGGTCTACTGCTATTCCTTCTCCAGATATGACATGTCCCAGAAATCCGACTTCCTTCAAGCAGAATTCACACTTGCTAAACTTTGCGTATAATTGATGTTCCCTGAGCTTCTCTAGAACCAAGCGCAAATGTTCCTAGTGTCCTTCTTCATTCTTCGAGTAAATCAATATGTCATCAATGAATACCACAACAAACTTATCCAAGAACACCATGAATACCGTATTCATCATACTCATAAAATAGGCAGGGGCATTAGTCGAACCAAAAGACATGACCGTATACTCATAAAGCCCATATCTCATGGTAAAGGCTGTCTTGGCTATATCATGTTCTCGAATCTTCAGCTGGTGATATCCTGATCGAAGATCGATCTTGGAGAAAACTTCTTCTCCTTGTAGCTGGTCAAACAAATCCTTGGTCATTGGCAGAGGGTACTTGTTCTTAATCATCACCTCGTTTAGCGCACGATAATCTACAACCATTCTCAAGGTTCCATCCTTCTTCTCAACTAGAAGCACTGGGGCTCCCCAAGGTGATGAACTCGGTCGAATATAACCTTTCTCCAATAATTCCTTAATCTGCTTCTTAATTTCCTCCAGATCATTTGTGGGCATCCGGTACGGTCTCTTGGATATTGGTCCGGTGCCTGGTAACAATTCGATCAAAAACTCTATGTCCCGATCTGGTGGCATGCCGGGCAATTCCTCGGGGAATACATCGGGATAATCCTTCACAACTGGTACTTCCTCCTGAACAACTCCCGAAAGAGAATTCACTTGAGTCCTCCCTGGCGTATGCCTCGACACATACTTGATCCGCTTCCCCTCTGGGGTGGTGAGAAGAATCGACTTACTGGCACAATAAATATTCCCTTCATACTTGGATAGCCAGTCCATGCCTAGGATCATGTCCAATCCTTGGGATTCTAGGATAATGAGGTCGGTAGGCGAAACGTGTCTCCCTATGGTCAATGGTAACTGAAAACATCCCCGACTAGCCATAGACTTTGCTCCTGGGGAACTCACTAATATTGGTGTTTTAAGGGCTACGGTCGGCAACATAAACTTTTCCACAAACCCCCTTGATATGAATGAATGTGATGCACCAGTGTCAAAAAGAACAAGGGTTGTGAATAAATTAACCAAGAACTTACCAACAACGATGCCAGGCTAGTCATAAACTTCCTCCACGTTGACATGGTTCACCTGACCTCTGGTGAAGGGATTGGGCTTCTTGCCTCTAGAGCTTCCATTTCCATTCCCGTTCTTCGCCTCAGGGCAATCGGTGGCGTAGTGTCCAGTTTTCCCGCACTTGAAATAGGTAATGTGGCTCATATCCTTCTTTGCCGGTGTAGCGGCCTTGGACTGATGCTGATTGTTGTTTCCTCCGTTCCCATTGCCATTCCTATGGCCATTATGGTTGTGTCCATTCCCTCCATGATGTGAATGTCCTCCATGGTTATGGTGGGTGTGTCCACTATACTTGCCAGATCCTGGTCCATTATTTCCCGAGTATGGGGTATAGCGGGGCTTCTGCTGAACACCAGAGTTGTACTTTCCTTGTCCGTACTTCCTCTTGCGATTCTCCACCTGCTGCTGCTTGCCTTCCAGAATGAGAGCCTTATCGACCAACTCTTGATACACTACAAAAAAATACACTTCTATGATGGTACGTGTTTGTCACAGTAGGTCGCGTTTTTTGTCATGCATGTACATCCATGATGATTTTATGACAGAATCAAGATAGTCATACTGTCTTTGTCAGAGAAGTGTTCCATGACATTACCAAAATTATCATCACGAAGTGTCCACTTCCATGACGATAAATTGCGCGTCACAGAAGTGCTTTCGTCAAGGGTGACCGACACGTGGCATCCACCGTAACGGAACGCCATTAAGCTATCAGGTCGGGTTTTGGATCCGATAACCCGTTAACAGCCTCGACCAATGGGGATTTTCGACATGTAAAATCATCATTGGCTGGAGGAAACACGTGTCGGCTCATCACTGGGATAGATGTCATCCACTCATTGGATGTATACGCCTATGATACGCCGACACGTGGCACGCCCAACAGAGGCCCATTCTCGTGAAAAGGCCGCCCGCTTTGACTTGGTCAAAGGTGGCGGGCGGCCCATGGAAAGCTCGTTAACGGCTGCTCGCATATAGCCCATTTACAGCCCGCTAACCCAAGGCCCGTTACGCCCTATCCGAATTAGGCCCAGTAGCGTCATTTGGGCCATCCAACATGATTCCAGCCTGTTTTTCACTTCTGGCCCATGTATGGCTCATGACATCTTTCGGCTCATATGAGGCCCTATGTAACTCTTGGCCTATTAACGGCCCGTGGTGAAACTGGCCCGTAATGAACAGTGTATCACTTTACACCCATTAACGACCCGTGGTGAAATGGGCCCGTAATGAACAATGTATCACTTTACACCAACGGCCCGTGGTGAAGCTGGCCCGTAAAGAACAGTGTATCACTTTATACCCATTAACGACCCGTTTTCCGTTGGGCCGTTTCCAGCCCATGTTATCTTTCAGCCTTCTTAGAGACCACTTATTCTTGGGCTCATTTCTAGCATTCGTTTACCTACGGCCCGTTACTGTCATTTTTTGCTTGTGGGCCAAATTCAGCCCGTGGTTACAATCGGCTCGTTTGTGGTCCGTTAATAGTTGGGCCGTTTTCATAGCGTCATCAAATATGGCCTATTAACGATGGCCTGTTATGGTCGGCCCATGAACGGACGATTCCAACTCTAGCCCCTTTACGGCCATAATGCGGTATGTTTGGCCCATGTTTGGCCAATCGATCATACGGCCCGTATAAGGCCCATTGATGATACGGCCCGTAGAAGGCCCATTGTTTCTATGGCCCGTAGAAGGCCCATTGTTTCTACGACCCGTAGAAGGCCCACTGTTTCTACGGCCCATAGAAGGCCCACTATTTCTACGGCCCGTAGAAGGCCCACTGCTTTACTACCGTAGGAGGCCCAAAGGTCACTACAAAAATATTAGCCCATGGTTATTGTGGCATAGTTTTAAAAAATAGGTTACTGCAGCCACTAGCAAACCGCGGAAAAAGAACTACAATGACTACAAGCAAACAAATAAACAAGACAACAAGGAAATAAATAAGCAAGCAACTTACGCTAAGCTATCACGACTATTACACATATTACATCCATTGGGCATCAAAGTTTGCCACCAGTGCAAATATAGGGAACGCAACAGCATATAAACGCCACAGCAAAACAAGTCCAGAACTGAAACCACTTCAGAAGAGCTCAAGAAACAATATCTTGGGTACCAATAATGCTGGCAAGATGCTTAGAAAGCTTATTAACTTTCTCTTGTTTGGCGCTTAAGTCCTCCAGTGCTCGTTGTTGCACCAGAAAGTATGCATCTGAATTCTGCAGGGACTTCCTCAGTCCTTCAGCTTCCTGTCGCATAACATCTGATCGATGTCTTTCAACTTGAAGTTGAGACTCAAGAAGCCGAACTGATTCAGCAACGAGTTCAAGAGTCGGTGCCAAGACTGTAGCCAAGAATCGAACACTACATCAAGACATGACTTTGGGGTTGTCTCAGTGTCTTCAATATAGTTTTTATCAGCTTTCTTGGAGACCAACAGGGATGTCTCACTATCTTGAACCTTATCTGCATTACTTCCTTTACCATTGCATAACAGGGTACTCTTATCCAATATTTTATCCGCATTCTAAAAGAGAAACAAACAAACACATCTCAGGTTTACAATGTAGTATTTGAAACTCATTTTGGTAAACCAGTTCAGTAGTAAGGTGGACAGGATAACAACATGAAACAAACATATATCTATGTAGTATGGTCACTGTATGGTCAATATCATTCTATTTTATGTTGTCAAATCAAGATAGATACAGTTCGAATCATATGTATTTAATACAAAGTAGCATAGACAGAATATAAGTGTGGGAAACTACACAGCAATAACAACACTTGTAATGTGCATGGCATGAGAACATAACTATTTATTCAATTGAAACTGAAATCAACAGAGAGCAAGTTACAACAGCAAACAGCCAAACACGTTGAAGAAACAGGTTTAAAACATACCTGTTGCACCATTGGAGTTTCAATTGCATCCTTCAAATTTGAAATTAGTTGGTATCAGTAAATACAATGATGCAAGAGCAAATTAGTATGAACCATAGCTACGGAACCTGACCTGAGAACAATTCTTCTTCTGCTTTAAGCGTTGACTTCGGGTTCGGAGTCGTGGTCCTCGTGATTTGGGCACTGCAGTTGCCTTACTAACTACTCGTGTTTGGGTGCTCTGTGGTGGAGATGGTGCTGTGTCAACGGGAACTAGGTGTCTATCTGCTGGGGTTGGGGTTAGAAGGGGTGTAGCTGGTTCTCTGTCCAACTGGGTAGGGGTACAATCTCCATGAGTGTGGGTTATGTGTGGTGGGGCTGGTTCTTGGGCAAGTACAACCATGGTTCTATCTGCATCGACAGGTAGCACGATATTTTCTGAAGACCGTGTTTTACTCCCACAGATCTCGCCATCACTCCCTCCAATTGAAATGGCTGATAAACAAGAAAAGTAATTGAATGTACGACATTGTAAGATAGACAGTGCAATGGATAGTAGGAAGAAAACAGGCATGAAATAATTCACATTTATGTTGTCTAAGCAAATGTAATAGCAGGACATAATTTCACATATATTATGGCTAATTAAACAGATAGCATGACACAATTTCACATGTATGATGGCTAACTAAACAGGATAGAATGACATACTTCAAAATATGATGACTATGTAAATGTGGATGACATGATATAACTATACGATGTGTCTATTAAAGTGGTTGGCATGCCATAAATCACAAACATGCCATCGATGGAAACATGATGGCATGATATAATTCACTGGATAGAATGACATAATTTAAAATAGGATGACTATGTAAACAGGATGATGATATAACTATATTATGTCTTCAGAAAATGGGTTGGCATGCCATAATTCAGATACATGCTGTCTATGTAAACATCATGGCATGACATAATTCAAATATATGACTTATATACTAAGGAAGTGAGCAGAGGGAAATCGCATATATGATGTGTCAACTAAGGAGATGGCATTCAATATTGTGTATATGATGTAAAAACTAAGCATTGCAATACAACATATGCATTATATGAGTAATATAACCCTGCCAAGTTTGAGCATACACCTCAGGGGGATAATAGGACTGGTCATCTGCCTCTGAATCCTCCTCTGAAGAGCTATCTATAACCAGCAAGATATCTGCTTCAGCAGGTAGCATTGTCTTCTCTGCAGACCTAGTTTTCACTCCAGATTTCTCCATCACCAATTCAAATGGCTGATGCACAGGAAGAGCAGTTGAATATACAAACATTGTCGACAAAATCAATGAGAAATACAAAAAAAGGATGATATGATATAATTCACATATATGACGCTTGCCTAAACAGCATGGCATTACATAATTCACATACATAATGCCTTGCAACAAGATAACATTGCATAATTCACATATATAATGTATTGCAACAAGATGGCATTGCATAATTCACATATATGGTAATTAGTAACTAAACAGGTGGCATTCACACAAAGCATGTCTAAACTAAGCAAATGACATAGCAATGCAAGATACCATACGCACGATATGAGCAACATAACCTCGCCAAGTTAGGGCATGCACCTCGGGGAAATATGATCGGTCATCTGTCTCTCAATCCTCCTCTCGAGGAGCTATCGGTAACCAAAGAAGACATGCGCTTCGTCGATAGCATTGTGCGCTCTCGATGACCTTGTTTCACTCCGAGTTTTCCATGATCGTGCCAAATGGCTGATGCACAGGAAGAGTAATTGAATGTACTAAAATTGTTGACAAATTTAACACGTAATAAAAAATGGTGGCATGATATAATTCACATATAAGATGACTGGCCAACCAGGGTGGCATTGCAAAATTCACATATATGATGCCTGGCTAAACAAGATGGCATTGCAAGATTCACATATACGATAAAGAAACTAAACAGATGGCACTGACACAAAGCATGTCTAAACTAAGCAGATGACATCTTTAATGTATAAAGTAAGCAATGCAAGGCACCATATGCATGATATTACCAACATCAGCATGCCAAGTTAGAGCAAAGACCTCATGGGGTAAATAGGAGTGGTCTTCTCCTTCTGAATCCCCCTCAGAACAGTTATCTTCCTCTTGATTACGATCCGAAATGGGTGGAGGGGGGCTGCCTGGAATGACGTCTGTAAGTGCATCTAGTGCCACCCCTAGATGGTTTTGGAGTATTGACAACAAAGTTGGTTGAGGGACTGATGCGTTTGTGAGAATTGCAGGATAACGCAGGTAGTGTCCCTCATTGATTCGGTTTACCTACCGGAGATGACCCCTAAAAATGTATGAAGACATTGAAGACAATGGTGGTATGAGAAGATATTCATATTGAAGACTATGACATGAGAAGACATTGTGTGAAGACTATGGAGCGCGAAGACTGTGTGGTTTCGTTGTTTCATTTTCTTCTTTGTTGAGTCATAGGAACCACCGTACTGTTAAGTGGGGTCCAAGTGAACTAAGTCAGAGTGACTGAAGTGATGCTCAACTCAAAGCATATGTCTTTGAGCGAGGACAATGAGAGCAAATCTTATCCAGAGCTGGATGAGCCAGCTTTACTTGTAGCCCAAGTAAAGTTGCCGCGTGTGTTTGAAATCTGACCATTGGAACACGTGTCAGTTCCTTAGTGACCCAGGGACATTTCAGACAAATCAGGTCGGGTTGCCTAGTGGCTATAAATAGCCCACCCCCTACACCATAAATTGGTGGCTGCTCAGAGTTTATGCACGGCTTTTGTCGTTTGAGAGCAACCCACCTCGAAGCATTTGAGAGAGAGAAATCCTTGCGAGGACAAAGCCCAAACACCCAGAGCCAAAAGTGTTAGGCATCACTGAAGTCTTTCTGTCTGTGTGACCTGAAGACTTATTACACTTGAGGACTGTGAATCCTCCAGCCGGTTAGGCGTCGCGTTCTGAGCATCCAAGAGTCATTGTGGATTGCCGGTGAACGAAGTCTGTGAAGGTTTGGAAGTCTCCCTTAAAGACTTACCAGAGTGATTGGGCGAGGACTGGGTGTCCTTAGCTCAAGGGGAATAAGGTGAAGACACGGTCTTCTGAGTTAAATCCCAGCCTCCCTAACCAGACGTACAGTTGTCACAACAACTGGAACTGGTCCAACAAATCCTGTGTCTTCAACAAGAAACTAGTTCTATCCCTTCCCATCCTTACTTTAGTTTGTCTTCGTGAAGTCATTGCCTATCTGTGTATCTGTTTGACTTCATTGCTTGACTACTATTGTTGATTGGCTTCACACTATCTTCCATCTTGATCCTTACTACCTAATCGCTATTAGTCCCTGTACTTTCACATCATTACATACTTGACTATGGCTTGTTTAGGTAGTTTATCTTCCGTTGCATGTCAATTAGGTTGTTTACATTGTTTGTCTTCAAACTTCCAAGTTTTGAAGACTTTCATAAAAATCGCCTATTCACCCCCTCTAGTCGATACTAGCACTTTCAATTGGTATCGAGCAAGGTACTCCTTGTTACGTGTGATTCGCTTAACCACCGGAGTTTCAGCTATGTCGATCGCAGGATAATCAAGGTCTCCGCTGCTTGCCCCGTGTTTGATGGAACTGAATATCCCTACTGGAAGAATAAGATGCGCATGCATCTTGAAGCCATTGATGTCGACCTTTGGTATGTCGTCAAGAATGGCGTTCCCAAAACTGGTGAAGGTGTCACTCCCACTGACGTCAAGAAGTTCCTTCAACTGGACTCTACTGCAAAGAACATCATCTGTGGTCATCTGACCAAAGGGCAGTATGGTCGTGTGAGTGCTCTAGAAACGTCGAAGCTTGTCTGGGACTGGCTATCCAAGGTCAACAAAGGCGTCTCAACCCAGAGAGATCAAAGAATCAGTGTTCTTCGCAACCTTTTCAACCGCTTCAAGAGAAACGACAATGAAAATGTCCAGCTCACGCTTGATCGCCTCACGATATCACAAATGAACTTCAAGCTCTTGGCGAATCGAGATTACCAAGCATGAAATCGTCAAGACACTGCTGAGATCACTTGATAGCTCCTTTGACACCCTTGCCCTCATGATACAAGAACTTCCTGACTTCAAGACACTTGATCCGTCTGATATACTTGAGAGGCTCAACACACATGAGTTCCAGCTGTCTGAGAAAAGAGATATCTACGGCCCAAACTATGGCCGAACTCGTTCTTTGAAGGTGAAACTTGCCTCCTCATCTGAAGAAGAATCATTGCAGCTCAAGATCCCAAGACATTGGAAGGAACTTGCTATGCTTGTGAAGAAGTTCCAGAAATTCACAAAGAAGAAAGGCTTCAGGAAGTCTTCACGATCTAGCTCAAGGAATGATGAAGCTTCCACACATGATCATAAGAAGAGAACCTGCCACAAGTGCAAGAAACCTGGTCACTACATATCTGAGTGTCCACAGTGGGACAATGAGAAGAAGAAGAAGAAAAGCAAGGAATATGATTCCAATGACAAGAAGAAGAAGAAATCCTCAAAGTCTTCTAAGTCTTCTTCCAAGTCTTCATCATACAAGAAGAGCTCATCCGGCAAGGCTCGTGCTTTTGTTGGCAAGGAAATGGATTCAGAGGAGGAGTCTGCTTCAGAGGAGGCGGAGGTGGAGTCTGGAGAGGAGTCTGACCCTGGTGTTGCGAGTCTGGCTCTAGCCACAGCCTATGTCGCCAAGTCCATCTTCAACACTGAAGACAATGACTTCCACACATGCGCTGAAGCTAATGATGAAGACGATCCTACTCCCACCTAATGCTTCATGGCACGTGGTGCCAAGGTAAAATCACGCGACGCTTACTTTCAAACTTCGAGGAAGATGACTCTGATTGTGAATCCAAACCCAGCTAAAAAACACTTGCTAAAATTGCAACTGAACAACAAAAGGCTATGGAACATACTCAAAAACTGTTAGACAAAAGCGATGACCTGTTGGATGCTGAAATGACATGTTCACAGTCCTTAGTTGATGACATAAAAAATCTTCATGCTAAGTACCAAGAACTTGAAGGTCGTCATGAATCGCTCTCAACTACTTATGAAAGGCTCTCCTATGATTATCTTCAAAGGAAACAAGAGCTTGAGAAATTGAGAGCGGCTCATGAAGATCTTCAAAAGGTGAATGAGTCACTTCGCGCCCAATGATCAGTTCCGCCAGAAGGATTTGAACCACCATGTCTAAAATGCATTGAGCGTGATAATGCTACATCATTCTTCTGAATGTTCCACCGCTGCTCTCGTTTCATTGTCTTCATCTACCGATGTGGTCACTAACCCCTCTCAAGGAGGATACCACCTTTGCTAATGAAAATGCTATGTTGAAGACATTGCTTGAAACAGGATGTACAAAAGTTTGAAGGGACATCGACTCTCTGCGATGTCCTCAAAAGCGATTCTGAATCAAACCCTAGGAAAGAGGGTGTTGGGTTGAAAGGAAAATGAATGTTGATGGCTCGATTGAAGCCCGAGCACCCCAAAACCACATGGGTTGTTTGCAAAGGAACCTTCAAGAGATCCATCCACCTTATCCGCTTTACCTGTGCTAATCCTATTATCATTGATGAATCCTTTGATGCAAACTATAAGCTGTTCAAAAATCAGAATGGTGAAGTGTTTGCCAGGTACATTGGTACTAACTGCAGGAATGGACCACCTATGAAGAAGATCTGGGTACCCAAGCAGTACATTGAGAATCTTCCTATGAATGTCATCATGAGACCACCAAGGAAGAAGACAAATCCCAGACTTATGGCTTCATGTGGCCCAAAGGCTTCATACAAATACAGAACTCACATGAGTCACCCTAACGCCAATGTTTTGCAGGGAAATCATGCTCAGACTTATGAATATGAGCGTGTATCTTTGAACCGCTATGTTCATAGGACTAAGAACTTTTCTCCTTATTCTTATGAGTACCATTCATCTCCTGCAAGGCTATTTGCTAGGGCTTCAAAGCCAAAATTCTCAGATGCTGCACTTAGACTCATTGCTTCTAAGCCACCACTGAAGATGTGGGTGGCAAAGAAGAACTAACTCTCTTTTGCAGAAAATGGTCTCCAGCCAGCAATCAATGGCGTCCAATACTATTGCTGGAGACCTAAAACTCATTGAGGACACACGATAAAATATCATTCTATATGCTTCACCTATGAATTTCTTATCAGTCATACTATGTCCTAACTCTGTTATAAGTCTGGATCGTCCCTATATGTGTCAAATGCATATGCTTCACAACACTTTTGTGAAGCCCATCCTCCTAATCGCATCAGTAGGGTACATCACCAAAAGCTTCGAATGGATTATGGACGGTGGATGCACAAATCATATGATTTGTGATCAAGTCTTCTCATGGACTCAACCTTACGCCCATCCAACAAGAGTCACATTACATTTCTTGACCTTTGGTAAAAGCAAGGTATTGGGTCTAGGTAGAGTTGCAATCTCAAAGGATCAACACATGGATAAAGTGATGCTTGTTGAATCCCTTGGTTTCAACTTAATGTCTGCCTCAATGCTTTGTGACTTGAACATGATTGTGATATTTGGCAAATATCGTTGCCTTGTACTAATGGAATCGACAAATCTCTAGTCTTTGAAGGGTATCGAAAAGATGATCTATACATGGTAGATTTCTCAAAGAGGTCCACAGACTTGCCGTATGTCTTCTCACAAAAGCTTCGAATGCTAGCTCGCATCCAAGGCTGGGACATGCCGGCATGAGAAACTTACACTCACTTGTCAAGAAGAAGCATGTCATTGGCATCGAGGATGTCAAGTTCAAGAAGGATCATCTGTGTGGTGCCCGTGAAGTTTGGAAAGATGACAAGGGCAAAGCACCCTCGAAGACAATCATGACAACATCTCAACCCTTCGAGCTGTTACACATGGACTTATTTGGACCTACTCACTACTCCACCCTCACAACAACTGCTGTCTTTATGGCTTCGTCATTGTTGATGACTACTCAAGATACACATGGGTTCATATAATTCTATACAAGATGAAGTGCAAGATGTCTTCAGCGCTTTGTAACTCGAGCAATGAACAATTATGGTGTGAAGATCAAGCACATCGAAGTGACAATGGCAATCAATTCAAGAACACTAGACTTGATCTCAGATCTGGATACAATGGGAATCACTCATGAGTTCTCTCGCTCCGTACACACCTCAAAGAAACGGCATTGTTGAGCGCAAAAACAGAACCCTCATTGAGATGGCTCGAACAATGCTAGATGAGTACAAGACACCAAGAAAGTTCTGGCCTGAAGCTATTGATACAGCATGTCACATCATCAACCGTGTATACATTCATAAGCTTTTAAACAAAACATCATATGAGCTACTTACTGGCAAAAAGCCAAACGTCAGTTACTTCAGAGTATTTGGAGCAAGATGCTGGATAAAGGATCCCCATCATAAGTCAAAATTTGCACCTAAGGCTCATGAAGGCTTCATGCTTGGCTATGGAAAGGATCCACACTCCTACAGAGTCTTCAACCTTTATCTATACAAAATCGTTGAAACTGTGGATGTGAAATTTGATGAAACCAATGGTTCACAGAGAGAGATTCTGCCAAGTACACTTGATGAAGCTCCTTCAAACGAGGCAATCAAGCTGATGGGAACTGGTGAAATCATGCCCTCTGAAGCACAACCTGAAGAGGAACTTATTATCTCTGCACCAAATCAACCTGAAGACAATGCTCAGACCGAAGACAATCCTCCCAATGATGACAATGATCAACCAGAGCAAAATCTTCATCCTGTTCATCCTCGTGTTGCAAATGAAGTTCAAATAGAGAAGATAATTGACAGCATCAATGCACCTGGTCCGCTCACTCGATCAAGAGCAACACAGCTAGCAAACTTCTGTGGGCACTTTTCATTTGTGTCTATATCAGAACCCAAGAAAGTCGCTGAAGCTTTTATGGAACCAGAATGGATTCAAGCCATGCAAGAAGAACTTAAACAGTTCAAACTGAATAATGTTTGGGAACTTGTCAAGCGACCTGATCCTCGCAAGCATAACATTATTGGAACAAAGTGGATATATCGAAACAAGCAAGATGAGCATGGTCAAGTCATCAGAAACAAAGCACGTCTTGTGGCTCAAGGATACACTCAAGTTGAAGGAATTGACTTCGATGAAACATTTGCTCCTGTTGCTAGGCTTGAAGCTATTCGCATACTGCTAGCCTATGCTAATCATCACAATATCTTGCTATATGAAATGGATGTGAAGAGTGCATTTCTCAATGGCAAGATTCAAGAAGAAGTATATGTTGCACAACCACCTGGCTTTGAAGATCCAAAACATCCTGATATGGTGTACAAGCTAAACAAAGCACTGTATGGCCTCAAACAAGCTCCTCGTGCTCGGTATGATACAATCAAAGACTTCAAAGAGCAAAGGCTTCAAACCTCGATCCTCGATCCCACACTCTTCACGAAGACATATGATGGTGAACTGCTTTGTGTGCCAAATATATGTGGATGACATAATCTTCAAATGCACCAACCGTAAGTATAGTGATGAGTTTGGGTACATGATGCAAGAGCAATATCAAATGTCCATGATGGGTGAGCTGAAGTTCTTCCTTGGTCTTCAAATTAAATCGACAAAGGAATGGCATCTTCATATCTCAAGAGAAATACCTCAAAGATTGTCTGAAGAAGTTTGGAATGGAAGATTGCAAAGGCTACACGACGCCAATGCCAGCCAAACACCATCTTGGTCCCGACGACAATGGTAAAGAGTTCAATCAAAAGGTATACCGCACCATGATTGGTTCTTTGCTTTATTTATGTGCATCTAGGCCAGATATTATGCTTGGTATTTGCATGTGTGCTCGATTCCAAGCGGCACCAAAGGAATCGCATCACTTAGCTGTGAAGCGAATTCTTCGATATTTGGCTTACACCCCAACACTCAGATTATGGTATCCCAAGGGCTCAAAATTTGATTTGGTTGGATTCTCGGATGCTGATTATGCTGGTGACAAGGTGGATTGCAAGTCTACATTAGGCACATGCCATTTTCTTGGTCGATCACTTGTCTGTTGGTCTTCGAAGAACCAGAACTGTGTATCACTCTCAACTGCTGAATCTGAATACATTGCTGCTGGATCCTGTTGTGCTCAGCTTATATGGATGAAGCAAACTCTCAAGGACTATGGCATCAACCTGAAACAAGTACCTCTCTTCTGCGACAACGAAAGTGCCATCAAAATAGCCAATAATCCAGTTCAACACTCGAAGACAAAGCACATTGAAATTCGTCATCACTTTCTCAGAGACCATGTTATGAAGAAAGATATCGATATCATTCACGTCAACATTGATGAGCAACTGGCAGATATCTTCACAAAGCCCTTGGATGAGAAAAGGTTTTGCAAGTTACGGTGTGAGCTAAATATCTTGGAATCCTCTAATGTCCTGTGATCAGGCACACATCCTAACACTTATGCATGTTGATGACTTAGACGTGCAACACACAAAGTAATGTATATCTTCAATCAATGAGGATTTACACTCTGAGTGTGAATACATTAACATGGAATTTGACTTCGGAGCGCCACGATAATTGTGTGTCGTGTCTAGGTCTAATACTTCCTATACGGTGGGTAACGCCACCATCAACTTTCTTTGTTTGAAGTGTTTCACTCATGGCGTTATATTGCAATGACTTCACATTTGGTTTGTCTTCGCCCAATTTGTCTTCGAGATTTGATTGCTTTACGATATATATATATATATATATATATATATATATATATATATATATATATATATATGTTACTGTCCTCTACAACATTCACTTATAGCTATGTCTTCAAGATTGGATCTTTTGAACTAAGTGAATGTGATCGGACCCTAACCTCTCTGTGCTTCCTATCTTAAACTCTATCTGTCCAAATCATATGCATTCTGTTGAAATTGTCGAATGTCTTCTCTGCGTCCTAGTCAGCAGAAGGCAAAGAGACAAACATTAAATCTGATTTAAATGTCTTATCTTTATTGTTGAAATCCGGAGAAGCCGGAACAACTCTCCGACATGCCTGGCGGGCGTGGGAACGTGGGACAACTCTGGGTATGTTGCATGCTTGCCACGTGCCCCTCAGAAGTGAACCGCCAGGGGCACCAGCGTAATTGCGCTGTGTCTCTCACCTACTTATAAATACTTGTCCCCTGCGGTAAAGAAATCCTTCTTCCACCTCTCCACCTCCGTCAAAACCCTAGTGCCACCGCTAGCTTGCGATGACGCCGGTGACGAAGCGCTTAGCTGCCGCGACTTCTCCGACGCCGTCCTCACGCCGGCCGCGGACATCGTCCTCTCCGCCGTCGCCGTAGGTGTCCTCCATCGCCAAGTTAGGGCACAGTGGGCTGAACTGCTCGGTCTCCTATTCTTCCATCTAGCAGTTCTTCGTGCGGTACATGTCCGTGGGAGAATCCCTTGGTTCTCATAGTCTGCATTCGTTTGCAGAATACTTACAGCATCCCATAAATTCTCCACGAAGTCAGTTCACCTTGACCAAAGAAGCGTAAATCTCTGAAGCCTTTGAGCGCATTGAAGCCATTCAGTTTGAAGTTCATGGCTGCGTAAAAATCAACAAGGAAGGGTGGCGAGCAGCGAGAAGGAACATCCAAAGATCTGCCTGATGATTTAGCAGAACTATACAAGACAGATCCTGAAGAGAACTATCATCAGAGAAAGACACGAATCCAATGGATTCGTCGCTATTGGGCTGAGGAGTGGTTCAAGTACAAGTTTGTGACGAAGGAATATGCAGAGAAGAATGCCATCAAGAGACCTTGGGGAGATATTCTCTATCGAGGCCTTCATCCCAAGACCAGAGCGGAAGCCATTGACCAAGGCTTCTATCCTTGCATGGTCCGTGGACCACAGCCTGAGAACGCAGGTCCCACCTCACTACTATGGTGTCGTGACGACTCTCTCTTCAAGCGCAACTACCAGTTTGCTGTGGCTTTGGCCAAGAAGAACAAGAAGTCCTTGGGCTTGGACTTCAACCCAGTCCCTCTGCTCCCCCCCTTGCGGACGGCCCCGTGAAGCTAATCCCAATGAGATCGGCCCTTCTCCAACCTTGACGGCCTCATCACTTACATCATGGTCCAAGGTGCGAGTAGATCATTCGACAATGGTGCTGACTCTGATGAAGCCCCTACTCCTCCTCCAAAGTCGCAGAAGCAAAAGAAGTCAAAGGCTTCAACCTCAGATGCACCTCCGAAGACTTTGCGTGCGAAGCGCCATCGCACCTCCACGAAGCCACCGCGATCGAAGATCAATCCGTGTCTACAAGAGAACGGAGAAGAAGAAGCAACTAGTCAGACCATCTGATCAAAGAGCCTTGACTCCTGCTGCAATTCTACGTGAAGAACCTATTGATCTATCAAGTGATGAAGATCTTGCTGATGATGCTCTTGAGCAGCTGATCAAAAGGAAAGAAGAAGCAGAAATCTTCAACAACTTGCCTCTCTTTGATGTGGCTATCATCCACAATTTCATTGATGAGTGGTTCGACACCCCCAATGTCAGCTTTGAAGATTTACAGCTTCCCATTGGCCTCAGTGTCGCCTTCAATGGCGCCATTGCTTCTGAGCTAGCTCTCGCTCAACGCATCGTTGAGCTCAAGAACAAGATTGACTATGAGAAGGCTCAATTCAAGAAGCATGTGGCCAAGCTAAGTGTTCAAGACGTCAAAAACTTCAAGGTCATGCTGCATGAGCTTAAAGAAGCTTTTCTCAAGAAATGCCAAGAAGCTCAAGGCTCTCGAGAGCGCATGAAGATTTTGGCTGATAAGTGTGTGCTTGCCTACAATGAGGCTGAGGAGCGCAAGTCACTTGGCCGTCCTGGCATTGACCCCAGGATGGCTGCAAAGAAGAAGAAGAAGCACCCTGCTGAACAGCCTGAGCCTTCAAGCCAAGAAGCCCCTCGCATTATCTTCCCAAGCAGCATGATAGGCTCGAAGCCAAAGGTCTCCACAACCGCTTCAGAACAGAAGAAGACAAGGGCCGAGGTGGCCTTGAGAAAAGAGAAAGAACACCGAAGCCTCGATGCGCTCCTCCAAGAAGAAGCGCAAGAACAAGAAGACTAGGGCTGCTTCCACAGGCCCTTAGTCATTGAACCCATTTCCGTGGTTCGCCCAATACGAACATCAAGAACGAAGAATGATAGTCCATGAGCCTGCTCCCACAGAGGCTCATGTGGTGAAGATATTCCAAAGAAATGAACCCATCTGCTGAAGACATTGGTCATGATGTCAATGTAGCTGATGATGAAGTTCTTCCTCAGATCGAACATGAAGTGGTATCATCACCTGTTCATACGAACAGCGAACTCATCAGCATTGGTCGTCCATTGACGCCAATTGCTCAGGATGCCTCGTGGGCTGATCACCCACAACTCCAAGACTCCCCCAGTACTCCCCAACAACAACAACAACAAGCTACCCCCAATGTGCAAGAAGAGGATGAAGACTTTCAGGCTCAGCCAACTCCATCTCCTAAGGTGAAGCCAGCTCTTCGCAGGCTTCGCAGATGACAAAGGCCTGAAGTCCCTCTGTCGAGCGTTCCAGAAGGAGAAGTGCAACGTTCACCTGTTGCACAACAAGTATTTTCTGAACCTGCTCCAACTGTGAATGTCTCCGAGTCTGAAGCACATGCTGCTGAAGACATTTCGGCTGCATCAGCCGAAGAAAATGAAGATGAAGTACGTGTACCTACACCCCCAGCAATTGAAGAAGAAGTAGTTCATGATTTGAACGTGCCTGTGCCCGACCCTCCTGCTCTTCAAAAGGAGGTTGCCAATGTTGAGGCTGCCACCACCAACGCCAATGAAGCCAGTGACATAGTCATGGCTGACACTAATGTGGAGCCTGCACCAACCAGTGTGCCTGAAACCAATGAGGCCACTGTGCCTGAAGATTATGAGGCCCCTGCACCTGAAGCCAATGAGGATGTTGCACCTGAAACCAATGAGGATGTTGCACGTGAAGCTAATTTTACAACTGCTATCGAAGCACCTGTCGTGCAACCTGATGCCTCAACTATTTCCCCTGCTCCTGTTCCGCCACCAAGGCCTCACACAATTGAGCAAGCATACAGTCATGGTCAGCTTACCACTGTCCGATGGCCTATTCTGGTGCCTCCGCCTGCTGCCTCAGGCCCGTAATTTGACTATCATGTTGAGCATAGGCCTCAGGTCCAGAAGCCAAAGCCCAGGTTGCCAAGGTTTCCAGGCACTGCCAACTCACCAGGGTCATTCAATGAAAATGGCTTCAAAAGCCACAATACCTTCTTTGACAGCGCCAAGAACCCCTACTCCAAGCGAAGGATATTATCAGATCGGTTCTGGAGCTATCAGCAGAGAAGCTATTACTCATGCATGCTATATGATCAAGGGCGCATTTTCCCTCATATGCGCCTTGACACTGAAGCTATTGCTGGACTACCGTGCTTAGAAGAAGCACTTGACTGCTTTCGTGATGCTGGTCTGCTCCACTTTGTGACAGACAAAGAACATTGGAATGAAGAGCTATTGCTTCCATTCTATGCCACTCTGCACATTCGCGGCTACTACAGAGACATCAAGACATGGGTTCTCGAGTGGATGACTGGAAATGTTCATCATGAAGCCAAAGCTATGGATATCATTGAGCTTACAGGGCTAGCCACTCCTGGAGAACTATATGAACCTAACTGTCAGCTATACCGCAATGCTGTGGAGAGCATCTTTCATAAGCCAGGACCCAATATGAGCCAAATGTTGAGCATGATGAAGCCCTTGCCATATGACGCTGAGTATCCCACACATTTCTTTGTTGAAGACCTTGAGTATCTGCCTCGCACCATATATCATATCATCAGGCGAACTCTATGGCCAGTCAAAGGACACTCATCAGCAGCCAAGCTTGAAGGAGCTATGAAGACATTGGTCTTCTATATTCTCAATGGCATCAGCTTCAATACTCAAGAATTCTTCATCAGGCAACTTGCTGCTTCCGGCTCTGACCTATTTGGTCTGAAGTTTTATGCTCCATGGGTTATGCGCCTCATCAATCGACACTCATCTGTCAATTATCAGCCCTCTACTCGCAATCATATAATCTTTCTGCCAGAGGTTGATATGTCAGTTGATGCTATATACTTTGACCCTGCCAAGACGCCGCTTTGTCTTCAGAGTATTGAGCACCAAAGCTTCGCTCAGCCTATTGAAGGTGTTCAAGCAGCAACACGAATCTATCCACGGGCTGGTAACACTCGTCTGCCTCATAGAGCGCCCACTGAAGCCACTGAAAGCACCATTGCACAAAGGCCTCAGAAGCGTTCTCGTGTTCTCAATGACCGAGAACTTCTTGTGGCCCTTCATCAGAAACAGGATAAGCATCATTTCTGGCTCAAGAGACAGATGCAAAGCCTCTTGGTGTATGTCAATCGCATTCGCAACCTTGCCACCACGAATGCCTTTGTTGCTCATGAAACCTGCCGCCGATCATGGAAGAGTTTGACCTTGCTCAGTGCTGAAGCTGATCTTCAAGACGATGGCTTCAATGAAAGATTCCAGTTCGACTCCACTCCTCCACGGACTGCTACCCTGCATCGAACTCCATCTCTTGAAGACTCTGAATATTCCTCCTCCGTAGCAACGGTATATGCCAGAGTGATCGATGATGAAGATGATGCTACTTCACCACCTCCTACTACTGCGTGCATCGACACTGCACCAAGTTTGTCTGCACCGCCAACCAACGACGACAACCCTGCTGCCTCACCTACTCATGATGACGAGTAGACGCTCTATGTCTTCAAACCTTTTTGGTCCTTACTGACAAAAGGGGGAGAAGCGTATGAGTTGATAGTCTTCAAGCGGGTTCATATGGGCGGTTGCATTATATTTTGCTGCGTGCTTACAATTCTTGCGTTTTGAAACATTTGGTTCTTTGAGTTGTAACACCTAAACTTGATGGTCGTCTGCTATTATTTGCTTTACTATGATGCGATGATAAATTCCGCATGTGCGATGATAACTTCCGCACTTAGATCATTCTGCAGACGTCCATTTTTCATTATGCATGTCATTCTCTTGCTATCATTTCATGCATGATGAATTATCTTCATAAGTTGAAGTGGATCTCCACAAGTACAACCTGCCATGTGCATTTGCATTCCAAAAGCAAATTACTTATATGCACATCTTCAGGGGGAGCCCTTGCAACTTATGAAGACAATTCCCTATCCTTACAATTTCACATACTTTATCCCCGTTGAAAACTTCAACCAGTTTGTCATCAATCACCAAAAAGGGGGAGATTGTAAGTGCATCTAGTGCCACCTCTAGTTGGTTTTGGAGTATTGATGACAAAGTTGGTTGAGGGACTGATGCGTTTATGAGAATTGCAGGATAACACAGGTAGTCTCCCTCATTGATTCGGTTTACCTACCGGAGATGACCCCTAAAAATGTATGAAGACATTGAAGACAATGGTGGTATGAGAAGATATTCATATTGAAGACTATGACATGAGAAGACATTGTGTGAAGACTATGGAGCGCGAAGACTGTGTGGTTTCGTTGTTTCATTTTCTTCTTTGTTGAGTCATAGGAACCACCATACTGTTAAGTGGGGTCCAAGTGAACTAAGTCAGAGTGACTGAAGTGATGCTCAACTCAAAGCATATGTCTTTGAGCGAGGACAATGAGAGCAAATCTTATCCAGAGCTGGATGAGTCAGCTTTACTTGTAGCCCAAGTAAAGTTGCCGCGTGTGTTTGAAATCTGACCGTTGGAACACGTGTCAGTTCCTTAGTGACCCAGGGACATTTCAGACAAATCAGGTCGGGTTGCCTAGTGGCTATAAATAGCCCACCCCTACACCATAAATTGGTGGCTGCTCGAGTTTATGCACGGCTTTTGTCGTTTGAGAGCAACCCACCTCGAAGCATTTGAGAGAGAAAAACCTTGCGAGGACAAAGCCCAAACACCCGAGCCAAAGAGTGTTAGGCATCATCAAGTCTTTCTGTCTGTGACACGAAGACTTATTACACTTTGGAGGACTGTGAATCCTCCACCAGTTAAGCGTCGCGTTCGAGCATCCAAGAGTCATTGTGGATTGCCGGTGAACGAAGTCTGTGAAGGTTTGGAAGTCTCCCTTAAAGACTTACCAGAGTGATTGGGCGAGGACTGGGTGTCCTTAGTTCAAGGGGAATAAGGTGAAGACACAGTCTTCTGAGTTAAATCTCAGCCTCCCTAACCAGACGTATAGTTGTCACAGCAACTGGAACTGGTCCAACAAATCCTGTGTCTTCAACAAGCAACTGGTTCTATCCCTTCCCATCCTTACTTTAGTTTGTCTTCGTGAAGTCATTGCCTATCTGTGTATCTGTTTGACTTCATTGCTTGACTACTATTGTTGATTGGCTTCACACTATCTTCCATCTTGATCCTTACTACCTAACTGCTATTAGTCCTGTACTTTCACATCATTACATACTTGACTATGGCTTGTTTAGGGTAGTTTATCTTCCGCTGCATATCAATTAGGTTGTTTCTGTTGTTTGTCTTCGAAACTTCCAAGTTTTGAAGACTTTCATAAAAATCGCCAATTCACCCCCCCTCTAGTCGATACTAGCACTTTCAACGTCTACATGAAATTTTATTGCCATGCAAGGCTCGTCTCTTTTGCTCTACATGATCAGTTCCATTGTGTACAATAACTGGCATGCATAGGAATAAAACATAGTGAGATTATGTAAGGAGTGTATGCACAAATCCAGATTGATGGTAGCAAACTGTGGATAGACCCAAAACCAATGATAGAGGGCAGATAATAGCTTTAGTTAAAAATACAGATAATGGCTCCTTTAATGTTTGTTTGCACCCAACATGAAACTCATAGTAGACACCGGAGATTAACCAGATAGTAGATGATAGTCTTGATTGCTGCCCCAATATGTACCCCACAACCATTTAAAAACTCAAGTTTCAGATTAGTTTGGACCTGACTCGAGTCTAATAGGTGAACACAATGATAATGTAGCATGTCATCATATTAAGCGGCGCATAACGTGGCGACACGGAAGAGTGCGACCTCTCTTGCGGACCCGTAGTCCTCAAGGTCACCTAAGTTGATGATGGTAATGCGGTTGTCGTGGCTGCGGTGGCGGGAAGAAGATCTAAAGGCGCGAAAGACACCGAGAGCGGATTCTGCTTGTGGTGAACCCTTCCGTCGTTGGAGCAATGAGCTGGGTGGAACCTGGCCTTGAGAGCAGGACAAACCACACAAGGTTTTCTTTGACGATATCTCGTAATGTAAGTAATTGAGTAAGGGCTTGTATGAATTTGAGGATTCTAACAATGCGAGGATAGGAAATAGACAGAATAGGATAGGAATGCACGTGCAAAACAGAGAATTTAAAAACACAGGATTTCTGCCAATCTGGGTGTTTGATTCACAACAATTGGAAGATCACAGGATGCTAAAAAGCATGGTGAGATTAAGTCAAACCACAAGAAAATGTACTGTTATAATGCTATTATGCTACTATCTCTTAGTCTTGTGCTTGATGAATAGGAATATGAAAAGGAGGAGAAGTGGAAATTAGAATTCCTACGGTTTTTCTTTCAAGGAGACACTAAAGGAACAAATCCTCTGAGCTTTTCCTTTGCTCCATTCCTTTGCACCAAATTCATGAAAAGTAGTACCATATGAAACTTTCCAATTCCTATGTTTTCATTCACTTTTCCTTTCAAGCACTGGCGATTCTAGTAGGCAGGCTTGAGTAAGGAAAATCCTACACTAAAAAACTGTTTTTGTGCTACTTCTATTACTTTGGACCCGAGCCACGCCATACTAGCTCAACTCCTGGCCCATCGACAAATGCACAGCTCAAACGCGCAGAGATAAATAATGATGGCGTTCAAGAGAGTCCATCACGGATAGCTAAGTTGCCTGGTACCTGACTACTTGTCATATAGTAGGATAAAATAATCATCTTTCCCGTTACTACGAGTGCTCAATGGACAATATATAACATGTAGAGTAAAAAAGAGATGCAACAACTGTACAACCTCTTTGGCGAAGCCATGTCGATCTCAGCGTGATTGGGTTGGCCGGTGAGGATGCTCCAGCTGACTTGGCTGTCGAGGGAGGGGAAGAAGATCTTAGGCGTCTAGAGATGGAGCCCGAGGTACTGCTGCGCTGTGATGGAGGGTTTCGTTGTTGGAGCAGCTCTGGTGAGTTGTACGACGCCGAGGCTGAAGCAGGACAAGAGAGACAACGAACAACGTTAACCTGAGTGGAATTCTAATAGCATCTCCAATACATGACGTAAAATACATAACCACAAAGTGCTAGATGTAAAATACATCACCGCTCATCTCTGAACTTAAGCGTCAAACTGAATTTAAGCGTCGGCCGAACTTAACTGTCAAAACTTAACTTAACTCGCCAAACTGAATTTTGTTGTCTAAACTGAATTTTCTTTGTCGGCCCGAACGCACTAGCAAGGTGAGGCTACACGTCGGTCGATGACTTTTTCATCTCTGGTCGACGATTTTGTAGCCGTTGAATCTGAAATCAAGGGCTGCGGTTCATCTTCAACCTCCACCCCTCGAGCCGCCACCACCACCGCCAAACAGCAGCCCCGCCGCCCATGGCGGCGGTCTGCCGCCCGCCGCCAAAACACTCCCCACCGTCGATCCGCCGCCGCCTCGCCATCCCGCTTAGCCCCCCATGCCGAGCTTTTCTCCGGTGATCCCCACCACCACCACCCGCCAACGCCCGCCACCGCCGGCGACCACCGCCCCCACCCTGAACCCTAAGATAGATAGTGGGGTACCTCTCGACGAGCCCCCCTCCCTGCTGCGGCTGGTTCTTCCTTCACCCGGCGAGCCCCTGTCCCCCCACCCTGAAAATCGACTGATCCAAAAGTCGATTCAGTCGACGGAAGTGTAGCTAAATCGGAGCAGCATCGCAAGCAAGAGCAAGAGCGAGAGCAGCAGCGTGAGCAAGAGCAATAGCAAGAGTAGACTAGGCAGGGGACCGATAGCAAGAGCAGAGCAGCAGCGCGAGCGAGAGCTAAAGCAGCAGCAGCTCCTACTGATGTGGACGTCGCCGCCGAGGGAGTGATGCCGTGGAGGAAGTGGCCGGCGATGCCTTCGTGGATGGAGCCACGCCGTGTCGGCTCGGGACCGAGCGCCGGCAGCACCGTGAGATTTAATCAAGAAGAAAATGCGGCGATTAGTGTACAACCTCTTTGGTGGCGCCAATTAGGCCGCAGCTTCATCCGAGGAAACGGTGATGATGATGCTCTTCCGGTGGTGTAGGTGAAGACGGCATGTGGGAATGGAGGTGGCGCAAAAGACGAGGGGAACGTCGGGGCAGCTCCTTGGAGGTGGAGGACGGGGTGGCTGAACCGGCGCGATGACGAGATTGATGACAGATCCTCATCCGGTACGGTGGATGAGGGACGTCGAGGTCTTGCTATGGACGACGTCGTCGAGGAAGAGGCTCCGACTGGGTGGCGGACGGAGCAGGGTGTGGGGTTTCATCGCGGGTTTTCGCGGCCTTGGTGTACGAATTGGTGGGCGGATGGGATGGCAGTGCGTGAAAGCACATTTGCTCCCTGGGTGGTTTTGGTAATTAATGACAACATACTTTGTGGTTGAACTAATGCTTTTATCAAGTATATTTCAGGAAGTTCAATCACATTGGCATGGCAAAAGGACTGAAGAGGTGGACCCCTAAAATGCTAAGGCAAGCATTGGCAAAAGCTCAAGACTCCATTTTTGGTTTAGTGATCCAAGATCACATTGAGTCTATAGGAAAGCCAATACTATTAAAAGTGGATGAGGTTATGATAATGATCTGGTTGCTCAAAGTGCTTAGTGATACATCTCCTAAACTATCAGCAACTCTCACTTCCATAATACACTCATAAGTAATCTCGGTCCCACCGATTTCCTAAACTCAGTCACACCGAGATGAACCACCTCAGCCATATAGCCAAACCCTAGAAATCTCGGATTTTCCGATTCTGAACTCGGTCTCACCGAAACTTGTGTTGCCAAGCTTCTGTAATCTTCTGTCATCAAATCGGTGTCACCGAGATGATGAAGTCGGTCCCACCGAGATTGGCAAGCCCTAGTCTTTACACGAATCGGACTCACCGAGATTGTATTTTCGGTCCCACCGAAAATCCCAACGTTCACATGATTTGAACTTTCGGTCTCACCGAGTTGTCAACTTCGATCTGACCGAGATTGGTCAAATGTGTGTAACGGTTGGATTTTGTGTGGAGGCTATAAATACCCCTCCACCCCCTCTTCATTCGTGGAGAGAGCCATCAGAAAGTACTACCACTCCTACCTTACATTTCTGAGAAGAAAACTACCTACCCTTGTGTTGAGATCAAGTTGCTCCACTCCCACCATATGAAGCTTGATCTCTAGCCTTCCCAAGTTGCTTTCCACTCAATCCTTTCTTCCACCACAGCCAAATCAGTGAGGAGAGTTGAGTGTTGGGGATATTATCATTTGAAGCACAAGAGCAAGGAGTTCATCATCACCAACACCGTCTATTACCTTTTGGAGGGTGGTGCCTCCTAGATTGGTTAGGTGTCGCTTGGGAGCCTCCGTCAAGATGTGGAGTTGAACCAAGAAGTTTGTAAGGGCAAGGAGATCGCCTACTTCGTGAAGATCTACCCCGAGTAAGGCTAGCCCTCCGTGGGCGTAGGCCATGATGGCATAGACAAGGTTGCTTCTACGTGGACCCTTCGTGGGTGGAGCCCTCCGTGGACTATCGCAGCCGTTACCCTCCGTGGGTTGAAGTCTCCATCAACGTGGATTGACGATAGCACCACCTATCGGAACCACGAGAAAAATCTCCGTGTCTCCAAATTGCGTTTGATCTTCTCCACTTCTCTTTACTACTTGTGCAATTTACTTTCCGCTGCCCATACTCTAGAATTGCATGTGTAGTATGCTACTTGACTTGTGTGATATGCAAAATCTGCCAAAAACTTGTCTTCGTCAAAAGGCATAATTTTTTATCTTGTCGAGTAGTCTAATCACCCCCTCTAGACACTCTCCCTTCTTGATCCTACAATTGGTATCGAGCTTTGGTCTCCATTGCTTTGGTTTACACACCATTGGAGGAAGATGGACGGTCTCACGTTTGGGAGTGTTAGCCATAGAGTGCCTATTCTTGATGGAGTGTCCTATAACTCGTGGAGGATTGAAATGCTTATTATCTTTAAGATGTATAACTTGCGCAAATATGTTGAAACCCCATATGTGCCTCCATTTGACCCCTTGCACCCTACCATGGATGAAGAGCTTGATTTGCTTCGTAACCTTAGAACTGTAAATCTTATCATTAGAGGGTTACCCGATAATTTGCTTAAGCTCGTTACAAACTTTGAGTGTGCCTATGCTATGTGGAAGTTCTTGGAAGAACTTTGTCCGGACTACTCTTTGAGAGGTCTTGATGAAATTCTATACAAGACTATTGAATTTGATATGATGCTTCAATGATCCCAACTTTGATAAATGCTTCTTTGAGCTTCGTGATCTCATGAAAAAGAAGGGTGATCCTTGCCTTATTAATGCTCTAATTAGAAATGCTCTTGTATTGCATTCCGATGATTATTGTCACATTGACAAAACTAATGCAAGTAGTTGTCAAATTGACCTAGGTGTTGATGATGAACTATCTATGGGTCAATATGATGATGAGCATGAGCATGATGATGATTACTCCGATTCGGACACCGAGCTAGACAAGATCATGAAGAGTCTCAATCTTATGGCAAATCTGAGAGACTACATATCCGGCGGAAAAGAGTGGATTCTTGATAGTGGATGCACCGATCACATGACCGGAGATGAAGACATGTTTCGAGAGCTTGCAAAGAACGATGGTCGACGCAAGTATGTGACTTTTGGAGACAACTCCAAGGGTAAGGTGCTTGGCCTTGGTAAGGTGGCCATATCTCATGATAGCTCTATTCAAAATGTCATGCTTGTTGAATCACTTGGATACAATTTACTTTCCGTGTCTAGATTAGCTGACTTTGGATTCAATGTGCTATTCACCGAAGTAGATTGCCAAGTCTTTCGTCGTGACAATCATAACATGGTTTTTACCGGTATCCGTAGAGGTGATCTATATATTGTTGATTTCACTAAGAAAGCTCAACCTAGAACTTGCTTCATTGCTAAATCCGCTAAAGGTTGGTTATGGCATAGAAGGCTTGGACATGTTGGTATGCGTAATCTAGACAAGCTAATCAAAGGTGATCATATTCTTGGTGTTAAAGATGTTTTCTTTGACAAAGATAGACTTTGTAGTGCTTGTCAGGCAGGAAAACAAGTAGGTGGAAGTCATCCCGTGAAGAACATCATGAGCACAAGGAGACCGCTTGAGCTACTCCATATGGATCTCTTCGGTCCCAATGCTTACAAAAGCCTTGGTGGTAACTCCTTTGGTCTAGTTATAGTTGATGATTATTCCAGATTTACGTGGGTATTTCTCCTTGATGACAAATCACAGGTTCAGAGGATCTTCAAAATCAATTTGAGGTGAAGATCAAGAAAGTTCGGAGTGACAATGGAACGGAGTTCAAGAATGCCCATGTAGACTCTTTTCTCGATGAGGAAGGGATTCTACATGAGTTCTCGGCTACGTACACTCCTCAACAAAATGGAGTTGTTGAGAGGAAGAACCGAACGCTCATAGAGATGGCGAGGACGATGCTTGATGAATACAAGACACCGAAGCACTTTTGGGGTGAAGCCGTCGAGACAGCTTGTCATGCTATCAACAGGCTTTATCTTCATAAGCTTCTTGGCAAGAATTCATACGAGCTCCTCACCGGTAACAAACCCCAAGTGGGATACTTTCGTGTCTTTGGTTCGAAATGCTATATCCTTGATAAGAATCGTCGGTCTAAATTTGCTCCTAAAACTCATGAAGGTTTTTTTCTTGGTTATGGATCAAACTCCCACACCTACCGTGTCTACAATAATTTCACCCGAAAGGTTGAAGAGACGGTAGATGTGAAGTTTGATGAATCTAATGGCTCGCAAGTAGAGCAAATGCCTATTGATGTAGGAGACAAGGACCCATCGGAAGCCATTCAAGATTTGTCTATTGGAAAGATTCGTCCCATGGAAGTGAAGGAGAGTACCTCATCTACATATGTGGAGCCCCCTACCTCACGGCAAGATGAACCTCAAGGCAACATGGAGGCCTCCACAAGTGGAACTCACCAAGATGAGGAAGTGCGACAAGAAGATCCACCACAACCTCCTTCTCCACCGCCTCAAGACAACACCAACAACAATGAAGAAGAAGAGGAAGATGACGATGATGAGGAAGCTCAGCCACGACCACAACGAAAGCTATCCCGAGTTCGAGCAAGAGTCAAGAAAAATCATCCCGTGGAACAAATGATGAACGACATCGACTCCGGGAGAATTACTCGCTCTAAAACTCGCTTAGCTAACTTCTGTGAACATTACTCATTTATCTCTAGTCTTGAACCTATGAAGGTAGAAGAAGCACTTGAAGACCCGGATTGGGTGAACGCTATGCACGAAGAGCTACACAACTTCGAGAGGAACAATGTATGGACTTTGGTAGAGAAGCCCAAGGATGATCAAAACGTCATTGGAACCAAATGGGTGTTTCGGAACAAGCAAGATGAAGATGGACAAGTCATCCACAACAAGGCTCGTCTCGTAGCTCAAGGTTACACACAAGTCGAAGGTATGGACTATGGTGAGACCTATGCCCCCGTTGCTAGAATTGAGTCTATTCGCATTCTTCTTGCTTATGCCAATCACCATGATATTACTCTCTTATTATCAAATGGACATTAAAAGTGCTTTCCTAAATGGTGAAATTGAGGAGGAAGTATTTGTGAAACAACCTCCCGGATTTGTGAATCCTAAAAAGCCTAATCATGTTTACAAGTTGCACAAAGCTCTTTATGGCCTTAAACAAGCTCCTAGAGCTTGGTACAAATGCTTAACTAGTTTTCTTCTTGAAAAAGGCTTTGAGATTGGAAAAATAGACTCAACGCTGTTCACGAAAAGGGTTGATGGTGAACTATTTGTGTGCCAAATATATGTTGATGATATTATCTTTGGTTCAACTAACCCTCATTTTAGCGAGAAGTTTGGAAAGCTTATGTCGGAGAAGTATGAGATGTCCATGATGAGTGAACTCAAATTCTTCCTTGGGTTGCAAATCAAGCAATCTAAGGAGGGTACTTTTGTCTCACAAACAAAGTACACTAAGGATCTCTTCAAGAAGTTCAACATGCAAGAAAGCAAAGGTATGAGAACCCCCATGAATACAAGTGGACATAATGACTTGGCAAAAGATGGAGAACCCGTTGATCAAAAGGTTTACCGATCTATGATTGGTTATCTACTATATCTCTGTGCTTCTCGTCCTGACATAATGTTGAGTGTATGCATGTGTGCTCGATATCAAGCAGCCCCTAAAGAATGTCATCTTAAAGCTGTTAAAAGAATTATGAGATATTTGATACACACACCAAACTTTGGCATTTGGTATCCTAAGAGGGCCTCTTTCGACCTTGTTGGCTATTCCGACTCGGACTATGCGGTGACAGGTTGATAGAAAGTCAACTTCGGCACGTGTCAATTCCTTGGTCGATCCCTTGTATCTTGGTCCTCCAAGAAACAAAATTCGTATCATTATCTCTTCGCCAAGCGAATATATTGCTGCTGGTTCATGTTGTGCTCAGTTGCTATGGATGACACAAACGCTTAAGGATTATGGGATACATGTGAGACATGTTCCTTTGCTTTGTGACAATGAGAGTGCGATTAAGATTGGACACAATCCGGCAACACTCTCGCACGAAACATATTGAAGTTCGTCACCATTTTATTCGTGATCACATTGCCAAGGGTGACATCAATCTTAAGTATGTTCGTACTGACAAACAACTTGCAGATATCTTTACAAAACCACTTGATGAGAAAGTGTTTTGTCGCTTAAGGAGTGAGTTGAACATCATTGATGCTTCAAACTTGGAGTGAAAACTCCATTGATGCATGCAAGGCATGAGCCTACTTGACTAATCCTTGATATCTCTGTTATGATGATGATCATATGTCTTGGACACATATGCCCCCTTGTATTGCATCTAAACTCCTTGCAGGTACTTGGATGATCTACATTCCACAAGATTACCACACACTCAAATCTTGAGTAATCTTGTCATTGACCAAGTATCTAGCCCTTTGGGATGTTGAGTTCAAGGAACACAATTCCACATATCCTTTTTGACACCTTATACATCTAGTATTTCACTCTTGTCATCTTGGATATCCTTGAGTATTTCCTTGCTTGCCTAACCCATGTAGGAAGATGAACTACACAAGTGGAAATGGTGCTCCAACTTCACATTCTATGAGCACCTACATCAAGTTCACCTACATGAACAAAGCAACAACAAGCCCAAGGTATGTTCTTAACATCTTCAAGGAGCTTTGCTCAAAGTCATGAGTATAAGCAGCTTCATAAGATGTGAACACATCAAATGCTTAATCGAAAAATGGCAACCCCATTTTGAGCTTAAACGATGAGTATGACCTATGATCAAATGTCCTCATTTGACTCCCAAGTCAATATACTCAAACATAGGTGACTTAGTCACCGACCCTTATCTAGATGAAGTACATATGTTTTGAAGTTTTTTTATTGTCTCTTATGATCTCTCATTGAGTTTTCATTTAAAAAAAATCATCTAGCAATCTTTTTTTTATTTCTATTCTTCTGTTTTTGTGAATATACTTTTGGCTCTGATCAATTCCTTGAAAATCATTTACAAATTCACTGCAAATCCTTTGAAACATTCCTTGCAAAGTGAGCTGAATTATTTCTGCATTTCCTTGGAATTAAACTCGGCGTCACCGATTTAAATACTTTGGTCTAACCGAAAAGGATCTGCCCTAAGTCTCTGACTTTCGGACTCACCGATCCATATCAATTCGGTGTCACCGATTTATATTCACCAGGATATCATCTTCTGCAGCTCAACTCAATGATTCTCTATGCATGTTTCTTATTTCCCTGTTGTGATTCTTTAGGATCCCACTTCTTTCCATCTTACCTGACCTTCCTAGTTTGATGTCCTTTTCGGCACTTGACGTCAAAGGGGGAGAAGATTTAGGGGGAGATAAGGGGAGAAGAGAAGATTTAGAGGGAGAAGAAGAGCAATCTTACCTTAAGGGGGAGAGAATCACATCAAAGCTTTGTCGTGTTTCACATTGGATATCACATTTGGCATCATTCTTTTTGCTTTCACAATTGATATCTTATGGAAAGCAAAATCTCTCAGAGTTCATTGTAAATCTTTTAGCTTCGGAGACATGTTTGCTGTTTCAAGCTAGTGCTCAATATGAGACACTCTTTATACATGTCATCCCTGGCTTGGTACTCTTGATGTTCTTGCAGTTGGTTGAAGAAATACCCTTGTGTTATCTAACCCTGTTTTCCCAAGTCTATTTCTTCAGGTACAATGCCAAGGAACCTCAAGGTAAGTATATGCATCTTGCAGAATGTGCATGATGGTGACTTGCTTGTGAATACTTGTTTGCAAGAAATCACCATGCACATATGCATTATCACTCACTTCTTTTCATCTGCTCTGATGCATATGGCCAAGCTGCATGTAGCACATCTTGCTTTTCTCTCTTGTGTGCTTGTGGTAGTCCAAAACCATAATTTATGTAAATCTTGCACACTTGTAGGGGGAGTCTGTGTACTACATGTTTGTCAAATCTTTCGTGATAATTCTGTCTTTCTTTCAATAAGCTTTGATGTCTTATTTTGTGTGTTGCCATCAATTACCAAAAAGGGGGAGATTGAAAGCACATTTGCTCCCTGGGTGGTTTTGGTAATTAATGACAACATACTTTGTGGTTGAACTAATGCTTTTATCAAGTATATTTCAGGAAGTTCAATCACATTGGCATGGCAAAAGGACTGAAGAGGTGGACCCCTAAAATGCTAAGGCAAGCATTGGCAAAAGCTCAAGACTCCATTTTTGGTTTAGTGATCCAAGATCACATTGAGTCTATAGGAAAGCCAATACTATTAAAAGGGGATGAGGTTATGATAATGATCTGGTTGCTCAAAGTGCTTAGTGATACATCTCCTAAACTATCAGCAACTCTCACTTCCATAATACACTCATAAGTAATCTCGGTCCCACCGATTTCCTAAACTCAGTCACACCGAGATGAACCACCTCAGCCATATAGCCAAACCCTAGAAATCTCGGATTTTCCGATTCGAACTCGGTCTCACGAAACTTGTGTTGCCAAGCTTCAGAAACATACATCATCAAATCGGTGTCACCGAGATGATGAAGTCGGTCCCACCAAGATTGGCAAGCCCTAGTCTTTACGAATCGGACTCACCGAGATTGTATTTTCGGTCCCACCGAAAATCCCAACGCTCACATGATTTGAACTTTCGGTCTCACCGAGTTGTCAACTTCGGTCTGACCGAGATTGGTCAAATGTGTGTAACGATTGGATTTTGTGTGGAGGCTATAAATACCCTCCACCCCCTCTTCATTCGTGGAGAGAGCCATCGAAAGTACTACCACTCCTACCTTACATTTCGAGAAGAAAACTACCTACCCTTGTGTTGAGATCAAGTTGCTCCACTCCCACCATATGAAGCTTGATCTCTAGCCTTCCCAAGTTGCTTTCCACTCAATCCTTTCTTCCACCACAGCCAAATCGGTGAGGAGAGTTGAGTGTTGGGGAGATTATCATTTGAAGCACAAGAGCAAGGAGTTCATCATCACCAACACCATCTATTACCTTTTGGAGGTGGTGCCTCCTAGATTGGTTAGGTGTCGCTTGGGAGCCTCCGTCAAGATGTGGAGTTGAACCAAGAAGTTTGTAAGGGCAAGGAGATCGCCTACTTCGTGAAGATCTACCCCGAGTAAGGCTAGCCCTCCGTGGGCGTGAGCCATGATGGCATAGACAAGGTTGCTTCTACGTGGACCCTTCGTGGGTGGAGCCCTCCGTGGACTATCGCAGCCGTTACCCTCCGTGGGTTGAAGTCTCCATCAACGTGGATTGACGATAGCACCACCTATCGGAACCACGAGAAAAATCTCCGTGTCTCCAAATTGCGTTTGATCTTCTCCACTTCTCTTTACTACTTGTGCAATTTACTTTCCGCTGCCCATACTCTAGAATTGCATGTGTAGTATGCTACTTGACTTGTGTGATATGCAAAATCTGCCAAAAACTTGTCTTTGTCAAAAGGCATAATTTTTTATCTTGTCGAGTAGTCTAATCACCCCCCCTCTAGACACTCTCCCCTTCTTCGATCCTACAGTGGGGAACCATGGCTTAGGGACGCGCTTTTCCGAAATGTGGGGTAAGTTACGAAAGTACCCCCACTGATTTGAGGCGGTTCTTTCGGTTCAGGGGTACCACGGGCATTTCACGTGTTGGGATTTCACAGGAGGTGGGAGTTTTCGCGCGTGTTGTAATTTCGGAATAACAAGGTGCAGGTTGAGATGGAGGGAGTTGTCGGAGCACAACGAGACAAAGATATATCTTAAGTATTTCGGGCTGACAAGGTGCGGGTTGAAGAGGCGGGAGTTTCGCAGCACGATAGACAGAGACGCTAGCTTGAATTTTCGGCATAACAAGGCGCGGCTTGAAATTTCGGAAGAACAAGCTTAACGTGTACCCAAAAAAGACAATTTGCACCTCAACACGCACAACACACACACAAACACCATTTAGACTAGAGTAAGGTACATGTGCATTGCACGCATGAGATTTGGCAACCAAATTATGAATAAATACCACATTATAGCATGTAAGCTTTGAGCCATATATGCATGATGTAGATGTTTGTTTAATTCTTATAGTTCATTTCATTCATAATCATATAGTTTTTATAAGAAAGCTAATCTATTTTAAGATTCATGGAATTGTGCGTTGTAATTAAGACATAGAGTAAAACAAATAATGGCAAATCATGTAGAAAAACATTTGGGCAATTCTGATACGAAAGATTCTAGAACAAATAAGAAGTGCTTGTGTTTTGATGTTTGTGCATTATGCTTAAGTTCAACCATGGATTCTTCTAGATTATACATGTGGCGAAATCTGGTGGAATTTAGATGATACCCAACGGCTAGTAGTGCTCAAATTTGCCATCTTTGGACCATCGGATTCGCCTCATCCAACGACCAACTTTCAAAGTTAAAGTTACCCGCACACAATATAAAAAATATAAAATATAATATATATATATATATATATATATATATATGGGTATAGATATAGATATGTGATGCGAAAGCCGCCCATCATCTCCAATTAGAATAGTGTGTCCATGCACGGATGCGACGTGGCCAAATGATGTCTGCCATCGGTATCTCAAATTCAAATCAGTCTGACCTTGTTCAATGTGTATACATTACAACATGCTCGTTCCCAAACCACACCGCGCAGGTCTCCGTTATATTCATGGATGCATGGGTTTCAAACATCAGGATCTCTTATTCAAATATTTGAATTCAACTTTACATTGATTATGACCTCACCTATTCTTTTACGCCCACACAGTCGTCTTCTCTTTATAATTGTACCACTAACTTTCTCTCGTGCATGCATGCACACACACTACCAGTCGGCATTATCCATCACACACATGCAATCTTTTTCTTCAGGTCGGTCTCCCATGAAGGCACACACCCACACACATCCCCCTCTCCATCATATCAGGCATTCTTTATCTCTCACGCGTGCATGCGCAACGATCGATGTTCCTCTATGTATGTGTGTATATAGCTAGGTATTTCATAGTTTTCCACACAAACCGATCAATCGATATATCCAGTGAGGTCTGGCCCTCTTTCCCACGTCCACATCGATCAATCTATACCTCTCTATATAGGATTTACATATATAGCTAATACACCCACATTAATTATATATCCAACGTCCCCCTCTCATCATCCATGCCTTCCGCTTCATCTCTCAGACGCATGCACAATGGCGAAGACAGGGGCAGTAAGGGCCCTGCCCCCCTCCTAACATCACTATCTATCGAGGATAATATGAACGTGATCATTAGACAATTGCTGCTAAAATGGTTTAATTTCATGAATTGACCCTCCTCGTAAAGGATTAGCAATGCCTGGCCCCTAGCTCATTTATTTTTCATGGCTCCGCCACTACGCGCAACAGCACACGTTCTCGCCCCCTCTCTCTAAATATCGATCTTGCACTTGTGCATTCCTTCATAGTCTCCCTCCACTCGGCCCCTCGCACCATCTTCTAGCCCCCCCGGATTTTGCCACATGTACAATCTAGCAGACTCCATGGTTGAACTTAAGCATAATGCACAAACCTCAAAACAACAGTGGTTCTCTTTTGTTCTAGAATCTTCCGTATCATAACTGCCCAAACTTTTTTCTAGTTGAATTGCCGTTATTTGTTTTTACTTTATGCTTTACAACGCACAATTCCATGAATCATAAAATAGATTAAGGGCTTCTTTAATTCAAAGGATTCTCAAAGGAATTTTGGAGGATTCTAATCATTAGGAATTTTTTCTATCTTGGTTGTTTGATTCATAGGATTGTAAACCATAGGAATTTTTTTCATATGATTCATTTGCACTAGATTTCATAGGAAACATCCCATCCACTCAAATCTCTTTGAAAGAATTCTGCGTTTTTTCTATGCACAATCAAACACTCGTACAATCCTGTAGGATTCAAGACGACATTCCACTATAATGCCATGTTTTGCCTATTCCCGCATTCTTAGCTTTTTTATAAAAACTAATTGATTTTGAATGAGATGAACTATAAAAATTAAACAAAGGGCTACATCCGGCATATATGACTTAGAGCTTACATGCTATAGTGTGGTATTTATTCATAATTTGGTTGCAAAATCTGATGCGTGTAATGCATGTGTACCTTACTAGTACTTCGAGTATGTGCAAAACACGTAAATTAGAACACCAATGGCACACTACATAGTGTCCCTCTTACATTTCATGAAGCCACGTGGCACATGTGGAGGCGTTGTCGCGACCTCCTTGCATGGATTGATCATAGTGACATGCTGCTGGTTCCAGAAGAATGTACTCATCCTCCCTGAGCCATACTGGCGGTACATGCACGAAGCGAAGATGTGCACACATGCCACGCACGCACTCATTCCCTCACACGCACACGCGGGGACATGGGCGGACACAATTTTGTACCAAGATCCACCCCATGTGATAATTTGATGCATGTAAAGTCGTTCACTTCATTGATGGTCAATTAATACAGCGCATGCAAATTGAGTGGATCTGAGGGCGGAAGAAAGACATTATTACTCCACTGCGCGCATGTGAGTAGTTAAATCATGGGTTGCTAGTAGTACTTCCATTGGTCTCCTTCATATTTTGTGCCAATTTTTGACAGTAACATAATATTTATGCATTTGAGCAGTGTAGTACTTGAAATTTATGTTCCGCTAAACTCATTGGGAGCCGTTTCGGGCCTCAAAACCAAAACCATCAATTAATCTTTACCTTGTTCCCATCACATTTGAAAGCCAGCTCACACCTACTAGTACGTACCAAACCTAAACGTGTTCCCACTATGCAGGTATTAGTACTAGTGCTAGTACTTAGGTTATAAAAAGGGGAACTACCTAACCAAAAATTACTCTACCTTTCCTCCTCATAAGTGTTTCTTCTTCATCCGTCGTTGCCATGGCCAGTGAGCAGAGCTCTAGGTCGAGAACTATTCATAACAAGGGAGCGGCAACCAAGGCTGCAGAAAAAAAAGAGGGCTCGCCGCCAAGCAGAGACCTCAAAAGATCTCTCATGGGCAGGTGATGGCTCCCAGGAGCGCCCTAGCCGTGGAGGCGAACATGCCAAGCCGGTGGAGTTGGAGTTGTTATCCCTCGACGACATGCCCGATCAGCTCAATAAGTACCTCAATAAGCAGAAGGAGTTCATCCAAGGCTTGATGGAGTTGCTGAAGGAGAACCTCGACGACATGCCCGCTGAGCTCAATAAGCAGGGGAAGTTGACCGCCGGCTTGGTGATGCTGCTGAAGAAGAGCATTGCCTCGGAGAAGAAGGCGACCGGCTAAATCCTGCAACTTCAAGAGGACAAGGCAAAGCTCTGCCACGAGATCGCCCTGTTGAAGGTGAAGAACGCCGGCTGGAAGAAGCTGCATGAGAATAGTAGTTCCTTGATGAAGATGCTACAGGCCCTCGTCATGGAACAGAAGGAGGAGTTGGTGAAGTTCCGCATTGAGCACCCGGCTGCTGTCAAGGTACGTAATGCGACTGTGGAACAGATGATGAAGGCTCGCATCAAGAAATCCCGCGTCATGGACAGAATGAAGAAGATGGCAGAGGAGACGCGCAAGGAGATGGAGGTCGTGGAGGCGATGAAGAAGCAGTTACGACCCCACGGTGAATTAGATAATTTGGGTGATAATCTTCCTTCTTCTTTTGCTCCTGTGTTTCATCTTTTGCTTCGGGTGTTTCGCCGCACATGTCACGTTCTCTGCGAGGCATGAATAGAACAATGCTTTTTTAGGGAATGAATAGAACAATGCTAACAATGAGATGACTAGCAAATTAGATCATTTTTTATCGCCATATGGCACTGGGCTACCGTGTTTCATGCTCCTCCATCGCAGTACTACTCCAGTGGAAAATTTGAGTATACCGCACGGTTCTTTGCTCCTCCTCAGGTCATCGGCGCATTAATACGAGCAGTCAAATCACAAGGCCCCACCTTCCAGCGAAGAATGAGCCGTCAAATCACAAAGGCCCTCGCCTCTCGTGAAACCGACCGAGCTAGACTGCCCCGCCCTCTAGCCTTTTAAAAAATGTATATACTCCACTTTTGTACAGTAGTAGTATCGATGGATTGCGCCATGGAGCAAAACTTGAAATTAAAAAAAAGGCGGTACATATAGAGAGCGCTCGTCGCCAGATTATGCATATAGTACTATTAAAAAGGCTTGTTACAATAATGGTGTCTAGCACAAGTGCACAACCCACCCCTCAAATAAAACTAAGCACCCTGGAATTCTTTGACAAAACTAAGCACCCTGGAATTCTTTGACAAAACTAAGCACCCTGAAATTCTTTGACAACTAAACTGCTGGCTATATGATGTTGGCCATATATATTGTGCGTATATAATGTGAAGAAACGAGTGGTAGTACTATACCAACTAAAAGATGAAATGTAAGAAATACTAGTATGTACGCATTAAAGAGTTAAAGTAACGGAAGAAACATAACATAGTTCTCATTGGGGCTCAAAGACAACACACCCCTCAAATTAAATTAAGCACACCTAAAATTAAAATTTGCAACTATTCCGGTAGACACTGCATTAGAACCACCATGAGCAACGACACTACAACCTTACTCGGAGTCCTCGTCCACATCCTCGACTTCTCCTTGTTCCTCTTCCTCTTGGCTGATACTTCTTTGCTTGAACGACACACTTGGCTCTTGCTCTTCATCCAACCCTTGTAGATATTGAAACAAAGGTAGCCATCCATTGCAGCATAGTGGATGTGGTCTGTATCTAGTACATTCCGCTGCCATGCATAATGATGAAACGTGTATGGAGGTTTCTCTAGTTTACCGTACGAAGGATGAACCATGGCTCTGCCAGGTCGGCGTGAAGGTCGACGAGAGGACACCAGCCGATTCTTCTGGATGTTGAAGGGGTTGCCTACAAAGAGGCCTATCCGACCCAGGACTTCTTTGTCGTTACCAAAGTCTACAGTAACGAATTTGACTAGGTAGCTCTCGAGGAAGTCCTTAAAATCCAGGCATTCAACGTCGGCATGGCATATGTGGTAGACCAAGCATAAGTCATGCACGCAGACCTGGATCACGGCGGGCTTCTTCCTATCTTTGTCCTTTAGATCGTTCTCTCATACCAGGACTGTGGTGTACTCAACATCTAGCCCAACGAACCACTCATCATCTGAGTTTTCGAACATGCTACTGAAGCGAGAAAGGCATCCTTTCACCGTCGCGGAAGAACTGGTGTAGATGACGTCGAACTCATCGCCGGTGATGGTTCTCACCTTGTACTCACCGCGATCGTGGAGATTTGGGATGCCATGCATTTGGGAGGAGGGTTAGGATTAGTGGAACTGCCGTAATGTGAATGGACGAGACGACTAGGAGTGAACCGCCATAGTATTGAAGGACGTGCGGAGACGAGTAGGAGCGAACTGCCAGCGTGCGAACGGCAGGGTAGTGGCTTTCCATTCTCCCATGATACGGGCTTCCGAGAGCCCTTGGATCTGAGATCGAACGGTTTGCATGGCCTGATTCTAGACATATGGGTTAATATCCTATCCTGGAGGGTTATTCTGCAAATTTTCAGTAACTTAGCATGCGACCATTTGATCTCACATCCAAGGGCTGTCAGCAGCTCGTATCATGGTCGCGCTTACCACGACCATCGCGTCGCTCGCGCGGTCATGCCCTTGGAGATTTAACACGGTGCGTTAGGCTATCTGATGTTGGTATGTCATACATAGTCATCACTTAGTCACTCATACTACAACAAGGTTGGCTATAAGTGTATTTTTTTTACTTCCCTCAATCTCTTTCTTCGTACTCCCTCCGTCCCATAATATAAGAACGTTTTTGACACTAGTGTAGTGCCAAAAATGTTCTTATATTATGGGACATAGGGAGTACTAGTACTTATTGCATTTGCCAAGGAGTGACCTCTTCCAATGAAATGGTGTTGCTAAGTTTGCTTCATTTAATTAGCTATAGACTCAACTGTTCAACCTGCATACAAAACTTGTGAAGAAATAACTCTTATTGTGCTTCGCAGGAAATGGTTCATCATAAGTCTTTCACCGGTACTGTAGTAAAAATTCATACATGGAAGATTCTAGACTAAACCATAAATGGATACACTTTTATTCATGCGCGATACTCCAATAGAGCAAGATCATGCATGGAAGTCTCCACATGCTTAGACAGTGGATTACATTGAGAGAAGACTAATGACCAACATTTAACTTAGTAATGCAGATGTCCAGGTGAACCACCTTGGAGTCCCCATGCACATTGTTGGGGGTCAAATAATACCATTCGTCTTCCATGTCCACATCGGCGGGAAGGTCCCAGCTCGGCAGAGTCCAAGTCAGCTTGACGTAGCGGTCGCCGCCATGGACCTCCAAGGGGTAGTAATAGTGAGCACGCACCAGTACATCGGCCTCATGTCGATGTCGGCGTCGTGGCGGCGCCGACGACACTACAGAGATGTGGCGGCGGCTCAAGGCTTCGCCCGGTGGCCACGATCAAGAGGAAGACGCTGTCGTCCTCCTCCGAGACTAGCGAGCAGCGCTGATCCTCCAAATGACTCGGCACGGTGAGCAGGTAGCACATCTTGTACTTGATGTTCTTCGCCAAGGGCCAGAGTGATCGTCGCCGCTGCGTCGGTGATGCACGATGTCCGCCGGCGAGCCCCAAAACGGCACCGAGCACTCATAGCAGTAGACGAAGGGCTCCTTGGAGGCATCAACCAGGCCGTCCATGAAACGGGAGTGGCTGTAGGGGATGTTTCGCCAGTTGAATATATGAGCAAGTTACTATGAGATTTACTACAAAATAAATCATGACAGCTATAACAGAGATTAAACTAATCATGCGGACTAGCATAGTAGATGAACATATCGAGTCTAGGACACATACTAGAAACATGAATTCTACCACGATTTCAAACAGGAAGAACAGAAACACATACGGTGCAACGGGAGCAGCACCATTGGCGTTAAGGTTGTCGCCCATGTCGTTGAGGAAGAGGTTGCCGAGGTCGGGGAAGAAGTCGTCGTCGGTGAAGTCGTTGCTGCTAGCAGTCGCGAGAGTGCGCTCTCCAAATGTCAACAGCGCCCGCCGAATGGAGCGTGGGAGGGAGTGGCTGTAGGGGACGTTGCGGCCGCCGAGTGGAGCGCAGGAGTAGCCCATGAAGCAGTAGATGGTGCTCCTCCCTAGTCTCTATTCTTATCTCTATCTCTACTACTCTTCTTTGTTTTTTATAATATACTAGTTGTAGTTGTCAAATCGAATAATCTTCAAGCCGTCCCATCGCATGCCCGGCTGAACACGCCTCCATTAAACCCGCATGCAAACCGAGAAACCTACTCCGGCCCGCGGGAGGAAATTTATCGGTTGCCGCGGGAGGGTTATTCTGCAAATTTTCAGCAACTTAGCATGCAGTCGTTTGATCTCAGATCTAAGTGCTGCCAGCAGCCCGTATCATGGTCGCGCCTACCACGACCGTCGCGTCGCACGCGCGGTCGCGCCCTTGGAGATTTAACATGGCGCGTTAGGCTATCTGATGTTGGCATGTCATACATAGTCATCACTTAGTCACTCATACTACAACAAGGTTAGCTATAAGGTTGGCTATAAGTGTATTTATTTTTTTACTCCTCTCTATCTCTTTCTTCAGATACTCCTCAGTCCCATAATATAAGAACATTTTTACACTAGTGTAGTGCCAAAAACGTTCTTATATTATGGGACACTGAGTACTAGTATTTATTGCATTTGCCAAGGAGTGACCTCTTCCAATGAAATGGTGTTGCTAAGTTTGCTTCATTTAATTAGCTATAGACTCAAAATTGTCTTTTCACCTAGGTACACGCACTTAGCACCGTTTCTTCCTTGGGTCACCAAACTAGTCTCTCTCTTCTTGATTAACTTGCCACATCAGACTTTATGCCTATGTGGCAAGCTTAGGGCCTGTTTGTATGGAGGCCATACAGGCATGTTTTTTCTCAGGCAGCGATCTCAGCCTCAGGCTTAGGAAATCCAACGCCTGAGATTCCTGCCTAAGTCAAGCAGCTTTCTCTGGAAACAAACCAAACAGGCCCTTAGCACCTGTAGGAGCAAGTAAGTACAATAGTGCGCTTTACATGGCATTTTTGCATATGTGGAGGAAAGAGAGGCAAGGAAAAAGTGGAGAAGTGGGCTCTCATGCAAGAGCCAGCCTCTACTACATGGTGGAGCATTGGGAGAGGCACCTGTATGGAGGTGGCTAGGAATCGGGAGACTCACGTCGGTCGTAGCACCGCAGTTAAAATGATAATGGCAAGTCAAATCACAGGGCCCCACCTATCCAGTAGTAACTCGATGTCAAATCACACAGCCCTACGTTTGCAGCAGCCTACTCCCTCGTCTTCTCGCATCTCTGTCGAACCGACTAGGCGGAACTGCCCCGCCGCCTACCGCACAGGAAAAGCCCCGCCCTCGACTTTTAAATAGTATACAGTATACTAATTTTGTATCCATGGATTGCGCCATGGAGCAAAGCCTCTAGAAAACGGTGGTATACATGTACAGAGTATACAACACGCCCGTCGCGTTCGCGTTGCACCCCAAACGGTCGGTCGGTCTGGCACGCTGCTCTCCAAATGGAACGCGCGTCATATTGCATTTGCACACACATGTGGGACCGCAATTGAGAACCGACCATAGGCACACTCCCCGGCCCCGCAAGTCGGGTGACTTAATAGAAGAGGGAGACGAGCGATAGTACTAGAGAAGTGTTGTACTACGTTGGTGCCTGGACGATCCCTGCAAGACACGGAAGATCAGTTCATCCATGCATGTGACCAGACTCCAGCAGACACGCCTGGATTGGCTATCATCTACATATCGTGCAGGCTGTGTTGTACATGGCTGTAGTTGTGGTGAGAAATCTAAAAAAGGTTTATTGTCATCTCGCAAAATTAGGTGTCATGTGCTTCGGATCACTGTGAGGGTTAAACAGCGACAACTGAGTTGGGCTAGTCATTGGGGGCACATGCACGAAGACTACTCGGCTGCCATCTAGGTCAAGCCGGCTATGTTGATTAGGACATCTATCGACGGACCCCTTTTCTACGAGTTTATCTTTAATTTGAGCTTTGTTCCTCGTCTAATTTGTCCGTCGGGATTCATGTTGTCTCATTTGGGCAGTGAGGTTATGATTTCTTGTCATGTGGCATATTTTCGTGTTATATGTTATAATCCGGCACTTCAGATCAAAATGACGACAACTGCGCCTCCGGGCCACATGCATGAAGACTTCTCGACAGTCATTGATGAGGTCAAGCCGACTCCGGTAGACAAAAGAAAACTAGTACTACTGCACTATAGAGGCAGGAGCCTCCACGCTTGCTTGCTAGTGTTGCTCTCTTTACACTGTCTCGACCTCTCTAGATCTAAACACGACAGCGGTACCCACACTCTCTCTCTCTGTGTGCTCACCGCTGGTCACAGATCCAGCCGGATCCTCTCCGCCGTGGAAGGTGAGAAGGTGCAACGTTCATGTGGTCGTCCTCAGCGACGACTCTTACCCACTGCTAGAGCGTCCCGATCAGCCTGCCTTGCCATTCTCTCTCGAGCACCACTGGCGAGGGAGGGCCTCCGACCCCTTCTTCCTCGCTGCCGTAGTGTGGGCAGATCTGGCCTCCCGCTGCCCACCTAGCAACATCCCGGTGACCATCAGGTATAACTTCCTTCGAAACCGGCCTTGCTCTACTTCCCGAGCTCCTGACGTCGCTGCATTTGTATCTTTTACTATTTCTCAGTCCCCCTTGTAGATAGGATCAATCGGCTGTTCGAAAACCACCTAATTTTTTACGTTTAAGAGGTAAAACTAGTTCATGCACTCAAATCTAGTACTACTTGGTTCAAACAAGGAAGAAAGGGGGTGGGGGTGGGGAGGATTTGTTACCTAAATCTAGGACTTGGTCGAAAGAGGAAATAATGGGGGTGAAAAGTAGTAGAGACTGGCTATCCAACTGGTCTCTAGGTCTAATAGGGAAATAAAGGGAAACACAGTACAAACTCAATATAAACCCAATCTATTAGTTGAAAAAGGAAATAAAGTGGGGACTGGGGGACAAGTCAACAGAGTAAGTCCAACACTAGATTTGCTAGCCTCACACAGTCTAAGGTGGCTATACCGAACAAAAATGGGACCAACCCAGATATCTTGTTCTGATGTTTGTTGCCCCGAGCCACTCTTATGTAATGCCATTGGTAAAATGTAGCAGTCGCACTGTTAAAAGTAAGGACACGTTAAACCAATGTTGTTTTCAATGTAATGCCTCCAGTAATATGAATCAATGGCACTTTTTTACATGTCCTGCTAAAATTTCCCATTAAGATAAGTTGGTTCTTTTCGTTAGAAATACAACTGTCCTAGTCCGCCTCCTCCCACGTGCCCAAAGTAATGTCGTATTGAACGGTTGTCATAGTTAATCCTAATGCCCATACTAATATCTAGCAATGCCACTGCTTTAGAAATTGCTACTGTCCTTGTAGGATTGCCATTTAGATAAGGAACATGCTTCTTTTCATTTGATGCATGTTTCATCACTTGTTAGTCACCCTCCTTTCCAAATTTTTTGTGCAAACAGAGATATACATTTCACGCTCGATCTTAGTTGAACTGCACAAATGATATCCAAATTGTAGTTGAGCATTCCAGGAGCTTCACAACCAACCTTGATGTTGCTCAATTTAATTGCAACTAATGAAGAAGAAGCTCTGTGGGTTTCGTTTTCTAATGGAAATGGAACCGGGGATGGAGCCCTTTTCTTAAAAAATTGAAGAAGAAGCTGCTAGCTCATGGGACATTGCTTCATTTTAGGTGAACTGCACCAGAAGGTCCCATGAATTGAATCATCCATGTTGGTGACTGAAAGGGCCAGCTTGACATCCCGCCTAAGCACCCCTGCCTCCATCCTTGCGGCCTTGCGGTACACCTCGTTTTCCACCGCCGAGCCTAGTGTCACCGATAAAATGAAGTAATAATACAGTTAAAATAGAGCGGTGTCATCTCTATCATTTCATTTCCAATGTAGATAAAGAAAGTGCTTCTCTTTGTTAATGTATGTTTCATCAACTAGTCCCATTATTAATGTTTAAGCCTTTCTGCAAACTGGGGTGCTCAATTTTAGTTGATATGTACAAAAATAGAGATTAGAATGTCTCAAGGCGTCTCCTTGTACTACCACTGCACACTGATGTTCATCACTGGCAGAAGGTGTATCTGGGAGACTTGGGACAATGTCCAGTATGAGGCGTACCGTATGAGGCGTCGCAGGGCCCATCTCGCCCTCGCAGCATGGCATACTATGATACTATCACAATATTTTCTTCTATTTACTTTGTGTGTTTCATCAACTAGTGCCACTATAATGTAATCACGCTTTTTCATTATCTGTGCAAACAGGGTTATTCAGCTGCATTTTGGTGGAACTGCACCAAATGTATGTATGGAACCGGCATATATGCAGAGTGCGAGGTGTGCCAAGTATAAATTACCGACACCAACCATGCTGCATGCACGCATTGGCATCCACCACCACCAGTGGGATGTGTGGCGCTCTCTGTGGACGGATCTTTCTTGGCACCAAATCCTCTAACCAAATACTAGTAGCTTATATTGGCAGTTTTCTAGGGAGTACTCTTTTCTGAAAGAAGCACCAATCTATTTTTCTTTATTTGTACACTGTGTCACAACTTTGACCCAAATGTCTAGAGCTATTTTAGGGTGATTGGCGTAGTACTCGGAGACTGATTGTAAGCATGATTTTCATTAGCTGTCACACTGATTGTACGCATGAGCAGGTGGAATATTAGGTTAGTGTGAAGCTTACCTTAAACCCTATCACCGCCGTTGAAACGAGGCGAGCGTCGAGGGAACCGTGGAGAACGGCGGGGAACGACCGGGAAGCGATGTCGCGCCATTCGGCCACCTCTTGCGGTGGGAGAACGAATACGCCTATGGCTCCGGCTGGCTCTGCACCGTCACAAACGGCACACCATACTCGATCGATTCGTTATCCTCTGGGTGCTCGACCTTCGACCTGTACGCCCACCACCTCCGCCTGACTGTTGCCTCGGGCGAATCTGTCTGCTCCATCGCCCAGAGGAGACACTCGATGAACTCGGAGGACTGCGGCGTGACTGCCGCCGAGGAGTACATGTACATCGCCACCCTCATCGTCGCCATCTTGCTCTTTCTCATACATTTCCACATGGCCCACACCGTCCTCGAAATCTCCCACTCATTGACAAACCAAGTAAGGATCTCCTTCAACTTGGCTAACTTTGCCTGGTCGCCGCCGGTGATCTGCCTGATTCGCTGCTGCATCCTCTCCATAGATGTCCTTCTGAGTGGTCTGATGCTAGCTTTGGAAGATGGGAGGAGAGACGGTGGTCTTGCAATAGAGAAGAGGGAGAGGCGAGACGGTGGTTTTGGAATGGAGATGATGGAGAGGAGAGGAGGTGGTTTTGCAATGGAGAAGATAAGAAGAGTGAAAGCACATTTGCTCCCCGGGTGGTTTTGGTAATTAATGACAACATACTTTGTGGTTGGACTAATGTTTTATCAAGTATGTTTCAGGAAATTCAATCACATTGGCATGGCAAAAGGACTAAAGAAGTGGACCCCTCAAAATGCTAAGGCAAGCATTGGCAAAAGCTCAAGACTCCATTTTTGGTTTAGTGATCCAAGATCACATTGAGTCCATAGGAAAAGCCAATACTATTAAAAGGGATGAGGTTATGATGATGATCCGTTGCTCAAGTGCTTAGTGATACATCTCCTAAACTATCAAGAACTTTCACCGCCATATACACTCATAAGTAGTCTCGGTCCCACCGATATTCCAAACTCACCACACCGAGATGAACCACCTCACCATTAGCCAAACCCTAGTAAACTCGGATTTTCCGATTCGAACTCGGTCTCACCGAAACATGAGTTGCCAAGGTTCTCAGAACCTTCACATCAAATCGGTGTCACCGAGATGATGAAGTCGGTCCCACCAAACTGGCATGCTCTTGTCATTGCACGAATCGGACTAACCGAGATTGTATTTTCGGTCCCACGAAAATCCCAACGCTCACATTATTTGAACTATCGGTCTCACCGAGTTGTCCACTTCGGTCCCACCGAGATTGCTCAAATGTGTGTAACGGTTGGATTTTGTGTGGAGGCTATTTATACCCCTCCACCCCCTCTTCATTCGTGGAGAGAGCCATCAGAAAGAACTACCACTCCTACCTTACATTTCTGAGAAGAGAACTACCTACCCTTGTGTTGAGATCAAGTTGCTCCACTCCCACCATATGAAGCTTGATCTCTAACCTTCCCAAGTTGCTTTCCACTCAATCCTTTCTTCCACCACAGCCAAATCAGTGAGGAGAGTTGAGTGTTGGGGAGATTATCATTTGAAGCACAAGAGCAAGGAGTTCATCATCATCTACAACATCTATTACCTTTTGGAGGGTGGTGCCTCCTAGATTGGTTAGGTGTCACTTGGGAGCCTCCGTCGAGATGTGGAGTTGAACCAAGAAGTTTGTAAGGGCAAGGAGATCGCCTACTTCGTGAAGATCTACCACGAGTAAGGCTAGCCCTCCGTGGGCGTAGGCCATGATGGAATAGACAAGGTTGCTTCTTCGTGGACCCTTCGTGGGTGGAGCCCTCCGTGGACTATCGCAGCCGTTACCCTCCGTGGGTTGAAGTCTCCATCAATGTGGAAGTACGATAGCACCACCTATCGGAACCACGAGAAAAATCACCGCGTCTCCAAATTGCGTTTGATCTTCTCCACTTCTCTTTACTACTTGTGCAATTTACTTTCCGCTGCCCATACTCTAGAATTGCATGTGTAGTGTGCTACTTGACTTGTGTGTTATGCAAAAACTGTCAAAATCTGTCCTTGATAAAAGACAGAATTTTTATCTTGTCGAGTAGTCTAATCACCCCCCCTCTAGACACTCTCACCTTCTTCGATCCCTCAATTGGTATCAGAGCCTTGGTCTCCATTGCTTTGGTTTACACACCATTGGAGGAAGATGGACGTGTCTACGTTTGGGAGTGTTAGCCATAGAGTGCCTATTCTTAATGGAGTGTCCTATAACTCGTGGAGGATTGAAATGCTTATTATCTTTAAGACATACAATTTGCGCAAATATGTTGAGACCCCCTATGTGCCTCCATTTGACTCCTTGCACCCTACCTTGGATGAAGAGCTTGATTTGCTTCATAACCTTAGGACTGTAAATCTTATCATTAGAGGGTTACCCGATAACTTGCTTAAGCTCGTTACAAACTTTGAGTGCGCCTATGCTATGTGGAAGTTCTTGGAAGAACTTTATCCGGACTACTCTTTGAGAGGTCTTGATGAAATTCTATACAAGACTATTGAATTTGATATGATGCGCCCCAATGATCCCAACTTTGATAAATGCTTCTTTGAGCTTCGTGATCTTATGAAAAAGAAGGGTGATCCCGGTCTTATCAATGTTCTAATTAGAAATGCTCTTGTATTGCATTCCGATGATTATTGTCACATTGACAAAACTAATGCAAGTAGTTATCAAATTGACCTAGGTGTTGATGATGAACAATCTATGGGTCAATATGATGATGAGCATGATTATGATGATGATTACTCCGATTCGGACACCGAGCTAGACAAGATCATGAAGAGTCTCAATCTTATGGCAAATCTGAGAGACTACATGTCCGGCGGAAAAGAGTGGATTCTTGATAGTGGATGCACCGACCACATGACCGGAGACAAAGACATGTTTCGAGAGCTTGCAAAGAACGATGGTCCACGCAAGTATGTGACTTTTGGAGACAACTCCAAGGGTAAGGTACTTGGCCTTGGTAAGGTGGCCATATCTCATGATAGCTCCATTCAAAATTTCATGCTTGTAGAATCTCTTGGATACAATTTACTTTCCGTGTCTAGATTAGCTGACTTTGGATTCAATGTGCTATTCACCAAAGTAGATTGCCAAGTCTTTCGTCGTGACAATCATAACATGGCGTTTACCGGTATCCGTAGAGGTGATCTATATATTGTTGATTTCAGCCCAACCTAGAGCTTGCTTCATTGCTAAATCCTCTAAAGGTTGGTTATGGCATAGAAGGCTTGGACATGTTGGTATGCGTAATCTAGACAAGCTGATCAAAGGTGATCATATTCTTGGCGTTAAAGATGTTTTCTTTGACAAACATAGACTTTGTAGTGCTTGTCAAGCAGGAAAACAAGTAGGTGGAAGTCATCCCGTGAAGAACATCATGACCACAAGGAGACCGCTTGAGCTTCTTCATATGGATCTCTTCGGTCCCAATGCTTACAAAAGCCTTGGTGGTAACTCCTTTGGTCTAGTTATAGTTGATGATTATTCCAGATTTACGTGGGTATTTTTCCTTGATGACAAATTGCAGGTTCAGAGAATCTTCAAAACCTTTGCCAAAAAGGCCCAAAATCAATTTGAGGTGAAGATCAAGAAAGTTCGGAGGACAATGGAACGGAGTTCAAGAACGCCAATGTAGACTCTTTTCTCGATGAGGAAGGATTCTACATGAGTTCTCGACTACGTACACTCCTCAACAAAATGGAGTTGTTGAGAGGAAGAACCGAACACTCATAGAGATGGCAAGAACGATGCTTGATGAATACAAGACATCAAGCATTTTTGGGGAAGCGGTCGAGACACTTGTCATGCTATCAACAGGCTTTATCTTCATAAGCTCCTCGGCAAGACATCATACGAGCTCCTCACGGTAACAAACCCCAAGTGGGATACTTTCGTGTCTTTGGTTGAAATGCTATATCCTTGATAAGCATCGTCGGTCTAAGTTTGCTCCTAAAACTCATGAAGGCTTTTTTCTTGGTTATGGATCAAACTCCCACACCTACCGTGTCTACAATAATTTCACCCGAAAGGTTGAAGAGATGGTAGACGTGAAGTTTGATGAATCTAATGGCTCGCAAGTAGAGCAAATGCCTATTGATGTAGGAGACAAGGACCCATCGGAAGCTATCCAAGATTTATCTATTGGAAAGATCCGTCCCATGGAAGTGAAGGAGAGTACCTCATCTACATATGTGGAGCCCCCTACCTCACGGCGAGATGAACCTCAAGGCAACATGGAGGCCTCCACAAGTGGAACTCACCAAGATGAGGAAGTGCAACAAGAAGATCCACCACAACCTCCTTCTCCACCGCCTCAAGACAACACCAACAACAATGAAGAAGAAGAAGAGGAAGATGAAGATGATGAGGAAGCTCAGCCACAACCTCAACAAAAGCTATCCCGAGTCCGAGCAAGAATCAAGAAAAATTATCCCGTGGAACAAATGATGAACGACATCAACTGCGGGAGAATTACTCGCTCTAAAACTCGCTTAGCTAACTTTTGTGAGCATTACTCATTTATCTCTAGTATTGAACCTATGAAGGTAGAAGAAGCACTTGAAGACCCGGATTGGGTGAACGCTATGCACGAAGAACTACACAACTTTGAGAGGAACAAGGTATGGACTTTGGTAGAGAAGCCCAAGGATGATCAAAACGTCATTGGAACCAAATGGGTGTTTCGGAACAAGCAAGATGAAGATGGACAAGTCATCCGCAACAAGGCTCGCCTCAGAGCTCAAGGTTACACACAAGTCGAAGGTATGGACTATGGTGAGACCTATGCCCCCGTTGCTAGACTTGAGTCCATTCGCATTCTTCTTGCTTATGCCAATCACCATGATATTACTCTCTATCAAATGGATATCAAAAGTGCTTTCCTAAATGGTGAAATTGAGGAGGAAGTATTTGTGAAACAACCTCCGGATTTGTGAATCCCAAAAGCCTAATCATGTTTACAAGTTGCACAAAGCTCTTTATGGTCTTAAACAAGCTCCTAGAGCTTGGTACAAATGCTTGACTAGCTTTCTTCTTGAAAAAGGCTCTGAGATTGGAAAGATAGACCCAACGTTGTTCACGAAAAGGGTTAATGGTGAACTATTTGTGTGCCAAATATATGTTGATGATATTATCTTTGGTTCAACTAACCCTCATTTTAGCAAGAAGTTTGGAAAGCTCATGTCGGAGAAGTATGAGATGTCCATGATGAGTGAACTCAAATTCTTCCTTGGGTTGCAAATCAAGCAATCTAAGGAGGGTACCTTTGTCTCACAAACAAAGTACACCAAGGATCTCTTCAAGAAGTTCAACATGCAAGAAAGAAGGTATGAGAACCCCATGCCTACAAGTGGACATAATGACTTGACAAAAGATGGAGAACCCGTTGATCAAAAGGTTTACCGATCTATGATTGGTTCTCTACTATATCTTTGTGCTTCTCGTCCTGACATAATGTTGAGTGTATGCATGTGTGCTCGATATCAAGCAGCCCCTAAAGAATGTCATCTTAAAGCTGTTAAAAGGATTGTGAGATATTTGATACACACACCAAACTTTGGCATTTGGTATCCTAAGAGGGCCTCTTTCGACCTTGTTGGCTATTCCGACTCGGACTATGCCGGTGACAGGTTGATAGAAAGTCAACTTCGGCACGTGTCAATTCCTTGGTCGATCCCTTGTATCTTGGTCCTCCAAGAAACAAAATTCGTATCATTATCCACCGCCAAGCGGAATATATTGCTGCTGGTTCGTGTTGTGCTCAATTGCTATGGATGACACAAACGCTTAAGGATTATGGGATACATGTGAGACATGTTCCTTGCTTTGTGACAATGAGAGTGCGATTAAAATTGGACACAATCCGTGCAACACTCTCGATCGAAACATATTGAAGTTCGTCACCATTTCATTCGTGATCACATTGCCAAGGGTGACATCAATCTTTAGCATGTTCAGATTGACAAACAACTCACGATATCTTTACAAAACCTCTTGATGAGAAGGTGTTTTGTCGCTAAGGAGTGAGTTGAACATCATTGATGCTTCAAACTTGGAGTGAAAACTCCATTGATGCATGCAAGGCATGAGCCCACTTGACTAATCCTTGATATTTCTCTTATGATGGTGATCATATGTCTTGGACACATTTGCCTCCTTGTATTGCATCTAACTCCTTGCGGTACTTGGATGATCTACATTCCACAAGATTACCACACACTCAAATCATGAGTAATCTTGTCATTGACCAAGTATCTAGCCCTTTGGGATGTTGAGTTCAAGGAACAAAATTCCACATATCCTTTTTGACATCTTATACATCTAGTATTTCACTCTTGTCATCTTGGATATCCTTGAGTATTTCCTTGCTTGCCTAACCCATGTAGGAAGATAAACTACACAAGTGGAAATGGCGCTCCAACTTCACATTCAATGAGCACCTACATCAAGTTTACCTACATGAACAAAGCAACAACAAGCCCAATGTATGTTCTTCACATCTTTAAGGAGATTTGCTCAAAGTCATGAGTACAAGCAGCTTCATAAGATGTGATCACATCAAATGCTTAATCGAAAAATGGCAACCCCATTTTGAGCTTAAATGATGAGTATGACCTATGATCAAATGTCCTCATTCGACTCCTAAGTCAATATACTCAAACATAGGTGACCTTGTCGCCGACCTTTATCTAGATGAAGTACATATGTTTTGGATTCTTTCTATTTTCTCTTATGTTCTCTCATTGAGTTTTCATTAAAAAAACTTCATCTAGGAATCTTTTTCATTTCTATTCTTCTGTCTTTGTGAATATCCTTCTGGCTCTGATCAATTCCTCGAAAATCATTCACAAATTCATTGCAAATCTTTTGAAACATTCCTCGCAAAGTGAGCTGAATTATTTCTGTATTTCATTGGAATTAAACTCGGCGTCACCTATTTAAAAATTTCGGTCTAACCGAAAAGGATCTACCCTAAGTCCCTGACTTTCGGACCCACCGATCCATCTTAATTCGGTGTCACCGATTTATTTCTTCCAGGATATCATCTTCTGCAGCTCCACTCAATGATTCTCTATGCATGTTCCTTTTTGCCCTGTTGTGATTCTTAAGGATCCCACTTCCTTCTTTCCATGTTCCCTGACCTTCCTAGTTTGCTGTCCTTTTCGGCACTTGATGTCAAAGGGGGAGAAGACTTAGGGGGAGAAGAGAAGATTTAGGGGGAGAAGAAGAGCAATCTTACCTTAAGGGTGAGAGAATCACATCAAAGCTTTGCCGTGTTTTTCCTTATAAGAGAATTTCTTGCCGCGTTTCACATTGGACATTACAATTGGCGTCATTCTCATTTGGCATCATTCTTTTGATTTTGCTCTTTCCATCAAACCCCTTGATTTGAGAGAACTCAAAGGGAGAGGAATCTTCACAATTGATATCTTATGGAAAGCAAAATCTCTCGAGTTCATTGAAAATCTTTTAGTTTCGAGACATGTTTGTTGATTCAAGCTTGTGCTCAATATGAGACACTCTTTATACATGTCATCCTGGCTTGGTACTCTTGATGTTCTTGCAGTTGGTTGAAGAAATACTCTTGTGTTATCTAACCTTGTTTTCCCAAGTTTATCTCTTCAGGTACAATGCCAAGGAACCTCAAGGTAAGTATATGCACTTTGCAGAATGTGCATGATGGTGACTTGCTTGTGAATACTTGTTTGCAAGAAATCACCATGCACATATGCACTATCACTCACTTCTTTTCATCTGCTCTGATGCATATAGCCAAGCTGCATGTAGCACATCTTGCTTTTCTCTCTTGTGTGCTTGTGGTAGTCCAAAACCATAATTTATGAAAATCTTGCACACTTGTAGGGGAGCCTGTACTACATGTTTGTCAAAGCTTTCGTGATAATTCTGTCTTTCTTTCAATAAGCTTTGATGTCTTGTTTAGTGTGTTGCCATCAATTACCAAAAAGGGGGAGATTGAAAGCACATTTGCTCCCCGGGTGGTTTTGTTAATTAATGACAACATACTTTGTGGTTGGACTAATGTTTTATCAAGTATGTTTCAGGAAATTCAATCACATTGGCATGGCAAAAGGACTAAAGAAGTGGACCCCTCAAAATGCTAAGGCAAGCATTGGCAAAAGCTCAAGACTCCATTTTTGGTTTAGTGATCCAAGATCACATTGAGTCCATAGGAAAAGCCAATACTATTAAAAGGATGAGGTTATGATGATGATCTGTTGCTCAAGTGCTTAGTGATACATATCCTAAACTATCAAGCAACTTTCACCGCCATATACACTCATAAGTAGTCTCGGTCCCACCGATATTCCAAACTCACCACACCGAGATGAACCACCTCACCATTAGCCAAACCCTAGTAAACTCGGATTTTCCAATTCAACTCGGTCTCACCGAAACATGAGTTGCCAAGGTTCTCAGAACCTTCATCATCAAATCGGTGTCACCGAGATGATGAAGTCGGTCCCACCAAACCGGCATGCTCTTGTCATTGCACTAATCGGACTAACCGAGATTGTATTTTCGGTCCCACGAAAATCCCAACGCTCACATTATTTGAACTATCGGTCTCACCGAGTTGTCCACTTCGGTCCCACCGAGATTGCTCAAATGTGTGTAACGGTTGGATTTTGTGTGGAGGCTATTTATACCCCTCCACCCCTCTTCATTCGTGGAGAGAGCCATCGAAAGAACTACCACTCCTACCTTACATTTCGAGAAGAGAACTACCTACCCTTGTGTTGAGATCAAGTTGCTCCACTCCCACCATATGAAGCTTGATCTCTAACCTTCCCAAGTTGCTTTCCACTCAATCCTTTCTTCCACCACAGCCAAATCGGTGAGGAGAGTTGAGTGTTGGGGAGATTATCATTTGAAGCACAAGAGCAAGGAGTTCATCATCATCTACAACATCTATTACCTTTTGGAGGGTGGTGCCTCCTAGATTGGTTAGGTGTCGCTTGGGAGCCTCCGTCGAGATGTGGAGTTGAACCAAGAAGTTTGTAAGGGCAAGGAGATCGCCTACTTCGTGAAGATCTACCCCGAGTAAGGCTAGCCCTCCGTGGGCGTAGGCCATGATGGAATAGACAAGGTTGCTTCTTCGTGGACCCTTCGTGGGTGGAGCCCTCCGTGGACTCTCGCAGCCGTTACCCTCCGTGGGTTGAAGTCTCCATCAACGTGCAAGTACGATAGCACCACCTATCAGAACCACGAGAAAAATCACCGCGTCTCCAAATTGCGTTTGATCTTCTCCACTTCTCTTTACTACTTGTGCAATTTACTTTCCGCTGCCCATACTCTAGAATTGCATGTTTAGTGTGCTACTTGACCTGTGTGTTATGCAAAATCTGTCAAAATCTGTCCTTGATAAAAGACAGAATTTTTATCTTGTCGAGTAGTCTAATCACCCCCCCCCCCTCTAGACACTCTCACCTTCTTCGATCCCTCAAAGAGGGAGAGGCGAGACTGTGGTTTTGGAATGGATATGATGGAGAGGAGAGGAGGTGGTTTTGCAATGGAGAATAGGGACAGGAGCGTGCGACAGTGATTTAGGATTGGATGAGAGGGCCGGCGCGCTATGACTGGATCAAAATCAAAATCAATTTACCCTTCAATTAAAAAAGAGACCCCACATTAACTAGTCTCCCTTTTATTCTGGGTCATAATTGACCATGATATTTACACATAAAATATATGTTATATGTTGGAAAAATAATATAATTTGAAAGTACATTCAGATACGAACCAAACGATACAATTTTTTGGTGACATGCATTCACATTTTGCTTGTCAAATACAGTACGTGGTAAAACTTTGACCCAAAATACGCAAAACAACAAAAAAATACTTCCAAGACCAGCGCCGCTCTTCCGCTCTTCTCCTCTTAAACCACCGCCGCTCCTCTCCTGTTCCAATCTAAATTCAGCGCCGCTCCTCTCCTCTTCCATTTCAAAACCACCGCCCCTCCTCTCCCGTTCCAGTCCAAAACCAGCGTCGCTCCTCTCCCGTTCTAATCCAAAACCAGCGTTGCTCCTCTCCTCTTCCATTCAAAAACCACTGCCGGCGAGTGAAGGTGTTGTGGAGAAGTAGATCGATGGAGGAGTACAACCGATACGTGAGGATCACAGACGGCAACCCTTTGAAGCTAGCTAGGATGTTAAAGATACAGTCTTGGTTTGACAAGAAGGACCAACTAGCGGCGAAGGCGACATCCATGGCCAAATATCTGCAACAGAGTGAAAAGGCGGCAATACTCCCGGAGGGAGTCGCGCCGGAGTACATAGAGCTGCTCCTCTAGGCCATGGAGCAAACAGATTCACCGAATCCGATCGTGAGGGAGCGGTGGTGGGAGTATCGATCCCAGATGGAGCATCCACCAGAGATTGAAGGATCGAGCATCTGCAGGGTGCCGTTTGTGAGGGTGTCCTGCCAGAGCGAGCCGGTGGAGTCTTCGTCGACCGGACCCAACTGCAAGAGGAGAAAAGTAGTTGGCCCGACGACGCTTCCCCGCCATCGTCTCCCTCGCCATTCACATCATCTCATGGGGCGGCTGTCTGCCACCGAGGAATAGGAGGGGACTGTCCCCTCCCCCAGCCCAATAGTCGAGCAGGTTGTGAATTGTCAGGAGGAGCTTAGGGTTGTCAGTATTTGCAGGTTGTGAATTGTGTTTTGTGTTGTGTATTTTGAGAGTACTTTCAGGTATGAATGTCTTTTGAATTTCAGATTTGCAGTATTGAGCATATGCAGTATTTTATGAATTCTAGAGATCTATTTTTAGCACTTAAAAATGTAGCTTCATAGGAGTATAAAAGTGCAGACAATGTGATTCTCGGAGAAGAAACTGCAAGTTTCAGTTTCAGATAAGAAACTGCAAGTTCAGTTTCAGATAAGAAACTGCAAGTTTCACTTTCAGATAAGAAACTGCAAGTTCAGTTTTAGATAAGAAACTGCAACTTTCAGAGGCAGAGCATTTATATTAACACGGCCTTTTCAAACAGGGTTAACATCATGTTGGAAGATTTATTCATGGTCGAAAATGGAACTACCAGCCAGTTAACATCATGCTGATCAACATTCATGCATAGCACATCTTCATATGATGCATAGTCAAAATGCCCACACAATGTCGAGTGTGCGAAACACAAAGAAAACGAGGGACGAAGTTTTGGGAAGTGTTGGACGTGGTTTTGGACTGCCCCGTCTAGACTTTCATTTTTAACATGCGCAGCCCACGACCTCGGATGGGAGGTCCATAGGCCTGTTTGTATTTTCTTGAGGCTCGTCATGTATCGACCGGCCTATGGACCTCCCATCCGAGGTTTTATTTTTCCTGAATATCGGCAGCCCAATTTATGTATTTTTTTGAAGAAAACGCAGAGGTCTGTTCTATTTTTCTATATTAGAATAGGAACGCCAGGTCCAACTTATGTTTCCCTTATAACTATATTATATTTCTAAATTATTTTATATTTTATTATATATTATTTTTATTGTCATCATATATTTAACAGATACTTACATATGTAAGAAAACAATATCCCACATCTTATTAACTTATAAAAATAATTTCTTAACAATGAAATCCTGGATTGTTTTCGCACGAAAATTCTAGTGATTGTGTACAAAAGCTTGGTAAGATTTAAGGACGAATGTAGTAATATCACTTATTATTTAAATATATTTATAACAAAATGCTCAGCCCCTTTTATTTTTTTATAACATTGCTGGCCCAACCCAACATTATAATTAGAATCAGCCCAGCAAAATCGTGTATTTCGAGAAAGTGCAAATGGCCTGTAATTTTTTAGGAAATAAAATAAATGGGCCGCATGGACGCTACATAATTCACCCAGCCCAGCTAATGGCTATAATTAAAAAAAGATCAAATTGACTGTAAATTCTACCGTGCAAAAAAAAAGACTGTAAATTTTGAAAAAATGGGTTGAATATGTGCCACATTTTTGGAGGCTGAAATGTGGGCCAATAGGTCGAAGCCAACGCAAGTCGTCAATTTAGTCAACAAATGATTATGACATGTTAGCCGTTGGATTTACATCCAACGACCGGCATCCATCTTCAATCTCTCATGTTCTTCCTCCAGCGCCGCCGGGACCACCTCCTGCCTCCTGCTGCTAGCAGCTCTGCTTAGCACGCTTCGCTATGAAGCGCTACTCCACCATTGGCTAGGCCATCCCTCCACCCCTCCACACCTCCTGTTCTTCTCCACCGACTGCCGAACCACACCGCACTAGAACCAGTTAACCCTCGTACACCTCTTCGTCTGCGACTCTACTCCCGCGTCTTCCCATCTCCGGCTCGTTGCTGTCCCGGGCCTCGTCGCCGTCCACCAGCTTGGATGCGCTCGGCGTGGCATGGTCAACATGGTCAACGAACGACACCATCAGAAGTAGACTGTGCGTGGACAGGCTGACAGCTGGGTCCACGGCCGCACACAAGGAAATGCCTCCTTATTACGCGCAAAATAATGATTCCTCCACCTGACATCTGGGACCCATCGGAAGGGCCTTTGTATTTCACGAAAAAAAACGTGCCCCCCGCTGACAGGTCGGACCCACCAGCTATCTTCGCACGTAAGGAAGTGCCTCCTTATTACGCACAAAAAATGAATACTCCCCCTGCCAGTTGTAACCCAGCATAGTGGGAGGCTGACTTGTGGGCCTACCAAGTTGACGAGGACGGAGGGCTTTGTCAACTTAGTCAATATGAACGATTCTAGCTCCTGTTACCATACGGTGTTTATCCAATGGCCGTAGTGCTTCTTCAACCTCTGGTCTTCTTGCTCCAGCCGCCCAAACCAGCGCCGATCGTGTCGCGTGCTCCTGCCTCCCGTGGCTGGCTGTGATGCCGCGGAGGCCTCACCGCCCCCTACTACTCCCACCGCTGGCCAGGCTATCCCTCTACTCACCCACACCCCCTGTTATTCTACGGCGACAGCAGCCTCATACCGCAGCCGAACCAGTGAACCCTCATACTCCTCTTCGCATGGGCATCCACTGTTGTGTCTTCCCCGGCTCCGTGTCGTCCCCTTCCTAGGCCTCGCCGTCGTCCACCGCCGTGGTGCTCTCGGCACGGCGTGGTCAATGTGGTCAACGACCAAATTCCATCGGAAGAGTACTGTACGTGGAGAGGCTGTCAGCTGGGTCCACAACAGCCACAAGGAAGTGCCTCCTTATTATGTAGAAAATAATGATTCCTCCACCTGATAGCAGGGACCCACCGGACGGGCCACCGTATTTCGTGAAAAAAATATTTCCCCCTGACTGCTGGGACCTACCAGCTACATCTTTGCACGCAATGAAGTGCGTCCATATTATGGGCAAAAAAATGATTTCACCCACTGAATGTTGGGACCCACCAGCTACATCTTCGCACACAAGGAAGGGCGTCCAGGCAAAAAAAAATGATTCGCCCCCTGACTGCTGGGACCCACCAGCTACATCTTCGCAGTAAGGAAGTGCTCGATACCGGACCCACCGGTCAAGCGTACGTAGCATTGTCATTCTGGTCGCGAACGTGTACGTACATACTAGTTGTAGAGGCGTGCATGTGTCGTAGTAGAGGCGTGCACGCAGCATGTACATGTACGTACAGCGGCCAGGGTGCAAGAAAGAAAATACGGCCACGTACGTACATACTGGCAGGGTCTCGAACGCCTACTTGCGCATACGTACGGCTAGGGCTCGTGTACATGGCTGGGTCGGAATGGAGAAACAGTGTCGTCATCGTGTTCATGGGGAGACAACAGAATGCGTCGTCTTCATGGGGAGGCAACGGAATGCGTCGTGTTCATGGGGAGGAAACGGAATGTGTCGTGTTCATCGGGAGGCAACAGAACGCTTGGGAGCCAACCGGCTTGGACGGAACAGGCGATGGAAATGAGGCATGGCGTACCGCAGAACGGAGGAAACGGCCTTGTGTTCAACTGACCATGTTCGAAACGGGATCCTGTTCATCGGGAGGGGTGTGGCGTACCGCAAAACAGAGGAAACGGACCTACTACGGTCGAAACAGGGGTCCTGTTGATCAGGAGGGGTGTGGCGTACCGCAAAACGGACGAAACGGACCTCCTACGGTCGAAACGGGGGTCCTGTTGATCGGGAGGGGTATGGCGTACCGCAAAACGGACGAAGCGGACTTGTGTTGGAGCGCTATGGTCGAAACGGGGGTCCTGTTCATCGGGAGGGGTGTGGCGTACCGCAAAACGGGACTCCACGGGATACTGTTCATCTCCATCGTCGACCTCCTCCAGCCTCCACGGGCTACCGTCGACCTCCTCTAGCCTCCACGGGCTCCTGTTCATCCAGCCTCCACCGCGCTACTCTCACCGCCATCGCTCAACCACCCTCCACGGGCACCCTCCACCGCTTCATCGCTCATCCAGCCCTCCACACCACGGGTCCTGTTCATCCAGAGGCAATGCCATCACGACCGCTCATCCAAACCCCTTTGCAACGCCATCGCTCATCCCAGAGGCATCATCGATCGGCTTGATTAGCAGCGATGGCGAATCGCCGATCCGGTTCGATTAACACCATCGATTGATCGCCGGATTCAAGAACGCGTAGCTGCGGCTGTCAATCGCCGGTTCGATTAGAGCCCAACGCCTCGCTCCGGCTCGATTAGAGCTAACGCCGCACACATGCGCCAGTCGTGTCGAGAAAAGCGCGCATTGCTCGGCCCCCGACCGCCCACCGTAACCGGGAACTCCCCAAAATTTTCCTCGCCCTCGCTTCTACCACGGGTTTTTCGTCATGGACGACCCAAAGAATGTCATGTAGCTGCGTCTCCGGCCCGCCCAGGATGAAAATCCCATTTTCTGTCATGATTTTTTGTCATAGAAGTAGGAGCCCACCACATCTATGATGATACCGGGTTTTGTCACAATTATTGTCATAGAAGTGTCATATGTATGATGTAAAAAATTGCTCGCCCAAAATGTCACGGATGTGTCTTTTTTTGTAATGATAATTATTAAAGGTAGCCACAGTCAACTCAAGTCCAGATCATCGTTTAGTCCCTCCAGAAAAATTTCTCCTGCTTAGTGGCATCATCAGCCACGTCTCCGGGAGCATTCCTAGATAAGTTGCTGAATTCCTCCACATAATCACCAACGGAACGATTTTCCTGGCGTAAGTTGCGGAGCTCATGCTTCTTCAGACTCATAGCTCCGGCTGAAACATGTGCGGTACGGAATGCCTGCTGGAACTGATCCCAAGTCACATTGGCTCTGGGGAATGTGGTGGTGTAATTCTCCCACCACGAGGCTACTGGTCCATCCAGTTGATGTGCGGCAAAGCACACCTTCTCAGCGTCAGTGCATCCTGCGGTGGTCAGCTCTCTTTCGATCTTGCGAAGCCAGTCATCTGCAATGATCAGCTATGTGCTGCTAGAGAACACTGGTGGGTTCAACCTCAGGAAATGGGTAAGGTTGTCGACCGGGGGTGGTGGCGGTGGGTTGTTGTTCTGGTTCTGATTCTGGATGAGTAGCTGCATGAGGGCATTCTGGTTCTGGATCAACTGGGTAAGTTCCGGTGGAAATTCTGGGTCACATCTTGGAGGCATATGTTAGGTTTAGAGTGGATGAGATATTAGAATAGAATAAGGGCCTAATGAGAGAAATCACTACCCATATGCTTATGATAGCAAGAAAATTTCAAATCAAGCAATTCACACAGATCACACCACACAAGCAAAAACCTACAGGTAAGGTCATATCCACAAGAGATATGATCTTTTCATACTACTGCAATCATTCATTGGACTCAACTTGGTAGTGGTGGTCTAAACTAAATCTTCTCAAATCAAAGCCAACTCCAGCTTCTTCTTCTTCTTCGTCAATGATGTCTTCATAGGTCATGGTCTCATCGGGCTGAGCAACTTGGTGATGGGGTTCAACAACTATTTTATTGAAGTGGAGAAGAGATAGAAATGAATAGAGAAGAGTATAGACCAACGGATATTTAAGGAAGTCGTAAGATAGAGTTTTCTTCCTACGGCTTTCCATTTCCTAGTGGTCATGTCCTACAGCCAGCGTGTGCTCTGATACCATCTTGTAGCGACCTGACCCAAATGGATCAAAGTCTCTGTGCTTAAGTGTCATCCCTGGATCGGTATGCTGACACACACAATACTCGAGAAATTATAACAGAGTTCAATCAGACACTTTATTACATCAAGATCCTCAAAAGAGTATTTATTACAATAATATGGCCAAATGTCATCTAAAATAAAATAACTGTGGAAGCATCGAAGGTAAATGAGTCCATCCAACTCCACGGCAAACTGAGTGTAGAACAACGACCTATCGCACCTTTAATCCTCATCGGAAAAGTCTGCAACATGAGACGTTGCAGCCGTGTAGGTCAGCACATGGAATATGCTGGCAATTTCACTCCATAGAATAATAACAAAAAACTATCTCTATATTGAAATTTAGCTGGTGGAGGCTCTAAGTTTAATTTTTGCATAAAGCCAATTTATCCTACAACAAAGGAATAAATTTTTATTTACTACTAAATTAAAATGCCATTATTGAGAAGGTTCCTCCAACTCAATCCCGAAATTCCCAAGTTATTAGTAAGCCAATAATTTCATTAAATAGAGTGATGAGATCAACCAATAATTCACTTCTAGATACTCAAGTTGTCCATAATCGGGGACACGGCTAATCATGATTAGTTTGTACACTCTGCAGAGGTTTGCGCACTTTTCCCCACAAGACTCGACCACCTCCATGATCGGAAGATCGAGACATAGTCTATCAGAAGCGTTTGCCCTTAACCCTGGGTAGACCGGTACACCTACTTTCCCCTACATCAGCTAGTCTACCACGGAAAGAGGTCACACAACTTACTCAACTATGCCAGATCCCATAATGGCTTGTGGCTGCACACGAAAGTTTCTAGGCATGAAATATCTTATGATCCCTTTGAGCCTGGATGGCGGACCTAGTCAGGTACTCCGGGATTCCCCTTGGGCAAGCACTGGTTTCTCAAGGTGCCCCAAACAATCCACCCAGATGTGTATTAAATTTGCCACCTTATGTTGTCCCAAAATTATTATCTCTCGCAACTTGCATGGATCACACATACCAATCCCCGTCTATGAGCATGGCTAAGCAATATGATATAACGAAAATTCCCGGGGTGATCAAAGGTCATAGGTTCCTACCACATGAACTACAAAGCATAACCACATGTTCCCAATCCTACTAATGCAATCTTTGAGGGTGAAACTAATGCATAGTAAAAACTGGGTATTGAAAAGTATGATCAAAGTGTGAACTTGCCTTGCCGACGATTGTTGAACTCTAAAGATTTGTAGTAGCAAGCCTCGCACTCCGGATGATCTAGCATAAGCAAGCAATAACATACATAAGCATACAAGCAAAGAATCAAAAAGAAAACAAAGAGAGGGCTTCGGAAAACTTCAAAAACAACCAAGTAAAGTTTATGTACATAACGTAATTTTTACAGCAACAAAAATAAATGGTTTTGGTTCTAACAGAAAGTACACGTTACGAGCTTCGATTTGCAAAAAAATCATCTAAAACGGAGTTACGAAACTCGAGATACGGCCTAACGAAGTTTGAATTCAAATTTTAAAATTTTCAAAAATATTTTTTGTTTGGTTCTCTGGATAGATGGTATTTCTATGAACTAGTAGGAAAAAGAATCAACTAAATCGGATCTATAGATTAAAAGATATACTAGAAAGAAGAATTGATATAGAATCTGAGATTGGAAAAATACTGGAAAAAGAGAAAAGAAATTTGGCCAGGTGCCAAATGGCGCTCTCTGATTGGTTGGCTGGGTGCTCACCGGACTTGTCGCCGGCGACGAGGAAGAAAGTGGTGTTGGGGAATGTAGCAGAAATTCAAAATTTTCTACGCATCACCAAGATCAGTCTATGGAGAGACTAGCAACGAGAGAGAGGGGAGTGCATCTTCATACCCTTGAAGATCGCGATGCGGAAGCGTTACAAGAACGCGGTTGGTGGATTCGTACACATAGCGATTCAGATCGCGGTCGATTCCGATCTATGCGCCGAACGGACGGCGCCTCCGCGTTCAACACACATACAGCCCGGGGACGTCTCCTCCTTCTTGATCCAGCAAGGGGAGAGGAGAGGTTGAGGCAAAACTCCAGCAGCACGACGGCGTGGTGGCGATGGAGCTTGTGGTTCTCCGGCAGGGCTTCGCCAAGCACTACAGAGGAGGAGGAGGTGTTGGAGGAGGGAGGGGGCTGCGCCAAGGAAGAGGTGCGGCTGCCCTCCCACCCCTCCACTATATATAGAGGCAAGAGGAGAGGGGGAGGCGCCCTAGGGTTTCCCCTAGGGGGCGGCAGCCAAGCAGATTGGATCTCCCTAGGGAAAATCCTAGGGAGACTTGCCCCCCAAGCCAAGCATGTGGAGGCTTGCCTCCCAAGCCAGGTGGAGGCGCCCCACCTCCCCAAGTAACGTCGGAAAGGGTGTGGGGGGCGCACCACCCCTTAGTGGGCTGGTTTGCCCCTTCCCCTTTGGCCCATGAGGCCCTCCAACACTTGCTAGGGGCTCCCGAAACATCTTTCGGTCATGCTCACCATAGCCTGGTACCCCCAGAACACTTCCGGACTCCAATACCCTTCGTCCAATATATCAATCTTCACCACCGGACCATTCCGGAACTCCTCGTGACGTCCGGGATCTCATCCGGGACTCTGAACTACCTTTGGTAACCACATACTATTTCCCATAACAACTCTAGCGTCACCGAACCTTAATCGTAGACCCTACGGTTCGGGAATCATCTGAACATGACCGAGACAGCTCTCTGGCCAATAACCAACAGCGGGATCTGGATACCCATGTTGGCTCCCACATGTTCCACGATGATCTCATCAGATGAACCACGATGTCAAGGATTCAAACAATCCTGTATAAAATTCCCTTTGTCAATTGGTACGTTACTTGCCCGAGATTCAATCGTCGGTATCCCAATACCTTGTTCAATCTTGTTACCGGCAAGTCACTTTACTCGTTCCGTAATGCATGATCCCATGGCTAACTACTTAGTCACATTGAGCTCATTATGATGATGCATTACCGAGTGGGCCCAGAGATACCTCTCCGTCATACGGAGTGACAAATCCCATTCTCGGTTCGTGCCAACCCAACAGACACTTTCGGAGATGCCTGTAGTGTACCTTTATAGCCACCCAGTTACGTTATGACGTTTGGTACACCCAAAGCTTTCCTATAGTATCCGGGAGTTGCACAATCTCATGGTCTAAGGAAATGATACTTGACATTAGAAAAGCTTTAGCAAACGAACTACACGATCTTTGTGCTATGCTTAGGATTGGGTCTTGTCCATCACATCATTCTCCTAATGATGTGATCCCGCTATCAATGACATCTAATGTCCATGGTCAGGAAACCATGACCATCTATTGATCAACGAGCTAGTCAACTAGAGGCTCACTAGGGACATGTTGTGGTCTATGTATTCACACATGTATTACGGTTTCCAGTTAATACAATTATAGCATGAACAATAGACAATTATCATGAACAAGGAAATATAATAATAACCATTTTATTATTGCCTCTAGGGCATATTTCCAACAGTCTCCCACTTGCACTAGAGTCAATCATCTAGTTCACATCACTATGTGATTATAATGAATCCAACACCCATTTGGTTTGATCATATCTCGCTTGTGATAGAGGTTATTAGTGAACAGGTCTGAATCTTTCAGATCTGTGTGTGCTTTACAAATCTCTATGTCATCTCCTATATGCAGCTACCACGCACCATTTGGAACTATTCCAAACAACAGCACTACTATACAAATCCGTTTACTACTCAGAGTCATCCAGATTAGTGTCAAAGTTTGCATCAGCATAACCCTTTACGACGAACTCTTTTACCACCTCCATAATTGAGAAAATTCCTTAGTCAACTAGTTACTACGGATAACCTTGACCGTTGTCCTGTGATCCATTCCTGGATCACACTTGTACCCCTGACTCATGGCAAGGCACACATCAGGTGCGGTACACAGCATAGCATACTATGGAGCCTACGTCTAAGCATAGGGGACGACCTTCGTCCTTTCTCTCTCTTCTGCCGTGGTCAGGTCTCGAGTCTTAATCAATACTCACACCTTGTAACACAGCCAAGAACTCCTTCTTTGCCGATCTATTTTGAACTCCTTCAAAAACTTGTCATGGTGCATATTCATTTGAAAGTAATATCAAGCGATTTTGATCTATCCTTATAGATCTTGATGCTCAATGTTCAAGTAGCTTAATCCAGGTTTTCCATTGAAAAACACTTTTCAAATAACCCTATATCCTTTCCAAAAATTCTACATCATTTCCGATCAACAATATGTCAACAACATATACTCATCAGAAATGCTATAGTGCTCCCACTCACTTCTTTGGAAATACAAGTTTCTCATAAACTTTGTATAAACCCAAAATCTTTGATCATCTCATCAAAGCGTATATTCCAACTCCGAGATGCTTACTCCAGTCCTTAGAAGGATTGCTGGAGCTTTGCATACTTGTTAGCATCTTTTAGGATTGACAAAACCTTCTGGTTGTATCACATACAACCTTTCCTCAAGAAAATTATTGAGGAAACAATGTTTTGACATCTTATCTGCAAGATTTCATAAATAATGCATGAACTGCTAATATAATTTCAACAGACTCTTAGCATCGCTACGAGTGAGAAAGTCTCATCGTAGTCAACTCCTTGAACTTGTCGGAAAACATCTTAGCGACAAGTCGAGCTTTCTGAATGGTGACACTTACCATCATTGTCCGTCTTCCATTTTAAAATCCATCTGTACCCAACAGCCTTATGACCATCAAGTAGTTCTTCCAAAGTCTACACTTTATTTTATACATGGATCCTCTCTTGGATTTTATGGCCTCGAGCCATTTGTCGGAATCCGGGCCCATCATCGCTTCTTCATAGCTCATAGGTTCATTGTTGTCCAGCAACATGACCTCTAAGACAGGATTATGTACCACTCTGAAGTAGTACACATCCTTGTCGACCTACGAGGTTTGGTAGTGACTTGATCTGAAGTTGCATGATCACTATCATCAGCTTCCACTTCAATTGGTGTAGGCGCCATAGGAACGACTTCCTGTGCCCTGCTACACACTAGTTGAAGTGATGGTTCAATAACCTCATCAAGTCTCCACCATCCTCCCACTCAATTCTTTCGAGAGAAACTTTTCCTCAAGAAAGGACCCGATTCTAGAAACAATCCCTTTTGCTTCCGGATATGAGACAGGAGGTATACCCAACTGTTTTGGGTGTCCTATGCAGATGCATTTATCCTTTTTAGGTTCGAGCTTATCAACCTGAAACCTTTTTCACATAAGCGTCGCATCCCCAAACTTTTAAGAAATGATAGCTTAGGTTTCTCTAAACCATAGTTCATACGGTGTCGTCTCAACGAAATTGCGTGGTGCCCTATTTAAAGTAAATGCGGTTGTCCCTAATGCCTAACCCATAAACAATAGTGGTAATTTGATAAGAGACGTCATGGTATGCACCATATCCAATAGGGTGCAGTTATGACGTTCGGACACACCATCACACTATGGTGTTCCAGGCGGTATTATTTGTGAAACAATTTCCACAAATGTCTTAATTGTGTGCCAAACTCGTAACTCGGATATTCATCTCTATGATCATATCATAGACATCTTATCCTCTTGTCACGACGATCTTCAACTTCACTCTGAAATTACTTGAACCTTTCAATAATTCAGACTTGTGTTTCATCGAGTAAATATACTTAGCATCTACTCAAATCATCTGTGAAGCAAGAACATAACAATATCCACTACGTTCCTCGGCACTCATTGGACTGCACACATCAAAATGTATTACTTCCAACAAGTTGCTTTCTTGTTCCATCTCACAGAAAACGAGGCCTTTCAGTCATCTTGCCCATGTGGTATGATTTGCATGTCTCAAGTGATTCAAAATCAAGTGAGTCCAAACGATCCATCTGCATGCATATACACCAATAGACATGGTTCGCATGTCTCAAACTTTTCAAAAATGAGTGAGTCCAAAGATCCATCAACATGGAGCTTCTTCATGCATTTTATACCAATATGACTCAAATTGCAGTGCCACAAGTAGGTGGTGCTATCATTACTATCTTATATCTTTTGGCATGAACATGTGTATCACTACGATCAAGATTCAATAAACCATTCATTTTAGGTGCACAACCATTGATGGTATTATTCAAATAAACAGAGTAACCATTATTCTCCTTAAATGAATAAGCGTATTGCGATAAACATAATCCAATCATGTCTGTGCTCAATGCAAACACCAAATAACAATTATTTAGGTTTAACACCAATCCCGATGCAGGCGATGCTTGATCACATCAACCTTGGAAACATTTCAAACACACATCATCATCTCACCTTTAGCTAGTCTCCGTTTATTCCGTAGCTCTTTTATTTCGAGTTACTAATGCTTAGCAACCAAACCGGTATCTTAATACCCTGGTGCTACTAGGAGTACTAGTAAAGTATACATTTAATACAATGTATATCCAATATACTTTTGTCAACCTTGCCAGCCTTCTCATCTACCAAGTATCTAGGGTAGTTCTGCTTCAGTGACCGTTCCCTTATTATAGAAGCACTTAGTCTCGGGTTTGGGTTCAACCCTGGGTTTCTTCACTAGAGCAGCAACTGATTTGCCGTTTCATGAAGTATCCCTTCTTGCCCTTGCCCTTGCCCTTCTTGAAACTAGTGGTTTTACCAACCTCCTATTTGATTTCTACTTTCGCGGTGTCAAACATCGCGAATTGCTCAAGGATCATCATGTCTATCCCTGATATGTTATAGTTCATCACGAAGCTCTAATAGCTTGCTGGCAGTGACTATGGAGAACCATCACTATCTCATCTGAAAGATTAACTCCCACTCGATTCAAGTGATTGTAGTACTCAGACAATCTGAGCACATGCTCATGATTGAGCTTTTCTCCCTTAGTTTGCAGGTTTAAGAAACTCATCAGAGGTCTCATACCTCTTGACGTGGGCACGAGCCTGAAATCCCAATTTCAGCCCTTTGAACATCTCATATGTTCCGCGATGTTTCAAAATCGTCTTTAGCGCCTCAATTCTAAACCATTTAACATTACTGAACTATCACGTAGTCATCAAAACGTGTATGTCAGATGTTCGCAACATCGACAGACGATATTCGAGGTTCAGCACACTGAGCGGTGCATTAAGGACATAAGCCTTCTGCGTAGCAATGAGGACAATCCTCAGTTTACGGACCTAGTCCGCATAATTGCTACTATCAACGTTCAACTAAATTTTCTCTAGGAACATATCTAAAATAGTAGAACTAAAGCATAAGCTACGACATAATCTGCAAAGACCTTTTGACTATGTTCATGATAATTAAGTTCTCTGATTATTTAATGAACTCCCACTTAGATAGACATCCCTCTAGTCATCTAAGTGATACATGATCCGAGTCAACTAGGCCGTGTCCATCATCACGTGAGACGAACTAGTCATCATCGGTGACCATCTTCATGTTGATCGTATCTGCTATACGACTCATGTTCGACCTTTCGGTCTCTTGTGTTCCGAGGCCATGTGTGTACATGCTAGGCTCGTCAAGTCAACCTAAGTGTTTTGCTTGTGTAAATCTGGCTTACACCCGTTGTATTCGAACGTTAGAATCTATCACACCCGATCCTCATGTGGTGCTTCGAAACAACGAACCTTCGCAACGGTGCACAGTTAGGGGGAACACTTTCTTGAAATTTTAGCGAGGTACCATCTTATTTATGCTACCGTCGTTCTAAGCAAATAAGATGCAAAAACATGATAAACATCTCATGCAATCAAATAGTGACATGATATGGCCAATATCATTTTTGCTCCTTCTGATCTCCATCTTCGGGGCGCCATGATCATCATCGTCACCGGCATGACACCATGATCTCCATCATCATGTCTTCATGAAGTTGTCTCGCCAACTATTACTTCTACTACTATGGCTAATGGTTTAGCAATAAAGTAAAGTAATTACATGGCGTTATTCAATGACACGCAGGTCATACAATAAATTAAGACAACTCCTATGGCTCCTGCCGGTTGTCATACTTATCGACATGCAAGTCGTGATTCCTATTAAAAGAACATGATAAATCTCATACATCACATATATATCATTAATCACATCCTTTTTGGCCATATCACATCACACGGCATATGCTGCAAAAACAAGTTAGACGTCCTCTAATTGTTGTTGCAAGTTTTTACGTGGCTGCTATAGGTTTCTAGCAAGAACGTTTCTTACCTACGCCAAAACCACAACGTGATATGCCAATTGCTATTTACCCTTCATAAGGACCCTTTTCATCGAATCCAACCCGACTAAAGTGGGAGAGACAGACACCCGCTAGCCACCTTATGCAACTAGTGCATGTCAGTCGGTGGAACCTATCTCACGTAAGCGTATGTGTAAGGTCGGTCCAGGCCGCTTCATCCCACGATGCCGCCGAATCAAGATAAGACTAGTAGTGGCAAGTAAATTGACAAAATTGACGCCCACAACAACTTGTGTTCTACTCGTGCATAGAAGCTACGCATAGACCTAGCTCATGATGCCACTGTTGGGGAACGTAGCAGAAATTCAAAATTTTCTACGCATCACCAAGATCAATCTATGAAGAGACTAGCAACGAGAGAGAGGGGAGTGCATCTTCATACCCTTGAAGATCGCGATGTGGAAGCGTTACGAGAACGCGGTTGGTGGAGTCGTACACATAGCGATTCAGATCGCGGTCGATTCTGATCTAAGCGCCGAACGAACGGCGCCTCCGCGTTCAACACACGTACAACCCGGGGATGTCTCCTCCTTCTTGATCTAGCAAGGGGATAGGAGAAGTTGAGGGAAAACTCCAGCAGCACGACGGCGTGGTGGCGATGGAGCTCGTGGTTCTCCGGCAGGGCTTCGCCAAGCACTACGAAGGAGGAGGAGGTGTTGGAGGAGGGAGGGGGCTGCGCTAGGGAAGAGGTGCGGCTGCCCTCCCACTCCTCCACTATATATAGGGGCAAGGGGAGAGGGGGAGGCGCCCTAGGGTTTCCCCTAGGGGGCGGCGGCCAAGCAGATTGGATCTCCCTAGGGAAAATCCTAGGGAGACTTGCCCCCCAAGAAGCATGTGGAGGCTTGCCTCCCAAGCCAGATGGAGGCGCCCCACCTCCCCAAGTAACGTGGGAAAGGGTGTGGGGGGCGCACCACCCCTTAGTGGGCTGGTTTGCCCCTTCCCTTTGGCCCATGAGGCCCTCCAACACTTGTCGGGCTCCCAAACACCTTTCGTCCACGCTGCCATAGCCCGGTACCCCAGAACACTTCCGACTCCAATACCCTTCGTCCAATATATCAATCTTCACCGCCGACCATTCCGAACTCCTCGTGACGTCCGGGATCTCATTCGGGACTCGAACTACCTTCGTAACCACATACTATTTCCCATAACAACTCTAGCGCCACCGAACCTTAATCGTAGACCCTACGGGTTCGGCAATCATCGAACATGATGACCGACAGCTCTCGGCCAATAACCAACAGCGGGATCTGGATACCCATGTTGGCTCCCACATGTTCCACGATGATCTCATCGGATGAACCACGATGTCAAGGATTCAAGCAACCCTGTATACAATTCCCTTTGTCAATCGGTACGTTACTTGCCCGAGATTCGATCATCGGTATCCCAATACCTCGTTCAATCTCGTTACCGGCAAGTCACTTTACTCGTCCCGTAATGCATGATCCCGTGACTAACTACTTAGTCACATTGAGCTCATTATGATGATGCATTACTGAGTGGGCCCAGAGATACCTCTCCGTCATACGGAGTGACAAATCCCAGTCTTGATTCATGCCAACCCAGCAAACACTTTCGGAGATGCCTATAGTGTACCTTTATAGCCACCCAGTTATGTTGTGACGTTTGGTACACCCAAAGCATTCCTACGGTATCCGGGAGTTGCACAATCTCATGGTCTAAGGAAATGATACTTGACATTAGAAAAGCTTTAGCAAACGAACTACACGATCTTTGTGCTATGCTTAGGATTGGGTCTTGTCCATCACATCATTCTCCTAATGATGTGATCCCGCTATCAATGACATCTAATGTCCATGGTCAGGAAACCATGACCATCTATTGATCAATGAGCTGGTCAACTAGAGGCTCACTAGGGACATGTTGTGGTCTATGTATTCACACATGTATTACGGTTTCCAGTTAATACAATTATAGCATGAACAATAGAAAATTATCATGAACAAGGAAATATAATAATAACCATTTTATTATTGCCTCTAGGGCATATTTCCAACAGGTGGCTCTGGTGTGCTTCGGCGAAGGACGCGTGCGTAACGATGTAGTGGAAGATGAGGCGGATCCGAGGTACAGTACCGCAGGGTCGGTATCGCCTCCTGGCATGGTGGAGAAGCCACTGGAATCTACGAACTTCGGCGAGCACTTGGCGAGGCTAGGGAGGGAGATAGCTTTTGCAAACAGGGGGCTTCGGACGAGGGGAACTGGGGCAACGCTCTGGGCTTTTATAGAGGGTCAGGGGAAGCCAGAGGAGAGCGGGGCATTGCCGGAATTAATGTGTTTAATGGCTGCAGTATGAAGCGTTCGTGGTGGCCATTATGGTTGTCTAGGAGGCGCACTAGGGGTTGGAAACTGTCGAGGGAGTCGAGGGGATTCCATTCAGAGGGTTTTCGGGGCGAGGGAGAGGAAGGGGAGGGGTGGGGCGCTAGGGTGGGGTGCCCTGCGTGCGTGCGTAGGTACTGGAGGTTGAAGACGGGAGCTCCTAATCGTAAAGAAGGATGGGCCTTCCTTGGGCCTTGGCTGCCCACGTTTTTTTTAAACATTTTTTTACAGAAGCAATGAAACACCAAAAACAAAATAAATACAAGTCTAAAATAATTCCAGAAAATTCACATAGTTATATGGTCTTATATATGACCTAGTGAACTTTTATCTGGCCTAAAATGCAAGATTTAAAAAAATAAACATTTTTGCTAAACTAATAAAACAAATTGCAAATAAAACCCAACAAATATATTTTGGTTCCAAATTCAAATTCCAATATTTTCCTTATGATTTTGAAGAAGTCATTTTGTCTTCTCTCTTTATTTTATTTTTGGAATAATGGAAATAAATTTTTGGTGGAACCAAGTTTGATCCAATTTACAAAATTTGAAATTTCAAAAGTGGGTTTTAGGGAAACTTCCAACTCTCTCTTTTGGTCCTTGAGTTGCTCAAAGTTCCTTTGATCAAAATCAAATAATACAAATGGGGCAAAAATGCATAAATCATGGATGCATATGAATGATCTATTTATAAACATCCAAATTGAAAATTGGGATGTTACATTGCTTGTCAGATTTATATGGTCCAAAGTAGTATTAATGCATGATATAACCTCTAGGCACTTGTGGGAATAGTTGCTAACAATCTTGTTGAGTTTCGTTCACTTCTATTTTGAGTCACTAAAAATTTTGGAAAAAAATTCAGAGAAAGAAAATGATGAAGAGATAGTTGAGGGGCTCCTCGAGTTGAAGCTCGAAGGATAAGTAGAATGAAGAGAATAAAAAGCCCAAGTACAGTCTTCCTCGCACCACGGAGGTTCGACCGTGCGAATGGCCTTGTGATGCATTCTTGAGAGCCGTCGGAATTCACGGCAACTTTTACTATTTGGCTGAGAATGCAGGCCTCACCGACTTCCTCCACGACCAGTGTGAACAGTATCTCCTACTCACTAATATTTTCGTGCAAAACTTTTATTTCCATGCTAGAAAGTCACCACCTTCAGTCGATTTTTTTAGATGATGAGTTTAAGGAGATGTCACTCTATGATTCTTGTTTGTTTTGCAAGTTGCCCTTTGTGGGAAGCATCGAGGAACCACATCCTAGTGGTGTGGATGAATTTATTGATAGAATTGTTATAGGGGAAACGAGGAAAGTTTCGGATGCAAGGAATACTAGTGTACATTTTCCTGTTCTTCGCTACTTTGCTATATTTGCTAGTAGGTGCCTAATTGGTCGCGGGAATAGTGGAAACCTTAGTGCTCTTGACCTTGCTATTTCACGCCATGCCTTATTTCGTGATACAACTTTCAGTCTAGGTGCTATTGTTGCTCAACGGTTAAGTCTGAACCGTACAAAGGGCCCCATCTTCGGAGGTATCTTTGCTTCACGCCTTGCTAAAAACTTTGAGATACCTATTAGGCATTATGAGGAAGAGGAAAAGTTGCTGCCCACTATTTTGCTAGACTATAAGAGTATGGTAGCGCACATGACTTTATTGTTAAAAATAAGAAGAAGATACTTAAGTATAACTTGATATTTGCTAAAACTAAGTGTGAGACTATTATCTTTCCTGCACCGTCTTTTTTTAATATACATTCAGGCACGTCCCTCATCATGCCCGAGTACATTTATGCATACTGGGAGCTGACACGAGTCCCAGACCCTGAGCCTGAGCCACCACTTGATCCATATCGAGAGTCTGTTTATTAGTGGGATCCGGAGGAGCTCGCTAACCAGTGGCACCACGAGGACCCTCCTCAGTACACCGGAGACGATCGCTGCGATCCCTGGGCATAGACCAACTTAGGCCAAAAGCCTAAGCTTGGGGGAGTACGTATTTCTCACCAACATTACATTCATGTTCACACACTCATTCTAGTTGTCGGTGTTCTTACTTTTTCATTGTAATATCCATACTAGTTTATTTTATTTTATTTTCTTGCTTTCTTCTTGTGTGTTTGAAAAACCTTGAGAAAAACCAGAAAAACTAGTTGTAGCTTTTAGCTAGTTTACTTTCCATGCTTGTAGTAGTAGTAATATTAAAAAAACAAAAATATTTCTCGTTCTTCTTTTCCTTGTTGCGAGCTTTCCCGTGTAAATAGTTTTTCTCGTTCTTTGAAATTCTTTTCTTTGAGGGTCGAGAGGAGAAGACACGATGAAAATGGCTCTCATATGCATTATTGTTGATCTAAACAAGAGCCCATATTACCTTGTCTTCTCCTTTGAATTAAATGTTTGCTGATTCCAACTTAGTCCAATGCACATGTACTATTATTATTATCCACACCGTTCGGTCGTGCAAGTGAAAGGCAATAATGACGATATATGATGAAATGATTGAGATGAGAGAAGTTGGTTTGAACTCGACCTATCTCGTTTTTGTAAATATGATTAGTTCATCGTTCCTGATTCAGCCCATTATGAATGAAACATGTTTGCAATGACAATTAGAGATTATAATTATTCATGCCATGCTTAATTAGCTAGGAGTTTATAATGGTTTACCTTGCGTGCCAACATGCTATTAAAATGGTTGTAATGTGGTATGATAGGGCAGTATCCTCCTTTGAATGGTTCGAGTGGCTTGACTTGGCACATGTTCACGCATGTAGTTCAAAAAAAATCAACATAGCCTCCACGATATTTTTGTTCATGGTGATTTATATCCTACTCATGCTTGTACTCATTGTTGGTTAATCTTAATGCATGTTTGATGCATCTCCGTCGTATCTATAATTTTTGATTGTTCCATGCCAATATTCTTCAACTTTCATATATTTTTGGCAATTGTTTATACTATTTTTGGGACTAACATATTGATCCAGTGCCCAGTGCCAGTTCCTGTCTGTTGCATGTTTTATGTTTCACAGAAACCCTATATCAAATGGAGTCCAAACGGGATAAAAATGGACGGAGAATTATTTTGGAATATTTATGATTTTTGGGAAGTAAAATCAACGCGACACGGTGCCCGAGGGGGCCAGGAGATAGGGGCGCGCCCTAGGGAGGCAGGCGCACCCTGGACTCTCATGGGCCCCCCGTAAGGCGGTTGACGCTCTTCTTTTCCCGCAAGAAAGCTAATTTTACAAGAAAAATCTGGGCGAAAGAATCACCCCAATCGGAGTTACGGATCTCCGGATATTAAAGAAATGGTGAAGGGATAGAATCTGGCAACACATAAACAGAGAGATAAATCCAATCTCGGAGGGGCTCTCGCCCCTCCCAAGCCATGGGAGCCAAGGACCAGAGGGGAAACCCTTCTCCCATCTAGGGAGGAGGTCAAGGAAGAAGAAGAAGAAGGGGGCCTCTCTACCCCTTGCTTCCGGTGGCGCCGGAGCGCTGCCGGGGGCCATCATCATCACCACGATCTTCACCAACACCGCCGTCATCTTCACCAACATCTCCATCACCTTCCCCCTTCTATATTCAGTGGTCCACTCTCCCGCATCCCGCTGTACCCTCTACTTGAACATGGTGCTTTATGCTTCATGTTATTTTCCAATGATGTGTTGCCATCCTATGATGTCTGAGTAGATTTTCGTTGTCCTATCGATGATTGATGAATTGCTATGATTGGTTTTAGTTGCATGTTTTATTATTGGTGTTGTCCTATTGTTCCCTCCGTGTCGCGCAAGCGTGAGGGATTCCCGCTATAGGGTTTGCAATATGTTTATGATTTGCTTATAGTGGGTTGTGTGAGTGACTGAAACACAAACCCGAGTAAGTAGGTTGTTTGCGTATGGGATAAAGGGGACCTGATACTCTAATGCTATGGTTGGGTTTTACCTTAATGAATCTTTAGTATTTGCGGATGCTTGCTAGAGTTCCAATCATAAGTGCATATGATCCAAGTAAAGAAAGTATGTTAGCTTATGCCTCTCCCTCAAATAGAATTGCAATAGTGATTACTGGTGTAGTAACGTAGTTAATTGCTTAGGGACAATTTCACAACTCCTACCACCATTTTTCCACACTCGCTATATTTACTTTATTGCTTCTTTATCTAAAAATCCCCTAGTTTATATTCACTTGCTCTTTATTATCTTGCAAACCTATCCTATCACACCTACAAAGTACTTCTAGTTTCATACTTGTTCTAGGTAAAGCGAACCTTAAGCGTGCGTAGAGTCGTATCAGTGGCCGATAGGACTTGAAGAGTATTTGTTCTACCTTCAGCTCCTCGTTTGGTTCGACACTCTTACTTACCGAAAGAGGCGAAAACTATCCCGTATACTTGCGAGTTATCAAGACATTTTTCTGGCGCCGTTGCCGGGGAGTCATAGCGTGGGTGAATATTCTTGTGTGTGCTTGTTTGCTTTATCACTAAGTAATTTTTATTTGTTGTTCTAAGTTGTTCTCTATCTTTAGTTATGGATATGGAACACGAAATACCAAAAAAATTAGGTGTAGATGCTACTCATGGAGATGGGGAACCTCCTAAAACCCTCGATGATCGTTATGTGAGAGATATTATGTACTACTTTAGTAATCCTGAGAAAACCCCATTCAATTATGTTATGGGAGACACGTTGGATCAACGTGAATACTTTAGGGATTATCGCTTGACACAAAAAAGGGAAACTATTATGGGATCAAATTCAAATGTTGAAGTGGTATGCCCGGGATCTATGCTTGAGATATGATATTACTTGTTGCTCTAGGATGAAGGCTCCACACCTTCCCTTTTCATGCAAATTTAATGATAATGAAACCTTGGCTTCTTATTCTAATGGTATATATGATTACTATGATGTTGAACAAATTGAAGAATTTGTTGCTCTTAAGGCTGCTTATGAAATTGAATCTTTGTTTGAAAAGTATGAAGCTTTTGATGATGATGGTGTTTATAGGCCTGAAAATCTTGCTATACTTAGATATTGCTATGAAAATTATGGATACAATTACAATATTAATGCATTTATTGAGAAAGTCTCCGCTGTCCAAGAAGAGACTAATATTTTGCAGGAAGCTATGGAAGAAGAAGTTGATGAAACTGTGAGCTCATTGGATGAAACAGATGATGAGGAGAGCAAAGAACAAAAGGAGGAAGAGCGGATTGATCAACCGTGCCCACCTTCTAATGAGAGTAACTCTTCAACTAATACATTGTTTAATTCCCCTTCGTGCTTACCGAAGGATGATTGCTATGATGATTGCTATGATCCCTTTAATTCGTCTGAAATATCCCTTTTTGATGATGCTTGCTATGATTGTGGCCAAGATGCCAATATGAATTATGCTTATGGAGATGAACTTGCTATAGTTCCTTATGTTAAACATGAAATTGTTGCTATTGCACCCACGCATGATAGTCCTATTATCTTTTTGAATTCTCCCGACTACACTATATCGGAGAAGTTTGCATTTAGTAAGGATTATATTGATGGGTTGCCTTTTACCATTGCATATGATAATTTTGATAGATATAATATGCATGTTCTTGCTGCTCCTACTTGCAATTATTATGAGAGAGGAACTATATCTCCACCTCTCTATGTTTCCAACACGATAAAATTGCAAGAAACTGCTTATACTATGCATTGGCCTTTACTATGTGTGCATGAATTGTTCTTTTATGACATGCCGATGCATAGGAAGAGAGTTATACTTCGTTGTTGCATGATGTATGTTACTTTGTGCTCACTACTAAATTACAAATCATTGTTAATTAAAATTGGCTTTGATATACCTTGGGATCCGGGTGGATTCATTACTTGAGCACTAAATGCCTAGCTTAATGGCATTAAAGAAAGCGCTGCCAGGGATACAACCCGGAAGTTTTAGAGAGTCATTTATTTCTGTTGAGTGCTTTCATATAGTTTAAAAACAAAAAAATAAAGAGGGGAACCTAAAACTTTTAAAAAAAGGAAAGTGAAAGTGAGAAAGACAAGCATTGTTGAAGTGGGGGAGCTCCTTGAACTTTGTTCATGCTCACGGAAACTTTGTGAATCTTGATTACAGAAACTTTTCATCAAAAATAATTATCCCCTTGTACAATTCCATTGTATTATAAAAATAATGTGCCAAGGTTTGTCGTTAGGATGTTTACAGTGCTTGTTGGTTTGTACGGTGTAGGACAAAAACTTTGGCTGTAGTGCGTGATTTTACATTTTTAACTGGAATGTAAATTGCTATGATTCTTTTTGCACTGTCTTGCTATACAAATTTTTCATTTTCCCTAATTTTGGTAGAATTGTTGGGGCACCAGAAGTATGCTGGATGTTCAGATTGCTACAGACTGTTCTTTTTTCGACAGATTCTGTTTTTGATGCATAGTTTGCTTGTTTTGATGAATCTATCAATTTATATCAATGGATTAAGCCATGAAAAAGCTATATTATAGTAGACACAATGCAAAAACAAAATATGAATTGGTTTGCTACAGTACTTAGAGTAGTGATTTGCTTTATTATACTAACGGATCTTACCGAGTTTTTTGTTGAAGTTTTGTGTGGATGAAGTGTCTAATCAAGGATGTCTCGATATGAGGAAAAGGTAGAGAGGCAATAGATCAAGCTTGGGGATACCCGAGGCACCCCAAGTAAATATTCAAGGAGACTCAAGCGTCTAAGCTTGGGGATGCCCCGGAAGGCATCCCCTCTTTCTTCAACAAGTATCGGTATGTTTTCGTATTCGTTTTGTTCATGCGATATGTGCAAGTCTTGGAGCGTCTTTTGCATTTAGTTTTCATTTTTCTTTTATGAACCATGCTGGTATGAGATAGTCCTTGGTTGATTTATAGAATGCTCATTGCACTTCACTTATATCTTTTGAGTATGGCTTTATAGAATGCTTCTTGTGCTTCACTTATATCATTTGAAGTTTGGATTGCCTGTTTCTCTTTACATTGAAAACCGCCATTTGTAGAATGCTCTTTTGCTTCACTTATATTTGTTAGAGCGTGGGCATATCTTTTGTAGAAAGAATTAAACTCTCTTGCTTCACTTATATCTATTTAGAGAGATGACAGGAATTGGTCATTTACATGGTTAGTCATAAAATCATACATAAACTTGTGGATCACTGAATATGATATGTTTAATTCCTTGCAATAGTTTTGCGATATAGAGGTGATAATATGTGGGAGGTACTAGTAGATGGTTGTGTTCAGTAAGGATGTTGGTGTTCGGGTTTGTGATTCCCGAAGCATGCACGTATGGTCTATTAACTATGTAACCAAATTGGCGCGCGTTGTATTTTGATTGTTTATCTTTGCGTGAAGGTCGGGGGCGCGCGATGGTTAACTCCTACCAACCTCCCCCCTAGGAGCATGCGCGTAGTACTTTGTTTCAAGGGCTAATAATTTTTTGCAATAAGTATGTGAGTTCTTTATGACTAATGTTGAGTCCATGGATTATACGCACTTTTACCTTTCCATCATTGCTAGCCTCTTCGGTACCGTGCATTGCCCTTTCTCACCTCGAGAGTTGGTGCAAACTTCGCCGGTGCATCCAAACCCCGTGATGATACGCTCTATCACACATAAGCCTCCTTATATCTTCCTCAAAACAGCCACCATACCTACCTATCATGGCATTTCCATAGCCATTCCGAGATATATTGCCATGCAACTTCCATCATCATCATATACATGACTTGAGCATTCATTGTCATATTGCTTTGCATGATCGTAAGATAGCTAGCATGATGTTTTCATGGCTTGTCCGTTTTTTGATGTCATTGCTATGCTAGATAATTGCACATCCCAGTACACCGCTGGAAGCATTCATATAGAGTCATATCTTTGTTCTAGTATCAAGTTGTAATATTGAGTTGTAAGTAAATAAAAGTGTGATGATCATCATTATAGAGCATTAACCCATGAAAAAAAAGAAAAAAAGAAAAAAAGAAAAAATAGGAAAAGCCAAAGAAGCCTAAATAAAAAAAGGGGGGGCCAAAGAAGCCCACCCAAAAAAAGAAAAAGGGAAAAAGAGAAGAAAAAAAGAAAAGAAAAGGGGCAATGTTACTATCCTTTTTCCACACTCGTGCTTCAAAGTAGCACCATGTTCTTCATATAGAGAGTCTCCTATGTTGTCACTTTAATATACTAGTGGGAATTTTAACTATAGAACTTGGCTTGTATATTCCAACGATGGGCTTCCTCAAATGCCCTAGGTCTTCATGAGCAAGCAAGTTGGATGCACACCCACTTAGTTTCTTTTGTTGAGCTTTCATACACTTATAGCTCTAGTGCATCCGTTGCATGGCAATCCCTACTCCTCGCATTGGCATCAATTGATGGGCATGTCCATAGCCCGTTGATTAGCCGTGTTGATGTGAGACTTTCTCCCTTTTTGTCTTCTCCACATAACCTCCATCATCATATTCTATTCCACCCATAGTGCTATATCCATGGCTCACGCTCATGTATTGCGTGAAGGTTGAAAAAGTTTGAGAATACTAAAGTATGAAACAATTGCTTGGCTGACACCGGGATAGGCATGAGGGGTACCTTGTGTTAAGAAAAGGGAGCATACAAGACTATATTATTTTGTAGGGATAACTTTGTGAAGCATTGATGTTTTGAAAGACATGATTATTTGTTGGGATGCCCTAAGTATTATTGTTCTTATGTCAAATGATAGACTATTGCTTTGAATCACTCGTGTCTTAATATTCATGCCATGATTAGATATTTGATCAAGATTATGCTAGGTAGCATTCCACATCAAAAATTATCCTTTTATCATTTACCTACTCGAGGACGAGCAGGAATTAAGCTTGGGGATGCTGATACATCTCCGTCATATCTATAATTTTTTATTGTTCCATGCCAATATTCTTCAACTTTCATATATTTTTGGCAACTTTTTATACTATTTTTCGGACTAACATATTGAACCAATGCTCAGTGCCAGTTCCTGTCTCTTGCATGTTTTATGTTTCACAGAAACCCTATATCAAACGGAGTCCAAACGGGATAAAAACGGACGGAGAATTATTTTGGAATATTTATGATTTTTGGGAAGTAAAATCAATGTGAGACGGTGCCCGAGGGGGCCAGGAGATAGGGGGGCGCGCCATAGGGAGGCAGGCGCGCCCTGGACTATCCTGGGACCCCCGTAAGGCGGTTGACGCTCTTCTTTTGCCGCAAGAAAGCTAATTTTACAAGAAAAATCTGGGCGATAGATTCACCCCAATCGGAGTTACGGATCTCCGAATATTAAAGAAACGGGAAGGGGTAGAATCTGAGAACGCAGTAATAGAGAGATAGATCCAATCTCGGAGGGGCTCTCGCCCCTCCCAAGCCATGGGAGCCAAGGACCAGAGGGAAACCCTTCTCCCATCAAGGGAGGAGGTCAAGGAAGAAGAAGAAGAAGGGGGCCTCTCTCCCCCTTGCTTCCAGTGGCGCCGTAGCGCTGCCGGGGGCCATCATCATCACCACGATCTTCACCAACACCGCCGTCATCTTCACCAACATCTCCATCACCGTCCCCCTTCTATATTCAGCGGTCCACTCTCCCGCATCCCGTTGTACCCTCTACTTGAACATGGTGCTTTATGCTTCATATTATTTTCCAATGATGTGTTGCCATCCTATGATGTCTGAGTAGATTTTCGTTGTCCTATCGATGATTGATGAATTGCTATGATTGGTTTTAGTTGCATGTTTTATTATTGGTGTTGTCCTGTTGTTACCTCCGTGTCGCGCAAGCGTGAGGGATTCCCGTTGTAGGGTTTGCAATATGTTTATGATTTGCTTATAGTGGGTTGTGTGAGTGACTGAAACACAAACCCGAGTAAGTAGGTTGTTTGCGTATGGGATAAAGGGGACTTGATACTTTAATGATATGGTTGGGTTTTACCTTAATGAATCTTTAGTATTTGTGGATGCTTGCTAGAGTTCCAATCATAAGTGCATATGATCGAAGTAAAGAAAGTATGTTAGCTTATGCCTCTCCCTCAAATAGAATTGCAATAGTGATTACCGGTCTAGTAACGTAGTTAATTGCTTAGGGACAATTTCACAACTCCTACCACCATTTTTCCACACTTGCTATATTTACTTTATTGCTTCTTTATCTAAACAACCCTAGTTTATATTCACGTGCTCTTTATTATCTTGCAAACCTATGCTATCACATCTATAAAGTACTTCTAGTTTCATACTTGTTCTAGGTAAAGCGAACGTCAAGCGTGCGTAGAGTCGTATCAGTGGCTGATAGGACTTGAGAGAGTATTTGTTCTACCTTTATCTCCTCGTTGGGTTCGACACTCTTACTTATCGAAAGAAGCTACAACTATCCCGTATACTTGTGGGTTATCAACGTTCATGACTGTTGCCGCTCTCTAGTTGGTCGCTTCCAGTCTCTTTCTAGCCTTCACTTGTACTAAGCAGGAATAATGCTTGTGCATCCACTTCCATAAACCCCAAAGTTATTCCATTTGAGTCCACCATACCTTCCTATATGCGGTATTTACCTGTCGTTCCAAGTAAATTTGTATGTGCCAAACTCTAAACCTTCAAATGAAATTCTGTTTTGTATGCTCGAATAGCTCATGTATCAACTAGTGTTGTCTATATCTTCCATGCTAGGTGGGTTATTCTCACAATGAGTGGACTCCGCTCATCATTCACGAGAAAATGCCCAGTAACCGGGATGCCCAGTTGAGGGAGTCCTGGATTAGGGGGTCCTCAGCTAGCCGAACTATGTACTTGCGCCGGATTGTTGGACTATGAAGATACAAGATTGAAGACTTCGTCCCGTGTCCGGGTGGGACTCTCCTTTGCATGGAAGGCAATCTTGGCAATTCGGATATGTAGATCTCCTTCTCTGTAACCGACTCTGTGTAACCCTAGCTGTCGGTGTCAAAACCGGCGGATCTCGGGTAGGGGGTCCCGAACTGTGCGTCTAGGCGGATGGTAACGGGAGACAAGGGACACGATGTTTTTACCCAGGTTCAGGCCCTCTCAATGGAGGTAAAACCCTACTCCTGCTTGATTTATATTGATGATATGGTTAGTACAAGAGTAGATCTACCACGAGATCAAGGAGGCTAAACCCTAGAAGCTAGCCTATGGTATGATTGTTTTTCGTCCTATGGACTAAAACCCTCCGGTTTATATAGACACCGGAGAGGGCTAGGGTTACACAGAGTCGGTTACAATGGTAGGAGATCTACATATCCGTATTGCCAAGCTTGCCTTCCACGCCAAGGAAAGTCCCATCCGGACACGGGACGAAGTCTTCAATCTTGTATCTTCATAGTCTTGGAGTCCGCCAATGATGATAGTTCGGCTATCCGGACACCCCTAGTCCAGACTCCTCAAGAGCCTACCGAACCAGGCTTCAATGACGATGAGTCCGGCGCGCATATTGTCTTCGGCATTACAAGGCGGGTTCCTCCTCCAAATAATTCATAGATGATTGTGAACACCAGGATAGTGTCCGGCTCTGCAAAATAAATTCCACATACCTCCGTAGAAAGAATAATATTTACACAAGTTCAATCTGCTGACATGTTTTGTGGCGTGACGTCACACCACAACCAAGCCTTTACTCGAATCATTTTTATTATTCCACCTCAGCGCGTTTAGCAAAGCGGTTTCCTTGGCACGTCTTGTCGAAGCAGAGATCATGTCCCCTTATTCCGGGATTCCCATCAATACGGATGTGGGTAACCCAACCGCGCCCGTTGCCACGCCCCCTCCATCGAAGGCGAGTTCCAAACGGTCACGGGGATGGCTCTTGGTATTCTAACCCTTTATAACGAGACCAAGGCCTGTTCCTTTTCTTCGATCCTTAATCGAACCCGCCCCTCGCCCCGAGTTCCAACACCCAAGGCTCCAGATTCAGGCGCTTCGGACCTTCGACAATGTCCGGCTCCGACCTACAGGGCTGGTGGATGCCCTCTTCCGTCACAGAAGAAGACGTGCTAAAGCTGAGAGATGCCATGTACCTAACCTACGAGATTTCGCATAGGTTGCCCGCCCAAGGGCAAGTCATTCCCACTCCCGAGCCTGGTGAGAGTGCCGTGTTCGTGTCTCACTTCCGTTTATGGAGGAGACGAAGAGCTCGTCGTAAAGGGTTACGTCGACGCTAGCTTCGACTCAGATCTGGATGACTCTAAGTCACAAACCGGATACGTGTATATGTTGAATGGTGGAGCAATGGCTGGTGCAGCCGCAAGCGAGTGTCGTGGCGGGATCTACGTGTGAAGCGGAGTACATGGCAGCCTTGGAGGCAGCGCGATGAAGCGATTTGGGTGAAGGAGTTCATCACCGACCTAGGAGTCATACCCAATGCGTCGGGGCCGATCAAACTCTTCGTGACAACACCGGAGCTATTGCCCTTGCCAAGGAGCCCAGTTTCACAAGAAGACCGAGCACATCAAGCGTCGCTTCAACTCCATCCGTGAAAATGTTCAAGATGGAGACATAGAGATTTGCAAAGTGCACACGGATCTGAATGTCGCAGATCCGCTGACTAAACCTCTCTCGCGTGCAAAACATGATCAACACCGAACTCTATGGGTGTTCGATTCATCACAATGTAACTAGATTGGTGACTCTAGTGCAAGTGGGAGACTGTTGGAAATATGCCCTAGAGGCAATAATAAAAGTATTATTATATTTCAATGTTCATGATAATTGTCTTTTGTTCATGCTATAAGCTGTATTATCCGGAAATCGTAATACACGTGTGAACACTTAGACCCAATGAGTCCCTAGTGAGCCTCTAGTCGACTAGCCCGTTGTGATCAATAGATAGTCATGGTTTCGACTATGGACATTGGATGTCGTTGATAACGGGATCACATCATTAGGAGAATGATGTGATGGACAAGACCCAATCCTAAGCATAGCATAAAAGATCGTGTAGTTCGTTTGCTAGAGCTTTGCCAATGTCAAGTATCTCTTCCTTCGACCATGAGCTCGTAACTCCGGTTACCGTAGGAGTGCCTTGGGTGTATCAAACGTCACAACGAATCGGGTGACTATAAAGGTGCATTACAGGTATCTCCGAAAGTATCTGGGTTGACACGGATCGAGATCGGGATTTGTCACTCCGTATGACGGAGAGGTATCTCTGGCCCACTCGGTAATGCATCATCATAATGAGCTCAAGTTGACCAAGGTGTTGGCCACGGGATCATGCATTACGGTGCGAGTAAAGTGACTTGCCGTAACGAGACCGAACAAGGTATTGGGATACCGACGATCGAGTCTCGGGTAAGTAACGCATCGATTGACAAAGGAATTGCATACGGGGTTTGATCGAATCCTCGACATCGTGGTTCAACCGATGAAATCATCGAGGAGCATGTGGGAGCCAACATGGGTATCCGCACCCGCTGTTGGTTATTGCCCGAGAGTCGCCTCGGTCATGTCTGCGTGTCTCCGAACCCGTAGGGTCTACACACTTAAGGTTCGGTGACGCTAGGGTTAGTAGGAAGTCAAGTATGTGACTACGAATGTTGTTCGAGTCCCTGATGAGATCCCTGACGTCACGAGGAGTTTCGAATGGTCCGGAGGTAAAGAATAATATATAGGAAGTGGTATTTCGCCATCGGGAAAGTTTCGGGTCTCCGGAATGTACTGGGACCACGGAAGGGTCCTGGTCCACCGGTGGGGCCACCTATCCGGAGGGCCCCATGGGCTGAAGTGGGAGGAACCATCCCATAGTGGGCTGGTGCGCCCCTAGGCCCACCCCTGCGCCTAGGGTTGAAACCCTAGGGGTGGGGCGCCCACTGGCTTGGGGGCACTCCACCCCTTGGCCGCCGCCCCACAGAGATTGGATCTCCAGGCCGCCTCTGTGGGGCCTATATAAAGGGGGGATGGAGGGGCTGCTGTACCCATCTCCAAGGCGCAGCCCTCCCTCCCAACACTTCTCCTCCTCCGTAAGCGCTTGGCGGCCTCGCCGAGTATCGCTTCTCCTCCATCACCACGCCGTCGTCTTTGCCGGTGGAGCTGTCTTCCTCAACCTCTCCTTCCTCCTTGCTGGATCAAGACGGAGGAGACGCCACTCGTCCCCGCACGTGTGTTGAACGCGAGGTGCTGTCCGCTCAGCACTTGGACATCGGTGATTTGAATCACGCTCGAGTACGACTCCATCATCACCTTGCAAGCTTCGCACGCGATCTACAAGTGGTATGTAGATGCAAACTCTCTCCCATGACTCGTTGCTTAGATGAACTCATAGATGGATCTTGGTGAAACCGTAGGAAAAATTTTAATTTTCTGCAACGCTCCCCAACAAAGGGCATCATGAGCTAGGTCTATGCGTAGTTCTCTAATGCACGAGTAGAACACAATTTGTTGTGGGCGTTGATATTGTCATCTTACTTGCCTCTACTAGTCTTTTCTTGCTCAACGGTATTGTGGGATGAAGCGGCCGGACCAACCTTACACGTGCGCTTACGTGAGACCGGTTCCACCGATTGACATGCACTAGTTGCATAAGGTGGCTGGCGGGTGTCTGTCTCTCCCACTTTAGTTGGAGCGGATTCGATGAACAAGGCCCTTATGAAGGGTAAATAGAAGTTGACAAAATCACGTTGTGGTGTTTTCGTAGGTAAGAAAACGTTCTTGCTAGAACCCAATCGCAGCCACGTAAAAGATGTAACAACAATTAGAGGACGTCTAACTTGTTTTTGCAGCGATTGATCATGTGATGTGATATGGCCAGGAGGTGTGATGAATGATGAATTGTGATGTATGAGATCATGTTCTTGTAATAGGATTCACGACTTGCATGTCGATGAGTATGACAACCGGCAGGAGCCATAGGAGTTGTCTTTATTTTTTTGTATGACCTGCGTGTCATTGAAGAACGCCATGTAAACTACTTTACTTCATTGCTAAACGCGTTAGTCATAGAAGTAGAAGTAGCCGTTGGCGTGACAACTTCATGAAGACACGATGATGGAGATCATGGTGTCAAGCCGGTGACAAGATGATCATGGAGCCCCGAAGATGGAGATCGATGGAGCTATATGATATTGGCCATATCATGTCACAACTATATAATTGCATGTGATGTTTATTATGTTTATGCATCTTGTTTACTTAGGACGACGGTAGTAAATAAGATGATCCCTTACAAAATTTCAAGAAGTGTTCTCCCTAATCGTGCACCGTTGCTACAGTTCGTCGCTTCTAAGCACCACGTGATGATCGGGTGTGATGGATTCTTACGCTCACATACAACGGTGTAAGACAGTTTTACACAAAAAAACACTTAGGGTTAACTTGACGAGCCTAGCATGTGCGGACATGGCCTCGAACACGGAGACCGAAGGTCGAACACGAGTCGTATGGAAGATACGATCAACATGAAGATGTTCACCGACGATGACTAGTCCGTCTCACGTGATGATCGGACACGGGCTAGTCGACTCGGATCGTGTAACACTTAGATGACTAGAGGATGTTTAATCTAAGTGGGAGTTCATAATTTGATTAGAACTTTATTATCATGAACTTAGTCTAAAACCTTTGCAAATATGTCTTGTAGATCAATGGCCAACGCTAATGTCAACATGAACTTCAACGCGCTCCTAGAGAAAACCAAGCTGAAAGATGATGGCAGCAACTATACGGATCGGGTCCTAACCCGAGGATCATCCTCATAGCTGCCAGAAAGCAATATGTCCTAGAAGGACCACTAGGTGACACTCCGTCCCGAAGAACCAAGACGTTATGAACGCTTGGCAAGCTCGTCTTGATGATTACTCCCTCGCTCAAGTGCGGCATGCTTTACAGCTTAGAACCGGGCTCCAAAAGCGTTTTGAGCACCACGGAGCATATGAGATGTTCAAGAGCTGAAACTAGTTTTCAAGCTCATGCCCGGTCGAGAGATATGATGTCTCGACAAGTTCTACAGCTTGTAAGATGGAGGAAAACAGTTCACGGTGAGCACATCCTCAAGATGTCCGGGTTGCACAACCGTATGACCCAAATGAACATTAACCTCCCGGATGAGGCGGTCATTGACAGAATCCTCCAGCCGATCGCTCCCACCAAGCTACAAGAGCTTTGTGATGAACTACAACATGCGAGGGATGGTAAAGACCATTCTGAAGTGTTCTCGATCTCAAGTCAGAGAGGCTGAAATCAAGAAAGAACATCAAGTGTTGATGGTCAATAAGACCACTAAGTTCAAGAAGGGCAAGGGTAAGAAGAACTTCAAGAAGGACGGCAAAGATGTTGCCGCGCCCGGTAAGCCAGTTGCCGGGAAGAAGTCAAAGAATGGACCCAAGCCTGAGACTGAGTGCTTTTATTGCAAGGGGAAGGGTCACTGGAAGCGGAACTGCCCCAAATACTTAGCGGATAAGAAGGCCGCAACACCAAAGGTATATTTGATATACATGTAATTGATGTGTACCTTACCAAGACTCGTAGTAACTCCCGGGTATTTGATACCGTGCCGTTGCTCATATTTGTAACTCACAGCAGAGCTGCGAATAAACGGAGATCTGGCGAAGGACGAGGTGACGATCGCGCTGTCGGGAATGGTTCCAGTGTCGATGTGATCGCCGTCGACACGCTGCCTCTACATTTACCTACGGATTAGTTTTGAACCTTAATAATTGTTATTTAGTGCCATGTTTGAGCATGAACATTGTATCTGGATCTCGTTTAATACGAGATGGCTACTCATTTAAGTCTGAGAATAATGGCTGTTCGATTTATATGAGAGATATGTTTTATGGTCATGCTCCAATGGTCAATGGTTTATTCTTAATGAATCTCGAGCAGAATGTTACACATGTTCATAGTGTGGATGCCAAAAGATGTAAAGTTGATAACGATAGTCCCACATACTTGTGGCATCGCCATCTTGGTCACATTGGTGTCAAGCGCATGAAGAAGCTCCATGCTGATGGACTTTAGAGTCTCTTGATTATGAATCGCTTTGACACATGCTAACCATGCCTCTTAGGCAAAATGACCAAGACTCCGTTCTCCTAACAATGGAGCGAGCAACCAACTTGTTGGAAATCATACATACCGATGTGTGCGGTCCAATGAGCGTTGAGGCTCATGGAGGATATCGTTATGTTCTCACTCACCGATGACTTGAGTAGATATGGGTATGTCTACTTAATGAAACACAAGTCCGAGACCTTTGAAAAGTTCAAGGAATTTCAGAGTGAGGTGGAGAATCAACGTGACCGAAAGATAAAGTTCCTATGATCGATCGTGGAGGAGAATACTTAAGTCACGAATTTGGCACACACTTGAGGAAATGTGGAATCGTTTCACAACTCACGCCGCCGAACACCTCAAATAAACGGTGTGTCCGAACGTCAGAATCGCACTCTATTGGATATGGTGCGGTCTATGATGTCTCTTACCGATTTACCGCTATCATTTTGGGGATACGCCTAGAGACAGCTACATTCACTTTAAATAGGGCACCGCCTAAATCCGCTGAGACGACACCGTATGAATTATGGTTTGGGAAGAAACCTAAGCTGTCGCTTTCTAAAAGTTTGGGGATGCGATGCTTATGTCAAGAAACTTCAACCCGAAAAGCTCGAACCCAAGTCGGAAAAATGCGATTCATAGGATACCCTAAGGAAACTGTCGGGTATACCTTCTACTTAAGATCCAAGGCAAGATCTTTGTTGCTAAGAACGGATGCTTTACGGAAAAGAGTTTCTCTCGAAAGAAGTAAGTGGGAGGAAAGTAGAACTCGATGAAGTACTACCTCTCAAGCGGGAAAGTGGTGCAGCGCGAGAAACCATTCTGTGATGCTCACACCAACCAAGAGGAAAACAATGATGATGATCAAGGTACTTCGGATCAAGTTACTTCAATTTCAAGGTCCACGAGGACACGCTCCGCACTGAGTGGTATGGCAACCTGTCATGGAAATCATGTTGTTAGACAACAATGAACCTTCGAACTATGAAGAAGCGATGGCGGGCCCGGATTCCAAGAAATGGCTTGAAGCCATGAAATCCGAGATAGAATCCATGTATGAAAACAAAGTATGGACTTTGACAGACTTGCCCGATGATCGGCGAGCAATAGAAAACAAATGGATTTTTAAGAAGAAGACGGACGCGATGGTAATGATACCATCTATAAAGCTCGACTTGTCGCTAAGGGTTATCGACAAGTTCAAGGGATTGACTACGATGAGACATTCTCTCCGTGGCGAAGCTCAAGTCCGTCCAATCATGTTAGCAATTGCCGCATACTATGATTATGAGATATGGCGATGGACGCCAAAACGGCATTCCTTAATGGACATCTTAAGGAAGAGCTGTATATGATGCAGCCGAAGGTTTTGTCGATCCTCGAATGCTAACAAAGTATGCAAGCTCCAGCGATCCATTTATGGACTGGTGCAAGCATCTCGGAGTTGGAACATTCGCTTTGATGAGATGATCAAAGCGTTTGTTTATGCTTGAGACTTATGGAGAAGCCTGCGTTTACAAGAAAGTGAGTGGGAGCTCAGAGCATTTCTCCTATTATATGTAGATGACATACTCTTGATGGGAAATGATACAAAACTTCGACAACATTAAGGCCTACTTGAATAAGTGTTTTTCAATGAAGGACCTTGGAGAAGTCTGCTTATATATTAGGCATCAAGATCTATAGAGATAGATCGAGACGCCTCATAGGTCTTTCACAAAGCACATACCTTGATAAGATTTTGAAGAGGTTCAAAATGGATCAGTCCAAGAAGGGTTCTTGCCTATGTTACAAGGTGTGAGATTGAGCTCGGCTCGACCACCGACCACGGCAAAAGATAAAGAAGAGATGAGTGTCATCCCTATGCTTCAACCATAGGATCTATTATGTATGCCATGCTGTGTACTGCACCGATGTAAACCTTGCCGTAAGTTTGGTTGCAAGATACCAAAGTAATCCCGCAAGAAACACCGGACAGCGGTCAAGAATATCTTGAAGTACCGAAAAGGACAAAGGACATGTTTCGCTTATGGAGGAGACGAAGAGCTCGTCAGAAGGGTTACGCCGACGCTTAGCTTCGACTCAGATCTGATGACTCTAAGTCACAAACCGGATACATGTATATGTTGAATGGTGGAGCAATGGCTGGTGCAGCCGCAAGCGAGTGTCGTGGCGGGATCTACGTGTGAAGCGGAGTACATGGCAGCCTCGGAGGCAGCGCATGAAGCGATTTGGGTGAAGGAGTTCATCACCGACCTAGGAGTCATACCCAATGCGTCGGGGCCGATCAAACTCTTCTGGACAACACCGGAGCTATTGCCCTTGCCAAGGAGCTCAGGTTTCACAAGAAGACCAGCACATCAAGCGTCGCTTCAACTCCATCCGTGAAAATGTTCAAGATGGAGACATAGAGATTTGCAAAGTGCACACGGATCTGAATGTCGCAGATCCGCTGACTAAACCTCTCTCGCGTGCAAAACATGATCAACACCGTAACTCTATGGGTGTTCGATTCATCACAATGTAACTAGATTGGTGACTCTAGTGCAAGTGGGAGATGTTGGAAATATGCCCTAGAGGCAATAATAAAAGTATTATTATATTTCAATGTTCATGATAATTGTCTTTTGTTCATGCTATAAGCAGTATTATCCGGAAATCGTAATACACGTGTGAACACTTAGACCCAATGAGTCCCTAGTGAGCCTCTAGTTGACTAGCTCGTTGATCAATAGATAGTCATGGTTTCGACTATGGACATTGGATGTCGTTGATAACGGGATCACATCATTAGGAGAATGATGTGATGGACAAGACCCAATCCTAAGCATAGCATAAAAGATCGTGTAGTTCGTTTGCTAGAGCTTTGCCAATGTCAAGTATCTCTTCCTTCGACCATGAGATCGTAACTCCGGTTACCATAGGAGTGCCTTGGGTGTATCAAACGTCACAACGAATCGGGTGACTATAAAGGTGCATTACGGTATCTCCGAAAGTATCTGTTGGTTGACATGGATCGAGATCGGATTTGTCACTCAGATGACGGAGAGGTATCTCTGGGCCCACTCGGTAATGCATCATCATAATGAGCTCAAGTTGACCAAGGTGTTGGCCACGGATCATGCATTACGGTGCGAGTAAAGTGACTTGCGATAACGAGACCGAACAAGGTATTGGGATACCGACGATCGAGTCTCGGGCAAGTAACGCATCGATTGACAAAGGGAATTGCATATGTGGTTTGATCGAATCCTCGACATCGTGGTTCAACCGATGAAATCATCGAGGAGCATGTGGGAGCCAACATGGGTATCCGCACCCGCTGTTGGTTATTGCCCGAGAGTCGCCTCGGTCATGTCTGCGTGTCTCCAACCCGTAGGGTCTACACACTTAAGGTTCGGTGGCGCTAGGGTTAGTAGGAAGTCAAGTATGTGACTACCGAATGTTGTTCGAGTCCCATGAGATCCCTGATGTCACGAGGAGTTTCGAATGGTCCGGAGGTAAAGAATAATATATAGGAAGTGGTATTTCGGCCATCACGAAAGTTTCGGGGTCTCCCGGTAATGTACCGGGACCACCGGAAGGGTCCCGGGGGTCCACCGGGTGGGGCCACCTATCCCGGAGGGCCCCATGGGCTGAAGTGGGAGGGGAACCATCCCATAGTGGGCTGGTGCGCCCCCCTAGGCCCACCCCCTGCGCCTAGGGTTGAAACCCTAGGGGTGGGGGGCCCACTGGCTTGGGGGGCACTCCACCCCCTTGGCCGCCGCCCGAGATTGGATCTCGGGGGCCGCCCTCTGTGGGGCCTATATAAAGGGGGGGAGGGAGGGGGCTGTTGTACCCATCTCCAAGGCGCAGCCCTTCCCCTCCCCAACACTTCTCCTCCTCCGTAAGCGCTTGGCGAAGCCTGCCGAGTATCGCTTCTCCACCATCACCACGCCGTCGTCTTGCCGGTGGAGCTGTCTTCCTCAACCTCTCCTTCCTCCTTGCTGGATCAAGACGGAGGAGACGTCACTCGTCCCGTACGTGTGTTGAATGCGGAGGTGCTGTCCGTTCAGCACTTGGACATCGGTGATTTGAATCACGTTCGAGTACGACTCCATCATCACCTTGCAAGCTTCCGCACGCGATCTATAAGTGGTATGTAGATGCAAACTCTCTCCCATGACTCGTTGCTTAGATGAACTCATAGATGGATCTTGGTGAAACCGTAGGAAAAATTTTAATTTTCTACAACGTTCCCCAACACTTCTGCCCTGCAAATGTCGCCCTCTCCGCCTGTGGGAATTCAATCCGGATGGACCGCGAGCTCTCCACCACTTCATGGGCGCGACGCCTGTGGAGATGTATAAACTGTTCTTCGGATCACAAGAGATGTGTCCAGTCTTGACCGAGGACGCAGGTCTGAGTTGCAATCGCCCGGATACTCAAGTAAGTGGTTCCTGTGCCCGGACGTGCTATCCGTACATTTATCATAGATTTGCCTTTTAACTAGCTATCCCTTGAACAGGAGTGGATAGCGAAAGCAAAACTGATACGATGTCTGGCCCCCCTCCCTGAGACCATGCCGGATCCCGTGTTAGCCAAGATGCTGGAGGTTGCGCCTTCAGAAGAGGGCGAAGGGGGAAACAGGAAAACTACCGCCTTCGCTAAAGAGGCTCTCAAGAGAGAGGGAATCGAGAATCCCTCCCTCCAAGGGGAGAAGAGGACCGCTTCCAAAGATCCCGAGGCCAAGGCCTCAAAGCGGGGGAAGAAATCTTCACAGGAGGGTCCTGCGCCAGGAAAAGCCCCGGCCGCACCATTTCCCCAAGGGAATCATCCCTCCAGCGAGCCGTAAGTAGAAAAACAGGAGTTTTGTAATAAGGGACATCCCTGTTTTTATTTCTGAGGATAACTGAAGTTCTTACGTTGTAGTTCGGATCCCAGCCCTTCTCAGCAGAGCTCATCTTCGGGGGATCTTCTTCCGGAGATGATGGAGAGCGAGACGCCCCCATCTGCCGCACCGTCGGGCGGGGCGGACGACCCTGAGGTGTCGCCGCGAGGGTCTCCCGAGTCCGGCGGGCCGAGAGTTCGCACCAACCGGTGTACGGCGGTCGGAGGAGCTGAAGGATCTCGCCGAGAGGGCGTTTATCTCGTAAGATCACTGTACATTAATGAGTACGGTGATTGAAAGGATTTCATCCGCTGAGAGCGGGTTGCATGAGGCCGCCGAAGTTTATGACGGGTTTGAGGTACGTAAAATGATATACCTTATGTCGTTTTGCACATAGAGGGCGCCCGGTATAGATAGTAGCCCCTGAGACTCGGTATGTTGTCGAAAGTGACAGCGTGCCGAGGATCATAATCTCAGTTATAAGATGTCGCCCTTCCTATTCAGGTGGCGGAACGTTCGGTGGCCAGCCGGACTGATAGATTTGCCAAACTGAAGCGGCAACTCGACGTTGTGGATGCGGACATCGCGCTGGTCAATAAACGACTTGACGAGTCACAAGGTAGGTGGTTTCTCTGCGGTCACCTAGTAAGGGAGCTGATTCCCACGCCTTACAACATGTATGCTTGATGCAGATGGCGCCGCTGCTATGGAGGACCTTCGGGCAAAGCTTGCTCGAGCCAAGGAGCAAGCCAGAAAGAGTGATGCAGCTGCCTCGAAGGCAGCCGAAAAGGCTGCTCACTGCCGAAGCAGGGAGGAGATGGCCGGAATGGCCGTGAAGCTGAAGGATGCTACCGACCGCTATGAGGTTCTTGAAAGAGAACGCCGAAAGGGCAAGAGGACTCAAGAAGGCCACCGCCAAAGCCAAGGATGCCCGCCCGATGAGGGCTATAAAGGAGGAGCTGCGTCGGCCGAGACATTGCGGCCGGAAAGCCCTTTCGCTGCGTGGGAAGTTCACGAATCCGAAGTATGCTCAGTTGGGCCAGTTGTGGGGTGCGGAGGATGCTTATCTGAATTTGGCGGCGAGTGCGGCGGACGCAGTCGTGCACTTCCAAAGCCAAAAGGATCACGAAATGGAAGAGCTTTTTTGGTCTCAATTCCATAGTCCGGAGCATCCACTTCTGTTAACCGATCGGTTGGCTGAGTGGGCTGAGCTGAATTGGTTGTCTGGACTTGCCATGAAGGATGTCGTGGCTCATCTGTGGTCGGAAAGGCCCAAGCCGAAGAGTTATTTTGGCTTAGTGCAGCAATTCCTTTGCGGTGCCGCATATCAAGGCGATGAAGCGGTCGGCATGCATAGAGGGTGCACGGATGGCTCTCGCCCGTGTCAAAACATACTAGGCAGAAATGGATGCCACTGACGTTGCATCCCGGGATTCGGACAGAAGCCGATTACCCGCCGAGCACTATTTCGAGGAAGTCCTGAAGGGCGCTCGTTTAATAGAGTCGCAATGCTCGAAAAACGTTATGTTCAAATGACATGTATGATTTGTAAAACCATATTTATAATATAAGGGCTTTTTATACTTGTGCGTTCAAGTATTGAAATATCTCTGTCGTCTGCTAATGTATATGTATATATAACTTTGAAAGATGGCAGTCTTGCTTCAGCCCCATGCACATGGTGCGGGCTGTTTGCAAAAAGCGATTTTCACACTTAATCCGACGTCTTGGTCCTGTGAAGGAGGTGGTAGCGTAGAAAACTAGGTAACCGGACTATAATGCTTTATCACTTTCACTTAGCCATAGGAGTTCGAAGGTGGGGCTACGATATAGCCCCTAGGGGCACCGCGCTCTCCGAATTCGGGGCGCGTGTGTGCCTGACCGGGAAACGGTCCTTCGTCGAAGAGGAGGAATTCTAGACATTCCGGTAGTCGATCGAGTGGTTGACTAGTCTCTCGTTGTATCATGACAGTCAGTTTTCGGCTTTCTCTACTGAGGTGCTCTCCAAGCCGAACCGGGGCACAATCACAGTAGTTCTCCTGGTGTCGCGTTAGCCGATAAAATGGAACATAAGGCAGCAAAACACAAGAGCCGGGCAAACCCAACATTTGACCAAAGACATGATTCGGAGCTGATGCATATAAGACCTAACTCGAGACGCTGAACACTCCCTAAGGTATTCGGTCTTTATGAAAACGGGCAGAACGATGCCCTAAGCCCCTAGTGTCCAGGTACGCGCGAAATCTTCTGACGCGGCCGATGCCAAAACACCAGCCTCCTCCTCGGTTATGGTAAGAAACCGGGGGATGTGTATCAACAAGAGACAGTAAAAAAGGTTTACGCAGGTCTTAATCAAAAGAATCCTTGCAACGGGTCCTCGCTGCACGTCTGCGCTGTGTCTCCGCCAGTCAGATCCAGACGGTGTAGCACGTTGTTCATCTGTAAAAGAGAAGAACTTAGTTTGAAAAAAGATCATGCGAAAAATGTATATAAAAAAGAGTATGATTTAAGAAATGAATAAAATGAGCTTTATTGGCTCTCATTCTTCGTTCGTGCAGCCCCTTGTAAAGGGGTACACGGCTAGGAAGCCCCTTGTTTATTTATACCGGACTCGCCTAACCATGTCCGGGGTCTGAATGACCTGTTTTAGGGGCTTTGATCAGCAAGGCCGGATTAGTGTGTGGCTGTCAAGGCAGTCTCACGTTCTTCCGTGGTCGAGGAACACTCGAAATTACCCTTTAATGAGATGATGCTGCGTGGACCGGGCATTTTAAGTGTAAGAGACGCGTAATGTGGTATTGCGTTAAAGCGGGCGAAAGCTTCGCGTCCCAATAGTGCTTGATGGCTACTTTTAAAGATTAACTTTTCGTGACGGAAGTTGTCGGATGAACCGAACACAACTTCTAGTAGTAAGGAGCCCGTACAATTGGCATAAAGGCCTGGCGTCACTCCTTTAAATGAAGTGCTGCTATGGCGAATTTTGGTAGGGTCTATCCCCATTCTGCGGATGGTGTCCTGGTATAGCAGGTTTATATCACTGCCGCCATCCATTAGGACTTGTGTAAATTGTAGTCCATCGATTATAGGATCCAATATCAAAGCAGTCCATCCTGCGTTTCGAATACTTCTGGAGTAATCCTGATGGTCGAAAGTAATTGGTTTTGACATCCAGTTTCGGGACTCCGCTGGGGTGGACCGTGCGGCGCGCACTTTAGTAGGTGCCGCCCTATTTTTCCTTGTTATCACTTGAAGTGAATTTACTATTTTGACTTCTTGTGGGAAATTCTTTTGTTTTCCGGCGCTCTGTCTGTGGGGTTCGTCATCGTCCTCGCTTTGTGTGTCGAGCCCCTTGTGTTCGGCGTTAAGTCGGCCGGACTGCTTGAAGACCCAATAATCTCTGTGGGTATGGTTTGCAGGCTTCCCGGGGGTACTGTGGATTTGACATATCATGTCCAAGATTTTGTTTAGGTTGGATAGCTCGTCACTGTTGTCTTTAAGAGGCAGTGTTTTGCTGTTCAGCCGAGAGCTTTTGAACCCGGCATTGACTGCCGCGCTCTTTGGGCCATTTTCCTTAGTCCGGCGCTGATCTTTTCTGCGTCATGATTTCCCATTTCCATCCCTGACCTCGGATGTACTCGGGTTGCTGGTGCTGCATCTTGCCAGCCAGATATCTTCTCCCGCGCAAAAGCGGGTCATGAGGCTTGCTAGCGCGGACATTGTCCTTGGATTTTCCTAGCCGAGGTGTCTGGCAAGCCATTCGTCTCGGACGTTATGTTTAAAGGCTGCTAAGGCTTCGGCGTCCGGACAGTCGACTATTTGGTTCTTTTTGGTGAGGAACCTATTCCAGAATTTGCGGGCTGACTCTCCGGGCTGTTGAGTTATGTGACTTAAATCGTCTGCATCCGGAGGGCGGACATAAGTCCCGTGAAAATTTGCCCGAAACGCATCCTCGATCTCTTCCCAACTTCCAATAGTTTTTTCTGGGAGGCTTTTGAGCCAATGCCGGGCTGGGCCTTTGAGCTTGAGGGGTAGGTATTTTATGGCATGGAGATCATCTCCTCTAGCCATATGTATGTGTAGGATGTAATCCTCAATCTAGACTCCGGGGTCTGTTGCTCCATCGTATGCCTCTATGTCTACGGGCTTGAATCCTCACTGAAACCGTGATCCGCACCTCATCGATGAAACATAGGGGTGTGCAGCGCCCAGATTTAGGTGTACCGCTATTTTCAAACGCCGACATGTTGTGTTGCTCCTCGAGCCTTCTTTCTGGCCCATAGATGGACCTGACCGGCCATCCTTTTACGAGGATCCTCATGTGGATCGTGTGCGGCTTGTGTCTTGTGCGCGCCTTGCCACTCTTTGCTTGTCATGCGGTCGCCTATCCCACCAGCGGCCTCTTTGTTTTTTGACCGTGGGGCTCTACGGCCTCCTCGTCAAATTCGGCAAAGCTTGCGCTCGCGTAGCTCTTTGCTTGGTGACTATCGCTGTATTTGTTCATGGTCTTGAGTACTTTGCTCCATCTCATTCTCGAGTACGCCTTCCGCTATTTTGAGCTTCCGCTTCGCTTCTTCAAACTTCTTGCGAAGGGCGACGAGCCTTTGTGGAGGTTCTCATGCTTCGTGATGTGTCCGCGTGAGATCGCCTAGACTGTTGTTTTCGCCGGGGATGGGTTGCTCGTCCAATTCATCCTGTTCGGACGGTTGCTTGGTGGCATGTTCGTCGTCCACTGGTTCGCCCTGCTCTACGGCTGGGTCTGTATGGGTGTTGTTTTTGTCGAGGCGGGACTTCTGGCGGTGCTTGCGTCGCCGTTTTGGCTGTTTTTCGGGGGAATTATCCTTCGCCACGTCCCGTTGTTCCTTGTTATTGCTTCCTTTCGGTGTATCCACCATGTATACATCATGAGTTGAGGTGGCATTCCGGTGCCCTGTGGGTGCTGGTTCTTGGTTGTCTCCGGCATCGTCGTCCCTACCGTCGATATCTTCGGAGTCGAAGTCTAGCATGTCGGTTAAGTCGTCGACAGTGGCTACGAAGTGGGTGGTGGGTGGGTTTTTAATTTCTTCGTTGTCCGCATCCCAACCGTCCTGGCCGTAATCCGGCCAAGGCTCTCCTGACAAAGAGAGACACTTTAGCGAATTCAGGATGTCGCCAAAAGGCGAGTGCTGAAAGATGTCCATAGCGGTGAACTCCATGATCGGTGCCCAATCGGATCCGATTGGCAGGGGCGCAGAAGGTTCAGGGTCCGGATAGGAGTCTGGCACTTTGGACTCACGAGCTTCACAAGGGACAGGGTCGGTATTCGGCTCCATCGCCGTAGAGGTAGCAGCTCCCGAGGCGGTGTCTAGCCACCCATCCTCGATCGGCGCAGTCCGCTCCGAGTTAAGGGTCAGAGCGGACTCTCGTGCGGCCTCCAAGGCACTGTCCGGCAGCAGAGCTAAGTCATGCCCATCGTGACAGTGCGGCGCGCTCGGCTGTGGCTCGAATCCGTCGAAGATCAAGTCTCCACGGATGTTGGCCGTGAAGTTCAAACTTCCAAATCTGCCCTGATGGCCAGGGGCGTAGCTTTCAATCTGCTCCAGATGGCCAAGTGAATTGGCCCTCAGTGCAAAGCCGCCGAATACGAAGATCTGTCCGGGGAGAAAAGTCTCACCCTGGACCGTGTCGTCGTTGATGATCGAAGGAGCCATCAAGCCTATGAGCGACGACACAGAGGAACTCTCAATGAAAGCACTAATGTCGGTGTCAAAACCGGCAGATCTCAGGTAGGGGGTCCCGAACTGTGCGTCTAGGCGGATGGTAACAGGAGACAAGGGACACGATGTTTTTACCCAGGTTCGGGCCCTCTCGATGGAGGTAAACCCTACTCCTGCTTGATTGATATTGATGATATGGGTAGTACAAGAGTAGATCTACCATGAGATCAAGGAGGCTAAACCCTAGAAGCTAGCCTATGGTATGATTGTTGTTCGTCCTATGGACTAAAACCCTCCGGTTTATATAAACACTGGAGAGGGCTAGGGTTACACAGAGTCGGTTACAATGGTAGGAGATCTACATATCAAGATTGCCAAGCTTGCCTTCCACGCCAAGGAAAGTCCCATCCGGACACGGGACGAAGTCTTCAATCTTGTATCTTCATAGTCTTGGAGTCCGCCAATGATGATAGTTCGCTATCCGGACACCCCTAGTCCAGACTCCTCACTAGCCCCTCCGTGTCTATATAAACCGGAGGGTTTAGTCTGTAAGACAACAACAATCATAATCATAGGCTAGCTTCTAGGGTTTAGCCTCTATGATCTCGCGGTAGATCAACTCTTGCAATACTCATATCATCAAGATCAATCAAGCAGGAAGTAGGGTATTACCTCCATCGAGAGGGCCCGAACGTGGGTAAACATTGTGTCCCCCACCTCTTGTTACCATTAGCCTTAGACGCACAGTTCGGGACCCCCTACCCGAGATCCGCCGGTTTTGACACTGACATTGGTGCTTTCATTGAAAGTTCCACTGTGCCATCACGGTAAGGCTTGATGGCTCACCTTGTTATCAAGGACAACATCACCTCTAGGGGAGCCCTGGCTGTAGGCCTAATTCTCCGACTAGGCGGCTTCGTCATGACCGCCCGTTCGGCCGCCGTGCCGATGATGACTTCTCGGGTCATCAAAAACAGCCTCCACGTTAGCTCAGAATTCACCGAGCAGATGGATCCAATGGAGCTCTCCTCCCTGAATGAGCTCTTGGATCGCATCGCTGCCTTGGGAGTCGCTATAGACTATGATCAGATCAGGCTTAAACCCGAAAAAAGAGAGATTAACTCTCCGCTGGTCACCCATCAGATAGCTGTGGTGGAGGAGCAATGTAGCGATTCTTCCTCTATTTTGAGGACGAACTATGTCCGGATTCCCGAGCTCTCCGAGCCGGATACCCGTCTATGGGAGGACATGGCCCAAGCCCCGAACCTACAATCGGACAACGGGCCAGAAAAATTGGGCAACATCCTGGAGCCCAAACTTCCAAGCTTGGAAGCTCCTTTGCCCCTAGGTCTCAGATCGGGTGAGGGTTTGGACTTAAATCTACCCACCCACCCAGATACAAGCTATCTTTCCCACATTAGACAAGATCCCCAAGAGACAGTACATCACTTTTGGGCCAGATTCCTCCTTGTAATGAGCAAGGTGAAGGACTGTCGCGAGGAAGACGCAATCTCATTCTTTTGCAAAATTTGCATGGACAAGGGAATCCTCAACGCCATAAGTCACCGTGACATAGCACATTTCGCTGACTTGGCGGCCATAGTACAGAAGTACTGTGCGATGGAAGCGCCTAGAAAACCCAAACAAAATTCTAGGATCCTCCGGCTCTCACTAAACCCCTCGTCCGAACTAAAAGGGTGCACTCTCGCAAGTCACCCAATCCAATTACAAAGAAACCAAAGCCCACTATAGGGCGTGGAACCGTATTGGAGGGATGGCTCAATGAGCCATGTAAAATCCACAGCACACCGGACACCATACCAACACATAGCCTTAGAGCATGTTGGATACTCTAGCAGGTGGCCAAGAGCGGCGAGGATCTCCTCATCAACGATACCGCAGAGCATCATCCCGCGGAAAATAACAATACAGTATTGACAGTCTTTGAGACTTTCGCCTCAAATAACAGGCGCAAGCGAGCACTCCGCAGCCTCGCTGAAGTCTGCCACGTTGCAGCTATAAATCCATGGAACAACACGGCCATAGCCTTCAATGCCAGTGACGAACCTCAATTGCGAACAGTGCGACCACCAGCCGCTTTGGTCCTTAGTCCAATTGTGGACGGCTTCCGGGTTACTAAAGTGCTCATGGATGGCGGCAGCGGATTAAACCTCATCTACGAGGAAACTCTCAACAAATGGAAATAGACAAGAGCCGCATTGAGAAAAGCAACACAACCTTCAGAGGAATCATCCCTAGTCGGGAGGCACGATGTGCGGGAAAAATCACACTAGATGTGGTATTTGGCACGCCGGAGAATTACAGGTCCGAAGAAATCACATTCCAAGTGGCCCCATTCTGTAGCGGGTACCACGCCCTTTTAGGGCGGGATGCATTCACGAGCTTCCAAGCTATACCCCATTACGGGTACATGAAGCTCAAGATGCCCGGGCCCAACGGAATCATCACTCTAGCCAGTGATCTGGACGTAGCACTCGCCACCGAAACAAAATCACTGCCGCCCTTGAGGCATTATCCAAAGCCCTCACGGCCAAAGAACTAACTGCGCTGCGCTCCACAGTGGACAGGGACGATGTGATACTCGACAAACGATCCAAGTCTACCTATTTCAAACCAGCGGACGAAATAGTCAAATTCCAGGTTCACCCAACGAACTCTACAAAAACAGCATCCATCGGGGCACAGCTGAACCCCACAATAGACGCCACAATGCGAGAGTTCTTGCGCGAGAATTGGGACATCTTCGCCTGGCACCCTTCAGATATGCCAGGAATCCCATGCAGGTTGGCCGATCATAGCCTAAACATATTCAAGGGATACAAGCCGGTCAAGCAGACACTTCGGCGCTTTTCAGAACCTAAACGACAAGCCATGGGAGAGGAGCTAGCCAAGTTACTCGAAGCCGGATTCATCAGAGAAATAAAACACCCGGACTGGCTAGCAAACCTGGTGATGGTACCAAAGAAGGACAAATCATGGCGCCTATGTGTCGATTTCAAGGATCTCAATAAGGCTTGCCCCAAGGATCCCTTCCCTCTCCCCCGCATCGATCAAATCATCAATGCTACCGCGGGACACGACTCATTGTGCTTCCTCGACGCATACTCCGGATACCATCAAATCAAGATGGCGGAGTCCGATCAAGCCGCAACGGCATTCATCACTCCATACGGCCCATTTTGTTTTAACACCATGCCTTTCGGGCTCAAAAACGCCGGTGCAACCTATCAACGCATGATTCAGACATGCCTGAAAAACAAATAAGCAAAATAGTTGAGGCATACGTAGATGATGTGGTCATCAAAACCAGACACATCGAGTCTTTAATAGACGACCTGAGGCTTATGTTCGACAGTCTCCGAACATACGACATCAAGCTCAACCCGGAAAAATGCGTTTTCGGCGTCCCTGCCAGAAAGCTCCTGGGCTTCATCATTTCCAATAGAGGAATTGAAGCAAATCCGGCTAAAATCCGAGCTCTGTCACATTTGGCTACCCCAACACACCTCAAGCAAATCCAGAAGTTAACTGGATGCGTGGCTGCCTTAAGCCACTTTATCTCCCGATTAGGAGAAAAGGCACTACCTCTCTATCGCCTTCTTCGACGCACCGAACACTTCGAGTGGACGGATGCGGCTATGGCCGGACTGGAAGAAATAAAGGCCCTCTTGGCCAGCAATCCAATCCTAGCCGCACCAAACATCGGCGAACCCATGCTGTTATATATAGCTGCAACGCACCAAGTGGTAAGCGCAGTGCTTGTCGTCGAACGAGAGGAGGACGGACACAAATTCCCGCTTCAAAAGCCGGTATACTACATATCCACTATCCTCACACCATGCAAGTCACGGTACCCACATTATCAAAAGATAGCATACACAGTCTTTATGGCATCTTGGAAACTATGACACTACTTCCAAGAGTGTTCAATCATGATGGCCTCTGAAGTACCACTCAATGATATAATAAATAACCGCGATGCCACAGGCTGGATTGCTAAGTGGGGCATCGAGCTCCTCCCGTTCGACATCATATATAAACCACGGCGAGCCATTAAGTCGCAAGTACTGGCTGACTCTGTCTCCGAATGGACAGAAGCCGAACTCCCTAAAGAGCACGGCGCATGCTCCAATTGGATCATGCACTTTGACGGCTCTAAGATGCTGGCTGGTCTGGGAGCAGGTGTTGTCCTGACATCCCCCACCGGAGACACAGTCCATTACGTACTACAAATATTATACACAAACTCCAACAATGCAGCCGAATACAAGGCTCTGTTGCACGGTCTTCGGATGGCGGTCTCCATGGGCATTCAACGCCTAGAGGTGCAGGGGGATTCGAACCTCGCAATATCTCAAATAAATGGAGACTTTGACGCCAAGGACCCGAAAATGGTGGCTTACCGCAATACCATCCTCAAAATGTCATCTCGGTTTGAGGGGCTCGAATTCCATCATGTGGTCCGAGAAAACAATCAAGCAGCGGATATCCTCACCCGCATCAGTGCTAAACGCGACCCCGTCCCGCCTAATATCTTCTTGGAAAGGCTTTTCAAGCCGTCTGTGGTGTGGCAAGGGGAGACCGGCAATACTAGTCCGGGTCCGACCACAACCCCAGATCCCGAACACACTAACATAATCGGAGGCTCCACCACCGAAATAACACCTTCGGCCCACGTGATCATGGTTGTCATTTCCCCGTGGACAGAACCCTACTTAGCCTACCTAAATAGGCAAGAACTCCCCAAGTACCAAAACGGGGCACGTTGCATTGTGCGGCATTCTAAAGCCTACAGGGTCCATGAGGGAGAGCTTTATAAGAAAAGCATGACCGGAGTGCTCCACAGGTGTATCTCCGAAGAGGAAGGGCGGCAGCTCTTGGCTGAAATTCATGCCGGACTCGGCGACCACCATGCCGCAGCTCGGGCCTTCGTAAGCAAGGCCTTCCGTACAGGTTTCTACTGGCCGACAGCCCGAGCAGACGCACAGGACCTTGTCCAACATTGTGCCGGTTGCCAGCTTTTTGCAAATCAAAGCCATATGCCACCTAACGCTCTCCAAACAATCAATATAACTTGGCCCTTCACGGTCTGGGGGCTCGATATGGTTGGACCCCTTAAAGGAGGAAGCCATAAGAAAAAAATACTTGTTGGTCGTGGTGGATAAATTCACCAAATGGATAGAAGCCAAACCAGTTAAAACAGCCGAATCCGGACCAATGATAGACTTCATATCAGGGGTCGTACACCCCTACAGTGTCCCCCATAGCATCATCATCGATAATGGCTCCAACTTCATAGCCGACGAGGTGAAAACTTGGTGCGGCAACATGGGCATTAAGCTCGATTACGCCTCCGTCTATCACCCCCAAACAAACAGTCAAGTCGAATGAGCAAATGGTCTTATTATGAGCGGCATCAACCCAGACTACTCCGATCCTTGAAGGAATCAGATACGCACTGGGTCGAGGAGCTCGAGTCCATACTATGGGGGTTGCGGACCACGCCGAATCGCACTACCGGATACACACCATTTTTTATGGTGCATGGTGCAGAGGCGGTATTGCCCTGTGATATCATTCATGACTCACCTCGAGTGCGCATGTACAAAGAGAGAGAAGCTGAGCTCGATCGGCAGGACAGTTTAGATGCCCTGGAGGAGGAGCATGACGTCGCAAAAGCCCGTTTCGCATTCTATCAGCAACAGGCTCGAAGGTATCAAAGCAGAGAAGTATGGGCCAAAACTTATAACGTTGGCAAACTCGTTCTACGCCTACCAGAGAAGAAAAAGGACAAGCTCAAGCCCAAGTGGGAGGGTCCCTTCATCATTGATAAAGTTCTCACCGGAGGGGCGTACCGTCTGCGTGATGCATCTGATAATCAACTCGAGCCAAACCCATGGAACGCGGCCAGACTTCGACAATTCTACGCCTAACGCCGAACTCTGTGTTCATGTCCTTACGTCCGCCTTTCTTTTTTAAGTTATGTCCTCTTTCTCTCTTTCTTTCTTTCTTCCTTTTTTTATATGACCTTAAAGGCTTCAAGTGTTTCTTCACTACACAATCTTGACACGCTATGCATGCTCATTATACCTAGGGGCTTCTTATACAGAAGCTTAATATAATTATCTCCCGGGCTTTATGCCCACTACATATGTGTCACTTCTCCATGTGTACCTTTTTTCGCCACTATATGCATCAATATGACTTAAGTTTTGGCCAAGCTGGGTTGCCCAGCTCCTGTGTTTATGCCCTACGTTCCCGTTAGTTCGGTTAGGGCATAAGGGGAGCACCTCTGCAATTGTTACTGCCAGGTCAGCCGGACGTGTACCTCAGACTAGGTGAAGCCGAAAGCTAGCGTTCTTAAGGGAATATTCGGTCGGTGAACAAAATATGCTTTTTACCTATTTACAATATAAACCCCCAGATGTTTCATATCCTGCGTCTCTGTTCGCAGTTCGGACATGCACACTAATGCATGCATACCCAGGGAAAAGAACCCTTAACGGAACTATTCTTCCTGGAAGATATTTCTTACTATCCATGTAATATGACATAACTAGTTGGGTACTTGTCTGTTCAAGCACTTATGACCCCTACGCCTAGTTTCCATGCGTACCCCGGTTTACATAACTAAGCGGGTATTTGGATACACTCCAGACTGTCGGGTCCAGAGGATGAAGCGAAAAGGTCCGCCATGACAAATGATTTACAATCCGGCTAGGGACAAAATATGTCATTTGAAGTACACGGTCACTTAGACTGACTAAATTCTTCTTCTATACCATCCAACAGGCTATCTAGCCTACAATCCTATTGGGAATACTTTGCGGCTAATCCTACCTGGTCATATACCAGATTAACAGGGATCTCTTTTCCATCTGACCCTACAGGTCCGACCTCGGCCATGCGATTCGGGTCATGGTGTACCGCGTCTTCACCATGGCCCAGGCTTCCCTCGCACCTTGTTGGCAGGCCGATATCTACCATAATCGGAAGCGCCGCTGCGCTCCCTTGAGCATCTCTACAAGCTCCCCCATGCCTCCTGGCAGGGAGGAGGATGGCCACAAGGCCTGGGCAATACCCTGCATCACCTGCCGAACTTGTTCATGCAGTTGTGAGAGCTCTTGCTGAAGATCGCCTGTAGATCCGGGCATCTCCTCTTTGAGACGACCTGTCAGCATACCTACAGACATAGCACTGTTAGGCCATTTCTTCGCCGAACTATATAAAGGTTCGTTCGAGCACTTACTAAAAATGCCGCGTTGAAGCCTCTTATTATCCTTCACGGAGTCAGCAAGCTGGGCCCGAACATCTTTTAGTTCAACGTCCAGCCGGGTATTGGCGTCTTGGAGATCGTTTTTCTCCCGCCTAACCCGTGTAAGCACACACTCGCCAGCCTCTAGTTGTCATTTAGCTGGTTGCTTATCCTCTTGGACGATCCCCTGATTCCCTCCGGGATTATCTGTAGAATCTATTGTTAGATTCACAAGCATGCTGAATACTAACTAGTACACGTAATTACATTCTTTTTAAGACAAGTATTACCACATGAGGCCTTCTTAGGTTCCTCCATTCCGGCAACTGCGGCCCTTAGCTGGGCTTTGCACTCCTCCAGCTCTTGGGCCAAATGGGTGTTCTTCTCTGTAAGAACCTATGCATAGAATGATCCTTAAATCAGTTGTGCCAACTGTTTCAAGTCTCATGGGCTACTGATATACATAATTATCAGATTTTCTTACCCGTATATTCTTTAAATACTGGTCCATGGCTCTAGCAAGACCACCTTGAGCAGCTCGGATGTACGCGTCCCCTGAGTTGAAGGCATTGAACGCCTCTTCGGGGAAATTAGGGTCGCGGAGTACGGCCCGTCGACACCTGTGATTCATGGCGCTCTCCACTTCGGAATATGTAGCAGATATTCTATCTGCATCCTCTGTAGGAGGACCGTCCAGCGCTGTCCCCGTGTTAGCCTCCGCCCCTGAGTCTGGCTCTGGAATTCGGCTGCTGGAGGCGTGGCTGGCAGGGTCTCCGAACACAGTCCGGCGAGCGTTTTTTCTGTCCGGGGACCATGGACATTGTTATACTTTAAAGACGATAATCACGGAACAGGTTTTTAATCATACCTCTGCGACAGCATCTCGGTCCTGACCGCCTTCCTTCTAAGCCTACCCGGCTTTGGTGCCCCTTGTTGGCGAGTCACCGCGGGTTCGGCACGGCACCCCGATGGCCTTCCCTGTAAAACGCAATACATGTGTGGTGGGTAAGGCGCTAAGAAGGGATCCTTCTCGGAATTTAGGACTCCGGTTTCGCTTACATGTGATGCAGGGAGTAGGCCAGGGTAATCAGCTATGATGGCCACCAAGGCACCGTCACAGCTTAACTGGTAAAACATCATGTCGATGAGCACCACAAATATGTCTGGATCTTCTTCAAGTCCGGGGTCGAGGGCCCGGTTGGGGTCCTCTGGCTGTGGAGACGGGCTGTGGACCTCCCTCACAGCTTTTCGCAGCTCCTGCTATGAATTAGCAAGGTAAATATTTGTGATGATAGAATGCGGGAATGAACAGAGTTGAGTAAAGGATAGCAGCTCACCCAGCTAGGGGGGTTGTACATGGAAAATCCATCCCGTGGCTTAATGCGGGTGAACTCCTCTTCTTCTCCTTTATACAAATCGGACAATATTTTCGCCAGAGCGGTGGCGGAGTCCAGACCTTTACGACCGCAGCGGGTGGCGTCGTCTTCTCCATTGAAGTGCCACATGGGATTCCCTTGATACTGGAGTGGCTGCACCCCCTGCATTATGCATATTGACATAACCTCTATTATTGTCAGTCCTGATTTGGCCAGCGTTTTTATCCTGCCCACCAAATAAAGGACCTCTCTGTTATCTTCCTCCTGGGGGCTCTGGGGATGCCAGCTGTGACGTTTCTTCAGTGGGGCATTGGTAAACTCAGGAAGGACCATCCGGATAGGTTCCGAAAGGGGGACGTCGTATATAAAACCATTCCAAAGGCCAGTCTTCTTCGGAGTGCCGGACAGGTATCCGGTCCCGGCGATGCGCCATATTTCAGCTCCGCCCACTTGATATATCAGTCCCTCCTGACTATGAGGGACGAGGCAGAATAGCCTCTTCCAAAGCTCGAAATGAGCTTCGCAGCCCAGAAACAGCTCGCAAAGGGTGACATAACCTGCGATGTGCAGTATGGAAGCAGGAGTGAAGTTATGCAGCTAGAGGCCGTAGTACTCCAGGAGCCCGTGGTGGAACGGATGGATTGGAAATCCGAGGCCCCTTAGCAAGTAAGGGACAAGGCATACTCGCTCCCCCTTTGACAGGTTGGGGAAACTCTCTGCTTGCTCCCCGCCATCATAAGTGGCTAGTCCGGCTCGGACGGGGACAAGATATGCAGGCGGGAGAAACCTCTGGGTTTGCAACTCCACCAATTGGCCATGGGATACAGAACACTTCTCCCAATCACCTGGCTTAGTGCTACAGGAGCGAGAGGAGGAGCTGCGGTGGCTGGTGCCATGATGGGATGGCTTTTTCGGACGCGCTTTGATGGATCCTCGCTGGGGGGAGATGGTGTGATTTGGATCTGAGGATCCCCGTCTCTTTAATAGACGATTTACTTACATGGTCAGGGTGGCAAATGTAAAAATGCCCCGACTTCTCGCATTCGCTCGACACGTGGAGACTGCCACTATTAAAGTACAGAAGTCGAGGAGTGCAACATTAATGGGAAGCCGGACACTGCTAGTTACAACAGGTACTCTAGATTTGGAGAAGAACCCTCCTTGCAATGCCGAAGACAATCTGCACGCCGGACTCATCGTCATTGAAGCATGGTTCAAGGGCTACTAAGGGAGTCCTGGATTAGGGGGTCCTTGGACAGCTGGACTATGTACTTGTGCTGGACTGTTGGACTATGAAGATACAAGATTGAAGACTTCTTCCCGTGTCCGGGTGGGACTCTCCTTTGCGTGGAAGGCAAGCTTGGCAATTCGGATATGTAGATCTCCTTCTCTCAGAATCGACTCAGGTAACCCTAGCCCTCTCGTGTCTATATAAACCGGAGGGTTTAGTCCGTAGGACAACAACAATCATAATCATAGGCTAGCTTCTAGGGTTTAGCCTCTACGATCTCGTGGTAGATCAACTCTTGTAATACTCATATCATCAAGATCAATCAAGCAGGAAGTAGGGTATTACCTCCATCGAGAGGGCCCGAACCTGGGTAAACATTGTGTCCCCCGCCTCCTGTTACCATTAGCCTTAGACGCACAGTTCGGGACCCCCTACCCGAGATCCGCCGGTTTTGACACCGACACCAGTCCCATGCTCAAACCAAATCAAAATAATTGCAAACAAAACTCCCCCAGGATTTTTGTTGGTTGGACGGTACCCGTTGTTTCGGACCAGCCGTGGAATGTGCTCGTTGGTGGTGGGAAAGTATAAACTTTACCATTCTGTTTGGGAGCCACCTATAATGTATGTAGCATGGAAGATATTGAGATCTCTTGGTTGTTATGTTGACAATGAAAGTATGCTGCTGAAAATATTATTCATCTCTGTTTCAAAACTCAAGCTCTGGCACCTCTGCAAATCCCTGCTTCCCTCTGCGAAGGGCCTATCTATTTACTTTTATGTTGAGTCATCATCCTCTTATTAAAAAGCACCAGTTGGAGAGTACCGCTGTCATTTGCATGCATTGTTATTAATTTACATTGAGTATGACTGTGATTGGATCTCTTTTGCCATGAATTATAATGTCTAGTAAGTCCTTGATCTTCAGGGGTGCTCTGCATTTATGTTTTGCGGTCTCAGAAAGGGCTAGCGAGATACCATCTTGTTATATCATATTATGATTGTTTTGAGAAAGTTTTTTCATCCGAGATTTATTATTATTGCTCGCTAGTTGATTATGCCATTGATATGAGTAAATGTGAGACCTAAATGTTATTGTGAATATGGTTAGTTCATAATCTTTGCTGAAAACTTGAATGCTGACTTTACATATTTGCAACAACAAGATCAAACAGAGGGGGACCCACACCCTGTCCACGAGGGTGTAGGGCGCGCCCCCTGCCTCGTGGGTCCCTTGGACCTCCATAGACCTCAACTCCAACTCGATATATTCACGTTCGGGGAGAAAAAAATCAGAGAGAAGGATTAATCGCGTATTACGATACGGAGCCGCCGCCAAGCCCTAATCGTCCTCATGAGGGCTAATCTAGAGTCCGTTCGGGCCACCGAATAGGGGAATCCGTCGCCATGGTCATCATCAACCATCCTCCATCACCAAGTTCATGATGTTCACCGCCATGCGTGAGTAATCCCATCGTAGGCTTGCTAGACGGTGATGGGTTGGATGAGATTTACCATGTAATCGAGTTAGTTTTGTTAGGGTTTGATCCCCAGTATCCATTATGTTCTAAGATTGATGTTGCGATGAGTTTGCCATGCTTAATGCTTGTCACTAGGGCACGAGTGCCTTGATTTCATATTTGAACCTATTATATTTTCATGAATATATGTGAGTTCTGATCCTATCTTGCAAGTCAATAGTCACCTACTATGTGTTATGATCCAGCAACCCCGAAGCGACAATAATCGGGGCAACTCCCAGTGATGACCGTAGTTTGAGGAGTTCATGTATTCACTAAATGCTAATGCTTTGGTCCGGTAGTCCATTAAAAGGAGGCCTTAATATCCCTTAGTTTCCAATAGGGCCCCGCTGCCACGGGAGGGTAGGACAAAAGATGTCTTGCAAGTTCTTTTCCATAAGCACGTATGACTATATTCGGAATGCATGCCTACATTACATTGATGAACTGGAGCTAGTTCTGTGTCACCCTATGTTATAACTATTGCATGAGGAATTACATCCAACATAATTATCCATCATTGATCCATTGCCTACGAGCTTTTCACATATTGATATTTGTTAAGTTTACTTCCCCGTTGGCACTGTTACGATTGTACAAAACAGCTACTGTTACTTTTGCCACTGTTACCATTACTTCCATACTACTTTGCTACTAAATATTTTGCTATAGATATTAAGTCTTTCAGGTGTAGTTGAATTGACAACTCAGCTGCTAATACTTGAGAATATTCTTTGGCTCCCCTTGTGTCGAATCAATAAATTTGGGTTGAATACTCTACCCTCGAAAACTGTTGCAATCCCCTATACTTGTGGGTTATCATAGGATTGGAATGTCTTGGTCTCAACACATTAGTAGGTTGTTCTCTCTTAGAAAATGAGTAGTGGAAGTGTAGACACGTTCTGATGGCTCTGTCTCTCAAATGAAGAAGGGGTGGAGGGGTATATATAGCCTCCACACAAAATCTAACCGTTACACACTATTTCCCAAACTCGGTGGGACCGAATAGTGAAACTCGGTGGGACCGATCTGGTTCAAAATGTGAATGTTAGGGTTTTTGGTGGGTAGGACAATATCAACTCGGTGGCACTGATGTGCAAGGGTTAGGGCAAAACCTCATCTTGGTGAGGCTGATAACATGAACTCGATGAGACCGATTTCAGTAATAAGCAAACAGAGACTTAGTCAGGCAAACTCGGTGGGACCGATCGCTCATTTCAGTGAGACCGAAATGTTACAAAAAGGAAATAGAGAGTTTGCATTGCGAACTCGGTGCGACCGATCGCTCATCTCGGTAAGACCGAAATGTTACGAAGGGAAACAGAGAGTTGCAATCCCATCTCGGTGAGACCGAGATCCCTATCGATGAGACCAAACTGATTAGGGTTTCTGGCTATGGCTATGTCAAGTGAACTTGGTGACGTCGGATAGATCAAATCAGTGGGGCCGAGTTTGATTTTAGGTTTAGGATATGTGGAAATGAGAAAGTGGTTGAGGGCTTTTGGAGCATATCACCAAGCATTTTGAGCAAGCAAGCCATTAAGCAACACCTCATCCCCTTTTAATGGTATTGGCTTTTCCTATGGACTCGATGTGATCTTGGATCACTAAAATGGAAATGAAGAGTCATGAGCATTTGCCAATATGTGTCCTTAGCAATTTGAGGGGTCCACATCTCTAGTCCATGCCATACCAATCATTGAACTTTCTGAAACATTAATCTTGAATGGATATTAGTTCAATGAGCTATACATTGTTATGAATTACCAAAACCACTTGGCGATTAGTTGCACTTTCAATCTCCCCCGTTTTGGTAATTGATGACAACATATAGATCAAAAATTCGACAAATCATAATATAAATGAAGTACATCGTCGCTTTGAGAAGTATGTGATAAGTAAGAGCTCCCCCTAAATTTGTGCATTATTTAAAATTTGCTTTTGAATGCAAATGCACAATCGATTAGGATCATGGGATACTCTTCCATGTCACATACATCTTGGTGGACCGCAAAATGATAGAATATAGATAGCATGCACTCATCACCAAGGCAAGATATGAATGATCATATATAAGAGATAGAATATCATCATTCAAGCACACAATAAAGCATTAATATGATCAAACACATAATGATAGAACTATCTCACACACAAGCACAAATAGTGTATCAACCAAACAAGCAAGCAAAACAAGTAGCAAGAGAGGCAAATGAAACAAAACACACACACACACTCTCTCTCTCTCTCTATCTCTCTCTCTCTCTCTCTCTCTCTCTCGAAGCCTATGATCTATACACTTTCTCCCCCTTTGGCAACAAGTTACAAAAAATCTTGAAAATGCATATTGCTATGCGGCTCTCTAAGCACGATCTCCGGGAGCTCCGGTGTGCGAAGGTGGCATGGAGAGGAGTCCTGCAACAAAAGCATCTGAAGAGGTATGTGGAGCTGGTGGAGTTGCAACTAGATGGGCAACTGGGGCTGTAGCTGCAGGTGTTGAAGTAGTATCCCTAGTGTCACTGGCTGGCACAGCTGCAGACCTTTGTGCCCTTCGCACTCTCTGAAAAGCATTAGTGGTAACTCTCCCTCTTCTCCCTTCAGGTTCTTCCTGGAGTTACTCAACTGTAGTCTGGATCTCTTTGGCCTTCAAGTCTAGATCATAAAACTTTGTCTCGATGATCCTCTCAAGACTCTCTTGATTTTGAGTCAGGGTTGCCAATCCTTTCTCAATTCTCATAATGGCCTCAAACAGATAGCTTAGATGATCTTGCTTGGTCTCGAGGTGTACAACTGAAGCATCTAGAATTCATGAAGCTTGTGATGCCTTCTCTGCCTTTGATTTTTCCCTCTTCTCCTGAGCCTCTACTGATGTAGGATGTGAAGCATCCATGACAACCTCATTGTCCTCAAACTCAGGCAACAGGGAAGGTGATCCTTGTCTAAAAGATATATGCCTTTGCCCATCTTAGAGTTGATGAGCATATGAATGTGTGGAGCATAGCCACATGATCTCTTCTGATTAGCAGCAGTCCTCTTTATTGTCTCAACAGTCAAGGTCATCACCTTGAACTTCTCTAGCACATCAAACATATGTATCAAGTTAATTGAATGCCCTCTGATCATCCTGTCATCTCCAAACTTAGGCAACAATGTGTGCCTCGGAATGGTGTTGATAGTGGGCAGCCCAGACAGTAGATAATATACTAAGCCATATTTGTGAGTCTCCAAGGCAGCATCAGGAATCTCCTTGTACATGTGTGCCATGGAGTTGTGTCCATTCCTGGGCTTGGCATATACATATGTGTCATCTTTTTGTTCTTCAGAGGCATTGATTAGCTTGGCCCACTCAGCAACAGAAGATTGGTACCTTGTACCCTCGGTCATCCAGAAATTTTTTCCATCTGGGTAGAAATGTGCAGTGGAGTAGAACTGCATCACCATCTCATCATTCCATTTGGTGAGTTTCTGACCAACAAACTTATCAACTCCAGTCAGTCTGAAGCTATCATGAACTCCTGGCAAATAATCTGCATTGTTGTCAATGAACTCTCAATCAACCCATCTCATGTCACTGACTATGGGCTTCTTATCCAAGAGTACTGTCTCATAGAAGTCCTGCTGCTCCTTGGTGTGGAACTTGTAATACACAGCAGTCCTTTGCTACCTCTTGAGCATGCGTTGGTTTTCCCTTGAAGAGGAAAGGGTGATGCAGCAAAGTAGTGTAAGTATTTTCCTTAGTTTTGATAACCAAGGTATCAATCCAGTAGGAGACGACACACAAGTCACCTAGTACCTACACAAACAATCAAGAACCTTGCAACCAACACGATAAAGGGGTTGTCAATCCCTTCACGGTCACTCGCAAAAGTGAGATCTAATAGAGATAGTAAAGTAAATATTTTTGGTATTTTTGTTGTATAGATTGGAAAGTAAAGATTGTAACAAAAAGGAACGGCGACAGAAATTGGCAAGTTGACGGGAAACTAATAGATTCAATATAATGGAAAAGAGACCCGAGGGCGATAGGTTTCACTAGTGGCTTCTCTCAAGGTAGCATGTATTATGGTGGGTGAACAAATTACTGCCGAGCAATTGATAGAAGAGCACATAATTATGATGACATCTAAGGCAATGATCATGAACATAGGCATCACGTCTGTGTCAAGTAGACCGAAACGATTCTGCATCTACTACTATTACTCCACACATCGACCGCTATCTAGCGTGCATCTAGAGTATTAAGTTCATAAGAACGGAGTAACACATTAAGCAAGATGACATGATGTAGAGGGATAAACTCAAGCAATATTATATAAACCCCATCTTTTTATCCTCGATGGCAACAATACAATACGTGCCTTGCTGCCCCTACTGGCACTAGGAAAGGACACCGCAAGATTGAACCCAAAGCTAAGCACTTCTCCCATTACAAGAAAGATCAATCTAGTAGGCCAAACTAAACCGATAATTCAAAGAGGCTCGCAAACATATCAAATCATGCATATAAGAATTCAAAGAAGAACCAAATAATATTCATAGATAATCAAGTTCATAAATCCACAATTCATCGGATCTCGGTAAACACACCGCAAAAGAATATTACATCGAATAGATCTCCAAGAACATCGAGGAGAACTTTGTATTGAGAATCAAAGAGAGAGAAGAAATCATCTAGCTAATAACTATGGACCCGAAGGTCTGTGGTAAACTACTCACGCTTCATCGAAGAGGCAATGGTGTTGATATAGAAGCCCTCCATGATTGATTCCCCCTCCGGCAGATCGCCGGAAAAGGCCCCAAGATGGGATCTCATGGGTACAAAAGGTTGTGGCGGTGGAAAAGTGGTTTTGTGGCTCTCCCTGATGTTTCTAGGGTATAAGAGTATATATAGGCGAAAGAAGCACGTCGGTGGAACTATGAGGGGCCCACGAGGGTGGGGGCGCGCCAACCCTCTACCTCGTGGCCGCCTCGTAGACTCCCAGACTTTAACTCCAAGTCTTCTGGATTGCTTTTGGTCCAAGAAACATCATCACAAAGGTTTCGTTCCGTTTGGACTCCGTTTGTTATTCCTTTTCTGTAAAACACTAAAATAGGCAAAAAGAAACTGGCACTGGGCCTCCGGTTAATAGGTTAGTCCCAAAAATAATATAAAAGAGCATATTAAAGTCCATTAAACATCCAAAACAGATAATATAATAGCATGGAACAATCAAAAATTATAGATATGTTGGAGATGTATCAAGCATCCCCAAGCTTAATTCCTGCTCGTCCTCGAGTAGGTAAATGATAAAACAAGAATTTTTTATGTGGAATGCTACCTAGCATATTTCTCAATGTAATTTTCTTTATTGTGGCATGAATGTTCAGATCCGAAAGATTCAAGACAAAAGTTTAATATTGACATAAAAATAATAATACTTCAAGCATACTAACAAAGCAATCATGTCTTCTCAAAATAACATGGCCAAAGAAAGCTATCCCTACAAAATCATATAGTCTAGCTATACTCTATCTTCATCACACAAAGTATTTAATCATGCACAACCCCGGTTTCAGCCAAGCAATTGTTTCATACTTTAGTATTTTCAAAAAAACTGAATCTTCACGTAATACATGAGCGTGAGCCATGGACATAGCACTATAGGTGGAATAGAATGGTGGTTGTGGAGAAGACAAAAAGCAGAAGATAGTCTCACATCAACTAGGCGTATCAACGGGCTATGGAGATGCCCATCAATAGATATCAATGTGAGTGAGTAGGGATTGCCATGCAACGGGTGCACTAGAGCTATAAGTGTATGAAAGCTCAAAAGAAAACTAAGTGGGTGTGCATCCAACTTGCTTGCTCACAAAGACCTAGGGCACTTTGAGGAAGCCCATCATTGGAATATACAAGCCAAGTTCTATAATGAAAAATCCCACTAGTATATGAAAGTGACAACATAGGAGACTCTCTATCATGAAGATCTTGGTGCTACTTTGAAGCACAAGTGTGGTAAAAGGATAGTAGCATTGTCCCTTCTCTCTTTTTCTCTCATATATATAATTAATATTATATATATATATATTATTTGGGCCCTTTCTCCTTTTTTATGGCCTCTTTTTTTTATTTAGTCTGGAGTCGCATCCTGACTTGTGGGGGAATCATAGTCTCCATCATCCTTTCCTCACATGGGACAATGCTCTAACAATGAAGATCATCACACTTTTATTGACTTACAACTCAAGAATTACAACTTGATATTTAGAACAAAATATGACTCTATGTGAATGCCTCCGGCGGTGTACCGGGATGTGCAATGATTCAAGAGTGACATGTATGAAAAATTATGAATAGTGGCTTTGCCAAAAATACGATGTCAACTACATGATCATGCTAGCAATATGACAATGATGGAGCATGTCATAATAAACGGAACAGCGGGAAGTTGCATGGCAATATATCTTGGAATGGCTATGGAAATGCCATAATAGGTAGGTATGGTGGCTGTTTTGAGGAAGGTAAATGGTGGGTTTGTGGTACCGGCAAGATTTGCGCGGTACTAGAGAGGCTAGCAATGATGGAAGGGTGAGAGTGCGTATAATCCATGAACTCAACATTAGTCATAAAGAACTCCCATACTTATTGCAAAAATGTACAAGTAATCAAAACACAGTACTACATGCATGCTCCTAGGGGAAGGGTTGGTAGGAGTTAACCATCGCGCGATCCCGACCTCCGCACATAAGGAAAGCAGTCAATAAATAAATCATGCTCCAACTTCATCACATAACCGTTCAACATACGTGCATGCTACGGAATCCCAAACTTTAACACAAGTATTACTCAAATTCACAACTACTCAACTAGCATATCTCTAATATCACCATCCTCATATCTCAAAACAATCATCAAGCATCAATCTTCTCATAGTATTCAATGCACTTTATATGAAAGTTTTTATTATACCCATCTTGGATCCCCATCATATTAGGACTGATTTTGTAACCAAAGCAAATTACCATGTTGTTCTAAAAGACTCTCAAAATAATATAAGTGAAGCATGATATATCAATAATTTCTGTAAAATAAAACCACCACCGTGCTCTAAAAAGATATAAGTGAAGCACTAGAGCAATATTGTCTAGCTCAAAAGATATAAGTGAAGCACATAGAGTATTCTAATCCAATTCATGCGTGTCTCTCCTAAAAGGTTTGTACAGCAAGGATGATTGTGGTAAACTAAAAATCAAAGACTCAAATCATACAAGACGCTCCAAGCAAAACACATATCATGTGGTGAATAAAAATATAGCCCCAAGTAAAGTTACCGATAGACGAAGACGAAAGAGGGGATGCCTTCCAGGGCTTCCCCAAGCTTAGGCTTTTGGTTGTCCTTGAATTATCTTGGGGTGTCTTGGGCATACCCAAGATTAGTCTCTTGCCACTCCTTATTCCAAAATCCATCAAATCTTTACCCAAAAACTTGAAAACTTCACAACACAAAACTTCAACAGAAAATCTCATGAGCTCCGTAGTATAAGAAAATAAACCACCACTTTAAGGTACTGTAATGAACTCATTCTTTGTTTATATTGGTGTTAAACCTACTGTATTCCAACTTCTCTATGGTTCATACCCCCCGATAGTACTCATAGATTCATCAAAATAAGCAAAGAACACACGAAAAACAGAATCTGTAAAAAACAGAACAGTCTGTAGCAATCTGTGACTTCGAATACTTCTATAACTCTAAAAATTCTGAAATAAATTGGTGGACGTGAGCAATTTGTCTATTAATCATATGCAAAAATAATCAACCTAAAATCACTCTCCAGTAAAAAATTACAGCTATTCTCGTGAGCGCAAAAGTTTCTGTTTTTTACAGCAAGATCGCAAAGACTTCACCCAAGTCTTCCCAAAGGTTCTAATTCACACAAACACTAACTAAAGCATAAAATCACATCTAAACAGAATCTAGATGAATTATTTATTACTAAACATGAGCAAAAATCAAAGAACAAAAATAAAATTGGGTTGTCTTCCAACAAGCGCTATCGTTTAACGCGCCTAGCTAGGTATTGAGATTTCGATGATGCTCACATGAAACACAAGAATTGAAGCACAAAGAGAGCATTATGAAACACGTGACAAACACATCTTAGTTTAACATACTTCCTATGCATAGGCGTCTTATAGGCAAACAAATTATCATAGCAAGCAAAAACTAGCATATGCAAGGAAGCGGAAAGAAACAATAGCAATCTCAACATAATCAGTGGTAATTTAGTAACATGAAAATTTCTACAACCATATTTTCCTATCTCATAATAACTACATGTGGGATCATAAGCAAATTAACCAAAATAGCTCTCACATAAAATATTTTCAACACGATCCACATGCATGCAAAGTTGGCACTCTTCCAAAATAGTGGGATTAACATTAACTAAAGTCATGACCTCTCCAAACCCACTTTTATCAAAAAATTCATAAGATTGAACATTCTCCAAATATGTGGGATATAAAGTTGACACTCTTCCGAACCCACTTTCAGTATTATTGCAAACACTATTATCAATCTCATATTCATCATGGGGCTTAAATAAATTTTCAAGATCATAAAAAGAATCACCCCAATCATGATCATTGCAACAAGTAGTACACATAGCAAAACTAGCATCCCCAAGCTTGATGTTATGCATATCGTTAAAACAATTGGCATCAATAGAATTTATAGTAAAATCATTGCAATCATGCTTTTTATTCAAGGAGCTATCATGAATCTCTTCATAAATTCCTAAATCACAATTTTAAGATTCATGAATTTCAAGCAAAACCTCATAAAGATAATCTAGTGCACTCAACTCACTAGCAATTGGTTCATCATAATTGGATCTCTTAAAAATATTAGCAAGTGGATGGGGATCCATAAACATTTTTAGCAAGCGAAGATGCAAGCAAAAAGAAGGCACATGGTAACAAAAGATCGAACGAAGAAGGGCAAAGAAAAGGGCAAATCTTTTCGAAAATAGTTTTAGAAGTGGGGAAGAGGAAAACGAGAGGCGAATGGAAAATAATGTAATGCGAGGGATAAGAGTTTATGATGGGTACTTGGTATGTCTTGACTTGGCGTAGATCTCCCCGGCAACAGTGCTAGAAATCCTTCTTACTACCTCTTGAGCATGCGTTGGTATTCCCTTGAAGAGGAAAGGGTGATGCAGCAAAGTAGCGTAAGTGTTTCCCTCAGTTTTGAGAACCAACGTACCACGAGCTATGAGGGGCCCACGAGGGTGGGGGTGCGCCTACCCCCTGGGCGCTCCCTCCTGCCTCGTGGCCGCCTCGTAGAGTCCTAGACTTCAACTCCAAGTCTTCTGGATTGCTTTTGGTCCAAGAAAGATCATCGCGAAGGTTTCATTCCATTTGGACTCCATTTAATATTCCTTCTCTATAAAACACTAAAATAGGCAAAAAAACAGAAACTGACACTAGGCCTCTGGTTAATAGGTTAGTCCCAAAAATAATATAAAAGAGCATATTAAAGCCCATTAAACATCCAAAACAGATAATATAATAGCATGGAACAATAAAAAATTATAGATACGTTGGAGACGTATCATCCTTCTCTTGGTGGCATATGGGTCTGTCTGTCTCCATAGCCTGAGACATGAATCTTTTCTTAGCTTCATTTCTCTGCAACTGGATGTGTATCATCATGATCTGGTATCTTGGGTTTTAACTTTCTGAGCACTTGGGCATCTTATTCTTCTTCGACTTCAGGCACTGGTACCTTGTTCTTCTCAGCAACTGGGATATTTCTTGTTGATCTCTTAGGTGTTGTTGACTTAGAAGTTTGTGTAGCAGTAGCAGCCTTGGGGCAGTCTAAGGCTTTGATGGAGCAGCCCCTGACTTGATGGCATCCCCCATCAGCTTTTGGGTTTTGGCAGGAGATGCAGTTGGCTCTTCCTCCTCCTCTTCATCTGATGACCTGATCATCGATGGCTTTCCAATCACTCTGGCCATGGTCTTCTTGACCCTTTCCTTTCTCTTCTTCCCCTCAGCAGCCTCCTTTTCTTTTGGCTCAAGGGTGAGCTCAATTGCTTCATGTGTTGAGGCTCTGGCTTTGGACATGGGGATCCTTCTTGCAGGTGCCTTCTTCTTCAGACCTGGCTTGGTTGAAGTTGCAGTGCTAAACTCTTTCTTGACAACTTTCTTCTTTGATGTGACTTCCTCATCAACCACAAAGTCTTCATCTTCTATGCCTGAGGTTTTCTTCTTCCTTTGCCTGGTTGTTGCCTTAGGAAGATTTCTTGGGGTGCTTCTGCTACCTTCCTCAAAACTGCTGTTAGAGGGGCTAATGCCCTCATTCATGTGTACCTGTTCCTCATATCTATTTTGGCTATCACTGTTGTTTGACATGGCTGACACTGAAAGCTGACCTTGTGAATAGATAGTGTTGAGATAGAGTGGATGAGCATTACAAAGTGCAGACATTTTACAAAACAAATGAGTCAAAAACTAAGTTTCAGTTTTCTACAAAAATCATTTCGAAGCTACCGATATGTCAAACTCGGTGACACTGAAGCAATTTTTAGAGTCTAAACATGAGAAATCGGTCAGACCAAAGCACGGTTCGGTGACTCCGAGATTGCTAGGGTTTCACAGAGATGAACTCAGTCACACTGATTTGTATATTTCGGCCAGACCAAAAAATACAAGTGCAATGGCCTGGGCCAAATCGTTGATACCAAATTTTTCAAATCGGTCGGTCCGAGATGAGACCGGCAGAAACCTAGCTGAGGGAGTCCTGGACTAGGGGGTGTCCGGACAGCCGAACTATCATCGTCAGCGGGACTCCAAGACTATGAAGATACAAGATCGAAGACTCCGTCCCGTGTCCGGATGGGACTTTCCTTGGCGTGGAAGGCAAGCTTGGCGATACGGATATGTAGATCTCCTACCATTGTAACCGACTCTGTGTAACCCTAGCCCTCTCCGGTGTCTATATAAACCGGAGGGTTTTAGTCCGTAGGACAACAATCATACCATAGGCTAGCTTCTAGGGTTTAGCCTCCTTGCTCTTGTGGTAGATCCACTATTGTACTACCCATATCATCAATATCAATCAAGCAGGAGTAGGGTTTTACCTCCATCGAGAGGGCCCGAACCTGGGTAAAAACATCGTGTCCCTTGTCTCCTGTTACCATCCGCCTAGACGCACAGTTCGGGACCCCCTACCCGAGATCCGCCGGTTTTGACACCGACATTGGTGCTTTCATTGAGAGTTCCTCTGTGTCGTCACCGATAGGCTTGATGGCTTGTTCAATCAATAACGACGCCGTCCAGGGTGAGACTTTCCTCCCCGGACAGATCTTCGTGTTCGGCGGCTTTGCACTGCAGGCCAATTCACTTGGCCATCTGGAGCAGATCGAAAGCTATGCCCCTGGCCATCAGGTCAGGTTTGGAAGCCTAAACTTCACGCCGACATCCGCGGAGACTTGATCTTCGACGGATTCGAGCCACAGCCGAGCGTGCCGCGCTGTCACGATGGGCATGATTTAGCTCGCCACGGACAAAGGCCTCGAGGTCAAGACGCAGTCCGCTCGACCCATAGTTCAGAAAGCGGCACAGATTGAGGACAGGTGGCTGGACACCGCCTCGGGAGCTGCAACTTCTACGGCAATGGAGCCAAATACCAACCTTGTCCCTTATAAAGCCCGTGACTCCGAGGCGCCGGACTCCTTGCCGGACTCCGAACCTCCTGCGCCCCTGCCAATCAAATCTGATTGGGCGCCAATCATGGAGTTCACCGCCGCGGACATCTTTCAACACTCACCCTTTGGCGACATCCTAAATTCGCTAAAGCATCTCTCGTTATCAGGAGAACCCTGGCCGGACTGCGATCAGGATGGTTGGGATGCGGACGACGAAGAAATTCAAAGCCCACCCACCACCCAATTTGTAGCCACTGTCGACGATCTAACCGACATGCTAGACTACGACTCCGAAGACATCGATGATATGGACGACGATGCCGGAGACGATCAAGAACCAAAGGCCTCACAGGCACGGAAGACCACCTCATCATACGACATATACATGGTGGACACCCCAAAGGATGGGGACGGCGAAGAAGCAGCGGAGGCAGATTCTTCTAAGAAACAGCCCAAGCGCCGACGTGAGCGGCGCCGCTCTAAATCCCGCCACAGCAAGAATGGAGATTCCGGCACCGGAGATAATAACACCCCAGAGAGTGCCGAAGACAACCCCTCCAAAGAAGATTCAGACAGAGGACGGGAAGCCAGCCCTCAAGAGAGAGCGGCAGACGAGGAGGATGAAGACTACATGCCTCCCTCCGGAGACGAGGCAAGCCTCAACGACGACGAATTCGTCGTGCCCGAGGATCCCGTCGAACAAGAGCGTTTTAAAACGCAGGCTTATCGCCACGGCAAATAGCCTAAAGAAAAAGCAACAACAGCTTCAAGCTGATCAAGACCTGCTGGCCGACAGATGGACCGAGGTCCTCGCGGCCGAAGAGTATGAACTCGAACGCCCCTCCAAGAGCTACCCAAAACGCAAGTTGCTCCCCCGACTAGAGGAGGACGCATACAAACCTTCATCACCATCGCACAATACGGCAGACCGACCACCCCGTGGTCGCGACAGAGAGTCATCTAGGCCCTCCATCAAGACCGTAACCCGGCACCACTCAAAAAGTACGAAGCCACGAGGGAATGCGCCAGACTTGCGGGATATATTGGAGGACAAGGCAAGACAATCCAGATCTATCTACGGATCACGTGGGCGCCCCACGACCCACAACGACTACCATCGCGCCGGATACAACAACGCCGGCCGGGCCGAACACAGCAGACAACGCTCTCTTGAGCTACATCGTGATATTGCTCAATATAGAGGCGCCGCACACCCACTATGCTTCACTGACGAAGTAATGGATCATCAAATCCCTAAAGGGTTTAAACCCGTGAACATCGAATCCTACGATGGCACAACAGACCCCGCGGTTTGGATCGAAGATTATCTCCTTCATATCCATATGGCCCGCGGCGACGATCTCCACGCCATCAAGTATCTCCCACTCAAGCTTAAAGGACCAGCTCGGCATTGGCTTAACAGCTTGCCCGCAGAGTCAATTGGGTGTTGGGAGGACCTGGAAGCCGCATTCCTCGACAACTTCCAGGGCACATATGTGCGACCACCAGACGCCAATGACCTAAGCCACATAATTCAGCAGCCAGACGAATCGGCCAGATAGTTCTGGACACGGTTCTTAACAAAGAAAAATCAAATCGTCGACTGTCCGGATGCAGAGGCCCTCGCAGCCTTCAAACATAACATCCGCGACGAGTGGCTGGCCCGCACCTAGGACAGAAAAGCCAAATCCATGGCAGCCCTCACATCTCTCATGACCCGCTTCACTGGAGAGGACAGCTGGCTAGCTCAAGAAGCAACAACCTCAAAGAAAATGCCGGCAGTCCGGATACTAAGGACCACAATGGCAGGTCGCGTCGAAATAAAAACAAACGCCGCATTAACGGCGATAACAATGAGGATACAGCAGTCAACGCCGGATTCAGAGGCTCTAAACCTGGTCAGCGGAAGAAGCCATTCAAAAGAACTACTCCGGGTCCGTCCAATTTGGACCGAATACTCGACCGCTCTTGCCAGATACATGGCACCCCCGAAAAGCCAGCTAATCACACCAATGGAGATTGTTGGGTATTCAAGCAGCAGCAAGTTAATTGCGAAAACAATGACAAGGGGCTGCACAAAGGACGACGAGGAAGAGACTCGCCGCCGAACAAGAGAGGATGTAAGGTTTCCCCTACAAGTGCGGACGGTAAACATGATATACGCAACCCATATACCCAAGAGGGAGCGGAAGCGCACTTAGGGACGATATGCGATGGAGCCATCGCCAAAGTTCAATCCATGGTCCTCTTGCCCGATCACTTTCGATCGAGGGACAACCCTACCAAGATCCGTCATGGTGGGTTCGCCGCATTGGTCTTAGACCCAATCGTCGATGAATTTCACTCACCGAGTCCCGATGGATTTGCGGCAAAGAGCTGAACCTGCTTTATCAGATATACAAGGCGCAAGATGGGCATAGACCCTCAAGGATTAAACCTACAAATACGACCTTCAAAGGCGCCATACCAGGTGTTGAGGCCAATTGTACAGTGCTCACCACACCGAAGTGGTCTTCGATCCCGGATAATTTCCGCGAGGAGTTAATCTTCGACATAGTCCCATTCTGCAGCGGCTATCACGCTCTGCTCGGACGAACCGCGTTTGCAAAGTTCAACGCGGTGCCGCATTATGCATACCTCAAGCTCAAGATGCCAGGCCCTCGTGGAGTCATCATGGTCAATGGAAATACTGAACGCTCCCTCTGAACGGAGGAACACACAGCGACTCTCGCGGCGGAAGTACAGAGCAGCCTTTTAAGGCAATTCTCGAGTCCGGCCGTTAAACGACCGGACATGGCCAAACGCGCTCGGAGTAACATCAACGAAGACCACCTAGCACGTTCCGAGCACGCGTAGCAATGCGGCCCCAACCCCAGCCCTTGCATGATTGCAAGACCAGCTCTTCGAGTACATCATTACACCCTAGAGATACCATGGGCATAGGGGGAGGGGCACGACCACGAAAGGCCCAGAGTGCGGCTTAACCACACCAGGGGCTCCCAAGTGTGTCACTCCTTTTTCTTCTTTTTTTTTATTTATTTTTCCACAGGACTCCGTTCACCAGAGGCCCTGTCCGGAAGTAGATCTGCCGAACTCACGATGCAACAGCCAGGGAGGGACAAAGGCCACGACGAACACTCAGGTGGTCTCCATTATGATCATTAAATTTGTTAAATACACCAGTTCGTAGCCTACCCCTGGAGGGGGATATGTTTAATTAGTCCAATCCCTTGCTTACCGCACTATTTGTATCATTCTGCACTCATAGCAGAATTCCTTGAATAAACAATGCAGCACTTTTTTGCCTATAATTGCATTGCCTTTTTTTACATATATGTTCATTAATGACATCTTGCACCCATACATTTTGGCACGGCTGAATACACCAGGGGCTTATGTTCCCCGCATTATGGTGTGATAAGTCCGAACACTTTCACAAGTGCGGCACCCCGAACTTATAGCATTATATGCATCGGCTCCGAATCATGTCTTGGGTCAATAGTTGGGTTTGCCCGGCTCCCATGTTTTGGTACCTTACGTTCCGTTCTATCGGCTAAGGTAGCACTGGGAGAACCACTGCGATTGTGCCCCGGTTGAGCTGGGCGAGCACCTCAGTGGAGAAAGCTAAAACTGACTGTCATGATAATGTGAGAGACTGTCGCTGTTCAAGAGGTCTTTTCGAGTCCTTAAAGACTTATGCCGCTTCGAGCGAGGAACCGGCTGTGTCCGGCCCAGGCATGCATAGCGCCCCGAACTCGGTCTTCCGAATACTAGGGGCTTCACCGAAATTTAAAATTATAGAATTCTATGGCTAAGTGAGAGTGTTCAAGCATTATAAGTTCGGTTGCCTTGTTCGTTGTGTTGAGCGCCTCCCTAGATGGACCCAACAATGGGAACAAGAGTGCTCAAGTTTATCCCAAACACCCCAAAGACTGTGGCATGGGGGCTGAAGCCGACGACTTGCCATCTCTCGATTTTATAAACGGCCGCATGTAAGGTAATATTTTAAATCAATAAGCGTTGCTTAGCGATATGAACAAAGTTTTCAGCACACAGATAACACATTGCGAAGTTTACTCAATAATTACATCTTTGGGCGCCATCCGCAATCTTGCGGGCACCCTTCAGACACTCTTATAGTACATTTCGGCGACGATACTCCTTGCCCGCCGGGCGCGCGTCTGTGATAAGCCTCTCAAAGATCCAGCCTGCCCGGTGCACCTTTATGCGGGCAAGGCCCGACGGCACCTTCAATGCAAAGGAGCGCTTGATGACTTCCACCTGTGGGAATGCATCCACCAGCCGCCGCCGAGGTCGAGTAGCTCCTGGCATGGCCTCTCCAGCCACACCGGACTATGAGGCCCTTCATGGCCTGCTCGGCTACCTTAGGAGCTCGACCACCGCTTCACTGGTCGCTAGGGGCACTGGTGTCCGCCTCAACAGATCGAGACCGAAGACCTTCTCCACGGAGCTCCCTCCTCGGCCCGTAGAATGCGGCGATCGACACGCCATGAGGCAGATCTGCAACGCCTCGAGAGCTCCGACCGGGTAAGTAATGTAATTTACATTCACATGCTTGCTTTGCATGAAAAATGCCTTACCCGCCGCTATTTTCTTCACCTCCTCAATCTCCCGGAGGGCCTTATGGGCCTCGGCCTTAGCGGCTTTGGCACTCTCAAGAGCCGAGGCAAGCTCGGACTCTCGAGTCTTCGAGTCGTGCTCCAAACTCTGATGCTTTTCCATGAGAGCCTGGAGCTCTTGCCGCACCTCCGCCACCCGCGCCTCCTGCTTCTCGTGCTCGGTTCGTTCTGCGGCCGCATTGCGTTCGGCCGCGGACATGGCCTCCTTCAGGGTTGCCACCTCGTTCGTGGCCCCTGCAAAACCCACGTTATCCTTGTTATTTCTATTGCAACCAAAATCCTTTTCTGTAAGGTAAAAACTTAAAAAGTGGTGTTACTCACCTTCTTTGTCCTCGCTGCCTCTTGGCAGGCCGAGCTCTCGCCGACCGCCGAGTTCTGCTTCAAAGCACCGACCTCCATGATCGGCAGAGGTCAAGGCGCAGCCTGCAAACCCATATTGACATAATTTTAGCACTCCTGCAGATATCTTTTTAGATCCTCAATCCGGTTTTTCTTTCCAACACCGAACCGAGCATCGGGCTACCGTCTATGCGGTATTACATCACATATTTTAAAACTTCTTACCTCAAAGCCTGTTAGAAGGCTATGCGAGCTTCGCCAGCCCGCTCTTGGCGAAGCCGAACCTTCAATCACCGCACTCATGATAGTGCGGTGTTCTTCCTCGATGGAAGTGCCATTAAGCGCCTCCAACAAGTTGTCTGGTGCCTCCGGTTGGACGGAGGCTGCCGGCGTCACGGTCTTGCCCTTCTTACGAAGGGGCCGCCTGCCGGGCTCCGGAACCACTGTGGGTTCCGGCATGGAGTCCGGCGCAAAGTCCGAGAGGGTGCCTTGCAGCACCTCCGGAGCCTCCTCCTGATGGGTCCCCTCCTGGGATCCCACCTCGGCGTCCTCAGCGTCACGAGGGGTGGAGGCAGTCGGAATGGAATCCACGTCCGACGGAGCCAAGGACCCGCTCGATGAAGCGGGAAGATCATCATCGGCCGGACTACAGGCAGTGTGCGGCATTAGAAGGACACTATGTGACACAAAAGATAAATTATAAACCATTTAGGAATCCGGATACTTACGATCTTGCCGGAGGCCTGGCCCTTGAAGGCCACTCTTCGTCGCCAACGTTGGCGTTGGCGGAGCTGTCCGGGGAAAGGGTCCTTCCCCTCTTGGACCCTTCGGCCTCCCCTGTTGGGGAAGCCTTCTCTTCCTCTCTCCCTCCTCTGGGAGAGAGTCCTCTTTCTCCTCCTAGTCTTCGGGGGAGGAGTCTGCCTCGGAGCCATCGGACGATGAGTCCGATATCACCTGGCGCCGGGAACTTCTTCGAGTTCCCGTGGCCTTCTTCTTGGCCTTCTTCTCCGGCACCACATAAAGTGCCGAGACTAGCAGCCCCGTTAAACGGGCATCCGCTGGGTCTTCGGGAAGGGGAGCCGGACAGTCTACCTGTCCGGACGTCCTCTGCCAGTCCTGTCAAGGCATTGGGAGTTTTTTAAATCCCACATAGAGTCAAACTATGAAAGAAAATAAGTGTCCCATAGAGGATAACAAAGCTTACCTCGCCGGCGGGCGCTTGGTGCTGAATCCGCGGTCTTCCATCGCGGATGTCGGGCTTCTCCGCCTTGAACAGCACCTCTAGGCAGCTTCAGACGTCAGGTCAAGAGCCCGCCAGGTCCGTGCTGTGCCGGATCGAACTCCCACAAATTGAAGGCCCGCTGTTGGTAGGGGAGAATCCGGCGGACGAGCATGACCTGGATCACGTTGACAAGCCTAAGCTTCTTGTTCACCAAGGTCTGAAGACAGGACTGAAGTCCTGTCAGCTCCTCCGAACTGCCCCATAGCATGCCCTTCTTTTTCCAGGAGGTGAGCTGCATAGGGGCACCAGATCTGAACTCGGGGGCCGCTGCCCATTTAGGGTCCCGCGGCTCGGTGATATAGAACCACCCCGATTGCCACCCTTTGATGGTTTCCACAAAGGCGCCCTCGAGCTGAGGACGCGGGCATCTTGCCCACCATGGCACCTCCGCAGATCCGCTGACGCCCTTCACTACCTTCGGCTTGACGTTGAAGGTCTTGAGCCACAAGCTGAAGTGGGGCCGGATGCAGAGAAAGGCCTCGCACACGACGATAAACGCCGAGATGTTGAGGATGAAGTTTGGCGCCAGATCGTGGAAGTCCAGGCCGTAGTAGAACATGTGAAGTGGGAAGCCCAGTCCGCGGAGGAAGTGGGGAAGGAATACGACCCTCACATGGGGCCTGGGGGTGGGGATGAGCTGCCCCTCGTCGGGCAGCCGGTGCGCGATGTCGCTGGAAAGGTATCCGGCGCCGCGCAGCTTTTCTATGTGCTCCTCCATAACGGATGAGGCCAGCCACTTGCCTCCCGCTCCGGACATGACTGGAGGAGGTTGAGACGAGATGTGCGGACTTGGGCGCTGGAGCTCGAGTGCGCGGAGATGGATAAGGAAAGGAGGAAGAAGGCGTAGGTAAAAAGGTGGATCCTTATCCCTTATATATAGGCGACGAAGACTATGCGCCCCCACCGCCCGGTAAAACTCGCTTATCTCCCAAGTGCCACCATCAATGGCGCGTTGGGTTACCCACGCCTATATTGATGGGAATCCTGAATAAGGGGAACACAATCTACGCTCGACAAGACGTGCTAAGGAAACTGCCGCTAAACGCTACCGAGGTGGTATAATAAAACAATTCAAGTAAAGGCTTGGTGGTGGTGTGACGTCATGCCACAAAATACGTCAGCAGATTGAGCTTGTGTACATATTATTCTCTCTACGGTGGAATGTGGAAATTATTTTGTAGAGCCGGACACTATCCTGGTGTTCACAATCTTTTATGAATTATTCGGAGGAGGAACCCGCTTTGCAATGCCGAACAATATGCGCGCCGGACTCATCGTCATTGAAGCCTGGTTCAGGGGCTACTGAGGGAGTCCTGGGCTAGGGGGTGTCCGGACAGCCGGACTATCATCGTCAGCCGGACTCCAAGACTATGAAGATACAAGATTGAAGACTCCGTCCCGTGTTCGGATGGGACTTTCCTTGGCGTGGAAGGCAAGCTTGGCGATACGGATATGTAGATCTCCTACCATTGTAACCGACTCTGTGTAACCCTAGCCCTCTCCGGTGTCTATATAAACCGGAGGGTTTTAGTCCGTAGGACAACAATCATACCATAGGCTAGCTTCTAGGGTTTAGCCTCCTTGATCTCGTGGTAGATCCACTCTTGCACTACCCATATCATCAATATCAATCAAGCAGGAGTAGGGTTTTACCTCCATCGAGAGGGCCCAACCAGGTAAAACATCGTGTCCCTTGTCTCCTGTTACCATCCGCCTAGACGCACAGTTCGGGACCCCTACCCGAGATCCGCCGGTTTTGACACCGACACTAACCCTAAGTTTTTGGATCAAAACTAATCTAGAGGAAGTTTTGGTTGGATAGAAGTATCTCAAACGTGGCAAGAATCATGGCATTGACCTTAGTGCAAGAATCAAAGGTAAAGATTGCACAAGGGGTCGAGTTCATACCCTAACTCGATGGTGAACTCGCTAGGATGACAACGGTGGCGAAGATTCCCGTTCACGGCGGCGGAGACCAGTAGTAGGAGTTCGTTGGCCACGACGGAGATGATCCGGAGACCTCGAGTCGGCAGAGCAGGACGGGCATAGGCGAGGAGTTTGGAGAAATTTCCAAAATTTGGCCCGTGGGTATTTATATCCAGACCCTATCGGTGTGACCGAGTGGAACAACTCGGTGGCACCGAGATGTAGAATCGCAAGCGGTCATTGCAACTCGGTGGGACCAAAAAGTTCAAATTGGTTGCACCGAGATTGAAACCTAGATCAACTCAGTGAACTTAGTATGACCAAATGGGATGAATTAGTCAGACCGAAATGCATTAAGAGATTTTGGAAGTTTAAGTCTATGACGAGTCAGTGGCTCCGAGGGCTCCTCACCCAGAGGGTTTGAATATGACTTGATCAAACTTTGTGATGTAGCATGAATAGAATTTGAGACGAGAAAAACATAGATAGCTAGAGGGAGTACTTTGTCCATCCATTTGGCAAAAATAAAAAGGCAAACAATCAAAGAAACAAATGGATGTCCTTGAATAGAGAAAATTATGCAACCAACATGCTCACACAATAAGATAGCAAATGAAATATGTGGCAAAGCATGCACAAACACTCTAGCATCTATCAAGCAATTAGCGATGACTAGGTCATCTATATATGAGTATATTGACTTAGGAGTCAAATGAGAACATTTGATCATAGGTCATACTCATCATTTAAGCACAAGTGGGGTTACCACTTTTACATAAAGCATTATTGTGTTCACACCATTAGAGTTGCTTTAGCTCAATCCTTAGCGTAAAGCTCCCCTAGATGTGATATCCCCTTTTAGAGGGATGAACTAACCTTGGGTTTTGTCGATGATGACTTCATCTAGATGTTGAAGATGTGGATGCTCAATATTGATGTAGATCATTTGGAGCAATCCATTGGAGTGAGTTGCACTTTCAATACCTACATGGGTTAGTCCCAAAAGGAACAAACAAGGATATCCATAGACATAGAGTGAAGTACACACATGATGATGTCCCTTGACTTACTAACAAGAGGGTTTGTGACTCCTTGAACTAGTGCAAGATGTGGAAGTTGATTGCACTTGTCCTTGCCAATATGAATATGAGTGAAGTATGTTAGCGGAGTCACCCTCAAGAACACTCTAGTTCTTCTTCTTCAGTATCCACATCATCTTGATGGGAATCCTTGGGGTTGCAGATGTACTTGATGAAGTAGAACTTGAAGTAGTCTTGGGAACCCACTCGACCAAGGCCTTTGGAGCTTCTTCAAATGCATCAATCTCCTCTTGAAGCTTGTCCTTGCCTTTTACCTTGTGGTCTTGTGGTGGAAGATCATCTTGAGCTGGTGTTCCCTTGAAGGAAGTAGGATCATACTTCTCTTGTTGAGGAACAAACTTCGTCTTGGGGTACTGATCTTCTTCCCACTCAACTCCATTGGCATTGAACTTTCGTTCAAATCCAACACCTTGATTCTTCCTGTGACACCCTTGCTTGCGTACAATTTCCTCAAATTGCTTACTTCCAGCAAGGCTCTTGTAAACACCTTTCTCTATAATTCCTTCAATAAGCTATTTTCTTCGCAAGTGTAACTTGGCTAAGAGAATCATTAGTGGAATCAAGAGAACTACTAGAAGCAACAATATTGGATTTAGCATGATTATTGTTACTACTAGAAAAATAATCTTTCTTACTCATGTTGCTAGATTTTACTTGTGGCATGTAAGTAGAAAAGAGTAAATGCTTGGCAATGTAAGAAGAACTTTTCTTCCGAAGATTGATTGCTTTTAAGAACCCATGCTCTTGCTCTAGGTTGAGCTTCTCGAAGCATAGCTTCTCATGAGTTTTAAAAAGTTCTCGATGATCTCTAAAGTAGTTTCATGAGCTAACTTAAGAGTGTATAGTTTTTTAGTTAGACACTCAATCTCCTTCTTATCATTGTCATTCGTTTCATCTTGATCAGCATGATTAATAGCAATTTCATCATAGTTTTCATCACTAGCATTGTCAACAAGTAACTCATCATCACCTAGCAAATCATCTTCATCACTATTGAAATCAATATACTCGGGGTGTGATACCTTGGGGATTTAGCCATGAAGCATCTTCCAATTCCTTCATTTGGTGAGTCAAATATGTCGTAGGAGTTGGTTGACACAAGTGCAAGACCGGCAACACCTTCATATTGAGTATATTCGAAATCAGAGTGATAAATTCTCTCAGAGTGGTGGTGGTCGGAGTCGGAACCGGATACCCATTCACCAACATGACCTTGATGTCTTCGTTTTGTGTAGCTCCTTGATGACTTGTCCTTCCTTTCAGAATCCTTGCTTATGCGAGAAGGTCTTTGTTCATAATGATCATCTCTATTCCTTCTCTCTCTTGGAGGTGATTCTTCTCTTCTACTTCTCCTTTTAGGTGAGTCTTCTTTTATTTTGTAGGGAGCCGTACACTCATTGGAGTAGTGTCCGGGTCTTCCATAATTGTAGAAATTGTGATCATGACTAGAAGATCTTTTGTCATGGTAGGATCTTGATTTGGAGCTTCTCTCTTTGCTTCTACTCTTGTAGAATTTGTTGAAGTTCTTCACCATTAAGCTCAATTCTTCATTGAGGATGTGTTTTTTCACTTGATGTGGCAGGAGCATCACATGAGGCTTTATAAGCACCACTAGACTTGTTGTGAAGCTCTTCCTTATCCTTGAGTGACATCTCATGAGCAACAATTCTTCCAATGACTTCTGCTGGCTTGAGATCTTTGTAATTGGGCATCATTTGGACCAATGTGCACACAGTATCATATTCCTCCATCCAAGGCTCTTAGGATCTTATTGATGATGAATCTGTTAGTCATCTCTTCATTCCCTAAGCCGGCAATCTCATTTGTGATGAGAGCAAGCCTAGAGTACATTTCAGCGACACCTTCACCATCCTTCATTTTGAACTTGTCAAGCTGACTTTGAAGCACATCCAACTTGGATTCCTTGACGGACTCGGTGCCCTCATGCATATCAATCAAAGTATCCCAAATTTCCTTTGCATTCTCAAGACAGCTGATTTTGTTGAATTCTTCACGACATGGTCCATTAAGGAGGATATCACAAGCTTGAGCGTTGTATTGCAGCATCTTCAATTCTTCCGCAGTTGCTTCATGATTTGGTTCTCTCCCATTGAAGAATTCACCTTGCAAACCAATACACACAATAGCCCAAACGGCGGGGTTATGTCCAAGAATATGCATTTTCATCCTATGCTTCCAACTAGCAAAATTAGTACCATCAAAGTAAGGACCTCTACGGTGGTATTTTCCCTCGCAAGACGCCATACTCTTGTAGGTTGTGAAACTGAGGCTATGATCACCAAAGCTATGGAAATCAAGGCAAATGGAGACCAAAGCTCTGATACCAATTGTAGGATCGAAAGTATGTCTAGAGGGGGGGGTGATTAGACTACTTGACCAAATAAAAGTCTAGCCCTTTCCCAATAAGTCTTGGCAGATTTTAGCAAATTAACACAAGTCAAGCAATCAACCTACACATGCAATTCTAGAGTATAGCACCAGAATGTAAATCATTGCATATTAAGGTAAAAGGGAGGAGTTTGGAGGGAGCAAACGCAATGTAGACACGGAGATTTTTGGCGTGGTTCCGATAGGTGGTGCTACCGTACATCCACGTTGATGGAGACTTCAACCCACAAAGGGTAATGGTTGCGCGAGTCCATGGAGGGCTCCACCCATGAAGGGTCCACAAAGAAGCAACCTTGTCTATCCCACCATGGCCATTACCCATGAATGACTTGCCTCACTTGGGTAGATCTTCATGAAGTAGGCGATCTCCTTGCCCTTACAAACTCCTTTGTTCAACTCTACAATCTTGACAGAGGCTCCCAAGTGACACCTAACCAATCTAGGAGACACCACTCTCCAAAAGGTAATAGATGGTGTGTTGATGATGAACTCCTTGCTCTTGTGCTTCAAATGATAGTCTCCCCAACACTCAACTCTCTCTCATAGATTTGGATATGGTGGAAAGATGATTTGAGTGGAAAGCAACTTGGGGAAGGCTAGAGATCAAGATTCTTGTGGTAGGATTGGAATATCTTGGTCTCAACACATGAGTAGGTGGTTCTCTCTCAGAAAATGAGTAGTGGAAGTATAGGCACATTCTGATGGCTCTCTCTCAAATGAAGAAGGGGGTGGAGGGGTATATATAGCCTCCACACAAAATCTAACAATTACACACAATTTCCCAAACTTGGTGCGACCAAATAGTGGAACTCGGTCAGACCGATCTGGTTCAAAATGTGAACGTTAGGGTTTTTGGTGGGACCGACAATATCAACTCGGTGGGACCGATGCATTAGGGTTAGGGCAAAACCTCAGCTCGGTGGGACCGACCACATGAACTCGATGAGACCGATTCAGTAATAAGCAAACAAAGACTTGATCTTGCAAACTCGATGCGACTGATCGCTCATTTCGGTGAGACCAAAACGTTATGAAAAGGAAACAGAGAGTTTTCATTGTGAACTCGGTGGGACCGATCGCTCATCTCGGTAAGACTGAAACGTTATGAAGGGAACTAGAGAGTTTCCAATCCCATCACGGTGAGACCGAGATCCCTATCGGTGAGATCGAACTGATTAGGGTTTCTGGCTATGGCTATGTCAAGTGAACTCGGTGGTGCCGGATAGATCAAATCAGCGGGGCCGAGTTTGACTTTATGTTTAGGACATATGTGGAAATGAGAAAGTGATTGAGGGCTTTTGGAGCATATCACTAATCATTTTGAGCAAGCAAGCCATTAAGCAACACCTCATCCCCTTTTAATAGTATTGGCTTTTCCTATGGACTCAATTTGATCTGGATCACTAAAATGAAAAAGAAGAGTCATGAGCTTTTGCCAATATGTGTCCTTAGCATTTTGAGGGGTCCACATCTCTGGTCCATGCCATACCAATCATTGAACTTTCTGAAACATTAATATTGAATGGATAATAGTTCAATGAGCTATATGCTATTATGAATTACCAAAACTACCTGGGTATTAGTTGCACTTTCACCATGGTCGGCTTGTCTAATCACCTTTGATCGAAGGGACCACCCAACCAGTTGAAGGAATATGCCCTAGAGGCAATATTAAAGTTGTTATTTTATATTTCCTTATTCATGATAAATGTTTATAATTCATGCTAGAATTGTATTAACCAGAAACTTGATACATGTGTGAATACATAGACAAAACACCGTGTCCCTAGTATGCCTCTACTAGACTAGCTCGTTGATCAAAGATGGTTAGGTTTCCTAGCCATGGACATGTGTTGTCATTTGATGAACGGGATCACATCATTAGGAGAATGATGTGATGGACAAGACCCATCCGTTAGCATAGCATAGTGATATTTCAGTTTTATTGCTTTTGCTTTCTTAATGTCAAATACATATTCCTCTGACTATGAGATTATGCAACTCCCAGAGACCAGAGGAATGCCTTATGTGCTATCAAACGTCACAACGTAACTGGGTGATTATAAAGATGCTCTGCAGGTATCTCCGAAGGTGTTTGTTGGGTTGGTATAGATCGAGATTAGTATTTGTCACTCCGAGTATCGGTGAGGTATCTCTAGGCTCTCTCGATAATACACATCATATGAAGCCTTGCAAGAAATGTGACTAATGAGTTAGTTGCAGGGTGATGCAATATGGAACGAGTAAAGAGACTTGCCGGTAACGTGATTGAACTAGGTATGAAGATACCGATGATCGAATCTCGGGCAAGTAACATACCGATGACAAAGGGAATAACATATGTTGTCATAGCGGTTCAACCGATAAAGATCTTCGTAGAATATGTGGGAACCAATATGAGCATCCAGGTTCCGCTATTCGTTATTGACCAGAGAGGTGTCTCGGCCATGTCTACATAGTTCTCAAACCCGTAGGGTATGCACGCTTAACATTCGATGACGATTTGTATTATATGAGTTATGTGTTTTTGTGACTGAAGGTTGTTCAGAGTCCCGAATGGGATCACGAAGGTGATGAGGAGTCTCAAAATGGTCGAGAGGTAAAGATTGATATATTGGAAGGTAGTATTCGGACACTTGAAGTGTTCCGAAATGTATCGAGTACATATCGGAGTATCGGAGGGGTTACCGGAACCCCCCGGGGAAAGATATGGGCCATATGGGCCATAGGAGGGAGGCACACCAGCCCACATAGGGGTGGCGCGCCCCCACATGGAAGGAGGTCAAATTGGACAAGGAGAGGGGGCGGCGCCCCCTTTCCTTCTCCTCCCCTCTCTCCTTCCCCCTTTCCCCCTCTAGTAAAAGGAAGGGGGGCGAATCCAACTAGGACCCCAAGTAGGACTCCTCCTACTTGGGGCACAACTAGGGCTGGCCTCTTCTCCCTCCCTCCTTCATATACGGGGGGGGCTACAACACACATCAACTGTTCCAAGCCGTGTATGGTGCCCCTCTCCATAGTTTACACCTCCGGTCATATTCTCGCGATGCTTAGGCGAAGCCCTGTGCGGATCACATCACCATCAGCGTCACCACACCATCGTGCTGATGGAACTCATCTACTTACTCGAACCTCTGCGGGATCAAGAGCTAGAGGGATGTTATCGTGCTGAACGTGTGCAGAACTCAGAGGTGCCGTACGTTCAGTACTTGATCGGTCAGAACGAGAAGACATTCGACTACATCAACCGCGTTAGGCAAACGCTTCCGCTTTCGGTCTACAAGGGTACGTGGACACACTCTTCCCTTCTCATTGCTATGCATCTCCTAGATAGATCTTGCATGAGCGTAGGATTTTTTTGAAATTGCCTGCTACATTTCCCAATAGTGGCATCCGAGCCAGGTCTATGCGTAGATGATATGCATGAGTAGAACACAAAGAGTTGTGGGAGGTGATCGTAATACTGCTTACCACCAATGTCTTATTTTGATTCGGCGGTGTTGTTAGATGAAGCGGCCTGGACCAACCTTACATGACCACGTTCATGAGATCGGTCCCACCGGCATACATGCAACTAGTTTTGCATAAAGGTGGCTGGAAGGTGTCTGTTTCTCCAACTTTAGTTGAATCGAATTTGACTGCGGCCAGTCATTGTTGAAGGTTAAAATAGCAAACTTGATAAATCACTGTTGTGGTTTTGTGTCGTAGGTAAGAACGGTTCTTGCTATAAGCCCGTAGCAGCCATGTAAAACTTGCAACAACAAAGTAGAGGACGTCTAACTTGTTTTAGCAGGGCATGTTGTGATGTGATATGGTCAAGACATGATGTGATATGTGTTGTTGTATGAGATGATCATGTTTTGTAAAAGCTATCGGCAACTTGCAGGAGCCTTATGGTTGTCGCTTTATTGTATGAAATACAAACGCCATGTAATTGTTTTACTTTATCACTAAGCAGTAGCGATAGTTGTAGAAGCAATAGTTGGCGAGACGACCACGACGCTACGATGGAGATCAAGGTGTAATGCCGGTGACAATGGAGATCATGACGTTGCTTTGGTGATGGAGATCAAAAGCACAAGATGATGATGGCCATATCATGTCACATATTTTGATTGCATGTGATGTTTATCTTTATGCATCTTATTTTACTTAGTACGGCGGTAACATTATAAGATGATCCCTTAACAAAGATTTCAAGGTATAAGTGTTCTCCACGAGTATGCACTGTTGTGAAAGTTCTTCATGCTGAGACACCACGTGACGATCGGGTGTGATACGCTCTACAATCAAATACAACGGGTGCAAGCCAGTTTTGCACATGCGGAATACTCAGGTTAAACTTGACGAGCCTAGCATGTACAGACATGGCCTCGGAACACTAGAGACCGAAATGTTGAATGTGAATCATATAGTAGGTATGATCAACATAGAGATGTTCACCATTGATGACTATTGCATCTCACGTGATGGTCGGACATGGTTTAGTTGATTTGGATCACGTATCATTTAGATGACTTGAGGGATGGCTATCTAAGTGGGAGTTCTTAAGTAATATGATTAATTGAACTTAATTTATTATGAACTTAGTCCTGATAGTTTTTGCATATCTATGTTGTAGATCAATGGCTCATGCTACCGTTCCCTTGAATTTTAATGTGTTCCTAGAGAAAGCTAAGTTGAAAGATGATGGTAGCAACTACACAGACTGGGTCCGTAACTTGAGGATTATCCCCATTGATGCACCGAAGAATTATGTCCTTGATGCACCGCTAGGTGAAAGGCCTCCTGCAGGAGGAGAGGCTGATGTTATAAACGTATGGCAAGCTCGATCTGATGACTACTCGTTAGTTCAGTGTGCCATGCTTTATGGCTTAGAATCAGGACTTTAAAGACGTTTTGAACGTCATAGACCATATGAGATGTTCCAGGAGTTGAAGTTAATATTTCAAGCAAATGCCCGAGTTGAGAGATATGAAGTCTCCAACAAGTTCTATAGCTGCAAGATGGAGGAGAATAGTTCTGCTAGTGAACACATACTCAGAATGTCTGGGCATCATAATCACTTGACTCAGCTCGGAGTTAATCTTCCAGATGATTGTATCATTGACAGAGTTCTTCAATCACTGCCAGCAAGCTATAAAGGCTTTGTGATGAACTACAATATGCAAGGGAGGGAAAAGACTATTCATGAGCTCTTCGCAATGCTAAAGTCTGCGGAGGTAGAAATCAAGAAGGAGCATCAAGTATTGATGGTTAACAAGACCACTAGTTTCAAGAAAAAGGGCAAGGGAAAGAAGGGGAACTTCAAGAAGAATGGCAAGCAAGTTGTCACTCCCGGGAAGAAACCCAAAGTTGGACCCAAGCTTGAAACTGAGTGCTTCTACTGGAAAGGGACTAGTCACTAGAAGCAGAACTGCCCCAAGTATTGGGCGGATAAGAAGGATGGCAAAGTGAACAAAGGTATATTTCATATACATGTTATTGATGCATAGCTTACTAATTCTCATAGTAGTGCCTGGGTATTTGATACCGGTTCGGTTGCTCGTATTTGTAACTCAAAACAGGGACTATGGATTAACTGAAGATTGGCTAAGGACAAGGTGACGATGCGCGTCGGGAATGGTTCCAAGGTCGATGTGATCACCATCGGCACGCTACCTCTACATCTACCTTCGGGATTAGTTTTAGACCTGAATAATAGTTATTTGGTGCCAACGTTGAGCATGAACATTATATCTGGATCTTGTTTAGTGCGAGACAGTTATTCATTCAAATCATAGAATAATGGTTGTTCTATTTATATGAGTAATATCTTTTATGGTCATGCACCCTGGAAGAGTGGTCTATTTCTGTTGAATCTCGATCGTGGTGATACATATATTCATAATATTGATGCCAAAAGATGCAAAGTTGATCAAAGATGGTTAAGTTTCCTAGCCATGGACATGTGTTGTCATTTGATGAACGGGACCTCATCATTAGGAGAATGATGTGATGGACAAGACCCATCCGTTAGCATAGCATAATGATCGTTCAGTTTTATTGCTTCTGCTTTCTTCGTGTCAAATACATATTCCTCCGACTATGAGATTATGCAACTCCCGAACACCGGAGGAATGCCTTGTGTACTATCAAACGTCACAATGTAACTGGGTGATTATAAAGATGCTCTAAAGGTATCTCCTAAGGTGTTTGTTGGGTTGGTATAGATCGAGATTAGGATTTGTCACCCTGAGTATCGGAGAGGTATCTCTGGGCCCTCTCAGTAATACACATCATATGAAGCCTTGCAAGCAATGTGACTAATGAGTTAGTTGCAGGATGATGCATTACGAAACGAGTAAAGAGACGTGCTGGTAACGAGATTGAACTAGGTATGAAGATACCGACGATCGAATCTCGGGCAAGTAACATACCGATGACAAAGGGAATAATGTATGTTGTCATAGCGGTTTGACCGATAAAGACCTTCGTAGAATATGTGGGAACCAATATGAGCATCTAGGTTCCGATATTGGTTATTGACCGTAGAGGTGTCTCGGTAATGTCTACATAGTTCTTGAATCCATAGGGTCCACACGCTTAACGTTCGATGACTATTTGTATTATACGAGTTATGTGTTTTGGTGAAAAAAGGTTGTTCGGAGTCCCGAGTGAGATCACGGACGTGACGAAGAGTTTCTAAATGGTCAAGAGGTAAATATTGATATATTGGAAGGTAGTATTCTGACACCGAAAGTGTTTCGGAATGTATCGAGTACATATCGGAGTACCGGAGGTGTTACCGGAACCCCCCGGGGAAAGATATGGGCCATATGGGCCATAGGAGGTTGGCACACCAGCCCACATAGGCGTGGAGCCCCCCCCCCCCCCACACACACACAGGGAAAGAGGCCGAATTGTATAAGGAGAGGGGGTGGCGCCCCCCTTTCCTTCTCCTCCCCTCTCTCCTTCCCCTTTTCCCCCTCCGGTAAAAGGAAGGGGGTGAATCCAACTAGGACCCCAAGTAGGACTCCTCCTACTTGGGCGCGACTAGGGCCAGCCTCCTCTCCCTCCCTCCTCTATATATAGGGGGGCGCCCCTACAACACACATCAATTGTTCCAAGCCGTGTGTGGCGCCCCCCCCCCTCCATAGTTTACGCCTCCGACCATATTCTCGCAGTGCTTAGGCGAAGCCCTGTGCGGATCACATCACCATCACCGTCACCACGTTGTTGTGCTGATGGAACTCATCTACTTCCTCGACCCTCTGCTAGATCAAGAGCACGAGGGACGTCATCGCGCTAAACGTGCGTAGAATTCAGAGGTGTCGTACGTTCGGTACTTGATCGGTCAGAACGAGAAGACGTTCGACTACATCAACCACGTTAAGCAAACGCTTCTGCTTTCGGTCTATGAGGGTACTGTACACACTCCTCCCTTCTCGTTGTTATGCATCTCCTAGATAGATATTGCGTGAGGGTAGTAATTTTTTTTTTGAAATTGCATGCTATGTTTCCCAACAGCAGTATTCGTCACGGAGGTTCGGCAGCCCTCTCACTAGAGTCCTTATGGACGGAGGCAGCAGCCTTACCTTGATCTATCAAGATACTGTCCGGAAAATGGGTATCGACCCGTCAAGAATCAAGCCAAGTAACACTACCTTTAAAGGAGTGATACCTGGTGTGGAGGCCTGTTGCACGAGGTCCCTAACACTGGAAGTAGTATTCGACTCTCCAGACAACTTCCAAAGCAAAGATTGATCTTCGACATCGTCCCTTTTCATGGTGGTTATCATGCATTGCTCGGACAAACTGCTTTCACCCGCTTTAATGCAGTTCTGCACTATGCTTATTTGAAGCTCAAAATGCGTGGACCGTGTGGCGTTATCACAGTAAATGGTAATATGGAGCGCTCCCTCCATACTGAGGAGCACACCGCGGCCCTAGCACCCAAGGTGCATGGTGGCCTCATCAAGCCAAACAACTTATCCGTCATCAAGACCCATGATATTGCTAAGCGAGTCCAATCCGTATCACAGTGCAATGGCTCGATGGATCCGGAGCTCGAATAGCAGTTTAGCCTCCACCGACTGCCCCATAAGGTTGTGGCATACGTACCGCAGTACATAACTATGCATTTAAAATACCTTGGGCAACGCCGGAGGCACACTGCGGAAAAAGTCCATAGTATGGCTTGACCATATTTGGACCTTAACTATTTTTTCTCACTATAGGTTTGTTACAAAACCTATCGACTCTACAGTTGCACGGGGGCTCCTCTCTAGGTCCCTCTTCTTTGCAGAAAACCATCAACTCCTCCTCTCAAAGGATTCCCTACCAAGGAGAAACAGCGTAGACGTGCGGCAAGGCACCATTGGGATCTTCAAACCATTACTTTTAGGCCTTGTGTAAATCTTTCCCTTGTGTAAACTTTTAGCATGTAAGACGGCCACGATATTTAGGGCATTATCTATAACAACATGTCTCAACGTATTAATCAGGGTATAAAGGAAACCGTTGATCACCACTTTGTTTGTCACTCATTCATTTTTATATTATCATCTGCATTCCCTCCCTACTTCAGACTGCCAAACGTGCTTAGTCCGGCCTTAAACATCGGGGGTTGTATTCAGCCCTGCATATTTTAAGTCCGAAACCTATAGGGAACTCTTCGGCATCCCGGATATTGCATTATATGCATCAGCTCCGAATCATGTCTTTGGTCCATAGTTGTGTTGCCCGGCTCCTGTGTTTACCACCTTACGTTCTGCTCATTCGGTAAGGTAGTAAAGGTAGAACTACTGCGATTATATTTTTGGTTCGTCTGGTTAAGTACCTCCATAGAGAAAGCTGAAAACTGAATGTCATGATAAGCGAGAGCTGGTCGACAATCCGGTGAGTTAGTACTATACTACAAATCGTTAGCGATTCACCCCGTGTTATATGAGGGGCTGGTCCTCGTCTAGCCGCGTGGAAAAGGCACCGCGGTCTGGATAGCCGCACACGCACCAGGGGATAGTACTTAGCTCCCCATTTAAAACTCCTATGGCTAAGTGAAGGTAATAAAGCCGAATAGTCTGATTGCCTGGTTCACCCCACGGACACCTCCTTTTCGGACCAAGACGTTGGATAAAGTGTGGTCCTATGTTATGTAGAACACCCCTTTAGCATCTACATGAGGGCAGAAGCCGACGACTGGCCACTTTCAGAAATATAACAATAAACGGCCACACAGGAGGACAAATTAATGGAAACAAAATGCGCAAGCATAGATATTTCATAGTACAGGTTCATAACATAGTTTGTACAACCCGAACACACGTAATAAAATATCACGTCCTTAGAACATTGACCCTCTACTACTTGGGCTCCTTCAAGGATGTCGTCGAAGTACCTCTCTGACTTCCGATGATCTTTACCTTCGGGCGGGCCTGCGGTCACCACTTCGGTGGCCTTCATCTTCGCCCATTGCATCTTGACGCGGGCGAAGGCCATCCGGGCACCCTCTATACAGGCCGAATGCTTTATAGCATCAATCCACGGCCACGCATCGACAAACCACTTCACTAAGTCAAAGTAGCTGTTGGGAATAGGCTCGCCTGGCCAGAGTTGGAGTATTAGATCCTTCATGGCCAAACCGGCCACCCTATGCAGCTCCGCCAGCTGCTTCAGCTGGACGTTCAGACGCATCGAGTGCTTCGGCGCGAGGAATTGCGACTAGAACAGCTTCTCAGTTGAGTTCCCCTCCTGGGCTCGGAAGAACTGTGCAGCATCGGTGATGCTCCTCAGAAGATCCAAAACGCGCCTGGAGAACTCCACACTCGGGTAAGGAAGATATACCTCTTACCTCCAAAGCTACTCTACAAAAGAAAGGCCTTACCAGCCGCTATCTGCCTCGCCTACTAGATCTCCTCGCGAGCACTCCGGGACTCAATCCGCGCCTCCTTGGCATCATGGAGAGCCTTGGCAAGCTCAGACGACTGGTCTGCATCCTTCAGCTCCTGCTCGACTTCGACCACACGAGATTCATGTTGGCGGCGGGCAGTTTGCTCAGCCTCCAGCTCTACAGCCGCTTTGTCAGCGCCTGCCTTGTTTGCCTCTGCCTCTTTCTTGGCTTGGGCAAGGGCACCCTTGAGGGTCTCGACCTCAGCTGCGCCAACTATAATCATAATCAAAGAATTCCAAGAGTTAACCTCTCAATATACATATCACTTCTGATATGAAAAGAAATTTTTTCTTAACATTTTTCGCATACCTTGTGTTTCCTCGAACCACGTGTTGATGCAATCGAGCTCCTCATTGGCCACACGAAGCTTCCGATTGAGTTCGGAAACCTCTACGGCATGGGCGGTATCCGCCAACATGGAGGCCTGTTACAAAAATAGCACAATATGTTACTATCAGGATTATTATGTGGATCCTCTGTCCTGTTTTTTCTCAACCGGACAGAGCCTCAGGGGCTACTGTCTATATACAGGTTTATTCTTTCATATGAAAAGTTTTTAGAACATATGCCGCATACCTCAAAGCCCGTTAGTAGGCTGTTGAAGGCTTCGTTCAGTCCACTTTTAGCAGACTGAACCTTTTCCATAACCGCACCCATCAGGGTGTGGTGCTCCTCCACGACGGAAGCACTTTACAGTGCTTCCTGAAGAAAATATGCCCTAGAGGCAATAATAAAGTTGTTATTTATATATTTCCTTATATCATGATAAATGTTTATTATTCATGCCAGAATTGTATTAACCGAAAACTTAGTACATGTGTGAATACATAGACAAACATAGTGTCACTAATATGCCTCTACTTGACTAGCTCGTTAATCAAAGATGGTTAAGTTTCCTAGCCATAGACATGAGTTGTCATTTGATGAACGGGATCACATCATTAGAGAATGATGTGATTGCCTTGACCCATTACGTTAGCTTACCACTTGATCGTTTGGTATGTTGCTATTGCTTTCTTCATGGCTTATACATGTTCCTATGACTATGAGATTATGCAACTCTCGAATACCGGAGGAACACTTTGTGTACTACCAAACATCACAACATAACTGGGTGATTATAAAGGTGGTCTACAGGTGTCTCCGATGGTGTTTGTTGAGTTGGCATAGATCGAGATTAGGATTTGTCACTATGATTGTCATAGAGTGAAAGTGCAACTATCCCTAGGTGGTTTTGGTAATTCATAACAACATATAGCTCATTGAGCTAATGCTATTCCAAGACAAATATTTCAGGAAAGCTCAATGAATGGCATGGCATGGATGATGAAAGTGGATCCCTCAGAATACTAAGGACAAAGGATTGGCTCAAGCTCAAAAGCTCAAGACTCTTCATTTTACATTTTAGTGATCCAAGATCACATTGAGTCTATAGGAAAAACAAATACTATCAAGGAGGGATGATGTGTTGCTTAATGAGCCTCTTGCTTCAAGTGCATAGTGATATGCTCCAAAAACCCTCAACTATTTTCTCACATCCACATATGACCTAAACCCAAAGTCAAAATCGGTCCCACCGATTCTCTCTATCCGGCGCCACCGAGTTCAAATGTCATAGCCACTGCCACAAACCCTAGGCAAATCGGTCTTACCGATAGGGATCTCGGTCTCACCGAGATGGGATTGTAATCTCTCTGTTTCCCTTCGTAACGTTTCGGTCTAACCAAAGTGAGCGATCGGTCCCACCGAGATTGCAATGTAAACTCCTGCTTCCTTTCGTAACATTTCGGTCTCACCGAAATGAGCGAATCGTCCCACCGAAGTTTACTCCGACCAACTCTCTGGAAAGCTTATTACCAAAATCGGTCTCACCGAGTTTGTGTAATCGGTCTTACCGAGATTATGTTATGCCCTAACCCTAACCATATCGGTCCTACCGAGTTGCATGTCGGTCCCACCGAAAATCCTAACGGTCACTAGGTTTACTAAATCGGTCCGACCGAGTTTGTTGATTCGGTCCCACCGAGTTTGGTAAATTGTGTGTAACGGTTAGATTTTGTGTGGAGGCTATATATACCCCTCCACCTCCTCTTCATTCGAGAAGAGAGCCATCAGAACAAACCTACACTTCCAACTTACCATTTCTGAGAGAGAACCACCTACTCATGTGTTGAGGCCAAGATATTCCATTCCTACTGTCGGTGTCAAAACCGGCGGATCTCGGGTAGGGGGTCCCGAACTGTGCGTCTAGGCGGATGGTAACAGGAGACAAGGGACACGGTGTTTTTACCCAGGTTCGGGCCCTCTCGGTGGAGGTAAAACCCTACTCCTGCTTGATTAATGTTGATGATATGGGTAGTACAAGAGTAGATCTACCACGAGATCAAAGAGGCTAAACCCTAGAAGCTAGCCTATGGTATGATTGTTGTTTGTCCTACGGACTAAAACCCTCCGGTTTATATAGATACCGGAGAGGGCTAGGGTTACACAGAGTTGGTTACAATGGTAGGAGATTTACATATCCGTATCGCCAAGCTTGCCTTCCACGCCAAGGAAAGTCCCATCCAGACACGGGATGGAGTCTTCAATCTTGTATCTTCATAGTCCAGGAGTCCGGCCAACGGTGATAGTTCGGCTATCCGGACATCCCCTAGTCCAGGACTCCCTTAGTAGCCCCCGAACCAGGCTTCAATGACGATGAGTCCGGCGCGTAGATTGTCTTCGGCATTGCGAGGCGGGTTCTTCTCCAAATTCCATATACTTGCCGAATAGTGTGTGGCTTCTTATAAATGTTGCGCTCCTTGGCTTCCACGCCCAATAATGGCCATCTTCCACGTGTCAAACGAATGCGAAAAGCCAGGGTATTTTTACACTTACCCCCCTAGCTGCGCAAATGAGCCGCCTATAAAACAGACGGGGATCTAGATCCGAATCACACCATCCTCCCTCCGCGAGCATTCATCGGAGCGCCTCTGACAAAAAATCCATTCCATCATGGACAGTCAACGCGGCTCCTCCTCTCGCGCTCCCAGCCCTCAGCCTGGGGATTGGGAGAGATGCTCAGTCCCGCATAGCAAGCTAGTGACGCTCCAAACCAAGGGATTTCTTCCCCCAGCCTTCATAGTTCCGGTTCGAGCCGGACTTGCCACCTACAAGGGCGGAAAGCAAGCGGAGGGCGTCCCCGATCCTTCCAAAGGAGAGCGGGTATGCTTTGTCTCTTATCTGTTAAGAGGACTCAGATTTCCAATACATCCGTTTCTCTGGGGGCTCCTGGAGTTCTACAGCCTCCAGCTGCACCACCTTACGCCTGCCTCCATTCTGCATATCGCGGGCTTCGTGGCCCTTTGCGAGCTGTTCTTGGGCGTCGAGGCTCATTTTGCGCTGTGGAAGAGATTATTCTGCCTCGTACCCCGTTCTCATGAGGGGTCAATATATCAAGTGGGCGGAGTCGAGCTATGGTGCATCGCCGGGACCGGATATCTATCCGGAACCCCGAAGAAGGTGTCCAAAGACTGGCCTTTGGAATGGTTTTATATAGAAGACGCCCCGCTACCAGATCCCATTCGGACCGGCCTCCCGTAGTTCAGCAATGCTCCCTTGAAGAAACGCCTTAGTTAGCATCCGCGGAGCTCTCAACGGGAGAATGACAGGGACGTCCTTTACCTGATGAGCCGAATAAGGTTACTAGCTCATTCCGGACTGACCATGATCAGAGTCATGGCCACATGCATTATGCGGGGGGTGCAGCCGCTCCAGTATAGGGTCCACCCCATGTGGGATTTCAACGGGGAGGATGATCCCACCCGTCATGGCCGTAAGGGGCCGGGATCGGTCGCCGATCTGGTGAAGATCTTGTCCGGCCTGTACAAAGGGGAAAAGGAGGATTTTCTCCGTGTTAGTCCACTTAATGGATTTTCTATTGACAATCCTCGAAGCTGGGTAAGCGGACATTTCTTTTCGCCTATCTGATCCCCATTCCCATGGTTAAGCATCTCACTTTGTGATTTCGACGCAGGAACTGCGCCGGGCTGTAGAGGATATACACAGCCCGCTTCCACAACCCGAGGATCCGGAACGGTCCCTCGATCCGACCTCCGAAGAGGATCCAGACATAAAGGTGGAGCTGATCGATGGGGTGTTCCACCAACTTAGCATCGACAATGCTTTGGTCGCCATTACGGCCGACTACCCCGGAATATTTCCAGCTTCCCGTAATCGTGGATCAAGAAGTCGATACAATGACCCATCCGTGCTTATTTCTGATCACTGCATACCAATGGTGTTCCACAGGATGTGCCTTTGAGGCGGGAAGCCGAGCCCGCGGCGGCTGGACAACAAGGGGCAGCTCGGCCCAGCAGGAAAAAAAGAAGTGCGGTGTGGATCGAGACGTCGCCGCAACGGTATGGCGCGCCACCGTGTTTCAAGGAAAGATTCCTGGAAGGCATACTAACGTTCGTGATCTTTTCAGGAAAAAGAGCGCTCGCCGGACTGTGCCCGGAGAGGTTGCCAATCGAGCCTCCGCCAGCCAGGCTCTAATGCCAGGTCCGGAGGGGGAGGCGAACACAAGGCGCGCGTCGGATGCTCCTCCAACGGAGGATGCCGATAGGTTGTCCGCCACCAGATCTGAGGTGGAGAGTGCCATGAATCACAGGCGCCGCCGGACAATTCTTCGTGACGCATGTTTCTCCCAAGAGGCATTGAATGCCTTTAATTCGGGAGATGCGCACCTCCGTGCCGCTCAAGATGGTTTAGCCAGAGCCACGGAGCAGTATGTGAAAGACATACGGGTGAGGGATTTTGACAGTTATATATGCCAGTAGCCCCCGAGACTTAAAATAGTTAGAATAACTGATTTAAGGATCATTTGTTATGCAGGATCTTACAGAAAAGAATACCCGTCTATCTCAGGAGCTTGAAAAGTGCAAGGCCCAGCTTGAGGCCACACTAGCCGCCATAGGGGGAGCCACAGAGACCCCCTCCGGTAATATATACTTCGAAAGATAAGTAGTTTGTGAAGTGCGGCATGTGTATAAGTCTGACAATAACATTGCAGATGGCGCCGGGGTAGATCCGGACAAGCAACAGCTCCTGTGCCGGTTAAAAGCCGGCGAGAATGTTCTTACAAGGGTGCGGCAAGAGAAAAATAACCTCCAAGATGCCAACACCCAGCTGGGCGAGGAACTCAAAGATGTTCGTGCTCACCGTTCCGACTAAGGAGAATCGGCGACTTCGTCGCGGCATTTTCAGTAAGTGCTTGAACGAACCTTAAAAAAGAGTTCGGCGAGGAAGTCCACTAACAGAAATATGTCTGTAGGTATGCTCACAGGTCGTCCTGCAGAGGAAATGCCCGGTTCAACGGGTGACCTACTTCCTGAGCTGCTGCAACTGCACGAACGAGTTTGGCAGGCGATGAGAGGCGTCGCCCAGGCCTTGTGGCCATCCATCTCCCTACCCGAAGGCCTTGGAGAGCTTGCAGAGAAGCTTCAGGGAGCACGGCGGTGCTTCCAGCTATGGAAGATATCGGCCTGCCGTCAAGGTGCCAGGGAGGCATGGGCCATGGTGAAGACGCGGTACACGAAGGCTGACCCAAACCACATGGCCGAGGTCGGACCTGTGGGGCCCGATGGGAAGGAGATCCTGTGAGCTCGAGATACAGCCAAGTAGAGTTGGCTGCAAAGTATTCAATGGACCGTAAACTAGACAGCCTATTAGATGGTATTGAAGAGGAATACAATCAGTCAATTTGACTATGTAATTTAAAATGACATGTAAAATACCTTCTAGCCGGATTGTAGATCGTTTGTCGTAGCGGACCTTTTCGCTTCAACCTCGGGACCCGACAGTCCAGAGTGTGTCCGAATACCCTCGCGGTTATATAAAAAACCGGGGCATGCGTGGAGACCAGGCGTAGGGGTCATTAGTGCTTTATCAGACAAGTGCCCAACTAGTTATGTTATATTACATGGTTAGTAAGAAACATCTTCCAGGGAGAATAGTTCCATTAGGGGTTCCTTTCCCTGGGAGGCATGCCCTAAAGTGCATGTCCTGACTGCAAAAAGAGGAAAGCATGTGGGGCAGATAAATAAATAGGTAAGAAATCATCTTTTAGTTCACCGACCAATATTCCCTTAAGAACGCCAGCTTTCGGCTTCACCTAGTCTGAGGTACACATCTGGCTGACCTGGCAGTAACAATCGTAGAGGTGCTCCCTTTACCACCTAGCCGAACAATCGGGAACGTAGGGGTAACCACAGAAGCCAGGCAACCCAGCTTGGCTAAAACTTAAGTCATATCGATGCATATAATGGCGAATAAAAGGTACATGCGGAAGTGTGACACATGTGTTGGGCATAAAGCCCGTATAAATAAGCTTCTGTTAAAGAAGCCCCCAGGTATAATGAGTGTGAGTAGCACGTCAATTGTGTGCGAACAATGCGCAGACGAGCCTCCAAAGGCTTTAAGAAAAAGGGGGGAGAAGGAGAGAAATAAAAGACAGCTAAAGTATAAAATGTAGACGGAGGAAGGAAATGAACTCAGAGTCTGGCGCTAGGCGTAGAATCTTTGGAGACGGGCTGCGTTCCATGGGTTTGGCTCGAGTCGGTTATCCGATACGTTTCGCAGTCGGTACCCTCCGCCGGTCAGGACTTGGTTAATGATGAAGGGACCTTCCCATTTGGGCTTGAGTTTATCCTTTTCCTTGTCCGGCAGGCGTAGAACTAGTTCTCCAACATTGTAAGTTTTGGCCCGTACTTCTCTGCTTTGATATCTTCGAGTCTGCTGTTGATAGAATGCGGAACAAGCTTTTGCCACATCACGCTCCTCCTCTAAGGCGTCCAAACTGTCCTGCCGGTCCAGCTCAGCTTCTCTTTCTTTGTACATGCGCACGCGAGGTGAGTCATGAATTATGTCGCAGGGCAAAACTGCCTCTGCGCCGTATACCATAAAAAATGGTGTGAATCCGGTAGTGCGATTCGGCGTGGTCCGCAGCCCCCAGAGTACGGAGTCGAGCTCCTCTACCCAGTGCGTGTTAGATTCCTTGAGGGACCGCACTAGTCTGGGTTTGATGCCGCTCATGATTGGACCATTTGCTTGCTCGACTTGACCGTTAGTTTGAGGGTGATGGACCAAAGCGTAGTCGAGCTTGATGCCCATGTTTTTGCACAAGAGTTTAACCTCGTCGGCCGTGAAGTTCGTGCCGTTATCGGTGATGATGCTATGGGGGACGCCGTAACGGTGTACTACTCCTAATATAAAGTCTATCATGGGTCCGGATTCGGCCGTCTTAACTGGCTTGGCCTCTATCCATTTGGTGAATTTATCCACCATGACCAATAGGTATTTTTGCTTGTGGGTTCCTCCTTTAAGGGGTCCAACCATGTCAAGCCCCCAAACCGCGAATGGCCAGGTGATGGGTATAGTTTTCAGGGGTGGGTGGCATGTGGCTTTGATTAGCAAAGAGCTGTCAACCGACGCATCGTTGGACTAAGTCCTGAGCGTCTGCCCGGGCCGTCGGCCAATAAAATCATGTACGGAAGGCCTTGCCTACAAGGGCCCGGGCTGCGACGTGGTGCCCACCGAGTCCGGCATGAAATTCAGCCAGAAGATTTCGTCCTTCCTCTTTGGAGATACACCTTTGAAGGACTCCGGTTGTGCTTTTCTTATAAAGCTCTCCCTCATGGACCTTATAGGCTTTAGATCACCGTACTATGCAGCGGGCCTCGTTTTGGTCCTCGGGAAGTTCCTGCCTAGTTAAGTAGGCTAGGAATGGCTCGGTCCACGGGGCAATGACTGCTATTATTTCGTGGGCTGAAGGTGTTATTTCATTGGTAGAATCACCGATTGTGTTAGAGTGTTCGGTGTCGGGTGGTGCGGTTGGGTCCAGATTGTTGTTTCCGGACTCCCCTTCCCATAGTACGGATGGCTTGAAAAGCCGCTCCAGGAAGATGTTGGGAGGGACGGCATCGCGCTTTGCGCCGATGCGTGCCAATACGTCCGCCGCCTGGTTATTATCCGGGGCTATATGGTGAAATTCGAGCCCTTCAAACCGAGCTGACATTTTTAGGACGGCGTTACGGTAAGCTGCCATTTTCGGATCCTTGGCGTCGAAGTCCCCATTTATTTGGGATATCGCGAGGTTCGAATCCCCGCGCACCTCTAGGCGTTTAATGCACATGGAGACCGCCATCCGGAGGCCATGTAGAAGGGCTTCGTATTCGGCTGCGTTGTAGGAGTCCGTGTACATTATCTGGAGTACGTATTGGACTGTGTCTCCGGTTGGGGACGTCAGGACGACGCCAGCCCCCAAGCCGGCCAACATTTCGGAGCCGTCGAAGTGCATGATCCAATTGGAATATGCGCCGTACTCTTTAGGGAGTTCGACTTCAGTCCATTCGGCGATGAAGTCAGCCAAAACTTGCGACTTGATAGCTCGTCGTGGTTTATAGGTTATGTCGAATGGGAGGAGCTCGATGGCCCATTTAGCAATCCGGCCCATTGCATCGCGGTTGTTTATAATGTCATTAAGAGGTACTTCGGAGGCTACTGTTATCGAACACTCTTGGAAGTAGTGTCGCAGCTTCCGGGATGCCATGAACATCGCGTACGCTATCTTTTGATAGTGTGGATACTGGGACTTGCTTGGAGTTACGACAGTGGACACGTAGTAAATTGGTTTTTGAAGGGGGAACTTGTGTCCGTTCGTTTCTCGTTCGACGACGAGCACTGCGCTTACAACTTGATGTGTTGCTACGATGTATAATAACATTGGTTCGCCCAAGTTGGGCGCGGCCAGGACCGGATTTGTTGCCAATATGGCTTTGATTTCTTCGAGTCCAGCCGTGGCAGCATCCGTCCACTCGAAGTGTTCGGTGCGCCGGAGGAGGCGATAAAGGGGTAATGCCTTTTCTCCCAAGCGGGAGATAAAGTGGCTTAGGGCCGCCATGCATCCAGTCAATTTTTGTATTTGTTTGAGGTCTTTTGGGATATCTCGGATCTTCGAGTCCAGCCGTGGCAGCATCCGTCCACTCGAAGTGTTCGGTGCGCCGGAGGAGGCGATAAAGGGGTAATGCCTTTTCTCCCAAACGGGAGATAAAGTGACATAGCTCGGATCTTGGCTGGGTTTGCTTCAATTCCTCTACCGGATACAATGAAGCCCAAGAGCTTTCCGGCTAGTACACCGAAAATGCATTTTCCCGGGTTGAGCTTAATGTCATATGCTCGGAGATTGTCGAATGTGAGCCTCATGTCGTCTACTAGAGTTTCGACATGCTTGGATTTGACGACCACATCATCTATGTATGCCTCCACTGTTTTGCCGATCTGGTTTGCCAGACATGTCTGAATCATGCGCTGATATGTTGCGCCCGCGTTTTTGAGCCCGAAGGGCATTGTGTTGAAGGAGAATGGGCCGTATGGAGTGATGAATGTCGTTGCGGCTTGGTCTGGCTCCACCATCTTGATTTGGTGGTAGCTGGAGTATGCGTCGAGGAAGCACAATGAATCGTGCCCTGCAGTAGCGTCGATAATTTGATTGATGCAGGGGAGGGGGAAGGGGTCCTTTGGGCAAGCCTTGTTAAGGTCCTTGAAGTCGACACATAGGCGCCAAGATTTATCCTTCTTTGGTACCAACACCAGGTTTGCTAGCCAGTCCGGATGTTTTATATCTCTGATGAATCCGGCTTCCAATAGTTTGGCTAGCTCCTCTCCCATGGCCTGTCTCTTGGGTTCGGAAAAACGCCGAAGAGCCTGTTTGACTGGCTTGAATCCTTTTAGGATATTTAGGCTGTGCTCGGCCAGCCGGCGTGGGATTCCTGGCATGTCTGAAGGGTGCCAGGCAAAAATGTCCCAATTTTCCCGTAGGAATTCTCGTAGTGCAGCGTCTACATCAGGGTTTAACTGTGCCCCAATGGATGCCGTCTTTGTACGGTCCGTTGGATGGACTTGGAATTTGACTATTTCGTCCGCTGGCTTAAAAGAGGTGGACTTGGATCTCTTATCGAGTATCACATCATCCATGTTCACCATGGAGCGCAGCGCAGTGAGTTCCTCGGCCGCTAGGGCTTCGGATAGTGCCTCGAGGGCTAGTGAGGCTGTCTTATTTTCGGCACGTAGTGCTATGTCCGGACCACTGGCAAGAGTGATGATTCCGTTGGGCTCGGGCATTTTGAGCTTCAAGTACCCGTAATGGGGTATAGCTTGAAAAATTGTGAATGCCTCTCGCCCTAATAAAGCGTGATATCCGCTGCTGAACGAGGCCACTTGGAACGTGACCTACTCGGACCTGTAATTGTCCGGCGATTCGAACACCACATCCAGTGTAATTTTCCTGTTAAGCATGCTTCCCGACTAGGGATTATTCCTCTAAAGGTTGTGCTGCTTCGCTCAATGCGGCTCCAGTCTATTTCCATTTTCGAAGGGTTTCCTCGTAAATGAGGTTTAATCCGCTACCGCCATCCATGAGTACCTTGGTAAGGCGAAAGCCGTTGTAACGCCCCGGATCCGATGCGCCAGGTGTCTATCAGTTATTCGTCGTCTTTGCCATGTCATTTGCTTGCATGTTGCACCTTGCCATGTCATCTTATGCATTTCATATCATGTCATCATGTGCATCTCATTTCGCATTCGTGTTCGTCTCATCCATCCGAGCATTTTCCCCGTTGTCCGTTTTGCAATCCGGCACTCCTATGTCACCCGGCGCCCCCTTTTGCCTCTTTTCATGTGCGGGTGTTAAACTTTCTCGGAATGGCCCGAGGTTTGCCAAGCGGTCTTGGTATAGCACCGGTAGACCGCCTGTCAAGTTTCGTGCCATTCGGAGGTCGTTTGACACTCCAATGGTTAACCGGGTAACCGCAAAAGCCCTCTTTTGTTGCAGCCCAACACCCCTTCCAAAGTGGCCCAAAACCCATCTAAGTCTCTTCCATGCTCTCGGTCATTCGATCACGATCGCGTGGCCGAAAACCGCTCCTCATTTGGACTCTCCTAGCTCCCTATACCTATAAATAAGCCTCCCCCTCCGAAATCCCGGGTCTAACCCTAGCTTCTTCCTACTCCCGCCGACGGACACGTCCGCCCGCCGACAGACATGTCCGCCACCGCCCCCTCGCCCAACCAGGAGCCGCCATGTGGCCCTGCATACTTGCCGCCGGCCCGCTGGCCCATCGAGGCCCCGCAGACCGGATCTCCGCCGCCGCTTAGGCTCCGCCCAGCTGGGTCGGGCCCGACCATAGCCTGCCTTGCGCTCGCCCTGCCTCCGCGGCCCCAGCCCCCGCCGCCCTCGCTTCGCCACGGCGAGCCTCGCCGAAGCCGCCCGCCCTGCCGGCAGCCCCACTCACGCCGGCCGTGCCCTGCCCCACCGCTGAGCCGCCGCCCAGCCGCCTCCCGACAGACACCGCGCCCTGCGCATGGCCTCTGCGCCCTCTGCCTCCGCCCACGAGCGCCGCCCGCCTCCCCTCCCCTGCCGGGCCGGCCGGCCTCAAGCTCGACCCGCCGCGGCGCCCTGCTCCGGCGAGCTCCCTGGCCGGCCCCCTCCTCTCCAACTCCGGTGGCCCGAGCCCGGACCCGCCTCGATCCGCTCCCCGGTCCAGATCTGGATCCGAAGGTTGTCCCCAATTTTGCCTAAGTCCCGAGTTTTTCACATTATCATGCCTTGTTCATCATGCCGTATCTTTGCGTCGGTAGCTGCGTTTCATGCGTGTAATATGTCAAATTGTTCGCCTCAACGATTACTTCATTTCATTCCATTGCATCATTTTCATTTGAGCTCATCTTGATGCCCGAAATGTTTGTTGGAAGAGTGCATGTTGATGTTAACTTTCTTTGGCTGTTATAACTTGCTCATTTGTCATTTTGCCATGATTGATGTGTGCATCCTATGGGGTTGATGTCTACATGTGTTTTGATCTATGCCATGCCATCTTTCCAGGGGTGTATGCCATGTATTTTTGTGATCAATGTGGTGACTAGCACAAGCATGCAAACTAGGCTTCGTGATGTTGCTGATTTTAGTCCCTGTTCTGCTGTTATTTTGATGCCATGTAAACTTGATGCTACAGAGAGATCCATGCATATTTTGAGTTACTTCAGTAAAGGTGTTTTGAACATGTGGTTATTGTCTATCCATGCATGCCCTTTTTTGCAATTATGGAGTAGCCTAGCATGTCATTTTCGTGCTCTACTTTTGCTTCAAAATGTTTCCTGGCAGATTGTTTACTTGTTATTCAATTTAGCCAAGGTTGCTATAGTTGATCCTTGCATGCTATGGACTTGTTCTTGCCTTGGTTGGTTACATAAACATGTCTTCTTGCTGATGATATGCTTATCTTTTCATTCAATGACTTGTGGTGAGTGAATCGAGCTTGTTAAGTAGTGTACTTGCTTTGTTCTTTGTTTTGCTAGGTGAATCATTATTTCGTGATGCTATATAAACATGTTGCTACTAATCATTCTATGCATAATCTGGAGATGTTCTGTAAACATGTTTTGACCTACATGTTATGCCCTATCCATCCATGCCCCTGGTTGCATTTATAGCTTGCTGTAGATTGTTCATATCTTGCTCCAAAGTTGCTTGATAATGTTGCTATCAGCCTGTTAACATTAAGTTCACTAGTTCCCATGTGTTTTGCTAGTGTTCCATGCACCCTATGACCTTGCTATTGCCATGCTTAGCTTCATAAACATGCCTTCTTACTGTTGGTTGCCTTTCCATGCCATGTATTGCTCTGTGGTGAGTGGTACAAGCTCACCAACATGCCTAATTATTGTTGTTCCTGCCATGTTTGAATCTGTAATACAACTTGTCATGTTTACATGGGTGCCATCATATTTTCTGTGCCCTTTTGGCTCATGGTCAGTAAGGGACTTTTGATCTATGCAATTAGTATATTCATGCCATGCCTTTGTTAGCCATGATATGTTCCTGTAACATGTTTTTTGCTTGCTCTAAACATTGCAACCTGATGTTATTTCTGCTAAAGTCTGAAACTGTTATTATTTGCAATATCTCCATGTCTTTTTGAGAATGTTCTAGTTGTTTCTGGAGATAGCTCAGTGTTCATGTTTTGTTATGCTTTACCTGTACTTCATGTCAATGCCTTTTGTTCTCATATTGTGGTGCTGTAGCTTATCGTTTTGATGCTTGCAAGATGCCTAGTTGCTATTATGGACAGATTGTTGTTATGACTTGTAGTGTGTATGTATTGAACCGTTGCTCCGTTTTGAGTGTGCTCTATATGAAACTTGCTTGATTTTGCATGTAGTTTCATATTATCATGTTGCATCCTTGTTTTGAGGTGTTTTCTTGATGTTTGTATGCATTTTGCATCAATGCCATGCTTAACTTGTTTTGCTCATATCTTCTAGGCCGTAGCTCCAAATCTAATGAACTTTATATGTAACTTGACTAGAATCTCGTGTAGATCATCTTGGTGCATCTTAACTTGCTGTTTAACAACTTGAACATAAGGTTTATTCCGATCTGGACCAATTTCGAAATTTGCATATGAGGACTTACCGGAATTGTTATATGTTGTTTCCGGCCTCATTTAAACTTGCCTTGATGTGTTTTTCTTGTTTGCATCATCTCTTGCCATGAGTAGCTTCATGTAGCTTGGTCATACATCATGCTTGTTGTGCATCATGCCTTGTTCATGTGTGGTGTGTTTACCATGTTGTGTGTTTCTTCTCGATAGTTTCCGTTTTGTTGCGATCGTGAGGATGCGTTCGTCTACGTGTGATTCGTCTTCGTGGCTTCATCTTCTTCATGGACTCGTTCTTCTTCCTTGCGGGATTTCAGGCAAGATGACCGTCTACTTGGATCTCACTACTATCATTGCTATGCTAGTTGCTTCGTTCTATCGCTATGCTGCGTTACCTATCACTTGTTCATCAAGCCATCCCATATTGCCATGAACCTCTAACCCTTGACACCTTTCCTATGCAAACCGTTGTTTGGCTATGTTACCGTTTTGCTCAGCCCCTCTTATAGCGTTGTTAGTTGCAGGTGAAGTTGAAGATTTCTCCATGGTGGACAGGATTTTGGTTGGGATATCACAATATCTCTTATATTATTAATGCATCTATATATTTGGTAAAGGGTGGAAGGCTCGGCCTTATGCCTGGTGTTTTGTTCCACTCTTGCCGCCCTAGTTTCCGTCATACCGGTGTTATGTTCCCGGATTTTGCGTTCCTTATGCGGTCGGGTGAATTATGGGACCCCCCTGACAGTTCGCTTTGAATAAAACTTGTCCAGCAAGGCCCAACCTTGGTTTTACCATTTGCCTCACCACCACCTATACCCTTCCCTTGGGTCGGCCAACCCAAGGGTCATCTTTATTTTAGCCCCCCCGGGCCAGTGCTTGTCTAAGTGTTGGTCCGAACCGAGCAACCTGCGGGGCCACCTCGGGGAAACTTGACGTCTGGTTTTACTCGTAGCTTGACTTATCCGGTGTTGCCCTGAGAACGAGATATGTGCAGCTCCTATCGGGATTGTCGGCGCATCGGGCGGCTTTGCTGGTCTTGTTTTACCATTGTTGAAATGTCTTGTAAACCGGGATTCCGAGATTGATCGGGTCTTCCTGGGAGAAGGTCTATTCCTTCGTTGATCGCGAGAGCTTGTCATGGGCTAAGTTGGGACACCCCTGCAGGGTATAAACTTTCGAGAGCCGTGCCCGCGGTTATGTGGCAGATGGGAATTTGTTAATGTCCGGTTGTAGATAACTTGACACCAGATCCGAATTAAAACGCATCAACCGTGTGTGTAGCCGTGATGGTCTCTTCTCGGCGGAGTCCGGGAAGTGAACACGGTTTCTGTGTTATGTTTGACGTAAGTAGGTGTTCAGGATCACCTCTTGATCATTGCTAGCTTCACGACCGTTCCGCTTGTTTCTCTTCTCGCTCTCATTTGCGTATGTTAGCCTCCATATCATGCTTAGTCGCTACTGCAACCTCACCACTTTACCCCTTCCTTTCCCATTAAGCTTTGCTAGTCTTGATACCCATGGTAATGGGATTGCTGAGTCCTCGTGGCTCACAGATTACTACAACAACAGTTGCAGGTACAGGTTTATGCGATGATCATGACGCGAGAGCAATGCTTGCTTGCGTTGTGTTCTTCTTCTGCTTCTTCTTCGATCAGGGGATAGGTTCCAGGTCGGCAGCCTGGGCTAGCAGGGTGGATATTGTTTGAGTTTCTATTTATGATTCATCCGTAGTCGGATGTTGTTCTTGTATGTTGTATTGTTGTATTTGTGTGACATTGTATGCCTTATGTATGTATCCCCATATATTATGTAATGTTGATGTAATGATATCCACCTTGCAAAAGCGTTCCAATATGCGGGTCTATCCTTGGTGGGACCTTCGAGTTCCTTTTGGATAGGGTCGCATATTGGGCGTGACAAGTTGGTATCAGAGCCTCGACCGACCCTAGGAGCCCCCTTGATTGATCGTGCAGTTTGGCCGTGGTTGAGTTTAGAAGAAAACTTTTCTGAGTCTAGTTATATCGGAGAGTAGGAATTCTTTTTACTCCTCAGCCCCTTCGTTGCTCTGGTAAGGAATCGTGACGTAGGTGTTTTGAATTACTCCTCTTCCCATTCAAATTTTTCTTTAGGATCACGCAGTTGGTTTTCCGATCGTTGGTTCTCAGCTCTTTTCATCCGGTGCATTTCTCGTCAAGTTGACTCGAACCTGTTTGTCTTTCGCGAGATCAATCCTCAGTTCTTCCTCCGACGTCGTTGTTTTTCCCCATCCGAAGTTGTCCTTGTTTTTCCCACCCACCCACCCCTTTTCTTATCGGAGCCGGAGTCTGTAATCGAGTATCCTTCCTACTCGTGCGAAGTCTTCGCTTTCTTTCCTCAATTATTTCAACCGGTGTTTTCTCTTCAAGATATTCGTCGTTTTCCCCTTCCAAGTTACCCTTGTTTTCCCGCCCTCCCACCCTTTTCTTCCCGGAGTCTGAGTCTCTCTCAACTATCTATTTCATTCGAGTGGAACCCTTCCGTCTTCCCTCAATTATTTCAACCGGTGAATTCTCTTTTATTCGACATTCTTCATCTCTTTTCCGGTGGATTCAATTCCATTTTTTCGGGTTCATCATATTCTTTTCCTCAGCTCAAGTGTTCTCCTTGCTCGTTCGCCTCTCGCCAGTTTATCCTTCCGGAGTGTTCAAGACATCTTAGGAGATTCGTCTGTGTTCGAATTAATTCGAGGTTGTCACCTCATTCAAATATTTCAATTGTTCCGGTGCATCATCTATCTGTTCAACAATCCTTTTCAACGGTGTTTTTTTCTCCTTAGTGGGCCATAACCCACAGGTCTTTTCCCAGGATCTTACCTGACTCTTCTAATTCCCCCGGGGTTATTCTCAATGTTTTTCAAGTGTGACGTAAGTATGAATTTCATCAGTCATATGCATTTTCTAAGATCTTGTTCATATTCTTTTCATTGTTGGCTCAACCTCTTCGTTTTTCATTCTCCCGGAGTATCTCAGTAATTTTGGTGGTGTTTCTCGTCATCATTTGAAGAAGAGTTTTTCCTCTAAATCTTGCCCGTTCTCCCGAAGTTTTGTGGTCCTAGCTTCATGTTATCCTCGCGGATTATTCCATTTGTCAGACATTCTTTCTTACCCATCCGGAGTATGTCAGAAGTTGTTTTCCATTTCTTTTACCGGAGGCCATCATTACAGTTATCGTTCTCTATTTTCCCGGTGCTTCGTTGAAGTGCTCTTTAATCAGCTCATAATCTCTTGGCTCTTTTGCTTCTAAATCCCCTCTAGCATATTTGTTCTTTTAATTTTTCCCGGTGATTCATTCCCTGTCATCAGTCATTTTGAATTCTTATGGTGGTTCGTTCAAGATTCTTTTCCTTGTTCATCATATTAATTCATTCATTCTTTCCAATCATACCGGTGGTTCATGAAGACCTTCTCAAGTTTGCGATATGTCACTTCGCAATTCTCTTTCAAGAAGAATAAGTAGTATTAAAAATCCATTGCTTGTCATCAATTTAATTTGATGAAGGATAAGCATACAATAAACCTTATTCTTATTTCATCCAAGCGAGTAATCCCTTCCTTCGGAGTTTGTTCTTGTTGAATAAATTCTAGTTTTAAGTGTTTTCATCTTTTCTTTTCCGGAGTTCATATTTCCACGACAATATCGTCGGAACCTCCATCTAAATCATCGCAAGGCTCGTCTTATTCTTTCATCCATCATTCTATCTCATCATCCTTTATTTTAGCGGAGTACTTCATGGCGATTCTTCATGATTTAATTCATTCTTTCAAGAGTTCATCAAGTGTCATTCCGTCCTCTCAAGCTCGTGTTCTATTCTTCCATGTTCAGCCGGAGTGCTGTCTAAATCCTATCAGTCTTATTCGTTTCTTTTCTCATTCTAACCACTCCGGTTAGAACGAGTGGTTTCGTAGTCTATCTGGTTCCTTGAGTTTTCTATTCTCGACATTCTCGTCGTTCATCTCTTCTTCTCGAGTGCTCTCGATTCTTGGCTTCTTCTCTTGAGTTCTTGCTTCACCTCTTCCTTTTTCCCTTCCGTCTCGGTCCTAAGATCTCGGGATGAGATCTCTTGTTAGTGGAGGAGTGTTGTAACGCCCCGGATCCGATGCGCCAGGTGTCTTCCAGTTATTCGTCGTCTTTGCCATGTCATTTGCTTGCGTGTTGCACCTTGCCATGTCATCTTATGCATTTCATATCATGTCATCATGTGCATCTCATTTCGCATTCGTGTTCCTCTCATGCATCCGAGCATTTTCCCCGTTGTCCGTTTTGCAATCCGGCACTCCTATGTCACCCGGCGCCCCCTTTTGCCTCTTTTCATGTGCGGGTGTTAAACTTTCTCGGAATGGCCCGAGGTTTGCCACGCGGTCTTGGTATAGCACCGGTAGACCGCCTGTCAAGTTTCGTGCCATTTGGAGGTCGTTTGACACTCCAACGGTTAACCGGGTAACCGCAAAAGCCCTCTTTTGTTGCAGCCCAACACCCCTTCCAAAGTGGCCCAAAACCCATCTAAGTCTCTTCCATGTTCTCGGTCGTTCGATCACGATCGTGTGGCCGAAAACCGCTCCTCATTTGGACTCTCCTAGCTCCCTCTACCTATAAATAAGCCTCCCCCTTCGAAATCCCGGGTCTAAACCTAGCTTCTTCCTCCTCCCGCCGACGGACACGTCCGCCCGCCGACGGACATGTCCGCCACCGCCCCCTCGCCCAACAAGGAGCCGCCACGTGGCGCCCGCCGCCAACCGCGCCGGCCCGCTGGCCCATCGAGGCCCGCAGACCGGATCTCCGCCGCTAGGCTCGCCTGCTGGGTCGAGGATCGACCGCGCCGCCCGCGCTCCCAGCCGCCGCCGCTCCCGGGCGCCCGCGCCCTCCGCCGCCCTCGCTGCGCGCGAGCCTCGCCAAAACCACCGCCGTGCCGGCCGCCCCCTCCTCCGGCCGCGCTGCCCCGCCGCCGAGCCGCCGCCCCCAAGCCTCATGGGACACCACGCCGCCGTGACATGGCCTCTGCGCCCTCGCTTCCGCCCACGACCGCGCCGCCCGCGCCCCTCGCCGCCTCGCCTCCCCGCCCGGCGCGCCGCGCCTCCAGCGCTGACCCGCCGCCGGCGCCCTGCTCCGGGAGCTCCCTGGCCGGCCCCCTCCTCTCCAACTCCGGTGGCCCGAGCCCGGACCCGCCTCGATCCGCTCCCCGATCCAGATCTGGATCCGAAGGTTGTCCCCAATTTTGCCCAAGTCCCGAGTTTTTCACATTATCATGCCTTGTTCATCATGCCGTATCTCTGCGTCGGTAGCTCCGTTTCATGCGTGTAATATGTCAAATTGTTCGCCTCAACGAGTAATTCATTTCATTCCATTGCATCATTTTCATTTGAGCTCATCTTGATGCCCGAAATGCTGTTGGAAGAGTGCATGTTGATGTTAACCTGCTGAAACTGTTATAACTTGCTCATTTGTCATTTTTGCCATGATTGATGTGTGCATCCTATGGGGTTGATGTCCACATGTGTTTTGATCTATGCCATGCCATCTTTCCAGGGGTGTATGCGATGTATTTTTGTGATCAATGTGGTGACTAGCACAAGCACGCAAACTAGGCTTCGTGATGTTGGTGATTTTAGTCCCTGTTCTGCTATTATTTTGATGCCATGTAAACTTGATGCTACAGAGAGATCCATGCATATTTTGAATTACTTCAGTAAGGGTGTTTTGAACATGTGGTTATTATCTATCCATTCATGCCCTTTTTGCAATTATGGAGTAGTCTAGCATGTCATTTTCGTGCTCTACTTTTGCTTCAAAATGTTTCCTGGCAGATTGTTTACTTGTTATTCAATTTAGCCAAGGTTGCTATAGTTGATCCTTGCATGCTATGGACTTGTTCTTGCCTTGGTTGGTTACATAAACATGTATTCTTGATGATGATATGCTTATATTGTCATTCAATGACTTGTGGTGAGTGAATCAAGCTTGTTAAGTAGTGTACTTGTTGTTGTTGTTTTGCTAGGCTGAATCTGTTATTTCGTGATGCTATATAAACATGTTGCTACTAATCATTCTATGCATAATCTGGAGATGTTCTATAAACATGTTTTGATCTACATGTTATGCCCTATCCATCCATGCCCCTGGTTGCATTTATAGCTTGCTTTAGATTGTTCATATCTTGCTCCAAAGTTGCTTGATAATGTTGCTATCAGCCTGTTAACATTAAGTTCACTAGTTCCCATGTGTTTTGCTAGTGTTCCATGCACCCTATGACCTTGCTATTGCCATGCTTAGCTTCATAAACATGCCTTCTTACTGTTGGTTGCCTTGCCATGCCATGTATTGCTCTGTGGTGAGTGGTACAAGCTCACCAACATGCCTAATTATTATTGTTCCTGCCATGTTTGAATCTGTAATATAACTTGTCATGTTTACATGGGTGCCATCATATTTTCTGTGCCCTTTTGGCTCATGGTCAGTAAGGGACTTTTGATCTATGCAATTAGTAGATTCATGCCATGCCTTTGTTTGCCATGATATGTTCCTGTAACATGTTGTTTGCTTGCTCTAAACATTGCAACCTAATGTTATTTCTGCTAAAGTCTGAAACTGTTATCATTTGCAATATCTCCATGTCTTTTTGAGCATGTTCTAGTTGTTTCTGGAGATAGCTCAGTGTTCATGTTTTGTTATGCTTTACCTGTACTTCATGACCATGCCTTTTGTTCTCATATTGTGGTGCTGTAGCTTATCGTTTTGATGCTTGCAAGATGCCTAGTTGCTGTTATGGAAAGATTGTTGTTATGACTTGTATAGTGTGTATGTGTTAAACCGTTGCTCCGTTTTGAGTGTGCTCTATATGAAACTTGCTTGATTTTGCATGTAGTTTCATATTATCATGTTGCATCCTTGTTTTGAGGTGTTTGCTTGATGTTTGTATGCATTTTGCATTAATGCCATGCTTAACTTGTTTTGCTCATATCTTCTAGGCCGTAGCTCCAAATCTAATGAACTTTATATGTAACTTGACAAGAATCTCGTGTAGATCATCTTGGTGCATCTTAACTTGCTGTTTAACAACTTGAACATAAGGTTTATTCAGATCTGAACCAATTTCGAAATTTGCATATGAGGACTTACCGGAATTGTTATATGTTGTTTCCGGCCTCATTTAAACTTGCCTTGATGTGTTGTTCTTGTTTGCATCATCTCTTGCCATGAGTAGCTTCATGTAGCTTGGTCATACATCATGCTTGTTGTGCATCATGCCTTGTTCATGTGTGGTGTGTTTACCATGTTGTGTGTTTCTTCTCGATAGTTTCCGTTTCGTTGCGATCGTGAGGATGCGTTCGTCTACGTGTGATTCGTCTTCGTGGCTTCATCTTCTTCATGGACTCGTTCTTCTTCCTTGCGGGATTTCAGGCAAGATGACCGTCACCTTGGATCTCACTACTATCATTGCTATGCTAGTTGCTTCGTTCTATCGCTATGCTGCGTTACCTATCACTTGTTCATCAAGCCATCCCATATTGCCATGAACCTCTAACCCTTGACACCTTTCCTATGCAAACCGTTGTTTGGCTATGTTACCGCTTTGCTCAGCCCCTCTTATAGCGTTGTTAGTTGCAGGTGAAGTTGAAGATTTCTCCATGGTGGACAGGATTTTGGTTGGGATATCACAATATCTCTTATATTATTAATGCATCTATATATTTGGTAAAGGGTGGAAGGCTCGGCCTTATGCAGTGTTTTGTTCCACTCTTGCCGCCCTAGTTTCCGTCATACCGGTGTTATGTTCCCGGATTTTGCGTTCCTTACGGTCGGGTGATTTATGGGACCCCCGACGGTTCGCTTTGAATAAAACTTGTCCAAAAGGCCCAACCTTGGTTTTACCATTTGCCTCACCACCACCTATACCCTTCCCTTGGGTCGGCCAACCCAAGGGTCATCTTTATTTTAGCCCCCGGCCGGTGCTTGTCTAAGTGTTGGTCCGAACCGAGCAACTTCTTGGGGCCACCTCGGGGAAACTCGACGTCTGGTTTTACTCGTAGCTTGACTTATCCAGTGTTGCCCTGAGAACGAGATATGTGCAGCTCCTATCGGGATTGTCGGCGCATCGGGCGGCTTTGTTGGTCTTGTTTTAGCATTGTCGAAATGTCTTGTAAACCGGGATTCCGAGACTGATCGGGTCTTCCAGGAGAAGGTCTATTCCTTCGTTGATCGCGAGAGCTTGTCATGGGCTAAGTTGGGACACCCTGCAGGTATAAACTTTCGAGAGCCGTGCCAGCGGTTATGTGGCACATGGGAATTTGTTAATGTCGGTTGTAGATAACTTGACACGAGATCCGAATTAAAACGCATCAACCGTGTGTGTAGCCGTGATGGTCTCTTCTCGGCGGAGTCCGGGAAGTGAAAACGGTTTCTGTGTTATGTTTGATGTAAGTAGGTGTTCAGGATCACCTCTTGATCATTGCTAGCTTCACGACCGTTCCGCTTGTTTCTCTTCTCGCTCTCATTTGCGTATGTTAGCCTCCATATCATGCTTAGTCGCTGCGGCAACCTCACCACTTTACCCCTTCCTTTCCCATTAAGCTTTGCTAGTCTTGATACCCATGGTAATGGGATTGCTGAGTCCTCGTGGCTCACAGATTACTACAACAACAGTTGCAGGTACAGGTTTATGCGATGATCATGGCGCGAGAGCGATGCTTGCTTGCGTTGAGTTACGCTTACGCTTCTTCTTCGATCGAGGATTGGTTCGGTCGGCAGCACTGGCTAGCAGGGTGGATATTGTTTGAGTTTCATTTATGATTCATCCGTAGTCGGATGTTGTTCTTGTATGTTGTATTGTTGTATTCGTGTGACATTGTATGCCTTATGTATGTATCCCCATCTATTATGTAATGTTGATGTAATGATATCCACCTTGCAAAAGCGTTCCAATATGCGGGTCTATCCTTGGTGGGACCTTCGAGTTCCTTTCGGATAGGGTCGCATATTGGGCATGACAGACGTCCACTATTGGACTGAGGACCAATGCGGCTGGTGCTCGGGCTGTTTGGAATTTAGGTTCGTCTTAAAGGTAATAGCCGTGTCACTCGATGGATTTATTGTTGCTACTTGGTAGACTTCGGCAAGGCTGCGGAGTGTTCGTTTCTGCATATTTTTTGATGTGAAAGTCTCGAAGACTGTTAATACCGTACTGGTGTTGCTGGGCTGGTTCTCTGGAGCTAGAAGCTCTTCGCCACTTTTGGCCACCTGTCGTAGTATCCAACATGCTCGAAGGCTATGAGTTGGAGTGGCGCCCTCTGTACTATGAATTTTGCAGGGTCCATTGAGCCATCCCTCCAGTACGGTTCCGTGCCCTTTATGGGTTTTTGCTTTTTGGTATTTAACCCAGGTGCCTGACGATGATGCACCCTTTTATTTCGGACTAGGGTTGTATTCGGGGCCGGATTATCCCAAAATTTGGTTTCGGTTTTCCAGGCGCTCTCCATCGCACCGTACTTTCGTACTATGGACGCCAAGTCGGCAAAGCATGTAATTTCACGATGATTTATGGCATTTAGGATTCCCTTGTCCGTGCAACTATTGCAGAAAAGTGAAATTACATCTTCCTCGCGGCAGTCCTTTATTATGTCCATAACCAGGAGGAATCTGGCCCAGTAATGGTGTACTGTTTCAGCGGGCTCTTGCCGGATTCGGGATAGATCACTTATGTTTGGGTGGGCGGGTAGAATTACATTCGGAACCCCGTCCAATCTAAGACTCAAGGGCCAAAAAGTTTCCGAACTTGGAAGCTTGGGTTTTTGGATATTGTCCAATGAATCCAGCCCGCTGCCTGACTTTAGGTTAAGGGCTTGATCGACGTCCGTCCCTCCGCGGGAATCCGGCATGGAGGGGTCGGGAATCTGGACATAGCTAGTCCTTAATATAGAAGAAGGGCCGCCGTACTTTTCCTCCACCACAGCAACGTGGTGGGTAGCCTGGGGAGAGTTGATCTCTCTCAGATCGGTTTTAGGCCCAATCTGATCGTAGTCCTTAGTGACTCCCAGGGCGGCGATGCGATCCAAGAGCTTATTTAAAGAAGAGAGCTCCATCGGATCTAGCTGCTCGGCGAGTTCCAAGTTGACGTGGAGATTGCTTTTGATGACCCGAGAAGTCATCGTCGGCGCGGCGGCCGAACAGGCGGTCATAAGGAAACCGCCTAGTCGGAGAGTTTGGCCGATGGCCAAAGCTCCTTTAGCAACGGTGCCATCTTTAAAGACGGGACGAGGCATCCTTCCTGATGGCGATGGCACAGAGGAACTCTCAATGAAAGCACTAGTGTCAGTGAATCGGCGGATCTCAGGTAGGGGGTCCCGAACTGTGCGTCTAGGCGGATGGTAACATGAGACAAGGGACACGATGTTTTTACCCAGGTTCGGGCCCTCTCGGTGGAGGTAAAACCCTACTCCTGCTTGATTAATATTGAAGATATGGGTAGTACAAGAGTAGATCTACCATGAGATCAAAGAGGCTAAACCCTAGAAGCTAGCCTATGGTATGATTGTTGTTCGTCCTACGGACTAAAACCCTCCGGTTTATATAGACACCGGAGAGGGCTAGGGTTACACAAAGTCGGTTACAATGGTAGGAGATCTACATATCTATATCGCCAAGCTTGCTTTCCACGCCAAGGAAAGTCTCATCCGGACACGGGACGGAGTCTTCAATCTTGTATCTTCATAGTCCAGGAGTCCGGCCAACGGTGATAGTTCGGCTATCCGGACACCCCCTAGTCCAGGACTCCCTCACCTACCATATGAATCTTGATCTCTAGCCTTCCCCAAGTTGCTTTCCACTCAAACCTTCTTTCCATCAGATCCAAATCCTATGAGGGAGAGTTGAGTGTTGGGGAGACTATCATTTGAAGCACAACTGCAAGGAGTTCATCATCAACGCACCATTTGTTACTTCTTGGAGAGTGGTGTCTCCTAGATTGGCTGGGTGTCACTTGGGAGCCTCCGACAAGATTGTGGAGTTGAACCAAGGAGTTTGTAAGGGTAAGGAGATCGCCTACTTCGTGAAGATCTACCGCTAGTGAGGCAAGACCTTCGTGGGCGACGGCCATGGTGGGATAGACAAGGTTGCTTCTTCGTGGACCCTTCGTGGGTGGAGCCCTCCGTGGACTCATAGAACTGTTACCCTTCGTGGGTTGAAGTCTCCATCAACGTGGATGTACAATAGCACCACCTATCGGAACCACGCCAAAAACATCCGTGTCTCCAATTGCGTTTGAATCCTCCAAACCCTTCCCTTTACATTCTTGCAAGTTGCATGCTTTAATTTCCGCTGCTCATATACTCTTTGCATGCTTGCTTGAATTGTGTGATGATTACTTGACTTGTCCAAAGATAGCTAAAATCTGCCAAACTCTAAAATTGGGAAAAGGTTAAGTTTTTTATTGGTCAAGTAGTCTAATCACCCCCCCCCTATAGACATACTTCAAGGTCCTACAAGTGGTATCAGAGCTTTGGTCTCCATTTGCTTTGATTTCCATAGCTTTTGGTGGTCATAGTCTTGGTTTCACAACCTAGGAGAGTATGGCGTTTAGCGAGGGAAATTATCACTGTAGAGGTCCTTACTTTGATGGTACTAATTTTGCTAGTTGGAAGCATAAGATGAAAATGCATATTCTTGGACATAACCCCGTCGTTTGGGCTATTGTGTGTATTGGCTTGCAAGGTGAATTCTTTGATGGGAGAGAGCCGAACCGTGAAGCTAGTGCGGAAGAATTGAAGATGCTGCAATACAACGCTCAAGCTTGTGATATCCTCTTCAATGGCTTGTGCCCCGAGGAATTCAACAAAATCAGCCGTCTTGAGAATGTAAAGGAAATTTGGGATACTTTGATTGATATGCATGAAGGTACCGACTCCGTCAAGGAATCCAAGTTGGATGTGCTCCAAAGTCAGCTTGACAAGTTCAAAATGAAGGATGGTGAAGGTGTCGCTGAAATGTACTCTAGGCTTGCTCTTATCACAAATGAGATTGCCGGCTTAGGGAGTGAAGAGATGACCGACAGATTCGTCATCAAGAAGATCCTAAAAGCATTGGATGGAAAGTATGATACCGTGCGCACATTGATCCAAATGATGCCAAATTACAAAGATCTCAAGCCAACGGAAGTCATTGGAAGAATTGTTGCTCATGAGATGTCACTCAAGGATAAGGAGGAACTTCACAACAAGTCAAGTGGTGCTTACAAAGCCTCATGTGAAGCCCCACATCATCAAGTGAGAAACAAACCTTCAATGAAGAATTGAGCTTAATGGTGAAGAACTTCAACAAATTCTACAAGAGTAGAAGCAAAGAAAGAAGCTCTAAGTCAAGGTCCTACAATGACAAAAGATCTTCTAGTCGAGGCGCAATTGCTACAATTGTGGGAGACCCGACACTATTCAATGAGTGTACGGCACCCTACAAAAGAAGAGAAGATTCTCCAAAAGAAGAAGTAAAGAGAAGAATCACCACCAAGAGAGAGGAGGAGTAGAGATGATCGTTATGAACGAAGACCCTCACGGAGAAGGAAGGATTCGGAAAGGAAGGACAAGTCATCAAGGAGCTACACAAAACGAAGACATTAAGCTCATGTTGGTGAATGGGTATCCGGCTCCGACTCCGACAATCACTCCGAGAGAAGCTATCACTCTGACTCCGAATATACTCAAGATGAAGGTGTTGCCGGTCTAGCACTTGTGTCAACCAACTCTTACGACATATTTGACTCACCAAATGAAGGAATTGGAAGATGCTTCATGGCCAAAGGTCCTAAGGTAACACATCCCGAGTATGTTGATTTCAATAGTGATGAATATGACTTGCTAGGTGATGATGATTTACTTGTTGACAACTCTAGTGATGAATACTATGATGAAACGTCAATTAATCATGCTAATCAAGATAAAACGAATGAGAATGATAAGGAGAAGATTGAGCTTCTAACCAACGAATTAAACACTCTTAAGTTAGCTCATGAAACTATCTTCAAAGATCATCGAGAACTTTTAAGGGCTCATGAGAAGTTACGCTTTGAAAAGCTCAATCTTGAGCAAGAGCATGAGTTCTTAATGGCAATCAATGATGATCTCCATAAGAAAAGTTCTTCTTACATTGCCAAGCGTTTACTCTTATCCACTTACATGCCTCAAGTCAAGTCTAGTAACAAGTACAAGAAAGATCCTTCCTCTAGTAGTAACAATGATAATGCCAAATCCAATATTGTTGCTTCTAGTAGTTCTATTGATTCAACTAATGATTCTCTTAGCCAAGTTACTCTTGAGAAAGAAAATAGCTTATTGAAGGGAATTATAGAGAAAGGTGTATACAAGAGCCATGCCGGGAGTAAGCAATTAGAGGAAATTGTACGCAAGCAAGGAAGGCACGGAAGAATCAAGGTGTTGGTTTTGAGCGAAAGTTCAATGCCAATGGAGTTGAGTGGGAAGAAGATCAATACCCCAAGGCGAAGTTTGTTCCTCAACAAGGGAAGTATGATCCTACTTCCTTCAAGGAACACTAGCACAAGATGATCTTCCACCACAAGACCACAAGAACAAAGGCAAGGACAAGCTTCAAGAGGAGATTGATGCATTTGAAGAAGCACCTAAGGCCTTGGTCAAGTGGGTTCCCAAGACTACGTCAAGTTCTACTTCATCAAGTACAACTACAACTCCAAGGATTCCCATCAAGATGATGTGGATCCCGAAGAAGAAGAACTAGAGAGTTCTTGAGGGTGACTCCGCCAACATTCTTCACTCATATCATTATGGCAAGGACAAGTGCAATCAACTTCCATATCTTGCCCTAGTTCAAGGAGTCACAAACCCTCATGTTGGTAAGGCAAGGGACAAGGTAACCAAATGATTTCATGGACATCATCTTGTGTGTGCATCACTCTTTGTCTATGAGTATTCTTGTTTGTTCCTTGTGGGACTAACCCATGTAGGTATGTTGAAAGTGCAACTCACTCCAAAGGATTGCTCCAAATGATCTACATCAACATTGAGCATCCACATCTTCAACACCTACATGAAATCATCATCGACAAAACCCAAGGTTAGTTCATCCCTCTAAGGGGGGATCTCACATCTAGGGGGAGCTTAACTCTAAGAATTGAGTCAAAGCAACTCTAGTGGTGTGACCACATCAATGCATTATGTAAAAGTGGTAACCCCACTTGAGCTTAAACGATGAGTATGACCTATGATCAAATGTTCTCATTTGACTCCTAAGTCAATATACTCGTATATAGATGACCTAGTCATCGCCAATTGTTTGATAGATGCTAGAATTGGTTGTGCATGCTTTGCCACATATTTCATTTGCCATTTTATTGTGTGAGCATGTTGGTTGCATATTTTACTCATTCAAGGACATCCACTTGTTGCTTTGATTGATTGGCTTCTTTTTCTTTGGCCAAGTGGATGGACAAGAATGCCTAAGAACCTTCTCTAGCTATCTATGCTTTTCTCATCTCAAACTCTATTCATGCTACATCACAAAATTTGATCAAGTCAGATTCGAACCACTCTGTGTGAGGAGCACTCGGAGTCCCCGATTCGTCATAGACTTAAACTTCCAAAACTTCTTTGTGATTCTCGGTCTGACCGATTCCTCCATTTCGGTCCTACCGAGATCACTAAGTCGATCTAGGTTTTCAATCTCGGTGCAACCGATTTGAACTTTTCGGTCACACCGAGTTGCTGTAACTATATACAGTTATGCATCTCGGTGCCACCGAGTTGTTCCACTCGGTCACACCGACAGGGTCGGGCTATATATACTCACGGGCAAAATTTGGAAAACTTTCTCTGAATCTCTTCGCCCGCGCATAGCTCGCTCTGCCTACTAGGTCTCCGGATCGTCTCCTCGTCGCTAGTCGCCTCCTGTCGTTGGTCTCCGCCGCCGTCAACGGAATTCACCCCCGTCGTTGCCGCAGTAGTGAGTTCATCACCAAGCTAGGGTATGGACTGATCATAGTGCTATCCCCGTCCGATTCCTAGCACATTGTGTTCATTATGATTCTTGCCACGATTGAAACACTCCTATCTAGTCAATACATGTTGGGGAATGTAGTAATTTCAAAAAATTTCCTACGCGCACGCAAGATCATGGTGATGCATAGCAACGAGAGGGGAGAGTGTTGTCTACATACCCTTGTAGACCAAAGCGGAAGCGATCACAACGTAGAGGAAGTAGTCGTACGTTATCCTAGCGATCCAACCGATCCCAGCGCCGTTACTCCGGTGCCTCCGAGTTCTTGACACACGTACAGCTTGGTGACGCTCCTCGGGCTCCGATCCAGCAAAGCTCCGGGGAGAGAGTTCCGCCAGCACGACGGCGTGGTGACGATCTTGATGTTCTACCGACGCAGGGCTTCGCCTAAGCACCGCTACAATATGACCGAGGTGGAATATGGTGGAGGGGGGCACCGCACACGGTTAAGGAAAGATCTCAAGGATCAACTTGTGTGTCCATGGGGTGCCCCCTACCCCCGTATATAAAGGAGAGGAGGAGGGGAGGGCCGGCCCTCTACTATGGCGCGCCATGGGGAGTCCTACTCCCACCGGGAGTAGGATTCCCCCTTTCCTAGTCCAACTAGGAGCCCTTCCATGTATTAGGAGTAGGAGAGAAGGAAAGGGAAGAGAGAAGGAGAAGGAAAGAAGGGTGCGTCCCCCCTCCCTAGTCCAATTCGGACTAGTCCAAGGGGAGGGCGGCGGCCACCCTTTTGGCCCTTTTTCTCCTTTCCCGTAAGGCCCATTAAGGCCCAATACGAATTCCCGTAACTCTCCGGTACTCCAAAAAATACCCGAATGACTCGGAACCTTTCCGAACTCCGAATATAGTCGTCCAATATATCGATCTTTACGTCTCGACCATTTCGAGACTCCTCGTCATGTCCCCGATCTCATCCGGGACTCCGAACTCCTTCGGTACATCAAAACTCATAAACTCATAATATAACTGTCATCGAAACCTTAAGCGTGCGGACCCTACGGTTCGAGAACAATGTAGACATGACCGAGACACGTCTCCGATCAATAACCAATAGCGGGACCTGGATGCCCATATTGGCTCCTACATATTCTCGAAGATCTTTATCGGTCGATCCGCATAACAACATACGTTTGTTCCTTTGTCATCGGTATGTTACTTGCCCGAGATTCGATCGTCGGTATCCAATACCTAGTTCAATCTCGTTACCGGCAAGTCTCTTTACTCGTTCCGTAATACATCATCTACGCAACTAACTCATTAGTTGTAATGCTTGCAAGGCTTAAGTGATGTGCATTACCGAGAGGGCCCAGAGATACCTCTCCGACATTCGGGAGACAAATCCTAATCTCGAAATCGCCAACCCAACAAGTACCTTTGGAGACACCTGAGCACCTTTATAATCACCCGATTCGTTGTGACGTTTGGTAGCACACAAAGTGTTCCTCCGATAACAGGAGTTGCATAATCTCATAGTCATAGGAACATGTATAAGTCATGAAGGAAGCAATAGCAACATACTAAGCGATCGGTGCTAAGCTAACTGAATGGGTCATGTCAATCGAGATCATTCAACTAATGATGTGATCCGTTAATCAAATAACAACTCTTTGTCCATGGTTAGGAAACTTAACCATCTTTGATTAACAAGCTAGTCAAGTAGAGGCATACTAGTGACACTCTGTTTGTCTATATATTCACACATGTATTATGTTTCCGGTTAATACAATTCTTGCATGAATAATAAACATTTATCATGATATAAGGAAATAAATAATAACTTTATTATTGCCTCTAGGGCATATTTCCTTCAGTCTCCCACTTGCACTAGAGTCAATAATCTAGATCACATCACAATGTGATTAACATCGATAGTTCACATCATCATGTGATTAACACCCATAGTTCACATCGCCATGTGACCAACACCCAAAGGGTTTACTAGATTCAGTAATCTAGTTCACATCGCTATGTGATTAATACCCAAAGAGTACTAAGGTGTGATCATGTTTTGCTTGTGAGAGAATCTTAGTCAACGAATCTTTCACATTCAGATCCATTATGTATTTTGCAATTTTTTATGTCTACAATGCTCTGCACGGAGCTACTCTAGCTAATTGCTCCCACTTTCAATATGTATCTAGATCGAGACTTAGAGTCATCCAGATCGGTGTCAAAACTTGCATCGGCGTAACCCTTTACGACGAACCTTTTTCACTTCCATAATCGAGAAACATATCCTTATTCCACTAAGGATAATTTTGACCATTGTCCGATGATCTACTCCTAGATCACTATTGTACTCCTTGCCAAACTTCGATTGTAGGGTATACATTAGATCTGGTACACAAGATGACATACTTTATAGAACCTATGGCCAAGGCATAGGGAATGACTTTCATTCTCTTTCTATCTTACGTCGTGGTCGGGTTTTGAGTCTTACTCAATTTCACACCTTGTAACACAGCAAGAACTCTTTCTTTGACTGTTCCATTTTGAACTACTTCAAAATCTTGTCAAGGTATGTACTCATTGAAAATCTTATCAAGCGTCTTGATCTATCTCAATAGATCTTGATGCTCAATATGTAAGTAGCTTCACCGAGGTCTTTCTTTGAAAAAACTCCTTTCAAACACTCCTTTATGCTTTGCAGAATAATTCTACATTATTTCCGATCTACAATATGTCATTCACATATACTTATCAGAAATGTTGTAGTGCTCCCACTCACTTTCTAGTAAATACAGGCTTTACTGCAAGTCTATATAAACTATATGCTTTGATCAACTTATCAAAGCGTATATTCCAACTCCGAGATGCTTGCACCAGTCCATAGATGGATCGCTGGAGCTTACACACTTTGTTAGCTCCTTTGGATCGATAAAACCTTCGGTTGCATCATATACAACTCTTCTTCCGTAAATCCATTCAGAATGCAGTTTTACATCCATTTGCCAAATTTCATAATCATAAAATGCGGCAATTGCTAACATGATTCGGACAGACTTAAGCATCGCTACGGGTGAGAAGGTCTCATCGTAGTCAATCCCTTGAACTTGTCGAAAACTGTGGGGACCCCGACTCACAAGCCGTGATCACCGAATGCACGTGTACAGTGATCCCAGAGATCAATGCTCACTGAACACACAGAAGCTGAATAACAAGAGTCTTACATCCATACATACCGTCTTACACAAATAGTGACCAACGTGGTCAAGTCTTACATCGATAAAGCCTTAAGGGCTGAACATCAAATGAAACATAGCAGCGAATTAAATGTCGATAAGTAGAACCCATGCCATCTGCCTTAACCCTACAGGCATTACGACCGGAAGCGTCCTAGTTCGCATGATCGTCTCCAAAGAACTCTTCTCCGAACTCCGGTTCTTCCATGCAGGTCAATTAAATAACCAATGGCAAGCCAATGAGTACTTTGAATGTACTACTTAAGCAACCCATGTTTTGGTTCAAGGTACAACAATGCATGACATAGGTAAATTTTGCATAAAGCTAGTTTTAAGTGCAATGACATGCTCAACATCCTATAAAGCATGCATCAAGAGAATTCAAGTAACCATGAGATCTGGTCACGATACCAACATAAATAGAGTGGGCACCAACCCATTTATCATAAGCAGTGGGCACCAACCCATCTCAATCGTGTCAAGTCCTCGGCTTGACCCAAGTCTTTCCATCATCTCACTCACACGGTTGAAAACCACGGACATAGTTTAAGCAAACCGCCAACCGTCCTTGACCGTGGACACGGCTATTCAATAGTTTTACACTCTGTAGAGGTTGCACACTTTACCCACTAGATCCGGGAACTTCCGTGTCATCCACGACCAGCGGTACCTCAAGTACCGGGGTAAGCACCGATCACTACCTTTCCCTAGACGACACTAACATGGAGTCCACTCGATTAGTAGTAACCCCGTGCCAAACATTTCACATCATAAAGTTGTGGAGCCTCGCTCCCATTTTCATCACATACCACAAGCACGGGTACCAGCGGTGTGTCCGGTGCCACATGAAAACAGTCATGGCCGCCCTACAGCACGACCCGTCCCAAGAGAGAGCACCAACTCTCCCCGTCACTAATGTAATGGGCTCCAAGCTAGTATCGGTCTAGGTACTCAATAATGCCCTTTCCCATATAAGGGTAGAGTGGTCGCGCATGTAAGGTTGGGACAGTCATCAAATCTTAAATCTAATCCGTTTTCGAAAACAACACACACTTGCCTCGGTACACCACTTCGTCATCAAGTGGTTACCACCTCATCATCTCCCTCGGGCATAAGTGGCACCCGATGGGGTTTTCGAAAGTTGTTTGAAAATATTTTGTGTCTCCATCACCATGCATATCCCCGTCCCTTTTTGCGTAGCACTACTTAGCATCCTATCTACTCCCACCGGCATAACCCTCATAAGAAGGTAGGGCCATGCACAATGCAAGTGTCAACGAGAAAAATAACGGAGGCAACCAACCCACATGGTTCACCCTCCCATCATGATTTCCGATGCAACAATAATAAAGAGCTATAAATGACATGCATATAAAGGGGTTTCATAGTCATGGTCAAAGGGCTGCTTGCCTTGGTTGGCTTGATCTTCAAAGTCTTCAGGCCCTGCCCCTCCTTCTTCCTCAGCTACCTCGTCGAATACGGGATCTAACATCGCAAGAAAACAACAGGAAAAATAAGACAATAATAAAAACAGAAAAGTCAAAGTGCTCACAAAAATGTCAACTCATTTTTGTAAAATACTAGGAGGAAAGCTAGGAAGGGGACAACTTTTGGTTTTGGTCCTGGAGCAGCAAAATAGGAGATATGGATTTTTAAAGGCTTATTTAAATGCTAAAAACCACATTTAAATATTTACAGAGAAGAAAAGGTGGTTGGATTTGAATGAAAGTTGCACCATTAAATAGGTTGCAATATTCGAGGAATTTAGAAATTGGAATCAATGCATTTGGATTGTTATTACATCTGTGGAATTTTGGAAATAAGACGAAAAAAGAAAAAGAAAACCGACGCTGTGCCCTTGGGCGGAGAGGCCACAGCAGCAGGCCCGGCCAATGCCGGCCCAATGAGCCAGCCTTGCAGCGCTTGGCGTTTAAACTGACGGCGGGTCCCGCCCGTCGGGCGTGAGGTCGACGAGCCTGCCCACGGCCGTCGTCGTCAACCTCTCGACAGAGGCGACGGCGGGCTCGCCGGCGACCATCAGGCACGGGAAGAGATCACGGAGGCTACCGTTGGACTCGAGGGGCGAGTCGCGGTTACAGTGGTGGTGGAGACAGTCGCGGTGTGCCTGCTGCCACGGGCGACGAGGTCCCGGCGGAGGTGCCGGGAGGTGGCGATTCGGCCGCTTCCTGCAGCTGAGAGGGAAAGGAGGGAAAATGATCGGAGGCGAGGGAGTCGGATCGAGAGAAAAGGGGCGGAGGAGGCCTGTACCCAGATCGACGGCGACCCGAGGCGGCGGAGCTCGAGCTCGATCTCGAGCTCGGGCGGCTCTGGAGAGAAGTGGGTAGTTCTGGAGGTTGATTGGGTGTGTGAAGGAGCGACAGGGAGGAAGAGAGAGGCTCGGGGGCGTCTTATATAGGCTGGCCGCGGTTCACCGTAGGCGTGGCCTACGGGCGCCCGCGGGATCGGCTCTGAAGGCCGTTGGAGAGGGATTGGAGTTGTCCACGGCGTTCGTGGGGATGGAGTAGGGCGCCAGGGAGATGGAGAGAGCGGGGAGGTTACGGCGCTCACGCGCGTGTGAGGCCGGCCATTGGCGAGCCAGCGGCGTCGAACGCTGCTACTGCAGAGGGAGAGAGAGGAGAGACAATGGGGACAGCGGCAGCATGTCGCAGACGTCGAGACATATCGACTGGCGCGAGGGGGAGGCACGAGGTGGTCGGGAGGCGCGGTGTCAACGATCGGCGCTCTGTCAGGCGCTCCAGAGCGCGACTTTGGCCGGCATCCGCGGTTTTTCCGTCGTCAGCGTCGTCCCACTTCATGCAGGAGCTACAAATGGAAGGGGCAAAACCAGAAAGGGCCTTGGATGCTCTGGGGTGCGAGGGAGAGAGAGAGAGGCTGTGAGAGAGAGAGGAAACTATTGTCCAGAGAGGACAAACGTGATTCCCCCCTTCTTCCACATTGCTTCCTCGGGTAGAAAAGCATCTAAGTGACAGAGGGGAGTGAGGGGGGTTGTGGTAAAAAGATGAACTCAAGGAGATTAGTGAAAGTGGCCAAAATAGGCATTTTAGTATTTTGCCAGAAGGTGTTTGATGGAGTTTTGGATAAGCTAATGACTTCCACTGGCCAAGATACTCCATGGGGTGAAATGTCACATATATTTAGGGCCTTCCACCCATTTAGAGCTTATTTGGACAAAGTTGCCAATGCAACTCTTGCAAACCCTAGAAATGGGCAGAAATGAATTTGGGTAGATCCAGTGGAGTATACCATTTCTCCTTGATGTACCACTTGGTGTGGTAGCCTTATTTGGTCACATGATCAGGCTCACCAAAGTTGGGGTCTTGGAGAAAAAGTTGGTAGTGCAAAGTAGTTCAAACTTGATTCTGGTCAGAGAGGGTTTTGAGGCACTTTCACCAGGATTTCTTCTTCTCCAACCTGTGCCATTTGGTCCAGATGCATCATTAGACCAATTAAGCATGTTCACCAAGTTTGAGCACATTTGGACATACTTGGCAATGTAAAGTTGCTCAAACTTCAGAATGGGCAGAAATGGTTTTGAAGGGTTTTTATGAGGTTATCTTGTTCTCCAAGTCATGAGACTGGGCAAGATCATCAGATATGTCATATGTGACATGCTAGAATTTTCTTGGAATTTTTGGAGAATATTTCCTTTGTAAATATTTCAAAAGCTTGAAATATCTAGAAAGAGTTTTAGAGGGATTTGACCAATATTTTGAACATGACCATGTGTTGAAACTCTTATATATGGACAATATATGTCCTATGAGTTTCCCTAAATTTTTTCAAATATTTTCGAAACAGTAAAATAATTTTTTCCTATTAAAGACCATTTCTGGCCTTAAGAAAAAGCTTTTAAATAAAATCGTACAATAACTTTTAAAATTATATTTTGTGGTTTCGGGCATCCTATATCTAATAGGAGTCAAATATATTTTGGAAAGATTTTACTGCCCTTAATCAAGTACTTGCGATTGCAAACCTCAATTCGGGGGTTTTTGGAAAAACTAATTTTAGAAAATACTTTATGGCCAAATTATTTTTGTAAGAAAATTCCATATAGCACTATTCACTTGGCATGGTCATTGGTCAGGAGCTTGGGGTAAGGAGATGGAATATAGAGGGTAGAGTAGTTGACTTCAAGAAGCACTTGAAAAGAAACACAGAGAGAAAACCAACTCCAAATAAAAGCCAAATAATGCAAAAAGTTTTTGTTGGTCCAAATTTTCATGCTTTATTAATGAAAATGAAATGTTACAAAATGCAGGGTGTGACAGACCTACCCCCCTTACAAGAATCTCGTCCCCGAGATTCCTAAACTAGGCTTAAAAGAGATCTGGAAATTGGATCTAAGGTAGTCTTCACGCTCCCAAGTTGCTTCGCTTGATGTGGTTGCTCCATTGGACCTTGAAGTACTTGATGGTGCGGCTTGAGTCGTCGTTCAGCCTCATCGAAATGCAGATGGGCCTCTCATGATAAGTCAAATCAGGTTGGAGATCAATGGCTTGGTGATTGGCGTCCTTGTAGAGATCGGGCTTATGCGGAACTTGGAGACACTTCCGAGTTGTGACACGTGGAACACGTTGTGCACATCGAAAGTTCGTGGAAGTTCCAAGCGGTAAGCCACTTCTCCTCGTCGCTCGATGATCTTGAAGGGGCCAATGTATCTCGGGCGAGCTTTCCTTTGACATGAAAGCGCTGGGCTCCTTTGAGAGGGTGACCGGAGATAGACATGGTCTCCAACTCGGAAGTTTATGTCTCTCGACGTGAGTCCGCATAGCTCTTCTGTCTTGACTTGGCGGACTTGGACGCTCTCGACAAGCTGGACTTGCTCTTACCTTCACGAAGGATATCGGGCCCAAAGACAAGTCCTTCTCCGGTCTCCGACCAGTTGAGAGGTGTCTGCACTTCCGCCCATATAACACTTCAAATGGTGCCATCCAGGCTGGCACGATAACTGTTGTTGTAAGAGAACTTCGGCGAAGGGAGGCAATCTTCCCACTTAGCTCCATAAGCTAGGACACAGGCTCGGAGCATGTCTTGAGTATTTGATTCACTCGCTCTGTCTGACCTCCGGTCTGTGGGTGGAAAGCAGTGCTGAAGGACAGCTTGGTCCCCATGGCCTCCTGGAATTTCTTCCAAAACCTTGAGGTGAACTGGGTTCTTCGATCTGACACAATCTCCTTGGGAACCCCATGAAGGCTCACGATTCGGTTGATGTAGAGAGTTGCCAGCTGGTTGCCGTCATGGGTAGTCTTAATAGGAATGAAATGGGCCACTTTGGTCAAATGATCGACTATGACCCAGATGGAGTCATGTCCCTTGTTTGACCTAGGTAGTCCAGTGATGAAATCCATTCGATTTTATCCCATTTCCACTCGGGAACCTTGAGTGGTTGGAGTAATCCAAAGGTCGTGATGTTCAGCTTTGACTCTCGGCATCGTCACATTTTGCAACATAGGTGGCAATCTCCTTTTCATCCCGTGCCACCAAAATCTTTCCTTGGTCTTGATACATCTTGGTGCCCCGTGGTGGATGGAATATGGGCTATCATGAGCTTCTTGCAAGATCAGGTTCTTGAGCTCAACCTTGTTGGGCACGCAGATCTGATTCCCAAACCACACAATTCCTTCCTCATCCTCTGAGAATCTCGAGGCTTTGCACCTTTAATATTCCTCTGGATGCCTTCAATACTCTCATGCCCCTTCCGAGCCTTCTTGATATCATCCATCAAGGTAGGCTTAACTTCGAGGTTGGCCAAGAATCTCGTGCAACCAGTTCCAACCCAAGCTTTCAAGTTCTTCATACAAGGCGGGTAGCTTGTGCTTTAGCATAGCATTCAAGGAGCAAGCCTTCTGCTCAACGCATCTGCCACCACATTAGCCTTTCGGTGGTATTGAACACCGAGGTCATAATCCTTTATCAATTCCAGCCATCTTCTCGCCTCATGTTCAATTCCTTTGAGTGAAAATATACTTGGACTTTTGTGGTCCGTGTATATCTCACATAGCTTACCCAAGAGGTAATGTCGCCAAGTCTTGTGGCATGAACCATCGCTACTAGCTCAAGGTCATGAGTAGCATAGTTCTCCTCGTGAGGTCGTAGTTGCCTTGAAAGGTAGGCTACGACTCTGCCTTCTTGCATCGAACACCTCCCATCCGATTCTTGGCGCATCACAATATATCACAAACTCCTTGTGTATATCTGGTGTGGCGAATCTGAGGCGGTGGTTAGCCTCTTCTTCACTCTGGAAGCTTTCTTCACACTTCGCGTCCATTCAACTTCTTGTCCTTCTTCAAGAGCTGAGTCATGGGTAGGGCAATGCTTGAGAATCCTTCAACGAACTTGCGGTAGTATCCCGCGAGTCCGAGGAAGCTTCGACTTCCTTCACATTGCTCGGGATTGCCATTCATCACGGCTTCAATCTTAGCGGTCGTCGACAATCCCTCTTCGCTTAAAACATGACCCAGAAATCCAACTTCACGCAGCCAGAATTCACACTTGCTGAACTTGGCATACAGTTGGTGCTCTCGAAGCTTGTCTAGGACCATCCTCAAGTGTTGCTCGTGTTCTTCTTCCGACTTCGAGAAGACAAGGATGTCATCAATGAAGACGACGACGAACTTGTCCAAATATTCCATGAAGACCTTATTCATGAGATACATGAAGTAAGCCGGGGCATTGGTCAATCCAAAGGACATGACCATGCACTCATCTGAGCCATATCTGATTACTGAATGCCGTCTTGAATATCTTGGGGTCTCGATCTTGATTGGTAGTACCCGGATCCGAGGTCGATCTTGGAGAACACCTTGGCCCCATTGAGTTGATCAAACAGATCTTCAATCTTGGGAAGTGGGTACTTGTTCTTGATTGTAACCTCGTTGAGGAGCGGTAGTCAATGCATAAGCGGATGGTACCGTCCTTCTTTGCCACAAACGAGCAGGTGATCCCCAAGGGAGGCACTAGGGCGGATAAATCCTTCCTCAACTGCTCTTCCATTGCTTCTTCAATTCTGCTAACTCCTCCGATCCCATTCTATAAGGCTTCTTATAGATGGGTCCTGCTCCGGGTATGAGCTCGATGATGAACTCAATGTCTCGGTCAGGAGGCATTCTGGTAGCTCATCGGGAAAACATCGGGATACTCGCATACTACGGCACTTGTTCCAATCCAACTTCAGCCAGACAGTTGACTTGGTTGGCTTGAGCGGAGGAGGGTTGGAGGCAAACTTAACCGACTCCTCGGCCATTGGTCATAGTGACAGTCCGGTTGGCGCAATCAATCAAGCCTTGGTGCTTCTGAGCCAATCCATTCCCAAGATCACATCAAGCCTTGTGATTTTAGGATGATAAGGTCGCTAGGAAGTCTACCTCGTTAATGGTAATCCCGACTCCTTTACATCCTATCTTGGCTCTCATCTCTGCTCCGGGGTTTGTACCACCATAGGGTTACTCGGGGTGTAGGGGTCATGCCACTTTTAATGCAAAACTTTGGGTGACAAAAGAATCGTGGCTCGAAATCAAACAAAAGCGATTCTTGGTCTGAATTGACAAGGCATTACCCAAAGACGACGTCCGGGTCTTCTGGGCTTCTTCATGATGACATGATTCACACGACCCTGCCATTGTTGGGCAAGTTGCGGGAGCTTGGTTCCTCGGTGGCATTCCACGGCCTTGTCTGGGTTCTGCGCATTAGGGCGCGGGCGTCGGGCTTCTTGTTGGGGCAATTCTTGGAGTAATGCCTGGCTGTCCACATCGAAACAAGTGACTTGGTTGGGGATGGCGCCCTTACCGACATTGTTATTGGGGTTGTTGTAAGCTGGCACAGGGGTTGGCATCTTCTTGAGGTGGATAGTTGGTGTGGGGTGCGAGGAGCTCTTGGTTCTTGATAGGTTGGCTTGACCGGGGTTGGCTGCCACAGACGAGGCTTCGGTTCTTTGGAGCTACCCTTGCGATCATCTTGCGCTTCGAGTGTCATCCAAATCATGTCGCTTGTCCTTAAGCATGAGTGCCTTGTTCACCAGATCGAGAAAGGTTGGGCGATCACACACAACAAGCGAGTATCGCAGAGTCCGGTTAAGGCCTTCCATGAAGCGCTCCCTTTTGGCGAGATCGGTCTTGACATCCTCGAGGCATACCTTGAGAGAACGCTGAACTTCGTGCATATACTCCTTGACGGTGCTACTACCCGCTTGGGGCTCGGAACTCACGCTTCTTGATGGCCATGATTCGGAAGGAATGTGGGCCTTGCGAATTCTGTCTTGAAGGTGTCCCAAGTGATGTCTTGCTCAACATGCATAGCCTTGAATCCATCCCACCAAGCTCTGGCAGTCCCCCGAGACGATGGGCGATATCGCCACTTTATCACGGTCCTCGGTGCATCCGACTAGTGCCAGCAGATCCTCAATGGTGCGGACCCGATCGTCGCATCCGGGGTTCAGCGATCTCGGCGAAAGTGGGTGGTGCATGCTTCTTGAACTCCACCAGCGTGGAGCGTCCATGGCCGTGTCCCGCCGGTGGCGGTTGACAACTTGAGCAATCATCTGGAGGGCTGCGGTGTTGGCTTGGCGCTCCTCTCGGAAGGCTTGGAGAAGCTGAGCCATGTCCATGCTTGGAGGAGGTGGTGGTGGTGGAGTCGTCCTTGGGCTTGGTCTGGCTGGCTCGGCCTCGTGAAACCTCCGGCTTCTTCTTGCTGGGTAGAGGTACCAATCGTGTTACAACAGCATCTGTTGGGCGGTCAAGGTCTCATGATTGGGAATATAAAATGAGGAAAGCAATATAGATGGGATGCCTAGTAAGGGGTGGTGTGACACAAATCAAGTTAATCATGGCGGAAGGGCCAAACTCATGCATTAAAACCAAATGGGGAATGTAGTAAACACAAGTTCCCAAGGAAAGTACGACTTCATCAAAGCAAGTTGAAAGCAAATACAACACGACATGGTTTCATAAGAACCATTACAAGCACTCGACTTCGCAAAAGGGGTACACGACCTATCCTACCATAGGCTACGAGCTAGCCTATCCTAGTCCTGAACGGAGTCTAAGTGGTGGAATGCTCGGTCGAGTATTCTGGCTCCTCTGGGTCTTCCTCCTCATCCTCATCTGTCTTGGTTTCTTCATCGCTTGAGGAAGTGGGGGAGTGAAGGAGCTGAACACGGCGCTGCTTTCTTTGGTGGCGTCGTGAAGAGGTTCTGAGTACTCCTTTGCCGTCATCTGGCGTGGTGAGGTGATCCCTTGGCAGGCGCGACCTGTGTTTGGGGTGCTAACATAAACATAGGTATATGGGTAACCTGTGGATAGTCTCGCTCTAACTAACGTCCATGCTAACTAAGGCTTCCTACAATCAGGATGGCTCTGGTACCAGCTCTATGGGGACCCGACTCAAGCCGTGATCACCGAATGCACGCGTACAAAGATCCCGAGATCAATGCTCACTTGAACACCACGAAGCTGAATAACAAGAGTCTTACATCCATACATACCGTCTTACACAAATAGTGACCAACATGGTCAAGTCTTACATCGATAAAGCCTTAAGGGCTGAACATCAAATGAAACATAGCAGCGAATTAAATGGTTGATAAGTAGAACCCATGCCATCTGCCTTAACCCTACAGGCATTACATTTGGGAAGCGTCCTAGTTAGCATGATCGTCTCCAAAGAACTCTTCTCCGAACTCCGGTTCTTCCATGCCTGGTCAATTAAATAACCAGTGGCAAGACAATGAGTACTTTGAATGTACTCGCAAGCAACCCATGTTTTGGTTCAAGGTACAACAATGCATGACATAGGTAAATTTTGCATAAAGCTAGTTTTGAGTGCAATGACATGCTCAACATCCTATAAAGCATGCATCAAGAGAATTCAAGTAACCATGAGATCTGGTCACAGATACCAACATAAATAGAGTGGGCACCAACCCATTTATCATAAACAGAGTGGGCACCAACCCATCTCAATCGTGTCAAGTCCTCGGCTTGACCCAAGTCTTTTCCATCATCTCACTCACACGGTTGAAAACCCTGGACATAGTTTAAGCAGCACCGCCCAACCGTCCTTGACCGTGGACACGGCTATTCGAATAGTTTTACACTCTCGGAGGTTGCACACTTTACCCACTAGATCCGGGAACTTCCGTGTCATCCACGACCAGCGGTACCTCAAGTACCCGGGGTAAGCACCCGATCACTACCTTTCCCTAGACGACACTAACATGGAGTCCACTCGATTGGTAGTAACCCCCGTGCCAAACATTTCACATCATAAAGTTGTGGAGCCTCGCTCCCATTTTCATCACATACCACAAGCACGGGTACCAGCGGTGTGTCCGGTGCCTGTGAAAACAGTCATGGCCGCCCTACAGCACGACCCGTCCCAAGAGAGAGCACCAACTCTCCCCGTCACTAATGTCATGGGCTCCAAGCTAGTATCGGTCTAGGTACTCAATAATGCCTTTCCCATATAAGGGTAGAGTGGTCGTGCATGTAAGGTTGGGACAGTCATCAAATCTTAAATCTAATCCGTTTTCGAAAACAACACACACTTGCCTCGGTACACCACTTCGTCATCAAGTGGTTACCACCTCATCATCTCCCTCGGGCATAAGTGGCACCCGATGGGGTTTTCGAAAGTTGTTTGAAAATATTTTGTGTCTCCATCACCATGCATATCCCCGTCCCTTTTTGCGTAGCACTACTTAGCATCCTATCTACTCCCACCGGCATAACCCTCATAAGAAGGTAGGGCCATGCACAATGCAAGTGTCAACGAGAAAAATAACGGAGGCAACCAACCCACGTGGTTCACCCTCCCATCATGATTTCCGATGCAACAATAATAAAGAGCTATAAATGACATGCATATAAAGGGGTTTCATAGTCATGGTCAAAGGGCTGCTTGCCTTGGTTGGCTTGATCTTCAAAGTCTTCAGGCCCTGCCCCTCCTTCTTCCTCAGCTACCTCGTCGAATACGGGATCTAACGTCGCAAGAAAACAACAGGAAAAATAAGACAATAATAAAAACAGAAAATTCAAAGAGCTCACAAAAATGTCAACTCATTTTTGTAAAATACTAGGAGGAAAGCTAGGAAGGGGACAACTTTTGGTTTTGGTCCTGGAGCAGCAAAATAGGAGATATGGATTTTTAAAGGCTTATTTAAATGCTAAAAACCACATTTAAATATTTACAGAGAAGAAAAGGTGGTTGGATTTGAATGAAAGTTGCACCATTAAATAGGTTGCAATATTCGAGGAATTTAGAAATTGGAATCAATGCATTTGGATTATTATTCTGTCCTGTGGAATTTTTGGAAATAAGACAGAAAAAGAAAAAGAAAAACGGCGCTGTGCCACTGGGCCAGAGAGGCCACAAGAAAGAAGAGGCCCAGCCAATGCCGCCCCCAGCCGAGCCAGACAGCAGCAGTGTCGTGTTTAAACTGACAGGCGGGTCCTGCACTGCCGGGCGTGAGGTCGACGAGCCTGCCCATGACCGTCGTCGTCAACCTCACGGGCGAGGCGACGGCGGGCTCACCGGCCAGCGATCTGAGAACACGGAAGAGATGCGGAGGCTACCGTTGGACTCGAGGCGAGTCGCGGTTACGGTGGTGGTGGAGGCGGTCGCGGAGTGGCCTGCCACGGCGACGAGGTCCCGCGCGGAGGTGCCGGGAGGTGGCGATTCCGGCCGCTTCCCGCAGCTACAGAGAGGGAAAGGAGGAAAAACGATCGGTGGTGAGGGAGTCCAGATCGAGAGAAAAGGCGGAGGAGGCCTGTACCCAGATCGACGGCGACCGAGGCGGCGGAGCTCGAGCTCGATCTCGAGCTCGGGCGGCTCTGGAGAGAAGTGGGTAGTTCGGAGGTTGATTGGGTGTGTGGAGGAGCGACGGGAGGAAGAGAGAGGCTCGGGCGCCTTATATAGGCTGGCGCGGTTCACCGTGGCGTGGCCTCTGGCGCCCATGAGATCGGCTCTGGAGGCCGTTGGAGAGGATTGGAGTTGTCCACGGCGTTCGTGGGGATGGAGTAGGGCGCCGAGAGAAGGAGAGAGCGGGGAGGGTTACAAGCGCTCGCGTGTGAGGCCGGCCATTGGCGAGCCGGGCGGCGTCGAACGCTGTGCTGCAGAGGGGAGAGAGAGGAGAGACAATGGGGACAGCGGCGGCGTCGCAGACGTCGAGACATATCGACTGGCGCGAGGGGGAGGCACGAGGTGGTCGGGAGGCGCGGTGTCAACGGTCGGCGCTCTGTCAGGCGCTCCAGAGCGCGACTTTGGCCGGCATCCGCGGTTTTTCCGCGTCGCGCGTGCGTCCACTTCTATCTGGGAGCTACAGTGGAAGGGGGCAAAACCAGGAAAGGGCCTTGGATGCTCTGGGGTGCAGAGGGGAGAGAGAGAGGCTGTGAGAGAGAGAGAGGAAACTGTTGTCCAGAGAGGACAAACGTGATTCCCCCCTTCTTCCACATTGCTTCCTCGGGTAGAAAAGCATCTAAGTGACAGAGGGGAGTGAGGGGGGGTTGTGGTAAAAAGATGAACTCAAGGAGATTAGTGAAAGTGGCCAAAATAGGCATTTTAGTATTTTGCCAGAAGGTGTTTGATGGAGTTTTGGATAAGCTAATGACTTCCACTGGCCAAGATACTCCATGGGGTGAAATGTCACATATATTTAGGGCCTTCCACCCATTTAGAGCTTATTTGGACAAAGTTGCCAATGCAACTCTTGCAAACCCTAGAAATGGGCAGAAATGAATTTGGGTAGATCCAGTGGAGTAGATCATTTCTCCTTGATGTACCACTTGGTGTGGTAGCCGTATTTGGTCACATGATCAGGCTCACCAAAGTTGGGGTCTTGGAGAAAAAGTTGGTAGTGCAAAGTAGTTCAAACTTGATTCTGGTCAGAGAGGGTTTTCAGGCACTTTGACCAGGATTTCCTCTTCTCCAACCTGTGCCATTTGGTCCAGAGGCATCATTAGACCAATGAAGCATGTTCACCAAGTTTGAGCACATTTGGACATACTTGGCAATGTAAAGTTGCTCAAACTTCAGAATGGGCAGAAATGGTTTTGAAGGGTTTTTATGAGGTTATCTTGTTCTCCAAGTCATGAGACTGGGCAAGATCATCAGATATGTCATATGTGACATGCTAGAATTTTCTTGGAATTTTTGGAGAATATTTCCTTTGTAAATATTTCAAAAGCTTGAAATATCCAGAAAGGGTTTTAGAGGGATTTGACCAATATTTTGAACATGACCATGTATTGAAACTCTTATATATGGACAATATATGTCCTATGAGTTTCCCTAAATTTTGTCAAATATTTTTGAAACAGTAAAATAATTTTTTCCTATTAAAGACCATTTCTGGCCTTAAGAAAAAGCTTTTAAATAAAATAGTACAATAACTTTTAAAATTATATGTTTGTGGTTTCTGGGCATCCTATATCTAATAGGAGTCAAATATATTTTTGGAAAGATTTTTACTGCCCTTAATCAAGTACTTGCAGTGCAAACCTCAATTCAGGGGTTTTTGGAAAAACTAATTTTAGAAAATACTTTCTGGCCAAATTATTTTTGTAAGAAAATTCCATATAGCACTATTCACTTGGCATGGTCATTGGTCAGGAGCTTGGGGTAAGGATATGGAATATAGAGGGTAGAGTAGTTGACTTCAAGAAGCACTTGAAAAGAAACACAGAGAGAAAACCAACTCCAAATAAAAGCCAAATAATGCAAAAAAGTTTTTGTTGGTCCAAATTTTCATGCTTTATTAATAAAAATGAAATGTTACAAAATGCAGGGTGTGACAAAAACCCTTTGCGACAAGTCGAGCTTTGTAGACAGTAACATTACCGTCAGCGTCAGTCTTCTTCTTGAAGATCCATTTGTTTTCTATTGCTTGCCGACCCTCGGGCAAGTCAACCAAAGTCCACACTTTGTTTTCATACATGGATCCCATCTCAGATTTCATGGCCTCAAGCCATTTTGTGGAACTGGGCTCACCATCGCTTCTTCATAGTTCGTAGGTTCATCATGATCTAGTAGCATGACTTCCAGAACAGGATTACCGTACCACTCTGGTGCGGATCTTACTCTGGTTGTTCTACGAGGTTCTGTAGTAACTTGATCTGAAGTTTCATGATCAACATCATCAACTTCCTCACTATTTGGTGTAGATGTCGCAGAAACCGGTTTCTGTGATAAACTACTTTCCAATAAGGGAGAAGGTACAGTTACCTCATCAATTTCTACTTTCCTCCCACTCACTTCTTTCGAGAGAAACTCCTTCTCTAGAAAGGATCCATTCTTAGCAACGAATGTCTTGCCTTCGGATCTGTGATAGAAGGTGTACCCAACAATTTCCTTTGGGTATTCTATGAAGACGCACTTCTCCGATTTGGGTTTGAGCTTATCAGGATGAAACTTTTTCACATAAGCATCACAGCCCCAAACTTTAAGAAACGACAACTTTGGTTTCTTGCTAAACCACAGTTCATATAGTGTCATCTCAACGGATTTAGATGGTGCCCTATTTAACGTGAATGCAGTTGTCTCTAATGCATGATCCCAACGATATTGGTAAATCGGTAAGAAACATCATAGATTGTACTATATCCAATAAAGTACGGTTATGACGTTCGGACACACCATTATGATGTGGTGTTCCAGGTGGCATGAATTTGTGAAACTATTCCACATTGTTTTAATTGAAGACCAAACTCGTAACTCAAATATTTGTCTCCGCGATCGGATCGTAGAAACTTTATTTTCTTATTACGATGATTTTTACACTTCACTCTGAAATTCTTTGAACCTTTCAACTATTTCGGACTTATGTTTCATCAAGTAGATATACCCATATCTGCTCAAATCATCTGTGAAGGTCGAGAAAATAACGATACCCGCCACGAGCCTTAACACTCATCGGATCGCATACATTAGTATGTATTATTTCCAATAAGTCAGTTGCTCGCTCCACTGTTCCAGAGAACGGAGTCTTAGTCATCTTGCCCATGAGGCATGGTTCGCAAGCATCAAGTGATTCATAATCAAGTGATTCCAAAATCCCATCAGCATGGAGTTTCTTCATGCGCTTTACACCAATATGACCCAAACGGCAGTGCCACAGATAAGTTGCACTATCATTATTAACTTTGCATCTTTTGGCATCAATATTATGAATATGTGTATCACTACGATCGAGATCCAACAAACTATTTTCATTGGGTGTATGACCATTGAAGGTTTTATTCATGTAAACAGAACAACAATTATTCTTTGATTTTAAATGAATAACCTATTGCAATAAACATGATCAAATCATATTCATGCTCAACGCAAACGCCAAATAACATTTATTTAGGTTTAACACTAATCCCAAAAGTATAGGGAGTGTGCGATGATGATCATATCAATCTTGGAACTACTTCCAACACTCATCGTCACTTCCCTTCAACTAGTCTCTGTTTATTCTGTAGCTCTGTTTGAGTTACTAATCTTAGCAACCTAACAAGTATCAAATACTCAGGGGCTACTATAAACACTAGTAAGGCACACATCAATAATCTGTATATCAATATACCCTTGTTCACTTTGCCATCCTTCTTATCCACCAAATATTGGGGCATTTCCGCTTCGGTGACCATTCCTTTGCGATGTAAGCACTCGGTTTCAGCTTTGGTCCAGCTTTGGTCTTCTTCACGGGAGTGACAACTTGCTTGTCTTTCCACTTGAAGTTCCCATTTCTTTCCCTTTGCCCTTTTCTTGAAACTAGTGATCTTGTCAACCATCAACATTTGATGCTCTTTCTTGATTTCTACCTTCGTCGATTTCAACATCATGAAGAGCTCGGGAATCGTTTTCGTCATCCCTTGCATACTATAGTTCATCACAAAGTTCTACTAACTTGGTGATGGTGACTAGAGACTTCTGTCAATCACTATCTTATCTGGAAGATTAACTCCCACTTGATTCAAGCGATTGAAGTATCCAGACAATCTGAGCACGTGCTCACTAGTTGAGTGATTCTCCTCCATCATTTAGCTATAGAACTTGTTGGAGACTTCATATCTCTCAACTCGGGTATTTACTTGAAATATTAACTTCAATTCCTGGAACATCTCAAATGGTCCATGATGTTCAAAACATCTTTGAAGTCCCGATTCTAAGCCATAAAGCATGGTGCACAAAACTATCAAGTAGTCATCATATTGAGCTAGCCAAACGTTCATAACGTCTGCATCTGCTCCTGCAATAGGTCTGTCACCTAGCGGTGCATTAAGGACATAATTCTTCTACGCAGCAATGAGGATAAACCTCAGATCACGGATCCAATCCGCATCATTGCTACTAACATATTTCAACACAATTTTCTCTAGGAACATATCAAAATAAACATATGAAAGCAACAACGCAAGCTATTGATCTTACAACATAATTTGCAAAATACTACCAGGACTAAGTTCATGATAAATTTAAGTTCAATTAATCATATTACTTAAGAACTCCCACTTAGACAGACATCTCTCTAGTCATCTAAGTGATCACGTGATCCAAATCAACTAAACCATAACCGATCATCACGTGAAATGGAGTAGCTTTCAATGGTGAACATCACTATGTTGATCATATCTACTATATGATTCATGCTCGACCTTTCGGTCTCCGTGCTCCGAGGCCATATCTACATATGCTAGGCTCGTCAAGTTTAACCTGAGTATTCCGCGTGTGCAAACTGGCTTGCACCCGTTGTAGATGGACATAGAGCTTATCACACCCGATCATCACGTGGTGTCTGGGCACGACGAACTTTGGCAACGGTGCATACTCAGGGAGAACACTTCTTGATAATTAGTGAGAGATCATCTTAAAAAGCTACCGTCAATCAAAGCAAGATAAGATGCATAAAGGATAAACATCACATGCAATTAATATAAGTGATATGATATGGCCATCATCTTCTTGTGCTTGTGATCTCCATCTCCGAAGCACCATCATGATCACCATCGTCACCGGCGCGACACCTTGATCTCCATCGTAGCATCGTTGTCGTTTTACGCCATCTATTGCTTCTCGACTATCGCTACCTCTTAGTGATAAAGTAAAGCAATTACAGTATGCGTTGCATTTCATACAATAAGCGACAACCATATGGCTCCTGCCGATTGCCGATAACCGGTTACAAAACATGATCATCTCATACAATAAAATATAGCATCATGTCTTGGCCATATCACATCATAACATGCCCTGCAAAAACAAGTTAGGCGTCCTCTACTTTGTTGTGGCAAGTTTTACGTGGCTGCTACGGGCTTAAGCAAGAACCAATCTCACCTCGCATCAAAACCACAGCGATACTTCGTCAAATAGACTCGTTTTAACCTTCTCAAGGACGGGCGTAGCCTTTTCAGTTCAACTAAAGTTGGAGAAACCGACACCGCTAGCCACCTTTGTGCAAAGCACGGCGGTAGAACCAGTCTCGCGTAAGCGTCTGCGTAATGTCGGTCCGGCCGCTTCATCCAACAATACCGCTGAACCAAAGTATGACATCTTTGGTAGGCGGTATGACTTGTATCGTCCACAACTCACTTGTGTTCTACTCGTGCAAAACATCAAACCATAAAAACCTGGCTCGATACCCTTTGTTGGGGAGCGTAGTAATTTCAAAAATTTCCTCTGCGCACGCGCAAGATCATGGTGATGCATAGCAACGAGAGGGAGAGTGTTGTCTACATACCCTTGTAGACCGGGCGAAGCGATCTCACGTAGAGGAAGTAGTCGACGTTATCCTCGCGATCCAACCGATCCAGCGCCGTTACTCGGCGCCTCGAAGTTCTTGACACACGTACAGCTTGGTGGCGCCCTCGGGCTCCGATCTAGCAAAGCTCCGGGAGAGAGTTCCACAAGACGACGGCGTGGTGACAATCTTGATGTTCTACCGACGCAGGGCTTCGCCTAAGCACCGCTATGATATGACCGAGGTGGAATATGGTGGAGGGGGGCACCGCACACGGCTAAGGAACGATCTCAAGGATCAACTTGTGTGTCCATGGGGTGCCCCCTACCCCCGTATATAAAGGAGAGGAGGAGGGGAGGGCCGGCCCTCTACTATGGCGCGCCATGGGGAGTCCTACTCCCACCGGGAGTAGGATTCTCCCTTTCCTAGTCCAACTAGGAGCCCTTCCATGTATTAGGAGTAGGAGAGAAGGAAAGGGAAGAGAGAAGGAGAAGGAAGGAAGGGTGCGCCCCCCCTCCCTAGTCCAATTCGGACTAGTCCAAGGGAGGGGCGCGCCACCCTTTGGCCCTTTTCTCCTTTCCCGTAAGGCCCATTAAGGCCCAATACGAATTCCGTAACTCTCCCACTCGAAAAATACCCGAATGACTTGGAACCTTTCCGAACTCCGAATATAGTCGTCCAATATATCGATCTTTACGTCTCGACCATTTCGAGACTCCTCGTCATGTCCCCGATCTCATCCGGGACTCCGAACTCCTTCGGTACATCAAAACTCATAAACTCATAATCTAAATGTCATCGAAACCTTAAGCGTGCGGACCCTACGGTTCGAGAACAATGTAGACATGACCGAGACACGTCTCCGATCAATAACCAATAGCGGGACCTGGATGCCCATATTGGCTCCTACATATTCTACGAAGATCTTTATCGGTCAGACCGCATAACAACATACGTTTGTTCCCTTTGTCATCGGTATGTTACTTGCCCGAGATTCGATCGTCGGTATCCAATACCTAGTTCAATCTCGTTACCGGCAAGTCTCTTTACTCGTTCCGTAATACATCATCTCGCAACTAACTCATTAGTTGTAATGCTTGCAAGGCTTAAGTGATGTGCATTACCGAGAGGGCCCAGAGATACCTCTCCGACATTCGGGGAGACAAATCCTAATCTCGAAATACGCCAACCCAACAAGTACCTTTGGAGACACCTGTAGAGCACCTTTATAATCACCCGATTCGTTGTGACGTTTGGTAGCACACAAAGTGTTCCTCCGTAAACGGAGTTGCATAATCTCATAGTCATAGGAACATGTATAAGTCATGAAGGAAGCAATAGCAACATACTAAACGATCGGGTGCTAAGCTAACTGAATGGGTCATGTCAATCAGATCATTCAACTAATGATGTGATCACGTTAATCAAATAACAACTCTTTATCCATGGTTAGGAAACATAACCATCTTTGATTAACAAGCTAGTCAAGTAGAGGCATACTAGTGACACTCTGTTTGTCTATATATTCACACATGTATTATGTTTCCGGTTAATACAATTCTAGCATGAATAATAAACATTTATCATGATATAAGGAAATAAATAATAACTTTATTATTGCCTCTAGGGCATATTTCCTTCAATACAATCCTTAGAATAGATGAGATTTGAAAATTTAGGGTTAGGTTTCCGCCGAAACCATCTCGGACTCACCGGTTTGAAAAACTCGGTCCCACCGATTTGGCTAACGCCATTGCACTAGTAACTCTCGGTCTGACCAAGAATTGCTAATCGGTGTGGCCGATTTTAGAACTTTGTGAAACCCTAGCAGTCTCGGTGCCACCGAACTGTGACTCGGTCTGACCGAGTTCACTAGTTTAGGTTCCAAAACTGCTTCGGTATCACCGAGTTTGAAAATCGGTTGATCCGAAATGCTTTCTGTGGAAAACTAAAACTAAGTTTTTGAATCATTCTTTTGCAAAAATCTCTGCATTTTGTGATGCTCATCCATTCTATCTCATTTATAACTATTCACAGGGTCAGCAGTCAGTGTTTGCAGCATGTCAGACCAAAGTGATATTCAGAACAAGTCAGAAGAGCATAATCACATGAGTGAGGGCACTGGTCCCTCTAGCACTAGAGATGATGGCAGCAGGAGCACCCCAAGCAATTTTCCTAAGGCTGCCACCAGGACAAGGAAGAAGAGAACCTCAGAATTTGAGGATGAGGATTATATGGCAGAAGAAGATGAGGCTACTTCCAAGAAGGTAGTGCTCAAAAAGGAGTATGCCTCAGCAAAGAACGCAAAGCCTGGACTCAATAGGATGGTCCCTGCCAAGAGGACACCTATGCTGAAGGTCAGAGGATCAACTCAAGTACCTGAAAAGCCTGATCCCAAAGAGGCACCTGCAAGAAGAGTTACAACTTCCAAACCCAAGAAGGTTCCCACTGGAGAAACTATGAAGTTTACCATTGAGTCGGTAGATGAAGCTCCTGGTCAAGATAAGAAGAAGAAGAGAGCCAGAACCACTACTGCCAAGGTTCTTGGCAACCCCTCTATGAGGAGAGACTCTGAGGAAGAAGAAGAAGAGGTTGCTACACCAGCACCAAAGGCACAAAAGCTGATGGGTGATGCTATAAAGTCAGGGGCTGCAACATCAAAGCCCAAGGAAGCACCCAAAGCTGCCCCCAAGCCCAAGATTGCACCAAAGAGGAATACCAGGAGTATTCCAGCTCTTGAGAAGAACAAGGCCCCAAAGGCTCAAGTTGCTGATGAGGAAGATGATGAAGGGCAAGTCCTGAGGAAGCTAAAGCCCAAGATTCCAGACCACAATGATGCTCATCCTGTGGCTGAGAACATGAAGTTAAGAAAGGATGCAGGACTCAGACTGTGGACGTTGTCAGGTCCATATGCTATCAGGAGAAGGAATATTGTTGATTACAGGTTCCACACTAAGGAACAGCAGGATTTCTATGAGACAGTGTTGTTGGACAAGAAGCCTATAGTGTGTGATATGAGGTGGGTCGACTGGACCTACATGAAGGAGAATGAAGAACACTATCCTGGAGTGCAAGACAGTTTCATTGCTTGTGGAGTTGCAGACTTTGTTGGGCAGAAGCTCACAAAGTGGAATGATGAGCTCATTATGCAATTCTACTCCACAACACACTTCTATCCAGATGGCAGGATAGTTTGGATGTCTGAAGGTACAAGGTACCAGTCAACCATTGAGGAATGGGCAAATCTGATCAATGCCCCAAAGGAGAGTGAAGATGACTTGGATGTCTATGCCAAGAAGAAGATGGATCACAATACCATGGCTCATATGTACAAGGAGATCCCAGATGCTGCAGTTGAGACACATAAGTTTGGGTCAGTTCATTTTCTTCTGTCAGGACTCCCAACAATCAACTGGATCCTAAGGCATACTCTATTGCCCAAGTCAGGTGACCACAACATGATTAGAGGGCATGCTATTAACTTGCTACACTTGTTTGATGTGCCACAAAAATTCAAGGTCATGAGCCTCATTGTTGAGACCATTAAGAGGACAGCAGCAGACCAGAAGAGAAGTTTTGGATATGCTCCACAGATTCAGGAGTTGATTAACTCAAAGATGGGCACAGGCACATACTTGCTGGACAAGGAACACTTTGCTATCTATCTAGAATTTGAGGATAATCAAGTTGTGATGAATGAGAATGAACCATCATCAGTGCAAGCTCAAGAGAAGAAGGAGAAAGCAAAGAAAGAGAAGGCTGCCAAGATGCCAACTCAAGAGGAGGCATCTGAGTACTTTTTGAAGAACAAGCAGGAGCAGCTTGGTTACTTGATAGCATCAACACTGAGGATTGAGAAGGGTTGGCCACCTAACTCAAAACCAGGAGAGCCTGGAAAGAATCATGGAACAAAATTCTATGATCTAGATGTCAAAATGGCGAGATTCGATCGGTTGTGGAGCAGCTGAGGATGACATGCAGGAGAGGAAGGGCAAGACAACCACTGATGCATTTGCCAGAGTGCCTAGAGCTCAGAGATCAGCTGCAGTGCCTGTGACACACACCAGAGCCACATCATCTGCACCTGCTACAACTCCTACAGCTCCAGTGCAACCAGCTCCAGCACCAACTCCTCCAGCTCCTTCTACATCAACTGAAGCTTTTGTCCAAGGAGCCATCTTTACACCACCATCTGAAGATCAAGCTTGAGAGTCGATCTAGCACTATGCACTTTCTATGACCTTTTTGGTAACTTGTTGCCAAAGGGGGAGAAAAATGTATAGATCATAGGCTTCGAGAGAGAGAGTGTTGCTTTTGTTCTCTCTTGCTTTGGTGGCTAAACTTTGTTTGCTTTTGATTGCTTGAGATACTATGCTATTATCTATGAGACATTGATGATCATGTGTTTGATCATAAGCTACACTTATGCTTGTTAGATGATATTATCTTACCTATCCTTATATGATCATTCACTTTGCTTGGTGATGAGTGCATGTATTCAATTATTATTTTGAGCGCTCCACCAAGATGTATGTGACATGGAAGAGTAACCCATGAGCCTAATTCCTTGTGCATTTGCAGTCCAAAGCAAATCTTAAATGATGCACAAACTTAGGGGGAGCTCTTACTTATCACATACTTCTCAAAGCGACGATGTTTTTCAATCTTATTATCATTTGTCGAAGCTTTGATCTATATGTTGTCATCAATTACCAAAAAGGGGGAGATTGAAAGTGCAACTATCCCTAGGTGGTTTTGGTAATTCATAACAACATATAGCTCATTGAGCTAATGCTATTCCAAGACAAATATTTCAGGAAAGCTCAATGAATGGCATGGCATGGATGATGAAAGTGGATCCCTCAGAATACTAAGGACAAAGGATTGGCTCAAGCTCAAAAGCTCAAGACTCTTCATTTTACATTTTAGTGATCCAAGATCACATTGAGTCTATAGGAAAAGCCAATACTATCAAGGAGGGATGAGGCGTTGCTTAATGAGCCTCTTGCTTCAAGTGCTTAGTGATATGCTCCAAAAACCCTCAACTTTTTTCTCACATCCACATATGACCTAAACCCAAAGTCAAAATCGGTCCCACCGATTCTCTCTATCCGGCGCCACCGAATTCAAATGCCATAGCCACTGCCACAAACCCTAGGCAAATCGGTCTTACCGATAGGGATCTCGGTCTCACCGAGATGGGATTGTAATCTCTCTGTTTCCCTTCGTAACGTTTCGGTCTAACGAAGTGAGCGATCGGTCCCACCGAGATTGCAATGTGAACTCCCTGTTTCCCTTTCGTAACATTTCGGTCTCACCGAAATGAGCGAATCGGTCCCACCGAGTTTACCTGACCAACTCTCTAGAAAGCTTATTACCAAAATCGGTCTCACCGAATTTGTGTAATCGGTCTTACCGAGATTACGTTATGCCCTAACCCTAACCATATCGGCCCTACCGAGTTTCATGTCGGTCCCACCGAAAATCCTAACGGTCACTAGGTTTACTAAATCGGTCCGATCGAGTTTGTTGATTCAGTCCCACCGAGTTTGGTAAATTGTGTGTAACAGTTAGATTTTGTGTGGAGGCTATATATACCCCTCCACCTCCTCTTCATTCGAGAAGAGAGCCATCAAAACAAACCTACACTTCCAACTTACCATTTCTGAGAGAGAACCACCTACTCATGTGTTGAGGCCAAGATATTCCATTCCTACCATATGAATCTTGATCTCTAGCCTTCCCCAAGTTGCTTTCCACTCAAACCTTCTTTCCACCAGATCCAAATCCTATGAGAGAGAGTTGAGTGTTGGGGAGACTATCATTTGAAGCACAAGAGCAAGGAGTTCATCATCAATGCACCATTTGTTACTTCTTGGAGAGTGGTGTCTCCTAGATTGGCTAGGTGTCACTTGGGAGCCTCCGACAAGATTGTGAAGTTGAACCAAGGAGTTTGTAAAGGCAAGGAGATCGCCTACTTTGTGAAGATCTACCGCTAGTGAGGCAAGTCCTTCGTGGGCGACGGCCATGGTGGGATAGACAAGGTTGCTTCTTCGTGGACCCTTCGTGGGTGGAGCCCTCCGTGGACTCGTGCAACCGTTACCCTTCGTGGGTTGAAGTCTCCATCAACGTGGATGTACGATAGCACCACCTATCGGAACCATGCCAAAAACATTCGTGTCTCCAATTGCGTTTGAATCCTCCAAACCCTTCCCTTTACATTCTTGCAAGTTGCATGCTTTAATTTCCGCTGCTCATATACTCTTTGCATGCTTGCTTGAATTGTGTGATGATTGCTTGACTTGTCCAAAGATAGCTAAAATCTGCCAAACTCTAAAATTGGGAAAAGGTTAAGTTTTTAATTGGTCAAGTAGTCTAATCACCGCCCCCCTCTAGACATACTTCAAGGTCCTACATAGAGGTATGTCTGGGGCCTCTCGGTAATGCACATCACTATAAGCCTTACAAGCAATGTGACTAATGAATTAGTTACGGGATGATGCATTAGGGAACGAGTAAAGAGACTTGCCGATAACTAGATTGAACTAGGTATTGAGATACCGACGATCGAATCTCGTGCAAGTAACATACCAATGACAAAGGGAACAACGTATGTTGTTATGTGGTTTGACCAATAAAGATCTTCGTAGAATATGTGGGAGCCAATATGAGCATCCAGGTTCCGTATTGGTTAATGGCCGGAGACATGTCTCGGTCATGTCTACATAGTTCTCGAACCCGTAGGGTCCACACGCTTAACATTCGGTGACGATCGGTATTATGAGTTTATCTGTTTTGATGTACCGAAGGTAGGTTGGAGTCCCGGATGTGATCATGGACATGACGAAGAGTCTCTAAATGGTCAAGACATAAAGATCGATATATTGGATGGCTATGTTTGGACATCAGAATGGTTCCGGGTGAGTTCGGGCATTTACCGGAGTACCGGGAGGTTACCGGAACCCCCCGGGGAGTCAATGGGCTTTATTGGGCCTTAGTGGAAAGGAGGAGGAGGCGGACAAGGTGGGGGCGCACCCCGCCCCCCAAAGCCCAATCCGAATTGGGAGGGGGGCCGGCCCCCTTTCCTTGTCTCCTTCTCCCCCTTCCTTTCCTCTCCCACTCCAACTAGGGAAGGGGGAATCCTACTCCCACCGGGAGTAGGCTCCCCCATTGGGCGCGCCTAGGGGGTCGGCCCTCTCCCCTCCTTCACTCCTTTATATACGGGGGAGGGGGCACCCCATAGAAACACAAGTTGATCATTGATCTCTTAGCCGTGTGCGGTGCCCCCCTCCACCATAATCCACCTCGGTCATATCGTCGTAGTGCTTAGGCGAAGCCCTGCGCCGGTAGCTTCATCATCACCATCATCACACTGTCGTGCTAACGAAACTCTCCTTCAACACTTCCCCCTTGGCGCGCCCTCCTCCTGGCCGGCCGCCTCCCCCCTAGCTCCTTTATATATGGGGGCGGGGGGCACCCCAAGACACACAAGTTGATCATTGATCTTTAGCCATGTGCGGTGCCCCCCTCCACCATAATCCACCTCGGTCATATCGTAGCGGTGCTTAGGTAAAGCCCTACGTCGGTAGCTTCATCAACACGGTCATCACGCCGTCGTGCTGATGGAACTCTCCCTCAAAGCTCTACTAGATCGTGAGTTTGTGGGACGTCACCGAGCTGAACGTGTGCAGATCGCGGAGGTGCCGTATGTTCGATACTAGGATCGGTCGATCGTGAAGACGTACGACTACATCAACCGCATTGTCATAACGCTTCCACCTTCAGTCTACGAGGGTGCGTGGACAACACTCTCCCCTCTCATTGCTATGCATCACCATGATCTTGCGTGTGTGTAGGAAATTTTTGAAATTACTACGTTCCCCAACAGTGGCATCTGAGCTAGGTTTATGCGTAGATATTATATGCACGAGTAGAACACAAGTAAGTTGTGGGCGATAATAGTTATACTGCTTACCAGCATGTCATACTTTGATTCGGCGGTATTGTTGGATGAAGCGGCCCGGACCGACATTACGCGTACGCTTATGCGAGACTGGTTCTACCGATGTGCTTCGCACACAGGTGGCTGGCAGGTGTCAGTTTCTCCAACTTTAGTTGAATTGAGTGTGGCTATGCTCGGTCCTTGTTGAATGTTAAAACAGCACATACTTGACAAAAAACCATTGTGGTTTTGATGCGTAGGTAAGAACGGTTCTTGCTAAGCCCGTAGCAGCCACGTAAAACTTGCAACAACAAAGTAGAGGACGTCGAACTTGTTTTTGCAGGGCATGTTGTGATGTGATATGGTCAAGACGTGATGAGATATAATTTGTTGTATGAGATGATCATGTTTTGTTAAAGTTATCGGCAACAGGCAGGAGCCTTATGGTTGTCTCTTTATTGCATAAGATACAAGTGCCATATAATTGCTTTACTTTATCACCATGCGATAGCAATAGTTGCAAAAGCAATAGTTGGCAAGACGACCAAGTGACGACACATTGATAGAGATCAAGATGTTGGAGATCATGGTGTCATGCCGGTGACGATGGAGATCATGACGGTACTTTGGAGATGGAGATCAAAGGCACAAGATGATGATGGCCATATCATGTCACATATTTTGATTACATGTGATGTTTATCTTTTATGCTTCTTATTTTGCTTAGTACGGCGATAGCATTATAAGATGATCCCTTACTAAATTTCAAGGTATAACTGTTCTCCCTGAGTATGCATCATTGCGGCAGTTCTTAGTGCTGAGACACCACATGATGATCGGTGTGATAGGCTCTACGTTCACATACAATGGATGCAAGCCAGTTTTGCACACGCAGAATAGTCGGGTTAAACTTGACGAGCCTAGCATATGCAGATATGGCCTTGGAACACTGGAGACCGAAAGGTCGAGCGTGAATCATATAGTAGATATGATCAACATAGTGATGTTCACCATTGAAAACTACTCCATCTCACGTGATGATCGGACATGGTTTAGTTGATTTGGATCACGTGATCATTCAGATGACTAGAGGGATGTCTATCTAAGTGGGAGTTCTTAAGTAATATGATTAATTGAACTTTAATTTATCATGAACTTAGCCCTGATAGTATTTTGCAAAGAATGTTGTAGATCAATAGCTCGCGTTGTTGCTTTTCTATGTTTTTATATGTGTTCCTAGAGAAAACTAAGTTGAAAGATGATAGTAGCAATGATGCGGACTGGGTCCGTGATCTGAGATTTATCCTCATTGCTACACAGAAAAATTATGTCCTTAATGCACCGCTAGGTGACAGACCTATTGCAGGAGCAGATGTAGACATTATGAATGTTTGGCTAGCTCAATATGATGACTACTTGATAGTTTAGTGCACCATGCTTAACGGCTTAGAATTGGGACTTCAAAGACGTTTTGAACGCCATGGACCATATGAGATGTTCGAGGAGTTGAAGTTAATATTTCAAGCAAATACCCGAGTTGAGAGATATGAAGTCTCCAACAAGTTCTATAGCTAAAAGATGGAGGAGAATAGCTCAAGCAGTGAGCATGTGCTCAGATTGTCTGGGTACTACAATCACTTGAATCAAGTGGGAGTTAATCTTCCAGATAAGATAGTGATTGACAAAGTTCTCTAGTCACCATCACCAAGTTACTGGAATGCTGTGATGAACTATAGTATCCAAGGGATGACAAAAATGACTCCCGAGCTCTTCCTGATGCTGAAATCGACGAAGGTAGAAATCAAGAAAGAGCATCAACTGTTGATGATTGACAAGACCACTAGTTTCAAGAAAAGGGCAAAGGGAAAGAAAGGGAACTTCAAGTATAATGGCAAGCAAGTTGTCACTCCCGTGAAGAAGCCCAAAGCTAGACCAAAGCCTGAAACTAAGTGCTTCTACTGCAAAGGAAATAGTCACTGGAAGCGGAACTGCCCTGAACATTTGGTGGATAAGAAGGATGGCAAAGTGAACAAGGGTATATTTGATATACAAGTTATAGATGTGTACCTTACTAGTGTTTATAGTAGCCCCTGGGTATTTGATACTTGTTCGGTTGCTAAAATTAATAACTCGAGACAGGAGTTAAGAATAAACAGAGACTAGTTGAGGGTGAAGTGACGATGTGTGTTGGAAGTGCTTCCAAGATTGATATGATCATCACGCACACTCCCTATACTTTCGATATTAGTGTTGAACCTAAATAAATGTTATTTGGTGTTTGCGTTGAGCATAAATATGATTAGATCACGTTTATTTGGATACGATTATTCATCTAAGACAGAGAATAAATTGTTATTCTGTTTATGTGAGTAAAACCTTCTGTCGGATTTCGGGTTCCGGCAGACCCTTGAGGTTCGAACACTGGGGTGCACGCGGAGATCACACCCCCATCCTACCCATGTCTCACCGCCTCGTAAGGATCTAAACTACACCAAGAACAACACAAGGGACACGAGGTCTATACTGGTTCAGGCCACCATTGTGGTGTAATACCCTACTCCAGTTTGTGGTGTGTGGATTGCCTCTGGGGCTTATGAGGGACAGTACAAGGGAAGAACAGCCTCGCGAGGGTCTGTTCTTGGTTGGTGCGATGAACTGCTAAGGGGGTTCAGTCGCCTCTCTCTTTGTGTGTCTTGGGTGCGGATCCGATCAGATCCAGATGCCCTACCCTGTGGGTGGCTAGTCCTATTTATAGGCGAAGGCCCCGGGCCTCTTCCCAAATATTGAGTGGAAAGGGCGCCAACAATTGGCCATTTTGAAGGGGAACATCTAGTACACTTATCCTGACTAAAGTTGGTCCTCGTCTGCCAAAGACCCTGACGATGATGTTGGCTTGGGCTCCACGATGACCTCCGTTCTGCCGTCCTGCTGGTCTTGGTCTTGTTGCACCGAAATGGTTGCCTTTCCTTGATACCCTTGCCTGCGCTTGCCCCCTTTGCACCAAAGGGGAAACAAGGACTCTGCGCAGGCCGGCGCCCGCCTGGCCTTGGTCATCATGGCTTGCATCACGGGCACCTCGTGAGGTACCCCGCCTTGATCTCTCTGCCTCCTCGCGAGCTAGCCTGACGAGGCCGCGCCTGAGGAAGCCTCCTGTCGTCCGCCCCACGAGGCTTGGCCCCTCATGAGGGTCTTGAGCATGTGCTGATGAAGATGGGCCGTACTGGGCCACTCCTTGAGCCACGCCGCAGGCCGCAGGCAGGCAAGTCTTGGTACTCCCGTTCCCAGAACGCCGACAGTAGCCCCCGGGCCCAAGGCGCACTTGGACTTGGCTTAGCAGAGAAGCGAAGAGGCAAGTGCGAAGCGTCGCGGGCCCCAATAGCCTGCGGCCTTGGGCGCTGCGTGGCGGTTGATTGGACGTGGGCGTCCTGGCTCCCCCACGACTCCTCGGCAACTGCATAAGCTGATAAGGGAGCGGTACCTGTCTAGGCTTACCTTCTTTGTCTTCTCCTTCACTGCCTAGATCTCCTTTCTTGCTCCTGTCCTTCTTGCTTCTGAAATCCCTAGATCTACTCCAACCCTGCATCCTAGCAAGGCATGGCGCCTCGCCAGACCCCAGCTGGAGCATGGTACTCGCCGCCTTGGATCCTCCAAATGTGTCGGAGAAGAATCTTGCTCAGACGCACCAGATGATAGCGGCGCAAGGCCACGACGGGGCGGCCGCGCTCAAGGTCGGCACCGCCCTTCCTGAGGGCAGAGGAAGCACCTTCTACCCGCTCTTCGTGAGTGCCATCGCCGCCGGTCTGGTGCCCCCTTTTTCCGAGTTCTTCCTTTCTGTTCTTTACCATTACAATCTGCAAGCCCTGCATCTCCATCCCAACTCCGTTCTTCTCCTGGCGATTTTCGCCTACTACTGCGAGGCTCATGTCGGGGTGAGGCATTCGGTGGCCTTGTTGCGCCATTACTTCTACCCCCGGGTCTCCCGCGGCCCCATCACCGCGTGCGCGAGCTTTGTCGCGCACGGCAGCTCTAACGCCATCTCGAAGCCCGGGAAGAGAATTGAGGGCTTCAGGAGCAAGTGGGTCATGGTGGATGCTGGGCGCACCCACTCCCGGCTGATTCTGCCCACGGGGCAGTCCATGTCCGTTGACGCTTGGTCCCACGCAGAGCTCGTTGATCCCCGCGCGAGGCCGGTGCTGGAGAAGATGGACACGGACCTATGGCCGGACAACATGGCAACGACAAAACTGACCGGGGCGTTGCTCCTGAGGGAGTTCCTGGAGCATCAGGTGGCTCCGCTCCGGGAACACTCGCTTCCGTTGTGGAAGCTTGGGAGGGTCGATGCCGCCCTTCGCTCGAACCCCGAAGTCATGGCCGATGAGGATCAGGCCGGGGTCCTCCAATCCTTGGTTGGGGGAAATGTGGCGAGGTTGGAGGATGCTCCCGTGCCCTTGTTCCTTCGGGATGATTGGGAGCAGGTGGTGAACTCCATGTCCGCTTTCAGAGAGGGCGGGCCTATGCCCGCGGAGGTTCCTGAGGACCCGGCGGCCCAGGTGACGGTGAATGTATCTTCCAGCGACTCCAGCGGAGAGAAGGAAGAAGAGGAGGAGGAGGACGAGGAGCCCGATTCGAAGGCGACCGACAGGGAGTCGAGAACGCCCCTCCCTCGGCGTAGGTCCTGCAATCTTCGCCTCATGCCGGATGACGACGAGGATGGTGACGAGCAGGGTGGCGAGAGCTCTCCCTTGATCCCGAAGAAGGACAGGACGGGGCTGGTTCCCCGTGGGTCCGCTCCGACTCCGAGGCGATCCGCAGACATGCCTCCTGCTCCCGAGCCTCTTGAAGTTGACCCCAGCATCCGGCTCTCGGGCTTCAAGTTCGGCCGGAGGTTGCTTGAGCCCGCTAGCGACGACGAGTAAGTGCTCGATTCTCGTTTTGGTTCTTGCTTTGTTGTTGAGGCTTGACGTCCATATTCCTTGGCTAGGCCGGTGCCTGCGGCGAAGAAGCTGAAGGGGGCTCCTGAGGCCTCGTCCAGGGCAGCACCCCCACCCGTGGGAGAAGGGGGCGACAAGACGCGGGCTTCTCCTGCCTGGTCATCCTTGCGAGGCCTAGCAGGGCCAGCTGGAGCGAGCTCAGCCCCCATGGCACAAGCGACTCCCGTGGTGTCTTTGCCTGACGCCACTGCCGCAGTCGTCGGGGTGCAGAAGGTCCTGACTCATGGTGCTGTGATTACGCTGCCATCTTCTCCCCCTACTCTGCCAACTGCCGTCTCTCCGGCTCCTCCTACTGTTCTGGATCGTGTTGCTGCTAAGCTGGACCGGCTGCGGAAGGATCTTCTGGGCGCCGACCCTCGCTTGGTGGCCGGGCACCTGGAGTTGGTATGTGGCTGGGTCCGCTCTGATGCTTCAGTCCGAGCGGCGCTGGCTCAGGCTGCGACAGCCTGCGACGAGGAGAAGCAGACCGTCCTTGAGGCGAAGGCCGCTCGCGCCGCCGCCTTGGGTGAGGTTGCGGATGTCCAGGGTCGCTACAAGGTGCCGGAGAGTGAACTGCAACGCCTGCACGACCAGCTTGTCAAGGAGGCCCGTGTCCGCCAGGAGAAGGAGGAAGACATGAAGGCTCGCGAGGCTACCGCCAAGGACCGGGATGCCGAGCTTGACGAACGCCAAGGCCGCTTGGGTGCACTAGAGTAGGCATTGGAGGCGAAGAAGATCGAGCTAGACGGCAAGGCGCAGGTCCTGGCCGAGGACCGCGTGGCCTTCACGAAGCTGGAGGTGAAGGCTCGCACCCTACTAAAGTCGCTCTATGACAGCGGCCTGGAAAGCCCGCTGGCCGGCGCCGAGGAGGGCCCCGCCAAGCTGCTTCCCTTCCTGGTCCGCGCCCTCGAAGATGTCGCCCTCGGCCTTGGCCCCACGGCTGAGGCTGAGACGCGCGTCCTTTCTTCTGCGGCGCTAACGCGCGTCTTCACCCATGTCTACCTCCGCGACCCCAGTGTTGACCTCGATAGCCTGCTCGAGCCTGTGAGCGGCGAGCTTGCCGCCGTCGCTTCTGGGGCCGTGAAGGGTCGCGCGGAGGCTCCGCTGGCGAAGTTCCGGGCCTTCAGCACCAAGCCGAAGCGAGGTGCTGCCGGTCTTGCAGCTCCACGAGATGAAGTTGCCTAGCGCAGCTCCGTCACCAGCGATGGCGCCGCCAAAGAGTGACCCCTTCGTGGCTCCCGTCCTGCTTTTAATTCCTGCAACATGCATTCTGCCTCGTGGAGGCGTTTAAACTTGTGTTTGGCATTGTAAAAGTACTCTATGGACTATAATATTTGCTTTTGAATTTCTTGAGATTTGTGTTTTTCCTTCCTACTTTCTTGTGTTCTCGTCGTGAGTCTGCCCGCACAGATACCTCAGCCGCCGTTAGCCCCGACCGGAAACCAGGACGGGACCAAGGAGTGAGGGGCTACGTGACAAGTTAGGCTCTTGAGTCGCGATGCTCAGGAGTCCCCCTTGACGCACGAACAGCAAGTAGGGAGGTGAGATGCATGGGTGAAATTACCATTCTACGTCGGCAGAGCCCGGCCCCGCGCATACCTCAACCGATGTTAGCCTTTCGGAACTAAGGGGTGAGGGGCTACGTGACCAGTTAGGCTCCTGAGTCGCGATTCTCAGGAGTCCCCCTTGACGTTCAAACGGCCTTCGTGCCTTGGCTTCGCTCGGGGAGAGGTGTGCGACGGACCAGGGCCGAGGGGCCTGGCTCGGTGGCGTGTGCCTGGGCATGACCCGGGTGCAGCCCCCGTGACCAGCCCCCTCGCGCAGCACTCCCGAGGGGAGGCGTTACGATGAGGCCGGACATTGAGCTCTGGGCTCCCTGAGGTTGATGCAGCCGGGGGCCACCCTCAGTTGTTTATCACCAGCCCGGAGCATAGCACTTCCGTATGTGTACGGGCATAGCCGCTCCTCGGCAGTGTCGTCAGCCAGCGCGGAGCATGGTTCTTCCACTGGTGCGTGGGAGGGGGCTCCCCTCCGGGAGGAGCCCCCGAGGCGTATACAGCCCCGCCCTGACACGTGGCTGGCACGGTAGGGCCTGGCGAGGTGTATTTGGGCACCCGTGAAACAGCGCGGGACTCACGGGGCCCTACCTCAAGGCGGGTTGCGCCTGGCTCTGGGCCTTTACTTGTGATGTGTCCCTGCAGATTTGGTTAGATGTCGGTGCTCTACGTCCTCGGGTCCCGGCCCTCGAGTGGGGCTCAGCCGTCGCTGGTATGCCAGGTCGCGATGCCGTGGACAAGGCCAGAGCGTGAGGGCTGGAGAGCCAGTAAGAGCCCATGAGTCGCGATGCTCCGGTACCCCCCCCCCTTTAACGTGCAAGCAGCCGACATGAAGAAAGAAGGGTGCTATAGGCAAGCATCAAACAATGATCACGATGGGTCAAACGCACGACCCGAATAAACGCGAGAGGGATACATGCCACCGGGTCTGGCCCGGTTAGCTTGGGGATAATGCAGCCCGAGGGGCGCCCCCGATAAAGCAAGCTAAAAACATGAACTAAAGGGGATACACGCCGCAGGGACGGACCCACGTGGCCTGGGAATGATGCAGCCCTGGGGCGCTCTCCCAGCTGAAAATGAAACTTGAAGGATGTCACCTGATGATGTCAAGATGGAGGATCTTTGAAGTAGCGGACGGCGTCTTGCCAAGGAGACGATCTTCACGAGCCCCCAGGCCTAGGGGCCTCGGGAGGCTCCAGAGGCGCTGGCGGCTCCTCGTGGACCATCTCCATCTCCGCCAGGACTACGGAATGCCTGACCGCCTGAGCCTCCAAGATGCTCCTCATGAGGCGCTGACGCACCGCAGCCGCATTCGGCAGGCCGTAAGGCATGCGAACATAGCAGTGGGTGGGCCTTCGCAGCGCCCCGCACGTGAGGGCCAGAGGTGCTCCTGAGAGGCGGCTCGGTTGAGTCCTGGTATGTCGACGCAGACGCGCAGCCCACCATCCTCGCCTGGATGGGGAGCTACGGCGGGCAAGCGGCGGCTGCCACTCATGACTCTTGACTCTTGCAGCTCCTGAATGATCTCGCTGATGAATTCCTGAGGGTTTGGCCCTCCTTGCCTTGCTTCCTCCTGAGGGAAATGTGCGTTGAAGCACGCCTCCAAGTGGTGCCCGAGCGCCTCCCTCATAATCTTACCAAAGTCGATGGCCCTCCAGAAGAGAGTCCCCGAGCCCTGCTCGAGGAGGGCGTCGGGCGCGCCTTCCTATGCAACAAAAGGAGGTGCCCCCTGAATGGGCGTGGACCCTGAGGGGCCTGCCTCCCGAGGGATCGAACTAGACGATGTCTTCTTCTTCTTAGGAGCAGCCTCGGGAGGCCTCCCGTTCTTGTGATCTGGGTCTTCAATCGATGCGGCTTGGAAGGCACGTTCCAGGGAACACACAACGTCTCTCTCTTCACATGGCACCGTGATGACTCGACCGCTCCATGGCATCTTCAGGACATTATAGCCGTGATGGGTCACGGCCATGAACTTGGCCAGGGCTGGGTACCCGAGGATGGCATTGTACGGCAGGCGGATGTGAGCGACGTCGAAGTCAATGAGCTCGGTGCGGTAGTTCTCGCGCTTCCCGAAGGTAACAGGAAGGCGGACCTTCCCTATCGAAGCCATGGAACCATCAGTGACTCCTGAGAAGGGCTTGGTTGGCTGCAGCTGATTGTATGGCACTTGGAGATTGTTGAACGTTTTGACGGATAGGACATTGAGCCCTGCTCTGCCATCGATGAGGGTCCTGATGACTTGCACGTTGCTGATGATTGGGGAACAAAGCATCGGAGGACTCTGCCGTGGCGCAAGACTTGAGCTGATCCGCTGAGCTGAACGTGATAGCGCATGATGACCACCTGAGAGGGCGTGTGGCCTCAAGCTTGGGGAGGACTGCATTCACTTCATGAGCAAACTGCTTGAAGATGCGCTGAGAGGTCGGGGCTTGTGCGGCGCCCAAGATGCAAGCGATTGCGCGCGGCTCGTGGAAGCCTCCAGCCCCCTCGTCCTAGTGATGGTCTTCATTCCTCCTTGGCTGTGGTGGCAGAGGAGGGAGGCCCACATTGTCTTGTGGGCGATCCTCGCGAGGCTGATCCCTCCAGCCCCCTTCGCGAGGTGGGTCCCTTCAACCTCCCTCACGAGGCTGGTCCTGCCAGCATTCCTCGCGAGGTCGGTCACGCCACCCTTGGCGAGGGTCACGGTCTTCCCATCGTCCTCCACCTCTTCCTCCTCCTCGGCCATAGCCCCTGCCGCTGCGCTCGGGGCGTCGGCCGGTACGCACATCTCGCATGGCTCTAAGCTCTTGGCATTTGTTGGTGTTGTGGGTATGGAGGTCGTGGTACACGCAGTACCGGCTGCCCTTGGATGACTCATGCTGATCCCTGCCTTGCTTGGTGTCTGGCTCTGCTGCAAGCACGGCAGCCCCCTTGCGCTTCACGTCCTTGGTCTTGGGCTTCTTCTCTTCTGGGTCAGCAGCTGGCAGCTCGAGGAGGGACAAGCGCCCTTCCTCAGCCCTAGCGCACTTGGTCGCTAGATTGAACAGCTCCAGGGAGGTGCACAGGTCTTCATGGATCGCGAGCTCCTCCTTCATCTTGACGTCACGCACGCCGTTGAAGAAGGCTGAGATGATGGCCTCCTCAGACACCTTGGGGATCTTAAGGCGAGCGTTGTTGAAGCGCCGGATGAACTTCGCAGGTCTCTCCGGCTGCTTTGCTGATGCTTGGCGCAAATCGCCATGGCGGGGCGGTCGCGGAGTGCCTTGGAAGTTGGCGGCGAATCGGTGCGCATCTCGCCCCGTGAGGATATCGTGCAGAGCCGTGTTCAGAGCCAAAAGGGCGTCGTCCCTGAGCGCCATGGGGAACCAGTTCGCCATGACCTTCTCGTCTCCGTTGGCGGCTTCGATGCCCAGCTCGTAGAGCTGGAGGAACTCAGCAAGGTCAGCCGTGACATCGTAGTGTGGGGGCGGTTCTGGATTGAACTTGCCCGGCCAAGCCACGCTGCGCAGCTCGGCGGAGAAGGCACGGCAACCTGCAGTGGTCGCGGGAGCCCTTTGGTGACGCAGAGCATGATCTTGCGGATCTCTGTGCGCTGCGGCGAGGTGCAGCGCGGGGTCTTGATGCGCCGGAGCATGTGCGCGCTCGTGCCGAGCCGGTGCAGGGAGCACACGGGTGGCTTCCTGGGGACGAGGGATCTCTTGGCAGCTCTTCTCTTGCTGTGCTGGCGCCAGACGGAGTGGGTTCCGCCCAGGGGCCATGCGCCTTGGAGCCAAGGCGCCTTCTTGAGGGGGAGGCGGCTGAGGCGCCCCCGGAGCTTCGTCGCCCGGGCAGGGCGGTGCGCGGTGTAATGAGAGGGACGGTGCAGGGGAGCCCCCAGCGGCGCTGACGAGCTCGGTGATGCGGGCGAGCCACTTGTCGTAGAGGTCGTCGACGGGACGGTAATGCAGGAGCTCCCGCGCCAGGAGGAGCGCGACGGGCGTGGGACGAGGAGCCAGCCGGAGTCAGTGACGGAGTGGCGGTGCGGCCTTCTCGCTGCACTGATGGATGCAGACGGCTGCCTTTCTTTCGTTCCCGTCGGGCGGTGGCGGCGTTGACGGCAAAGCGACGGGAACGATGGGGCGCCACGACGGGGCCGTCTGGGCGACGCGAGTGGCGACAGCGGCCCGGCGCTCAGCGCGGGCGCGACGTGCGTCTGACATGGAAGGGAGGGGCGATGAAAACACGAGGCAACGGAAGGCAGATTCCGGCACACCCCAACCTGGCGCGCCAAATGTCAGATTTCGGGTTCCGGCAGACCCTTGAGGTTCGAACACTGGGATGCACACGGAGATCACACCCCCAACCTACCCATGTCTCACCGCCTCGTAAGGATCTAAACTACACCAAGAACAACACAAGGGACACAAGGTTTATACTGGTTCAGGTCACCATTGTGGTGTAATACTCTACTCCAGTTTGTGGTGTGTGGGTTGCCTCTGGGCTTATGAGGGACAGTACAAGGGAAGAACATCCTCGCGAGAGTATGTTCTTGGTTGGTGCAATGAACTGCTAAGGGGGTTCAGTCGCCTCTCTCTCTATGTGTCTTGGGTGCGGATCCGATCAGATCCAGACGCCCTACCCTGTGGGTGGCTAGTCCTATTTATAGGCGAAGGCCCCGGGCCTCTTCCCAAATATTGAGTGGGAAGGGCGCCAACGATTGGCCATTTTGAAGGGGAACATCTAGTACACTTATCCTGACTAAAGTTGGTCCTCGCCTGCCAAAGACCCTGACGATGACGCTGGCTTGGGCTCCACGATGACCTCCGTTCTGCCGTCCTGCTGGTCTTGGTCTTGTTGCACCGAAATGGTTGCCTTTGCTTGATACCCTTGCCTGCGCTTGCCCCCTTTGCACTAAAGGGGAAACAAGGACTCTGCGCAGGCCGGCACCCGCCTGGCCTTGGTCGTCATGGCTTGCGTCACGGGCACCTCGTGAGGTACCCCGCCTTGATCTCTCCGCCTCCTCAGCTAGAGCTACGAGGCGGCGCTGAGAAGCCTCCTGTCGTCCGCCCCGCGAGGCTTGGCCCCTCGTGAGGGTCTTGAGCATGTGCTGATGAAGATGGGCCGTACTACGCCACTCCTTGAGCCACGCCGGAGGCCGCAGGCAGGCAAGTCTGGGTACCCCCTTTCCCAGAACGCCGACACCTTCTATGGTCATACACCCAATGTTGATGGTTTATTGAATCTTGATCGTAGTGATACACATATTCATAATATTGATGCCAAAAAGATGCAAAGCTGATAATGATAGTGCAACATATTTGTGGCACTGCCGTTTGGGTCATATCGGTGTAAAACGCATAAAAAAACTCCGTAAAGATGGACTTTTGGAATCACTTGATTATGAATCATTTGATGCTTGCGAACTGTGCCTTATGGGCAAGATGACTAAAACTCCGTTCTCCAGAACAATGGAACGAGCTAGTGACTTATTGGAAATAATACATACCGATGTATGCGATCCAATGAGTGTTGATGCTCGTGGCGAGTATCGTTATTTTCTGACCTTCACAAATGATTTGAGCAGATATGGGTATATCTACTTAATGAAACACAAGTCTGAAACATTTGAAAAGTTCAAAGAATTTCAGAGTGAAGTGGAGAATCATTGTAACAAGAAAATAAAGTTTCTACGATCTGATCGTGGAGGAGAATATTTGAATTACGAGTTTGGCCTTCATTTAAAACAATGTGGAAATAGTTTCACAGCTCACGCCACATGGAACACCACAGTGTAATGGTGTGTCCGAACATCGTAACCGCACTTTATTGGATATGGACTGACCTATGATGTCTCTTACCGGGTTACCACTATCGTTTTGGGGTTATGCATTAGAGACAGCTGCATTCACTTTAAATAGGGCACCATCAAAATCCGTTGAGACGACGCCTTATGAACTGTGGGTTGGCAAGAAACCTAAGTTGTTGTTTCTTAAAATTTGGGGTTGTGATGCTTATGTGAAAAAGCTTCAACCTGATAAGCTCGAACCCAAATCGGAGGCAAAACCTGAAAGCTTCATAGAATACCCAAAGGAAACTGTTGGGTACACCTTCTATCACAAGATCCGAGGCAAAATCTTTGCTGCTAAGAATGGATCCTTTCTAGAGAAGGAGTTTCTCTCGAAAGAAGTGAGTGGGAGGAAAGTAGAGCTTCATGGGGTAATTGTACCTTCTCCCGAATTGGAAAGTAGTTCATCATAGAAATCTGTTCCAGTGATTCCTACACCAATTAGTGAGGAAGCTAATGATGATGATCATGAAACTTCAGATCAAGTTACTACAGAACCTCGTAGGTCTTCCAAATTACGGTCCGCACCAGAGTGGTACGGTAATCCTATTCTAGAAGTCATGTTACTAGACCATGATGAACCTACGAACTATGAGGAAGCGATGATGAGCCCAGATTCTGCGAAATGGCTTAAGGCCATGAAATCTGAGATGGGATCCATGTATGAGAACAAAGTGTGGACTTTGGTGGACTTGCCCGATGGTCGGAAAGCCATATTAAATAAATGGATTTTCAAGAGGAAGACAGACACTGATAGTAGTGTTACTATCTAGAAAGCTTGACTTGTCGCAAAAAGGTTTTTGACAAGTTCAAGGTGTTGACTACAATGAGAATTTCTGAACTGTAGCGATGATTAAATCCTTCTAAATAATGTTGGCAATTGCCATATTTTATGAAATCTGGCAAATGGATGCCAAAAATACATTCCTTAAATGGATATTTCTTAAAGAAGAGTTGTATATGATGCAACCAGAAGGTTTTTTCAATCCTAAAGGTACTAACAAAGTGTGCAAGCTCTAGCGATTCATTTATGGACTGGTGCAAGCCTCTCAGAGTTGGAATAAACACTTTGATCGTGTGATCAAAGCATATGGTTTTATACAGACTTTTGGAGAAACATGTATTTACAAGAAAGTGAGTGGGAGCTCTTTATCATTTCTAATATTATATGTGGATGACATATTGTTGATTGGAAATGATATAGAATTTCTGGATAGCATAAAGGGATACTTGAATAAGAGTTTTTCAAAGAAAGACCTCAGTGAAGCTGCTTACATATTGGGCATGAAGACCTATAAAGATAGATCAAGACGCTTGATAAGATTTTTCAATGAGTAGATACCTTGACAAGTTTTTGAAAGAGTTCAAAATGGATCAGTCAAAGAAGGAGTTCTTGCCTGTATTACGAAGTGTAAAATTGAGTAAGACTCAAAGCCCGACCACGACAGAAGATAGAAAGAGAATGAGATTCATTCCCTATGCTTTAGTCATATGTTCTATAAAGTATGTTATGTTGTGTACCAGACCTATTGTGTACCTTGCCATGAGTTTGGCAAGGGGTATAATAGTGATCTAGAAGTACATCACTGGATAGCGGTCAAAATTATCCTTAGTGAGGACTAAGGAAATGTTTCTCGATTATGGGGGTGATAAAGAGCTTGTCATAAAGAGTTACATCGATGCAAGCTTTTACACCGATCCAGATGACACTAAGTCTCAATCTGGATACATATTGAAAGTGGGAGCAATTAGCTAGAGTAGCTCCGTGCAGAGCATTGTAGACATAGAATATTTGCAAAATACATACGACTCTGAATGTAACAAAACCGCTGACTAAACTTCTCTCACGAGCAAAACATGATCACACATTGGTGTTAATCACATAGCAATGTGAACTAGATTATTGACTCTAGCAAACCCTTTGGGTGTTGGTCACATGGCGATGTGAACTATGCGTGTTAATCACATACAGATGTGAAATATAGGTGTTAAATCACATGGTGATGTGAACTAGATTATTGACTCTAGTGCAAATGGAAGGCTGAAGGAAATATTCCCTAGACGCAATAATAAAGTTGTTATTTATATATTTCCTTATATCATGGTAAATTTTTATCATTCATGCTAGAATTGTATTAACCGGAAACTTAGTACATGTGTGAATACATAGACAAACATGGTGTCACTAATATGCCTCTACTTAACTAGCTCGTTAATCAAAGATGGTTAAGTTTCCTAGCTATAGACATGAGTTGTCATTTGATGAACGGGATCACATCGCTAGAGAATGATGCGATTGAATTGACCCATTCCGTCAGCTAAGCACTTGATCGTTTAGTATGTTGCTATTGCTTTCTTCATGACTTATACATGTTCCTATGACTGAGATTATGCAACTCCCGAATACCGGAGGAACACTTTGTGTGCTACCAAATGTCACAACGTAACTGGGTGATTAAAGGTGCTCTACAGGTGTCTCTGATGGTGTTTGTTGAGTTGGCATAGATCGAGATTTGGATTTGTCACTACGATTGTCATAGAGGTATCTCTGGTCCCTCTCGGTAATGCACATCACTATAAGCCTTGCAAGCAATGTAGCTAATGAGTTAGTTACGGAATGATGCATTATATAACGAGTAAAGAGACTTGTCGGTAATGAGAGGTTACCGGAACCCCCCGAGGAGTCAATGGGCCTTATTGGGCGGCCAGGTGAGCCCCCGCCCAAGCCCAATCCAAATTGGGAGGAGGGCCGGCCCCCCTTTCCTTGTCTCCTTCTCGCCCTTCCTTCCCTCACCTACTCCAACTAGGGAAGGGGGAATCCTACGCCCACCGGGAGTAGGACTCCCCCCTTGGGCGCGCCTAGGAGGCCGGCCCTCTCCCCCTCCTCCACTCCTTTATATACGGGGAGGGGGCACCCCATAGACACACAAGTTGATCATTGATCTCTTAGCCATGTGCGGTGCCCCCCAACACCATAATCACCGTCATCACGCCATCGTGCTGACAAAACTCCCGTTCGACACTCTGCTGGATCGGAGTTCGTGGGACGTCATCGAGCTGAACGTGTGCAGATCGCGGAGGTGCCGTACGTTCGGTACTAGGATCGGTCGATCGTGAAGACGTACGACTACATCAACCACGTTGTCATGATGCTTTTGCTTTTGGTCTATGAGGGTACGTGGGCAACACTCTCCCCTCTCATTGCTATGCATCACCATGATCTTGCGTGTGCGTATGATTTTTTTTGAAATTACTACGTTCCCCAACACTTCCTCCATAGCATGAGACGCCTCCAGATTAACGGAGAGGCTACTGATGGAGCTGCTGCTCCTGCCCCCTCTTTCGAAGGGGGCCGCTTATTCGATCCTGGAGCCGCGTTGGTCTCCGGAACGGTGTTCGGCGGGGGGCCGGATTGATGGGGCTCCCCACCATCGGTTGTCATGGGGGTCGCCTCCTCCAGGTCTTCGGCGGACGAGGTGTTAACCTCGGGCGCTACAGCCTCGTTCGCCCCTCCTCGGCCAGGAGAAGTCCTTAGGGACGACACTTCGGTGTCCTGCATGGCGATGGGCGAGGGGGCTCGCGGCGGTGTGTCACTCTCCTGCTCAGGAGGCAGGGAGTTCCCCTCCGATAATGGAGTGTGCGGGACCTCGCGGCGAGGGCTGGAAGGCAAATAACAAAACAACTTACATAACGGAGGCAGGAAGACTGAAGATGAATAGTAAGTTTATGAATACTTACGATTCGGCCAGGGGCTTCACCCTGGGAGGTCTCTTGAGGACCTGTTCAGACTTTGAGTTCGAACTGTCCAGGAGGGCCAGCTTCCCTCTTTTTGGCACCTCCCCCTCTGGGTCTTCGGAGGCCGTCCTCTTCTTCCTCCTCCCTTTATGGGGGGAGTCGCTTTCCACCTCCTCCTCCTCTTCTTCCTCGTCTCCCTCGTGGGATGAGAGGACTTTGGTCTCCCAGGACATAGTGTCCAAAGGACCTTTGCAGCGAGGGCCACCCTTGGCCTCCTTGCCCTTCTTATTGGCCTTCTTCTCCGATACCAAATAAGGCGTCGGGACCAGCATCTCCATTAACTGGGGTGTGGGTGGGTTCCCCGGCAGTGGTGCTGGATAGTTGATCCGCTCCGCCTTTGTCGCCCAGTCCTATATGGAAAGTAGGTGAGATGATCTCTATTATAATTGAAGCATTGGCCAGATAGGTCTTCAGAAAAATTATGCTTACCTCTAAGGCCGGATTCTCGATGTCGAGTTCGATGTCCTCGGTCTTCATCGGCCAACTTTTTTGGGCCTCGAAGAGCAGCTTCCATATGTCTTCGTGTGTGGTGCCAAAGAAGCGCTTCAAGGTCCGTGGCTCCTACGGATTAAACTCTCACATGGGGGAGGCCCGGAGTTGGCAGGGAAGGATGCGGAGGAAGAGTATCACTTGAATCACGTTTGTGAGACTAGTGTTCATTCCCAACACACTGGAGATGCGTTTCTGTAGCATCTTCACCTCCGTTTGGGACCCCCAGTCAAGGCCCTTAGCGGTCCATGAGGTGAGTCCCATGGGGGTCCGGATCTGAAGTCAGGTGTGTCCGCCCATTTGGTGTCACGGGGTTCGATGATGTAGAACCATTCATGGTGCCACACCTTGACAGTCTCAATGAATGCCCCTTTGGGCCAGATGGCGTTAGGGAGCTTGCTTACCATGGCCCCGCCACAGTCCGCGTGCTGTCCGTCGACCACCTTCGGCTTTAGATTGAATACCTTGAGCCATAGGCCGAAGTGTGGAGGGATGCGGAGCAGAGCCTCACACACGACGATGAATGCAGATATGTGGAGGAAAGAATTTGGGGCTAGATCATGGAAATCTAACCCGTAGTAGAACATGAGGCCTTGGACGGAAGGGTGGAAACCCTAGCCCTCTAAGGAAATGGGGGATGAACACGACCCTCTCGCCAGGCCCTGGAGTGGGGACAACCTCATCTTTGTTAGGGAGCCTGTGTGCGATATCCATGGCCAAATAGCCCGCGCTCCGGAGATCCTTGACGTCCTTTTCGATGACGGAGGAGGCCTCCCATTTGCCCTTCGAGCCAGACCCGGCCATGGCTGGGGAGGGTAGTGGCGATGGGGAAGATCGGAGTTTTTTGGGTGCTAGAGCTTAGGGGCAGGAAAGCAGAAGCTAGAGGAAGGCGTGGGGAAAAAGGAGGGATCTTTGTCCTCTTATAAACGGTGAAAATGCCAACCGCCCCCCTCTCAAGCCATAAACCTCACTTGTTCCCAACGAGATCGTGCGTAAGGCACGGTTGGGTTAACCAAATCACATTGATGAGAATCCCGTAATGAGCGGGCACAATCTATGTTTTGATGGGATGTGCCAATGGAGGCTCGACCTCGAAACACGAAACAGGAGGCATGAAAATGGTTCAAAATATTGAAGGGTCAAGCGTGATGCTTCACCGAAAAAAGTTGTCATTAAAAGACATTGTTCCTGTTTTGACATCTTGCCTTCGTGGCTAAGGGTTGTATTGATTATGCAGAGCCGGACACAGTTCCTATACGTGGGAAGCTAACTTAAAATATTCAGAAGGAACCCGCCTTGCAATGCCGAAGACAATCCGCGTGTCGAACACTGGTTTAGGGGCTACTGGGGGAGTCCTCTGATTAAGGGGTCCTCAGATGTCCGGTCTATCCGATATGGGCCGGACTGATGGGCCGTGAAGATAAAGCAGAAGGCTATTCCCCGTGTCCGGGTAGGACACCTATATGCGTGGACGGCAAGATTGGTGTCTGGATATTCTATTTCCTTTCCTTGTAAACCGACTCTTTACAACCCTAGATCCCTCCGGTGTATATATAAACCGGAGGGTTTAGTCTGTAGAGGCTATCAGAATAACCATAGGCTAAACAGCTAGGGTTTAGCCATTACGATCTCGAGGTAGATCAATTCTTGTAACCCCTATACTCATCGAATACAATCGAGCAGGACATAGGGTTTTACCTCCTTTAAGAGGGCCCGAACCTGGGTAAACATCGTGTCCCATTGTCCCTTGTTACCATTGATCCTTAGATGGACAGCTTGGGTCCCCATACCCGAGATCTGCCGGTTTTGACACCGACAAACGATACCTGAACAAAAAGAACAAATACTTGCAACCCGACGTGTTAAAGGGGTTGTCAATCCCTTTCAGGTAACGGTGCCAGAAATTGTCAAGTTGACGGGATAAAATTGTGGTAGATTGATATATGCAAATAATAGGAAATAAAACTCAACAAGGTATTTTTTTGGTTTTTGATAATATAGACCTAAAAATAAAAGTGGAAAATAATAAAAAGGCAAATAGCAATATAGATCTGAAGATATATGACGAGAAAATAGACCCGGGGGCCGTAGATTTCACTAGTGGCTTCTCTCGAGAAAATAGCATACGGCGGGTAAACAAATTGTTGTTGGGCAATTGATAGAACTTCAAATAATCATGACGATATCCAGACAATGATCATTATATAGGCATCACATCCAAGATTAGTAGACCGACTCCTGCCTGCATCTACTACGATTACTCCACACATCTACCGCTATCCAGCATGCATATAGTGTATTAAGTTCATGGGGAAACGGAGTAATGCAATAAGAATGATGACATGATGTAGACAAGATCTATTCATGTAGGAATAGACCCCATCTTGCTATCCTTAATGGCAATGATCAATACGTGTCTTGCTGCCCCTTCTGTCACTGGGAAGGAACACCGCAAAACCGAACCCATCACAAAACACCTCTTCCCATGGCAAGAAAAATCGATCTAGTCGGCCTAACTAAACCAAAGATTCGAAGAAGAAATATGAGGCTATAAGTAATCATGCATATAAGAGATCAAACAAGACTCAAATAACTTTCATGGATAAAATAGATCTGAACATAAACTCATAGTTCATCGGACCGCAACAAACACACCGCAAAAAGATTTACATCAAATAGATCTCCAAGAGACCATTATATTGAGAATCAAAAGAGAGAGAGGAAGCTGATACGTCTCCAATGTATCTATAATTTTTTTTATTGTTCCATGCTGTTATATTATCATTCTTAGATGTTTTACAATCATTTTATAGTCATTTTATATCATTTTTGGTACTAACCTATTGACATAGTGCCCAAGCGATTCTTTTTTTCGCATGTTTTTACATCGCAGGAAATCAATATCAAACAGAGTCCAAATGCAACGCAACTCCTGGAGGATTTTTTTGGGCCAGAAGAAAGCCAATGGGCCAAGGAAGCACCTGAGGGGCTGCTCGAGGTGAGCAGCACCCACCAGGGCGCTTCATGAGGCCCAAGCGCGCCCTGGGGGTTGTGCCCACCTAGGGTGCCCCCCTGAACCGCCTCTTTGCTATATAAATACCCAAATATTCCAGAAACCCTAGGGGACTCGATGAAATAATGATCCAGCCGCCGCAGAGTCTAGAACCACCAAGATCCAATCTAGCCACCGTCATGGAGGGGTTCACCACTTCCATTGGTGCCTCTCCTATGATGCATGAGTAGTTATTTGTAGACCTACGGGTCCGTAGTTAGTAGCTAGATGGCTTCCTTTCTCTCTCTTTCTCTCTCTCTCTCTCTCTCTCTCTCTCTCTCTCTCTCTCTCTCTCTCTCTTGATTATCAATACAATGGTCTTTTGTAGATCCATATGATGTAAGTATTTTGTCGGTGTGTTTGTTGGGATCCGATGAACTTTGAGTTTATGATCAGATCTATGTTTTTATCCATGAAAGTTATTTGAGTCTTCTTTGATCTCTTATATGCGTGATTGCTTATAGCCTCGTATTATTTTCGATATTTGGGTTTTGTTTGGCCAACTTGATCTATTTATCTTGCAATGGGAAGAGGTGCTTTGTAGTGGATTCGATCTTACGGTGCTTGATCCCAGTGACAGAAAGGGAGCCGACATGTATGTATCGTTGCTACTAAGGATAACAAGATGAGATCTATATCTGCCGCAATACATAAACAGATCTCGTCTACATCATGTCATCATTCTTATTGCATTATTCCATTTTCTCATGAACTTAATACACCAGATGCATGCTGGATAGCGGTCGATGTGTGGAGTAATAGTAGTAGATGCAGGCAGGAGTCAGTCTATTAATCTTGGACGTGATGCCTATATAATGATCCTTTCCAAGATATCGTCATGATTATTTGAAGTTCTATCAATTGCCCAACAGTAATTGTTTTCCCATCGTTTGCTATTTTTCTCGAGAGAAACCACTAGTGAAACCTACGGCCCCCGGGTCTCTTTTCTTCATATTTGCCTTTGCTATCTATTTTTTCTTGCATTTATTTTCAGATCTATTAAACCAAAAATACAAAAATACCTTGCTGCAATTTATTTGTTCCGCATTCCATTTATCATATCTACCACTTATTACCTCACGTTTTTGCCTATCTTGAGGCGCCGTACCCGAAAAGGGACTGACAACCCCTTTAACACGTCGGGTTGCGAGTATTTGTTATTTGTGTGCATGTGTTGTTTACGTGTGAAGGAAATATGCCCTAGAGGCAATAATAAAGTTATTATTTATTTCCTTAATTCATGATAAATGTTTATTATTCATGCTAGAATTGTATTAACCGAAAACATAATACATGTGTGAATACATAGACAAACATAGTGTCACTAGTATGCCTCTACTTGACTAGCTCGTTGAATCAAAGATGGTTAAGTTTCCTAGCCATAGACATGAGTTGTCATTTGATTAACGAGATCACATCATTAGAGAATGATGTGATTGACTTGACCCATTCCGTTAGCTTAGCACTTAATCATTTAGTATGTTGCTATTACTTTCTTCATGACTTATACATGTTTCTCTGACTATGAGATTATGCAACTCCCGTTTACTGGAGGAACACTTTGTGTGCTACCAAACGTGACAACATAACTGGGTGATTATAAAGGTGCTCTACAAGTGTCTCCGAAGGTACTTGTTGAGTTGGCATATTTTGAGATTAGGATTTGTCACTCCGATTGTCGGAGAGGTATCTCTGGGCCCTCTCGATAATGCACATCACTATAAGCCTTGCAAGCAATGTGACAAATGAGTTAGTTGCTGGATGATGAATTACGGAACGAGTAAAGTGACTTGCCGGTAATGAGATTGAACTAGGTATTGAGATACCGACGATCGAATCTCGGGCAAGTAACATACCGATGACAAAGGGAACAACGTATGTTGTTATGCGGTTTGACCGATAAAGATCTTCATAGAATATGTAGGAGCCAATATGAGCATCCAGGTTCCGCTATTGGTTATTGACCGGAGACGTGTCTCAGTTCTCGAACCCGTTGGGTCCGCACGCTTAAAGTTCGGTGACGATTTATATTATGAGTTATGTGTTTTGATGAACCGAAGGTAGTTCGGAGTCCCAGATGAGACCGGGGACATGACGAGGAGTCTCGAAATGGTCGAGACGTAAAGATCGATATATTGGACGACTATATTCGCACATCGGAAAGGTTCCGAGTGATTCGGGTATTTTCTGAGTACCGGGGAGTTACGAGATTCACCGGGAGAAGTATTGGGCCTTATTGGGCCATATGAGAATAGAGGAGAGGGGCCAAAAGGAAGGAGGTGCGCGCCCCCGCTCTGGTCCGAATTGGACAAGGGGTGCAGCCCCCTTTTCCTTCTCCCTCTCCCCCTCTTTCCTTCTCTCCTACTCCGGAAAGGAAAGGGGAATCCTACTAGGACTTGGGAGTCCTTGTAGGATTCCCCACACTTGGCGCGCCCCCTCTAGGGCCGGCCTCTCCCTCCCTCCTTTATATACGGGGGCAGGGGCGCACCTCTAGACACAACAATTGATCATTGATCTCTTAGCCGTGTGCGGTGCCCCCCTCCACCATATTCCACCTCGGTAATATCATAGCAGTGCTTAAGCGAAGCCCTGCGTTGGTAGCATCACCAACACCATCATCACGCCATCGTGCTGATAGAACTCTCCCGCAAAGCTCTGCTGGATAGGAGTTCATGGGACATCATCGAGCTGAACGTGTGCTGAACTCGGAGGTGTCGTACGTTCGGTACTTGATCGGTCGGATCATGAAGATGTACGACTACATCAACCGCGTTGTGCTTACGCTTCCGCTTTCGGTCTACGAGGGTACGTGGACAACACTCTCCCCTCTTGTTGCTATGCATCACCATGATCTTGCGTGTGCATAGGATTTTTTTTGAAATTACTACGTTCCTCAAAAGTGGCATCCGAGCCAGGTTTATGCGTAGATGTTATATGCACTAGTAGAACATAAGTGAGTTGTGGGCAATACAAGTCATACTGCTTACCAGCATGTCATACTTTGGTTCGGCGGTATTGTTGGATGAAGCGGCCCGGACTGACATTACGCGTACGCTTACGCGAGACTGGTTCTACCGACGTGCTTTGCACATAGGTGGCTGGAGGGTTCCAGTTTCTCCAACTTTAGTTGAACCGAGTGTGACTACGCCCGGTCCTTGAGAAGGTTAAAACAGCACTAACTTGACAAACTATCGTTGTGGTTTTGATGCGTAGGTAAGAACGGTTCTTGCTCAGCCCGTAGCAGCCATGTAAAACTTGCAACAACAAAGTAGAGGACGTCTAACTTGTTTTTGCAGGGCATGTTGTGATGTGATATGGTCAAGACATGATGCTAAATTTTATTGTATGAGATGATCATGTTTTGTAACAGAGTTATCCGCAACTGGCAGGAGCCATATGGTTGTCACTTTATTGTATGCAATGCAATCTCCCTGTAATTGCTTTACTTTATCACTAAGCAGTAGCGATAGTCGTAGAAGCAATAGTTGGCGAGACGACAATGATGCTACGATGGAGATCAAGGTGTCACACTGGTGACGATGGTGATCATGACGGTGCTTCAGAGATGGAGATCACAAGCACAAGATGATGATGGCCATATCATATCACTTATATTGATTGCATGTGATGTTTATACTTTATGCATCTTATTTTGCTTTGATTGGCGGTAGCATTATAAGATGATCGCTCACTAAATTTCAAGGTAAAAGTATTCTCCCTGAGTATGCACCGTTGCCAAAGTTCGTCATGCCGAGACACCACGTGATGATCGGGTGTGATAATGTAACGCCCACGATGCGGCTATATCTCCCACGTGTCGAAGCACGACTTAGAGGCATAACCGCATTGAAAGCAATGTCGCAAGTGAGGTAATCTTCACACAACCCATGTAATACATAAGGGAAAGAGATACATAGTTGGCTTACAATCGCCACTTCACACAATTACATGAATAAAGCATTACATCATCCAGATACAAACAAGGTCCGACTACGGAACCAAAATAAAAGAAGAACCCCAAATGCGACAAATGGTCCCCGATCGACCCCAACTGGGCTCCACTACTGACCAACTAGAACAAAACAACACAAAGGGCAAGATCTTCATCGAGCTCCTCCTTGAGCTTGAATGCGTCACCTGCTCGGTAACATAGGCACCTGCAAACTGGTTTTGGAAGTATCTGGTGAGCCACGGGGACTCAGCAATCTCGCACCCGCGAGATCAAGACTATTTAAGCTTATGGGTAAGGTAAAGGCATGAGGTGGAGCTGCAGCAAGCGACTAGCATATATGGTGGCTAACATACGCAAATGGGAGCGAGAAGAGAAGGCAAAGCACGGTCGATATAAGTATGATCAAGAAGTGATCCTATAGCAACCTACGTCAAGCATAACTCCAACACCGTGTTCACTTCCGGACTCACGGGAAAGAGACCATCACGGTTACACACGCGTTGATGTATTTTAATTAAGGTCAACTTCAGGTCTTCTACAACCGGACGTTAACAAATTCCCATCTGCCACATAACCGCGGGCACGGCTTTGAAAGTTCAAATCCTGCGGGGTGTCCCAACAGCCCATGACAAGCTCTCATGGTCAACGGAGGAATAGACCTCCACCCAAGACACTCCGATCAGTCTCGGAATCCCGTACAACAAGACATTTCGACAGGTAAAACTAAACCAGCAACACCGCCCGAATGTGCCGACAAATCCCGATAGGAGCTGCACATATCTCTTTCTCGTGGCACACTCGGATGAGTCTAGCTACGAGTAAAACCAACCCTCAAGTTTCCCGAGGTGGCCCCAGAGTATCTCGGTTCGGACCAACACTCGAGGAGCACCGGCCCGGGGTTAAAATAAAGATGACCCTTGAGTCTGCAGAACCCAAGGGAAGGTGGTAGGTTGTTAGAGCAAATGGTAAAACCAATGTTGGGCATTCTTTGGAGGAGCTTTACTTAAAGCGAACTGTCAAGGGGTTCCCATTATAGCCCAACCGTAAGGAACATAAAATCCGGGAACATAACACCGATATGACGGAAACTAGGGCGGCAAGAGTGGAACAAAACACCAGGCATAAGGCCGAGCCTTCCACCCTTTACCAAGTATATAGATGCATTTATTAAATAAGATATATTGTGATATCCCAACAAGTAAACATGTTCCAGCCAGGAACATCATCTCCATGTTCCAACAAGGAACAAACTTCAATCTTCACCTGCAACTAACAACGCTATAAGAGGGGCTGAGCAAGGCGGTAACATAGCCAAACAACGGTTTGCATAGGAAAGGTGTCAAAGGTTAGGGGTTTGACATGGCAATTTGGGAGGCTGACTAGCAAATGGTAGGCATCGTAGCATTGGCATAGCAAAAGAGCGAGCAAACTAGCATAGCAAAGATAGTAGTGATTTCGAGGGTATGATCATCTTGCCTGCAAGGTTCTCAAAGTTGTCGAAGGCTTGATCCTCGTAGGCGTTCTCAACAGGTTCCTCGTACACGTACTCGTCTCTCGGCTCTACCCAAAGCAAGAACACAAGCAACGGAACCACAATCAAACAAGGAACAATGCACAAGCAATATGATGCAATACATGACATGCTATGCGAGATGTGATATGCAATGCATATGTACGCTCCGGAAGGAAAATGATGAACCGGGCATCAACTTGGCAAACCAAGTATGCCGCTGGAAAGATGGGATGATTTCGGGTGAAATCGATATAAAGATCACCGGAATCGGATGCACGGTTTGCAAATGACAAGCACAACAAGAATGATGCAAATCTGCGTTTAACAGCCCGATGCTACTTAGCACGCAACAAGAAACTATGCTACAGCACCCCAACATAAAAACAAAGCATATGGCTGCGAACTACAGGAGATGTTTAACAAAAGAGGAACACTGAGCTACGGCTAAATCACATCATAACATGTTCAAACAAGCATGGTGAAAGTGCTCAAAATATCAGGTTCACAGACTTAGTGAAAATACTAACATGCCAGGAATTAACATCAGGAAGGCATGTTTAGAGCAAGCAAACAACATGCTACAGGAACTTATAACAAAACAAGGCATGACATGATTCTACTCAAAGCATATATCAATAGTCCCTTACTGACCATAAGCCAAAAAGGACCTTAAGAAATGATGGCACCCATGTAAACATTGCAAGTTTTATTACAGATTTCAGACTTAGCAGAAAAACTGGGCATGGCAAAAACAGTTAACGAGTAGGCATGTTCGTGAGCTCGATGCACTCACTACAGAGCAATACATGGCATGGCAAGGCAACCAACAGTAAGAAGGCATGATTATGAAGCTAAGCATGGCAAGAGCAAGGTCATAGCATACACGGATCAACTACAACAACCTCGTGAAAATTGAATCTCATGCAAACAATCTGCCAGGAAACATTTTCAAGCAAAAGTAGAGCACGAAAATGACATGCTAGACTACTCCATAAATACCAACAAAGGCATGGATGGATAGAGCACATCCATATGTTCAAAACACCCTTACTGATCATGCTCAAAAAGGGCATAGATCTCTCTGTAACAACATGAACATATGGCATAAAAATAACAGCAGGACAAGACTTAGTGAAAACACTAAGTTCCTGAAATCAGCAACATCATCATCCCTACTTTGCATGCTTGTTCTAGTCAACACATAACTCAAAAAAATACATGGCAAACACCCCTGGAAAGATGGCATCGCAATGTTCAACTCACATGTAGGACTCAAGTTCATAAGGTGCACACATAATTCATGGCAAAAATGACAAAAGAGCTCGAGCTGATAAGATTCTGAAACTAACGATCTGAAGCCTTCTTCCAACAGCATTTCGGGCATCAAGATGAACTCAAATGCAAATGATGCAATGGAATGAAATGATGTACTCGTCGAGGCGAACAATATGACATATTATACACCCAAAACGGAGCCACGGGTGCGGAGATGTGATGCTATGAAAATGGCATGAAATTACGGAAACTGGGGACTTAGAAGAAATCCGGGGTCAACCTGAAGTTGAACGGTTTACGAGGTTCGCCGGCATCTCGCCGGAGTTCGCCGGGGAAGTCGCTGGACTTGCGGGAAGAGGACGCCGGAGGTCGGGGATTCGCCGGGGGACGTCGAGGGGCGCCGGATCCGCCTCCAGGCCGGATCTGGCGGCAGACGGCGAGCTTCATGGGCAGCGGGCGGCCGGCGACGGGCGGCGGCCGCTGGCGGGCGGCGGCGATGGCGGCGGGGACGAGCTGGCGCGGCAAGACCTGCGCCTTCAGCAGCGAGCGGAGGAGGCGGGTTGGCCGGGCGGCGTATGGGCGGCGGCGGAGGAGCCACATGCATGTGGCCGGCGGCGGAAGCCGCCATGCGCGGAGTCTGTGCAGCGCGGCGGGCACTGCGAGGTCTGTGGCGGCAAAGCGACGGCGGGCGGCGGGCGCCTGGCCATGTGTGTGGAACAAAGTGCGGCCAGATCTGCCCGGCTGGGTGGCGCCCTCGAACCGGGCGCAAGCGCGGTGTGTGTGGAGAGAGGCGGGCTGAGGTGGCGCGACGCGATTGGGTGCGCGGCGGCGGAGCTGAGGTGGCGGCCTCCGATTCGCCGGGGTGAGGTGGAAGCCGGACGTGTCCGGCCGGAGTTGGACATGTCCGGCGCGCGCGGAGGGGAAATTAGGGTTTCGGGGGAAATCATCCGCGAAAAGGAATGGGGGGTGTATATATAGGCATAGAGGGAGCTAGGAGAGTCCAAATGAGGTGCGGTTTTCGGCCACGCGATCGTGATCGAACGACCAAGAGCATGGAGGGGAGTTTGATGGGTTTTGGGCCACTTTGGAAGGGGTGTTGGGCTGCAACAAAAGAAGGCTTTGCGGTTACCCGGTTAACCGTTGGAGTACCAGACGACCTCCAAATGGCACGAAACTTGACAGGCGGTCTACCGGTGCTATACCAAGGCCGCTTGGCAAACCTCGGGCCATTCTGAGAAAGTTTAATACCCGCACACGAAAAGAGAGAAGAGGGGACGCCGGATGACATAGGAGCGCCGGATTGCAAAACGGACAACGGGGAAAAGGCTCGGATGCATGAGACGAACATGTATGCAAAATGAAATGCACATGATGACATGATAAAATGCAGATGATGACATGGCAAAGAGCAACACGCAAGCAAATGACATGGCAACAACGACGAATAACTGGCAGACACCTGGCGCATCGGACCCGGTGCGTTACAACACTCCACCACTACGAGAGGATCTCGTCCCGAGATCTAGGATGGCACCGGAGGGAAAACGGAAGAGAAAAAGAAAGGTAAAACTAAGTTGCTTCTTTGACGAACGAGTGAAACCACGAACCTTGAGAGGTTGAACAAATTGAGAGAAAAGAAATACAATAAAGATGAACAAAGTGGAAAGCACTCCATTATCAAAGAGGAACAAGGAACATTATGAGAACCTTGTAGGTTGAAAGACAAGAAACAAGAGATCAACGGACCAAAAACATATGGAGCCACACCGGTATAACGAGATAGCCAAGGAACAAGAATGACATAATTTGGACAGCACTCCGGTAGAAAAGAGGAGGAAAACTTGATAAGATGGAAAGAACTTGAGCAGAGGGCACAACACTCCGGTTAAATGGATAAGCATGAAAAGAACATGATCTTGATAAAACGAGACGAAGGGTGAAGAGAGCAACATCACAATGCCTCCGGAAGAAGAAATAGAAGATAGATCATTGGAAAAAAAGAATGGAGAAGAAAATGACATCTTCTGTCACAAATGAACTTGGAAAGCAACCTTGCAAAGGTTATAACGGAGTTGTTGGAAAACCAACAACGAAAAGAATAAGCTTGTGGCGGGCTTATGAGAACATCTCAAAATGATGAGGTGACAACCGGCCACTAATGGAAACAATTGCTTGGTTGAGATCAATGAAGAGATGAAAACTTCTTCACCAAGATGATAGAAAGGAAGAGAGGTTAAAAACACAAGGTGAAGCCTTGCAATGATTTAGATGGATCTCCGTGATAATTAGAGCTTGGAACTCCGGGAAAAAGAGAAGATGAAACAAATGAAACCGAGAATTTTAAGGGCCTCCGGAATAAAGAATTAATCACTTGGATGAAACAAGAACAAGAATTATGTTATGCGTATCCTCCACCAATTAAATTGATGACAATCAACGGATTTGGCATACTACTTATTCTCGTAGAAAGGGTTAAAAGAGATATATCAAAACTTGAGAAGGTCTTCAACGAACCACCGGTAGGATTGGAACAACAAATGAATTGATATGATAATGAAGGAAGTGAACCACCGTAAGAATTGAAAATGAACGTAGCAAAGGCACAATTCACCGGGAAGAATTGGAAAAACGAATGAAGATACTAGAGGGTATTTGGATACAAATGAACGAATAGATCACGAGTTGATAAGAGAATACTTGAATGATGCACCGGTATGATTTGGAGAACGAGAGCTGAAAGCTTGAATGAATAATACTGAGAAGATGGGCTTCAAAGAATGAAACTGAAAAGACTCCTAAAATGCTCCGGATGGGTGAAAAAGATTCTCACAATCGAAAACAACTATGAGAGGATGGCAACAAGCTAGCACCATGAATCTTGAAGAGAATAGAGCAAGATTAAAGAGAAACTCTTCTTCGGTCTTCAAATGATGAGAATGACAACGAGAAACACCACCAAGAATTATTGAGGCACACCGGAAGAATCAAAAGCGAAGAGGTTGAGCCAACTATGAAAAGAATTAGAAAGCGGTCATGGAGAGGGAATATGACTGATGATAATTCATTCTTACGTCAAACTTCGAAAAGAATTTGGGATAGCTCCGGAATAATTAGAAGAGTCAGGTAAGATCCTGGGAAAAATCCTGTGGGTTAGGGCCCACTCAAAAGAAACACCGTTGAAAAGATTTAAAAGAGATGTTGCACCGGTTGAATTAAATGACTTGAATGAGATACCAATCTCGAAAGAGCTTGAACGAATGTAGAGTGGAAACACGAATCTTCGAGATATCTTGAGCACTCCGGAATAACAAATAGCGAGAAGTAGAATGATAATGAGGTGCACCAGTATGAGAAGACATTGAAATGAGGAAAAAGGTATGATCAACAAAACTTGACTTGAATCCACCGGAGAAGAGAAAAGAATGAGGAATGACGAACTAGAAGAACATCTTCTTGAGAACCACCGGGTAAGAACATTGAAAGAAAAGAATGAAGAAACTTCACAAAATAAAAGGATACTTGGTAAAGAAATCTTAGTCCTTGAGGAAAAAGGGTGGGTGGGCGGGAAAAACAAAAGCAACTTGGAGACGGATGAAACAAACACCGTTGAGAAGAAATGATAATTGGTCTTGCTGATGTTGAAGTGATCGGATCCACTTGAAGAGAAACACGCCTGTTGAAAAGGATTGACATGACAATCTCGATTGTCGAGAAGGATTGGTATTCACATCGGAGTATGAGAACACCATTTCGGAAAAGGTATGGAATCAACACTTGACATTGAAGCAACTCGAATACCACAACTCAAAACAAAAACAAAGGACTGGCTTGCGAATAAGCGGAACAAACATATGATAGAGATTTCGTCCAAGTTTTCGTGGTGGGGCCTACACGGGCTCAATCGTACAGCACCAACATGTACAAGGCAAGTGCACATGACATCTGAAGCGTCCCAGTCGGCATAGCCAAGGACTCTTTAAGACACAACGAGACCATCAGAAAACCAACCGTGAATAGGCGGACCACTAGGCGTCGAACCCCAATTTCATATCATACATCCGTCGGAAAGATATCCTAGGAGCTACTTGAATTCCCACCTATAAAACTCCGAAACTTTCGGTTATGCAATCTGGTGTTGGGGATACAGGGAGCAATAATATCTCACACAAACTAACAATCCCTACATCCAAATGTATCCATCCGTCAACACATAACCAAGAAACCTTGAAATCGTCTACCTCAACCTTGAAAAGCATCCGTTATACAAGTCATGGCAATACTCCGTACTCACCTCGATCTTGGGTTAGCGGGTTATCTCACCAACAAGCGCATAAAAGAGATTTTCGATGTCGGCGTACTAAACTCGGTATTCGAGAATCTGCAACGATAAAATTATGACGACAACACCTCGGAGCTCAACTCCCGGGACACCGCCACAACCCCTAAATGACAGGAGGCACCAAGACAATGTTGTCATCATAAAACCATCGGAACGATTCTAAGATACTCGCGTGATCCTAAAAAAAAATTTAGTGAAATTTGAGAAGAGAAGAGTCAAAACTCTACGTCGGGATACCTCACCGTAAGGTCGAAGGACCGGGAGTAAAAAGAATCCTACTCTCCGATATATATAATCCTAAATGACTCAAAACATTTTTCTAGACACAACTCGCCACTAAAAGCGATCAAGCGGTGGGGCTCCTAAGGTCGGGAAGGCTCGATACCAACTTGTAGCGCCCTCGATGCGGCTATATCTCCCGTGTCGAAGCACGACTTAGAGGCATAACCGCATTGAAAGCAATGTCCCAAGTGAGGTAATCTTCACACAACCCATGTAATACATAAGGAAAGAGATACATAGTTGGCTTACAATCGCCACTTCACACAATTACATGAATAAAGCATTACATCATCCAGATACAAACAAGGTCCGACTACGGAACCAAAATAAAAGAAGAACCCCAAATCGACAAAAAGGTCCCCGATCGACCCCAACCGGGCTCCACTCTTGACCAACTAGAGCGAAACAACACAAAGGGCAAGATCTTCATCGAGCTCCTCCTTGAGCTTGAATCGTCACCGCTTTCGGTAACATAGGCACCGCAAACTGGTTTTGGAAGTATCCGGTGAGCCACGGGGACTCAACAATCTCGCACCAGCGAGATCAAGACTATTTAAGCTTATGGGTAAGGTAAAGGCATGAGGCGGAGCTGCAGCAAGCGACTAGCATATATGGTGGCTAACATACGCAAATGGGAGCGAGAAGAGAAGGCAAAGCACGGTCGATATAAGTATGATCAAGAAGTGATCCTATAGCAACCTCGTCAAGCATAACTCCAACACCGTGTTCACTTCCGGACTCACGGAAAGAGACCATCACGGTTACACACGCGGTTGATGTATTTTAATTAAAATCAACTTCAGGTCTTCTACAACCGACGTTAACAAATTCCCATCTGCCACATAACCGCGGCACGGCTTTGAAAGTTCAAATCCTGCGGGGTGTCCCAACTTAGCCCATGACAAGCTCTCACGGTCAGCGGAGGAATAGACCTCCACCCAAGACACTCCGATCGGTCTCGGAATCCGGTACAACAAGACATTTCGACGGGTAAAACTAAACCAAAGAACACCGCCCGAATGTGCCGACAAATCCGATAGGAGCTGCACATATCTCTTTCTCGGGCACACTCGGATGAGTCTAGCTACGAGTAAAACCAACCCTCAAGTTTCCCGAGGTGGCCCATGGTATCTCGGTTCGGACCAACACTCGAGAGGAGCACCGCCCGGGGTTAAAATAAAGATGACCCTTGAGTCTGCAGAACCCAAGGGAAGGTGGTAGGTTGTTAGAGCAAATGGTAAAACCAATGTTGGGCATTCTTTGGAGGAGCTTTACTTAAGGCGAATGTCAAGGGGTTCCCATTATAGCCCAACCGTAAGGAACATAAAATCCGGGAACATAACACCGATATGACGGAAACTAGGGCGGCAAGAGTGGAACAAAACACCAGGCATAAGGCCGAGCCTTCCACCCTTTACCAAGTATATAGATGCATTTATTAAATAAGATATATTGTGATATCCCAACAAGTAAACATGTTCCAGCCAGGAACATCATCTCCATGTTCCAACAAGGAACAAACTTCAATCTTCACCTGCAACTAACAACGCTATAAGAGGGCTGAGCAAGGCAGTAACATAGCCAAACAACGGTTTGCATAGGAAAGGTGTCAAAGGTTAGGGGTTTGACATGGCAATTTGGGAGGCTGACTAGCAAATGGTAGGCATCGTAGCATTGGCATAGCAAAAGAGCGAGCAAACTAGCATAGCAAAGATAGTAGTGATTTCGAGGGTATGATCATCTTGCCTGCAAGGTTCTCGAGTTGTCGAAGGCTTGATCCTCGTGGCGTTCTCAACAGGTTCCTCGTACGTACTCGTCTCCGGCTCTACCCAAAGCAAGAACACAAGCAACGGAACCACAATCAAACAAGGAACAATGCACAAGCAATATGATGCAATACATGACATGCTATGCGAGATGTGATATGCAATGCATATGTACGCTCCGGAAGGAAAATGATGAACCGGGCATCAACTTGGCAAACCAAGTATGCCGCTGGAAAGATGGGATGATTTCGGGTGAAATCGATATAAAGATCACCGGAATCGGATGCACGGTTTGCAAATGACAAGCAAAACAAGAATGATGCAAATCTGCGTTTAACACCCGATGCTACTTAGCACGCAACAAGAAACTATGCTACAGCACCCCAACATAAAAACAAAGCATATGGCTGCGAACTACAGGAGATGTTTAACAAAAGAGGAACACTGAGCTACGGCTAAATCACATCATAACATGTTCAAACAAGCATGGTGAAAGTGCTCAAAATATCAGGTTCACAGACTTAGTGAAAATACTAACATGCGAGAATTAACATCGAGGAAGGCATGTTTAGAGCAAGCAAACAACATGCTACAGGAACTTATAACAAAACAAGGCATGACATGATTCTACTCAAAGCATATATCAATAGTCCCTTACTGACCATAAGCCAAAAAGGACCTTAAGAAATGATGGCACCCATGTAAACATTGCAAGTTTTATTACAGATTTCAGACTTAGCAGAAAAACTGGGCATGGCAAAAACAGTTAACGAGTAGGCATGTTCGTGAGCTCGATGCACTCACTACAGAGCAATACATGGCATGGCAAGGCAACCAACAGTAAGAAGGCATGATTATGAAGCTAAGCATGGCAAGAGCAAGGTCATAGCATACACGGATCAACTACAACAACCTCGTGAAAATTGAATCTCATGCAAACAATCTGCCAGGAAACATTTTCAAGCAAAAGTAGAGCACGAAAATGACATGCTAGACTACTCCATAAATACCAACAAAGGCATGGATGGATAGAGCACATCCATATGTTCAAAACACCCTTACTGATCATGCTCAAAAAGGGCATAGATCTCTCTGTAACAACATGAACATATGGCATAAAAATAACAGCAGGACAAGACTTAGTGAAAACACTAAGTTCCTGAAATCAGCAACATCATCATCCCTACTTTGCATGCTTGTTCTAGTCAACACATAACTCAAAAAATACATGGCAAACACCCTGGAAAGATGGCATCGCAATGTTCAACTCACATGTAGGACTCAAGTTCATAAGGTGCACACATAATTCATGGCAAAAATGACAAAAGAGCTCGAGCTGATAAGATTCTGAAACTAACGATCTGAAGCCTTCTTCCAACAGCATTTCGGGCATCAAGATGAACTCAAATGCAAATGATGCAATGGAATGAAATGATGTACTCGTCGAGGCGAACAATATGACATATTATACACCCAAAACGGAGCCACGGGTGCGGAGATGTGATGCTATGAAAATGGCATGAAATTACGGAAACCGGGGACTTAGAAGAAATCCGGGGTCAACTGAAGTTGAGCGGTTTACGAGGTTCGCCGGCATCTCGCCGGAGTTCGCCGGGAAGTCGCCGGACTTGCGGGAAGAGGACGCCGGAGGTCGGGGATTCGCCGGGGGACGTCGAGGGCGCTGATCCGCCCTCCATGGCCGGATCTGGCCGGCAGCGCAGCCGTGAGCTTCATCATGGGCCGGCGCGGCTGAGGCGGCGGCCGGCGGCGGCGTATGGGGCGGCGGCGCATGGCGGCGGGGACGAGCCGGGCGGCGGCACGGCACTCAGGCGTAGCGGAGGAGGCGGGTTCGGCGGCGCGGGCGGCAAGGCGGCGGCGAGTAGCCATGCCGGCGGCATACGGGCGGCGGGAAGAGCCAGCGCGGCGGGAGTTGTGTGTGTGGCGGGCACGGCGAGGTGCGAGGTGGCGGTGCCGACGGCGGCGGCAACGGCGCAGGCAGCGCGGCGTGTGGAACAGCATGGCGGCAGATCAGCCTGGCCGGGCCTCGGCCTCGCGGCCTATGGTGGCGTGTGTGTGGAGAGAGAGGCGGGCTGAGGTGGCGCGACGCGATTAGGTCTGGTGGGCGGAGCTGAGGTGGCGACCTCCGATTCGCCGGGTGAGGTGGAAGCCGGACGTGTCCGGCGGAGTTGGACATGTCCGTGCCGGAGGGGGAAATTAGGGTTTCGGGGAAATCATCCGCGAAAAGGAATGGGGGTGTATATATAGGCATAGAGGAGCTAGGAGAGTCCAAATGAGGTGCGGTTTTGCCACGCGATCGTGATCGAACGACCAAGAGCATGGAGGGAGTTTGATGGGTTTTGGGCCACTTTGGAAGGGTGTTGGGCTGCAACAAAGAAGGCTTTCGGTTACCGGTTAACTGTTGGAGTACCGAGCGACCTCCAAATGGCACGAAACTTGACAGCGGTCTACGGTGCTATACCAAGGCCGCTTGGCAAACCTCGGCCATTCGAGAAAGTTTAATACCCGCACACGAAAAGAGAGAAGAGGGGACGCGGATGACATAGGAGCGCCGGATTGCAAAAGCAGACAACGGGAAAAGGCTCGGATGCATGAGACGAACATGTATGCAAAATGAAATGCACATGATGACATGATAAAATGCAGATGATGACATGGCAAAGAGCAACACGCAAGCAAATGACATGGCAACAACGACGAATAACTGGCAGACACCTGGCGCATCGGACCCGGTGCGTTACAGATAAGCTCTACGTTCATCTACAACGGGTGCAAGCCAGTTCTACGTGACACAGAATACTCGGGTTAAACTTGACGAGCCTAGCATATGCAGATATGGCCTCGGAACACTGGAGGCCGAAAGGTCGAGCATGAATCATATAGTAGATATGATTAACATAGTGATGTTCACCATTGAAAACTACTCCATCTGACGTGATGATCGAACATGGTTTAGTTGATTTGGATCACGTGATCACTTAGATGATTAGAGGGATGTCTATATGAGTGGGAGTTCTTAAGTAATATGATTAATTGAACTTTAATTTATCATGGACTTAGTCTTGATAGTATTTTGCAAATTATGTTGTAGATCAATAGTTATTTTGCTGTTGATGTGGACGAATTGGTACTAGCCTACTCGATATGTTCCTTGCCTGGTTCGCTATAGGAAGTGCTTTCAGCAAATGAGGAGGGGAATATTCATAGGTGTTGCTTCCCTATGTTTTTATGTGTTCCTAGAAAAAAAACTAAGTTGGAAGATGATAGTAGCAATGATGCGGACTGGGTCCATGATCTGAGGTTTATCCTCATTGCTGCATAGAAGAATTATGTCCTTGATGCACCACTAGGTGACAGACCTATTGTAGAAGCAGATGCAGACGTTATGAACGTTTGGCTAGCTCAATATGATGACTACTTGATAGTTTAGTGCACCATGCTTAACGGCTTAGAATCGGGACTTCAAAGACGTTTTGAACGTCATGGACCATATGAGATGTTCCAGGAGTTGAAGTTAATATTTCAAGAAAATACCCGAGTTGAGAGATATGAGGTCTCCAACAAGTTCTAGAGCTAAAAGATGGAGGAGAATTGCTCAACTAGTGAGCATGTGCTCAGATTGTCTGGGTACTACAATCGCTTTAATCAAGTGGGAGTTAATCTTCCAGATAAGATAGTGATTGACAAAGTTTTCTAGTCACCATCACCAAGTTACTATAACTTTGTGATGAACTATAGTATGCAAGGGATGACGAAAACGATTCCCGAGCTCTTCGTGATGTTGAAATCAACGAAGGTAGAAATCAAGAAAGAGCATCAAGTGTTGATGATTGACAAGACCACTAGTTTCAAGAAAAGGGCAAAGGGAAATAAAGGGAAACTTCAAGTAGAATGTCAAGCAAGTTGTCACTCCCGTGGAGAAGCCCAAAGCTGGACCAAAGCCTGAAACTGAGTGCTTCTACAGCAAAGGAAATGGTCACTGGAAGCGGAAATACACTAAAAATTTGGTGGATAAGTAGGATGGCAAAGTGGGTATATTTGATATACAGGTTATTGATGTGTACCTTACTAGTGTTTATAGTAGCCCCTGGGTATTTGATACTTGTTCGGTTGCTAAAAATTAGTAACTCGAAACAGGAGTTACAGAATAAACAGAGACTAGTTGAGGGTAAAGTGACGATGTGTGTTGGAAGTGGTTCCAAGATTGATATGATCATCATCGCACACTCCCTATACTTTTGGGATTAGTGTTAAACCTAAACAAATGTTATTTGGCGTTTGCGTTGAGCATGAATATGATTTGATCATGTTTATTGCAATACGGTTATTCATTAAAGTCAAAGAATAATTGTTGTTCTGTTTACATGAATAAAACCTTTGATGGTCATACACCCAATAGTTTGTTGGATCTCGATCGTAGTGATACACATATTCGTAATATTGATGCCAAAAGATGCAAAGTTGATAATGATAGTGCAACTTATTTGTGGCACTACCGTTTGGGCAATATCAGTGTAAAGCGCATGAAGAAACTCCATTAAGATGGACTTTTGGAATCACTTGGTTATGAATCATTTGATGCTTGCGAACCGTGCCTTATGGGCAAGATGAATAAAACTCCGTTCTCCGGAACAATGGAACGAGCTTGTAACATCCCAAATTTCCAATTTGGAATGTTATACATAGATCATCATGCATATCATATTTTTATTGCATTGTTGGCACGATCCTAGAAATTCTACGCAACTCAAGGACCCTCGGAGAGAGTTGGGGATTTCGTTATTTTCATATTTGGGGTTTTTCTCAAATTTTGAAAATAGGATTATTGATTTTATTTATTTTATCTTCAATTATTTCTACTACCAAAAATTCAGAGAGGGAGTAAAATGACTTTCCCAAAATAAAGAAATAATGAAGATTCAATAAAAAAATCAAATAAGATTTATTTTGGAGTTTTTCGCTTCTTATTCGAATTTAGGAAAAATGTGCATTTTTCAAAATTGCATTTAGATCCCAAAAAAATGTTCATCTAGTCCGGCTTGATTTTAGAAGTCGGGGAAAATTCATTTCGGGAGTTTTGGAGTCCGTTTAGTATTTCTTTTTATTTTTCTACCGAGCGTAATGATATAAAAAAGCGCGCAAGACTCGGGCCGTGCCAGCGGGACCCGCCGCCCAGCCCGCCAGATTCGCCCCCGCCCCAGCCCACTCGCGCCCAGCCCAAAAACCCTAACCCTAACTCGCCAGAATCCGCTTGCGCCGCCGCCGCCGCCGCCATTGCTTGCCGCATGCCGCCGCCGCCGCCGCGACGCCACCGCCGCCGCCGCCGCCCGCCGCCCGCATCCCGAGGTTCGCCGCCGCCTCGATTCGCATGCCGCCGGTTTTCTTAAAAACCGGGCAGTTTTTCTTTTCGGTTTTTTTTAGATTCGTTTTATTTTAGTTTTCGGTTTTTTTGGTTTAGGTTAATTAGCGGACGTTTGTCCGTTAGTTCGTCTTAGCGAACGCTTTTCGTCAGATTCGTTAGATTAACGAACGTTCGTTCGTTAATCTGTTCGTCGTTTTTCTTTTTCTCGGATTTTCCGCGGTTATTTTCTGATCGCGATTTCTGATCCGATTTTCGATTTAGTATAACTCTGCGCTCGTTTATCGGAATCAGGTGATTCAAGCGCGTGGAGTTTCGTCTCGAAACCCTCTTTCCGAATAATCTACTTAAACAAGTTTTTGCTTTTGTAAAATTTGACTTAGATCCAGAGTAGTAAAACGAAGCTGTTTTCTTTCGCCGTTTGACTTTCGTTGCTTTATTTGAGTTGATTTTTTTTTGCAAACCGGAGTTCTTAAGTTGAACATTCTGGTTGGATCTTTTGTTCGAGTTTTACCTATGCATTAGATGAGTACTTATTGTATGCTTGTTTGTTTGTCTGCATAGAATACCGAGTCGCCCTTTGTTACTTGAGTCTCTAGGTCTCGCGGATCATCAGCAAGGCAAGTAACACTTGATCATACCTTTTCTACTACCCAGTTTTTATGCATTAGATCTATCCTCAAACATTGCATGATTAGGATCTAATTAAATTGTGGGATGGGAAGTAGATGAGGTAGTACCTATTACCTCTTTTATTGTCAAACCCTTGGGAGTTACTTCTATATTTGCTTATTATGCCATGCTATGCTAGTAGACGTGGATTGGGTGAGTGTATATCCATGACAGATGTGAGATTGTTAAACAATGGTTTACTTAAGGTGGCAACTTGAATACACATCTGGGTGGATTGATGCACCTGTTTTCTAGCAGGACTTGCCTGTATTTCTTCGGACCGCCACCCAGGCTCAAAGGGATCATGAGATTATTCAAACTAGAAACTTATGTGTGCAGCCACAAGCCATTATGGGCTCTGACATAGTTGACTAAGTTGTGCGAACTCTTAAGGGTAGACTAGCAGATGTAGGGGAAACTAGGTGTACCGGTCTACCCACATGTAAGGTGCTAGTGCTTCCGAAAAACTATGTCTCGGTCATCCGTTTCTCAAACATCATGTAGTGCGAGGAATCAAACGGAGGCGATCGAGTCTTGTGGGAAAAGTGCGCAAACCTCTGCAGAGTGTATAAAATAATCATTGTTAGTCGTGTCCCCGGTTATGGACGTCTTGAGTATCTAGTACTTGATTATCATGTGAATCTCATCATGTAACTATAATTAATATTGTTGGGTTTTTAATGAGTACTTTTAATTGGGATTGAGAATGCTGTCAACCATTCTCAATGTTTAACAACCACCATGATAGTTAAATAAATTTATTTCTTTGCAGTAGGGGAAAATTGGCTTTATGCAAAAACTGTAACCATAGAGCTTTACCACCAGCCAAATATGCATGTAGTATAGCCTATCTCCATTGTTATTCTCTATGTGTTACATTGCCAGCATATTCCATGTGCTGACCCATTTTCGGGCTGCAACGTTTCATATTGCAGACTTTTCAGACGACGAGTAAGGTGCTTTTAGGTCGTGGTTCTATACTCAGTGATGCCATTGGAGTTGATGGACTCGCTTATCTTCCAAGCCTTCCATTTGTTATCGTTTTTAGATGGCCTTAAGCCATATTTATTTCAATAAGTTCTCTTTTGAGACATTCGATGTAATAAGTGTGTGATTGCTACTCTGTTATAAATCCTCCAAGTACTGTGTGGTGTCAGCATTACTGATCCAGGGATGACACTGAGCACAGAGATCAGATTGTTTGAGGTCTGGTCGCTACAGAGCTAGTGACTTATTGGAAATAATACATACCGATGTATGCGATCCAATGAGTGTTGATGCTCGTGGCGAGTATCGTTATTTTCTAACCTTCACAAATGATTTGAGCAGATATGGGTATATCTACTTAATGAAACACAAGTCTGAAATGTTTGAAAAGTTCAAAGAATTTCAGAGTGAAGTGGAGAATCATCGTAACAAGAAAATAAAGTTTCTATGATCTGATCGTGGAGGAGAATATTTGAGTTACGAGTTTGGCCTTCATTTAAAAACAACGTGGAATAGTTTCACAGCTCACGCCACATGGAACACCATAGTGTAATGGTGTGTCCGAATGTCGTAACCGCACTTTATTGGATATGGTGCGATCTATGATGTATCTTACCGATTTACCACTGTCGTTTTGGGGTTATGCATTAGAGACAGTTGCATTCACTTTTAAAAGGGCACCATCAAAATCTGTTGAGATGACGCCTTATGAACTGTGGTTTGGCAAGAAACCAAAGTTGTCGTTTCTTAAAGTTTGGGGCTGCGATGCTTATGCTAAAAAGTTTCAACCTGATAAGCTCGAACCCAAATCGGAAAAGTGTGTCTTCATAAAATACCCAAAGGAAACTGTTGGGTACACCTTCTATCACAGATCCGAAGGCAAAATATTCATTGCTAAGATGGATCCTTTTTGGAGAAGGAGTTTCTCTCGAAAGAAGTGAGTGGGAGGAAAGTAGAGCTTGATAAGGTAACTGTACCTTCTCCCGAATCGGAAAGTAGTTCATCGCAGAAACCAGTTCCAGTGATGCCTACACCGATTATTGAGGAAGTTAATGATGATGATCATGAAACTTCGGATCAAGTTACTACCAAACCTCGTAGGTCAACCAGAGTAAGATCCACACCAGAGTGGTACGGTAACCCTGTTTTGGAGGTCATATTACTTGACCATGACGAACCTACGAACTACGAGGAAGCGATGATGAGCCCAGATTCCGCGAAATGGCTTAAAGCTATGAAATCTAAGATAGGGTCCATGTATGAGAACAAAGTATGGACTTTGGTTGACTTGCCCGATGATCGGCAAGCCATAGAAATCAAATGGATCTTCAAGAGGAAGACGGACGCTGATAGTTGTGTTACTATCTACAAAGCTTGAATTGTCGAAAAGGGTTTTCGACAAGTTCAAGGTGTTGAATACAATGAGATTTTCTCACTCGTATCGATGCTTAAAAGTCTGTCCAAATCATGTTAGCAATTGCCGCATTTTATGAAATTTGGCAAATGGATGTCAAAACTACATTCCTTAATGGATTTCTTAAAAGAAGAGTTGTATATGTTGCAACCAGAAGGTTTTTTCAATCTGAAAGGTGCTAACAAAGTGTGCAAGCTCCGGTGATCCATCTATGGACTGGTGCAAGCATCTCGGAGTTGGAATATACGCTTTGATAGTGTGATCAAAGCATATGGTTTTATACAGATTTTAGGAGAAGCCTGTATTTACAAGAAAGTGAGTGGGAGCTCTATAGCATTTCTGATATTATATGTGGACAACATATTCTTGATTGGAAATGATATAGAATTTCTGGATAGCATAAAAGGATACTTGAATAAAAGTTTTCAATGAAAGACCTCGGTGAAGCTGCTTACACATTGAGCATCAAGATCTATAGAGATAGATCAAGATGCTTGATAAGATTTTTCAATGAGTACATACCTTGATAAGATTTTGAAGTAATTCAAAATGGAACAGTCAAAGAAGGAGTTTTTGCCTGTGTTGCAAGGTCAGAAGTTGAGTAAGACTCAAAACCCGACCATGGCAGAAAATAGAAAAAGAATGAAAAGTCATTCCCTATGCCTCAGTCATAGGTTCTATAAAGTATGCTATGTTTTGTACTAGACCTATTGTATACCTTGCTTTGAGTTTTTCAAGGGAGTACAATTTTGATCTAAGAGTAGATCACTGGACAGCGGTCAAGAATATCCTTAGAAAGGACTAAGGAAATGTTTCTCGATTATGGAGGTGATAAAAGAGTTCATCGTAAAGAGTTACATCAGTGCAAGCTTTTACACCAATCCAGATGACTCTAAGTCTCAATCTGGATACATATTGAAAGTGGGAGCAATTAGCTACAGTAGCTCCGTGCAGAGCATTGTAGACATAGAATATTTGCAAAATACATATGGCTCTGAATGTGACAGACCCGTTGACTAAACTTCTCTCATGAGCAAAAACATGATCATACCTTAGTACTCTTTGGGTGTTAATCACATAGCGATGTGAACTAGATTATTGACTCTAGTAAACCCTTTGGGTGTTGGTCACATGACAATCTGAACTATGGGTGTTAATCACATACAAATGTGAATATTGGTGTTAAATCACATGATGATGTGAACTAGATTATTGACTCTAGTGCAAGTGGGCGACTGAAGGAAATATGCCCTGGAGGCAATAATAAAGTTATTATTTATTTTCTTATTTCCTGATAAATGTTTATTATTCATGCTAGAATTGTATTAACGGAAACATAATACATGTGTGAATACATAGACAAACATAGTGTCACTAGTATACCTCTACTTGACTAGCTCGTTGAATCAAAGATGGTTAAGTTTCCTAGCCATAGACATGAGTTGTCATTTGATTAACGGGATCACATCGAGAATGATGTGATTGACTTGACCCATTTCGTTAGCTTAGCACTTGATCGTTTAGTATGTTGTTATTGCTTTCTTCATGACTTATACATGTTCCTCTGACTATGAGATTATGCAACTCCCGTTTACTGGAGGAACACTTTGTGTGCTACCAAATGTCACAACGTAGCTGGGTGATTATAAAGGTGCTCTACAGGTGTCTCCGAAGGTACTTGTTGAGTTGGTATATTTCGAGATTAGCATTTGTCACTCCGATTGTCGGAGAGGTATCTCTGGGCCCTCTTGGTAATGCACATCACTATAAGCCTTGCAAGCAATGTGACTAATGAGTTGGTTGCAGGATGATGAATTACGGAACGAGTAAAGAGACTTGCGGTAATGAGATTGAACTAGGTAGAGATACCGACGATCGAATCTTGGGCAAGTAACATACCGATGACAAAGGGAACAACATATGTTGTTATGTGGTTTGACCGATAAAGATCTTCATAGAATATGTAGGAGCCAATATGAGCATCCAGGTTCCGCTATTGGTTATTGACCGGAGACGTGTCTCAGTTCTCGAACCCGTAGGGTCCGCACGCTTAAAGTTCGGTGATGATTTATATTATGAGGTATGTGTTTTGATGAACCGAAGGTAGTTCAGAGTCCCGGATGAGATCAGGGACATGACGAGGAGTCTCGAAATAGTCAAGACGTAAAGATCGATATATTGGACGACTATATTCGCACATCGGAAGGTGGCGGAAAGTAACTCTGCAGGGTAGACTATATGGTTGACAACAACGAGGAAGGTGGCGGAAAGTAACTCTCGAATCGAAATTTAAGACAATATCGAGAGCAAAGTAAGAAGGTGCAAAATAGAAGTTTCAAGCGCATAGGCAATCGTTCGTTGCCTGAAGCAAAGTGTGAAAGGGGTTCAGAGCAATGGGAATAAGTATTGCGCCTGATACCAGATTGATGATCTCACCGGAAGGTGGCTCGTGAATTACACACGAGGCCACGCGTGAGGAATAACTTTGGGAATAGGGGGTGTACAGGAGAGTCAGGTTTCGATCCTGAGGAACTATGGGTTATGGCCCACCAAGTGGGTTAAAAGCAGGAAGGGCGGAGACGTCTTGCGTGATCATGCAAGCAAGGTATGTCAGAGGATAGCCTATCAGTTATGTTGGCAACAACATCAGTACCAAGGGCGAGGGACGAAGAGAACCATTTTCCTGCTCGGTGAACGAGGCGGACCAGTAGGCAAAGTTCTCGTCCATCGGTGGTTACCGAAATGTCATCAACAAAAGTAACAGGGTCTCACTGGCAGAGTTGTACACCGAGGTGTTTACATAAGAAGTGAATTATTACTGCATAGGTTATATAGATCACAAGAAAGGTCAAACAAACCAATGGAAAGGAAAATGTGATCATCAGGTTAAACAGAACAATGGAAAGGAAAAGTGTGTTTAAACACATATTTCAGGAGTATATCCTTCCCAAGGACAAGCAGAGCAAAATATCCACGACAGGAGATAATGTAGAAAACAGGTAAGGGGAGAGAAATTTCTTGACATTACCCATACAACGGTGTTTGGATAATTGAGCAAGAAACATTTAGCATTGGGCTTCAAATGTTCTTATTGAAGATCGGAGTACCATAGACTTGCTTCGAGATAGCATTGACATGGTCTTCAAGCAAAGGTCGGACTTTGGATACACAAAGGATCCATCAGGATAACTTATTAAACAAGGCATTCAAGTTCCTCATGGAATTGGTTAACCTTGTTAAAAAAGGAAACTATAACAATAGGCCCTTCGGCCAGGTGTGCTAGGCATGACATCACCTTACCGAGTCATATAAAGACTGATGTTATAACTCTTGGAAATATGTTCCAACCATCATATCTGACCGAGGTTTAGATCTGATTGGTGTCAGGATACCTCCGACTTAGTATGCCTGAGAAGAAAAGGTGCAACACAATTGACGAGATGACAATGTAAGATTCTCGGGAAATGAACTATGAAGTGATTTCCGTTAACAAGAGTTCATCATTAACCCAAGGAGAGGACAAGGAGGTGTCTGGTAAACTCAACGGCAATTCATCGAGATTTCCAAAAGATGGATCTCCACAATTAAGTGAACAAGGAGATAATATTTGTCAGATCAAATGATATAAGGAAGTATGCTCGAGGAAAACATACACAATTAAACGTTGGTTGAAAGGTGCGCCCAAAATATGGGTTGGGTTGCATGACCAATGTCAGAATGGTGATTCAATAAGCCATAGTCGTATAATGAAACTATAGACCAATAACTTCAAAGCAAGAGGGTTGCTCGAAGTTTAGAATTTACACATCACAGACCATCTGTCGGTATTCCGGTTAGAAATATCACGGGGACCAAGAAAAGAATGGTGATGTTAATAAGTATCACTGGTATCAAGAATTCTTAAGGGTGGTGAATTTCTCATGACATCCTTGACATAAAAGAAGGTAATACTCCAAGGCAAAGAAGAACAGATGCTGGATAGTAAGGGTCTCCAGGTATAACACAAAACACGAATAAGTTTGTGTTGAACGGAAGGCAATAAAGTGGTCGATGATAACACAAACCATCGAGGGGCAAGGACGGTATTTCTCTTCATGAATTCAATAGATATCCTGGAGGAGCTCATAAGGTTGATGATGATCACGACACATTTGTCGAGAGATTTCATGAAGATGTAATCAATCAGCGATGACATCAAGTCAAAGGAATGAGGTAGCGGAAGGTTATTGGAACCATGGGTAGGACACAAACTTGTAATCAAGATTCTTGTTCAAGGCGAACTGATATGATGAGGAAGATCGACGTAAGCTTAGCTCATCGTCGAAAATTTTTGTGCTCCGGGAAGAAGGACCAGGTAGCACAGTTAAAATTTAGCACAGTAATGATATAGCCGATCAGGCTAGGGAAGACGTGATCGCGTACAAACTCGTAAGCAAAGAAGATTACTAAAGAGTTGTTGAACCGTAGTGCGGACTCGGTTCAGTTATTGGTGTCTTTGAGTGTTTAATAACTTCGAGCCCGTGAAAAATTGGAATCGATGGGAAGGTAGCACTTGATGAAGAACTCATAAGAGGTTATGCGGTTCCATGATAATCTCGAGATACAAGGGGTAATACTCGATGATGAGATCAAAGTAGAGGTTGGATTTGGGGTATTGCTCTGCGAAGACCAAGTCTTAAACTTGCACGAGAAATGGTATTTAAAGGTGAACATGGTCAGGACCACGATTGCAAAAGACCAGATCCCAGATATAAGATGAACTTATACCAAGGGAATAGTTATTATTACAAGAAGCTTCCATGATAGGATCTACATCGTGTCCATGGGCATGAACACAAAGGTTCAAGGTCGACTCCCACTTCCTCAATGCATAACCTTCCATTCACTTCTCATTTTTTTGAGAAGTTGTAATGTTTAAATTTTATCTAGAAAAACACTACAAGAGTATGACTCGTGAAATTTTTTGCGTTCACACATATTAAGGAAGGCATAGGTTCAACCCATCAAGGCATCTTAGGAACGTATACCATCAACTTCAGGCGGTAAATAACTCTAGCTTGGAAGTAGAGCATGGTTGACAAAGCAGAGGATACAATTTACCAAAGACATTAAGTATCAGGGGAAGGACTCACAAAGTTATTGAATATGAAGGACGCTGTCGGGTAAAATCCAACAAAGGACCTGATGGTCCACAAGGGATCTGAGGTGAGTATCGGTACTCAACCAGAAGAAGAGAGAATGCAAGGAGATCAGATCGTAGAAACAACTGACTAATTCAGAGCTCAAATGTAAAGGAATTAAGATTTCCAAATCAAGGGATCAAAAGCAAACGCTCTGATTAAGGATGAATAAGCTGAATAGACTTAGGGGTACAACCGATGGCAATTGATTGGTCAAGAACCAGCTCATGTTCAAAAATGATGTCTGAGCCGGAAGGAGGAATCCTAATTGCGACTAATGATTGCGAGCATCCACATCATATTAAATCAACGTCTCAAAATGATAGTGACAAAGGATGTCAATGAATAATGCCAGGCATTTGGAATTAACCATAATGCAGGCAGACAAGAATTTCAAGAGCCATAGGCTGTAGAGGAGTCTTGAAAGATCGGATATCAATTCGAAGAATTTTGTGAAACACCTGAACAACTGGGGAGAAACAAATCCTCGGTAAGTGTAAGGATTAATTTGTAGTGGTATTCAGGCGACAAGGAACTGCAAGGCAGTAGGCACAAAGGATTCTCGGAACAATAGAGACAATTTCGAGGTATCTTGTAATATCAAGATCAATGGGGAATGATTGTATGAATGGCAAGTGTATGCAGTTTTCATAGGGGTTGACGGTGTAAGGAAATCACAAATGCGATGGCATAAAGACTCGAGAGAACATCGTAGAGTAACTTCGGAATCTTCTAGTGCAGCAGGCGATCATCTGAAGTGAGAGGCTCTCCGGGAGAAAGTATTTTCGAGAACCTAAAGTTAGTTTTTTTTTGCAAAATCATTTAACCTGAATAGGGGAGAGATTAGAAGCCCAGAGTAAAGACCGAGGAGTAAAAGATCCTAGTACCACCCAATGGCGACGTGGGCCCGTAAGCCGCACAGCCATGTTAGTAAAACCTTTTCAATGACTAGACTCAACTTCGACCAAGGAGTTGGAAAGGGGATTCTCTGAGCGATCGGCTCGATACCAACTTGTGACGCCCCCGATCCAATCATACACTAATCATACACGCAAACGTGTACGATCAAGATCAGGGGCTCACAGGAAAATATCACAACACAACTCTAAAAATAAAATAAGTCATACAAGCATCATAATACAAGCCGGGGACCTCGAGGGCTCGAATACAAGTGCTTTCGATCATAGGCGAGTCGTGGAAGCAACAATATCTGGTACGGACATAAGTTAAACAAGTTGCCATAAGATGGCTAGCACAAACTAGGATCTGGATCGAAGAGACGCAGCCTCCCACAGGATCCTCCTAAACTACTCACAGTGGTCGTCGTCGGGCCGCACGTAGTAGTAGGCACCTTCTAGCATAGTAGGAGTCATCGCCGGCGGTGGCGTCTGCTCTGGACTCCGACATCTGGTTGCGCAACCGTAAAGAAAGGAAAGGGGAAAAGGGGAGAAAGCAACCGTGAGTACTCATCCAAAGTACTACATAAGCAAGGAGCTGCACTACATATGCATGGGTATATGTGTAAAGGGCCATATCGGTGGATTGAGCTGCAGAATGCGAGAATAAGAGGGGATAGCTAATCACGTCGAAGACTATGCTTCAGCAGCCTCCGTCTTGCAAAGATGTAGGAGAGAGTAGATTGAAGTCCTCAAGTAGCATCGCATAGCATAATCCTACCGCGATCCTCCCTTGTTGCCACTGTGGAAGCGATCACCGGGTTGTCTGTGGAACTTGTGCAGGTGCATTGTATTAAGTATCCGGTTCTAGTTGTCATAAGGTCAAGGTACAACTCCGGTCGCGTCCTTTTACCGAGGACACGGCTATTGAATAGATAAACTTCCTGCGGGGTGCACCACATAACCCAACACGCTCGATCCCATTTGGCGGACACACTTTCTGGGTCATGCCCGCCTCGGAAGATCAACATGTCGCAGCCCCACCTAGGCACAACAGAGAGGTCAAGACGCCGGTCTAAATCCTATCGCGCGCAGTGCAGGCCCATCGCCCATTGCACACTTCACGTTGCGTCGCGGCGGTGGCGCACCTAGCAACCTCCATTACAAAGGAAGTCGCGTTACAGAGTCCAACCCGGCGCGCGCGCTCAGTCGCTGACGTCACGAAGGCTTCGGCTGATACCACGGCGTCGAGTGCCCATATCTTTCCCGCGTAGTTGGTTAGTGCGTATAGGCGAGTGGCGAGACTCAGATCACATACCAAGATCTCGTTAAGCATGTTATTATGAAGCAATCGCGAACGCCGACCAGGACCAGGCCCACCTGTCTCCCAGGTGTTCTCAACTGCCTGTCGCTCCGCCACAAAGATCCACACAGAGGGCCGTCGGGACAAAGGTCCTTCATTTCAATCCGTGAATCACTCGCGGTACTCTTGACGGACCCGACTTTAGTCACCATCTGTAGTATGTATATATGTATAGTATATACCCGTGATCACCTCCCGAGTGATCACGGCCCAATAATATAGTAAAGCGATCGACAAGAATGTACGGCCAATGATGATAAACTAGCATCCTATACTAAGCATTTAGGATTGCGGTAAGGTATCAATATTCGTAGCAACAATGACAAAGCTATGCAATGAATAGGAGTAACGAAACAGTAACATGCTACACTACTCGGATGCAAGCGGTATAGAGAAGAATAGGCAATATCTGGTGATCAAGGGGGCTTGCACTGGTTGCTCGGCAAGAAGGAGGGTCGTCAACTCAGTATTCGACCGGGTCACCGGCGGTCTCGTGGTCTACCGAAAGAAGTAACGGAGGAACACAATAAATAACAGAGCAATCAAAGCATCACAAAGCGTAACATGGCAATGGCGGTGCTAGGTGTGCCCTAACGCGGCGATGGGTGGTACCGACGAAGGGGAAACATCCGGAAAGTACCCCGGTGTTTCGTGTTTTGATCGATGAACCGGAGGTGAAATATTGCAGGTTCACTATGGTAGGGACGTGGCGAATGAGCGGGCTGCGTGATCTGGATTAGTCTCGCTGCTACGAGCAACTTTCATGTACAAAGTTTTTCCATCCGAATTTACGGACTATTTTATATCTATTTACGAAGTTTTAATTCATTTTCTAAATTATTTTAATTCAATTTAAGTAGTAAAAGCTATGTGTACACAGCAGGCTTACCACAGACCTATGACATGTGGGGCAGGGACCCTATTGACCAAGTCAATGGTTGGTAGTCAAAGGTGTGAATAGGGCGTGTGAGACCCACATGTAATTGTCACAATTTAATTAAAATAGGCTTAAACACCTAAGCTAGTTAATTAGGTCAAATTAAGCAAGGTTAATTAATTAAACTAATTATATAACTTATTAATTAATTCACTTTACTATTTCCTTTTATTTTCCATTTTCGTTTTCCTCTACTCTTTTCTATTTATCTCGATTCTGAGGGAGGCCCCACTGTAAGTGGCTCGAGCCACCTCCTCTTGTGCCTGAACGCCTGAGGGAAGAAGCGAGGGCACGGTGGCTGAACCGACTCCGTGAGGCCATGGTCGAGGCCGGCAGACGGAGGCGTGGGGCGGGCGCGCTGCAGTGGAGCGGCGCCGGGGTGCTCGGTCGGAAGCGAGAGGTGCGACCGGGGGGCGGTCATGAGGCAAGTGCTCACAGGAGGTTAGCGCTGGTGCCAGCCCTCCGGCAGCGCGGCGCGGCAGTGGAGGCGGGTGCGTCTTGAGGCCGGACGGGCAAAGCGCGGGCGGGGCGTCGAGGGCAGGCGGCGGCGTCGTCTGCTGGCGCCGTGGTCGGCGGGACGCCCGAGCGAGGGAGAGAGAGGAGAGGAGGGGCTCACGATGGCAGTAGGGATTTCGGGCAGCGGGCTCGACGGAGTTCGGGGAAGTCCGACAAGGGAGATCCGGCGAGGACGACGAGGCGACGGCGATGTAGCTCCGGGCGGGGTCCCACGGCGGCGGCGCGGGCTCCAATCAGTGTTCGCGAGGCGACGAGGCAATGGGGTCGGGGCACCGTTTTTGGGGGCGAGCGCCCCCGATCTAGATCCACGCGGGGGAAGGGGAAAGAGATCGGGGGGATCGTGGGGGGATGTGGGGTGCGGCTAGGGTTTCGGTCGGGTGGACCGTGGGGTTAATAAGTGGGTGGCGGTTGGGCGGCCAGTGCCTAGTGGCTACCGGGCCACAGTCCAAAGAGGAGGGTTCCCTCTCTTTCCTTTTTGTATTGTTTTGTTTTCTGTTTTTATTATTTTATTTCTTTTTGTTTTATTTTAGTTGCACTTTATTTTTGGTTTAGTAAAATATGAAAATAGCCCCAAAAATAGTGTGTCAAAATAATCCACTTGTTCTAAGAAGTTTTACCTCGAATAAAAATAGTTTAGTATTTGGTAAAATATATTAGGAGTATAACTAATTGTTTTGATGTTGTTTTAATCACTTTAGTGTATTTAAATATCTTATAAAGATGTTGTTACTCCACCAATAATATCCATGATTTATTTGTCACATTAAGAACATTTTAGTTTTGACTTTTGAAAACTTTAATTGTTTGACTTGATTTTAAATTTGAATTTGAATCGTTTTTGAACCATCGCGAGATTAACAACAGTAACCGAGGTGATGTGGTATCATTAGCGTGGAATTACTGTAGCCTAAATATCCGGGCATCACATAGGACTCCCCACACTTGGCGCGCTCCCTCTAGGGACGGCCTCTCACTCCCTCCTTTATAACGGGGGCAGGGGGCACCTCTAGACACAACAATACATCATTGATCTCTTAGTCGTGTGCGGTGCCCCCCTCCACCATATTCCACCTCGGTAATATTGTAGCGGTGCTTAGGCGAAGCCCTGCGTCGGTAGCATCACCAACACTGTCATCACGCCGTCGTGCTGACGGAACTCTCCCATAAAGCTCTGCTGGATCGGAGTTCGTGGGACGTCATTGAGCTGAACATGTGCTGACTCGGAGGTGTCGTACATTCGGTACTTGATCGGTCGGATCATGAAGACGTACGACTACATCAACTGTGTTGTGCTTCCGCTTTCAGTCTAGGAGGGTACGTGGACAACACTCTCCCCTCTCGTTGCTATGCATCACCATGATCTTGCGTGTGCGTAGGAATTTTTTTGAAATTACTACGTTCCCCAACAACATGGTTTGAGGAGGTTCTCCTACTGGTTCGATAACCTTGATCTCATCACTGAGGGAAATACCTATCGTCGCTATACTGCATCATCCCTTCCTCTTTGGGGAAATACCGGCGTAGTTCTAGAAGACATCAAAAGGAATTTCTGGGGCCGTTTCTGGGGAGGATCTTCACCATCAACCAGGTTCCTAATCACAAATCTCATCTCCTCGCAATTTACATTTTTTGCCATTTGCCTCTCGTTTTCCTCTCCCCCACTTCACGAAAATTTGCCATTTTATTTGCCCTCTTTTTCATTCGCCGTTTTCTCGTCAGATCTGTTTTTGAGTGCAAGCTTGTTGTGAAGTCATCATGACTCAAGAGAACACCAAGTTGTGTGATTTCTCAAATACCAACAACATTGATTTCATTAGCACTCTGATTGCTCCTCCCGCCACTAGTGCTTAGTCTTGTGATATTAATACTGCTTTATTGAATCTTGTCATGAAATATCAATTTGTCGGTACTCCTAATGAGGATGCCACGTCCCATCTTAACACATTCGTGGAATTATGCGATATGCAAAAGGAAAAAGATGTGGACAATGATGTTGTGAATTTGAAATTATTTCCGTTTTCTTTGCGAGATCGTGCAAAAATTTGGTTTCCTTCTTTGCCTCGCAATAGTATCGATTCTTGGAACAAGTGCAACGATGCTTTTATCACTAAGTATTTTCTGTCCGCAAAAATTATTTCCCTTAGAACCCAAATCATGAATTTCAAGCAACCTGAACATGAACATGTCGCACGACCTTGGGAAAGGATGGAATTGATGCTAAGGAATTGCCCAACTCATGGGTTAAATCTTTGGATGATCACACAAAAAATTATGCGGGATTGAATTTTGTTTCTCGTAATCTTTTAGATTCTGCCGCGGGGGGTACTTTTATGGAAATTAATTTGGGTGAAGCTACTGAATTGCTAGATAATATTATGGCAAATTATTTGCAATGGCATGCCGAAAGAGCTCCTACTAGTAAAAAAGTCAATTCGGTAGAAGAAATAAATTCTTTGAGTGAAAAAGTTGATGCTCATATGAAGTTGGTTGCTAATAAAAGTGCTCCTATTGATTTTAATGATGTTCCTTTGTCTACTTTGATTGAGCAAAATAGTGATGCCATAGATGTGAATTTTGTCTCATGAAATAATTTCAACAACAATGCTTATAGAGGTAACTACAATCCTAGGCCTTTTCCTAGTAATTCCTCTAATAATTATGGTAATTCCTATGGTAATCCCGCCTACAATGATAATAGAAACACCTCTTATCTTGAGAGCAATATTAAATAATTTATCAATACACAAAAAGCTTTGAACACTTCGATAGAAGAAAAGTTAAATAAAATTGATGATTTGTCTAGAAGTGTTGATAGAATTTCTCATGATGTAGAAACTCTCAAGATGAAAAATTGTGTGCCTAAGGTTGAAGAATCAATTAAAGCTCTTTATGTTCTATGGATGAAAGTAAAAAAAGAACCGCTATGCTTAGAACTAAAAGAGAATTTTTAGAAAAAGCGTTTTCTAGTGATTACTATCATAAAAGTGATGAAGATCGTAAAGTGATTGGTGTTTCTTATATTGTTTCTTTGTTTAGTAAAATTAAGATTGATGAAAACGGGACTGGAGAAGGGTCAACTTTAGTTAGAAGGCGTCCCTATGATTCGGAGGGTGAAAATCTTATTGAGAAAATTGATAAAAGTGGGTTTGAAGAGGTCAAGACTTTAACTAGTGATGTGCCCACTATTTTGGATTACAAAGACTTTAATTATGATAGTTGCTCTTTGATTGATTGTATTTCTTTGTTGCAATCCATGATAAATTCACCCCATGCTTATGAACAAAATAAAGCTTTTACTAAACATATTGTTGATGCCATGATGAAAGCTTTTGAAGAAAAAATGGAATTAGAAGTTTCAATTCCTACAAAATTGCACGATGAATGGGAACCTACTATCAAAGTCAAGATTAAAAATTACGAGTGTTTTGCTTTATGTGACTTGGGTGCTAATGTTTCTACAATTATGAAATTTTTATGTGATGTGCTTGGTCTTACTGATATTGAAGAATGCTCTTTAAATTTGCATTTAGCGGATTCTACTATTAAAAAGCCTATGGGAAGAATTAGTGATGTTCTTATTCTTGCAAATAGGAATTATGTGCCCATATAATTTATTGTTCTTGATATTGATTGCAATACGTCTTGTCCAATTATTCTTGGTAGACCGTTTTTGCGTACTATTGGTGTCGTGATTGATATGAAATAAGGCAATATTAAATTTCAATTTCTACTAAGGAAGGGAATGGAACACTTCCCTAGAACAATAATTAGGCCACCATATGAATCAATCATGAGGGAAACTTATGGATCTAGAACCAAAGATGACAATGCTTAGATCCTACGCGTTATGCCTGGCTAGGGGCATAAAACGATAGCGCTTGTTGGGAGGCAACCCAATGAAAACAATTTAATTTTGCTTTTTTCTTTCAGTTCTTGAGTGTTAGCATAATTATGCTACTATTATGATTGTGTTTTTTTGTTTTAATTAGTGTTTGTGCCTAGCAATGCCTTTGGGAAGACTTGGGTGAAAGTTTATTTGATCTTGCTGAAAAACAAAAACTTTTGCACTCACGAGATCTGTTATCATTTTTATAGAAGAGTGCTTTTAAGTTGATTCTTTTTGCAGAGGATTAATACACAAATTCCTCACGTCCACCAATTTATTTCATAATTTTTGGAGTTACAGAAGTATTCAAATAAATTAGATTGCTACGGACTATTCTGTTTTTGATAGATTCTGTTTCGTTGTGTGCTTGTTTTGATGATTCTATGGTTTTCTTTGATGACTTTTTGCCACAGAAAAGTTGGAATACAGTAGATATAATGCAAAAACAAAATAATAATAGGTTTGCTACAGTACTTATAGTAGTGGTTTGGTTTCTTATACTAACGGATCTCATGAAGCTTTTGTTTGAGTTTTGTGTGATTGAAGTTTTCAAGTTTTGAGTTAACTTACGATGGATGAAAGGATAAGGATAAGCAAAAGGCTAAGCTTGGGGATGCCCGAGGCACCCCAAGATATTATTCAAAGAAGTAGCAAGCAACTAAGCTTGGGGATGCCCCCGAGTGGCATCCCCGCTTTCTTCTAACGACCATTGGTATTTTACTTGAAACTATATTTTTATTCGTCACATGATATGAGTTTTGCTTGGAGCGTCTTGTATGATATGAGTCTTTGCTTGTCTTGCTTTGTGTTTTAAGTGTTGAATCCTTGCTGGACACACCCTTTTTAGAGAGCCAAAAATTATGCTATGCTTGCTCCTATGCTTCACCTAAATTTTTAGAGCCATGGACTTGCTCTAGTACTTCACTTATATTTTTTAGCATGGTGTGCTTTGTTAATTTTGAAGAAATGCTCTCATGCTTCACTTATATTTATTTGGGAGTTAGTAAATTTTGAAGAAATTCTCTCTTGCTTCACTTGGATTATTTTGAGAGAAAGAAAAAATTATGCTCATGATCTTCACTTATATTTGTTTGAGCTTATCAAAAGCAACATATGAAAATAGTCCCAAAGTGATAGATATCCAAGGAGGATATAATAAAAACTTTCATGAAGATCATTGGACAAAATAAACTTGATTCTTAGTAATGGTTTTGAGATATGATGATATGATATGTGAGTCATGTTGATGAGTAATTGTGTTTTAGTAAGAATATTGATGTTAAGGTTTCTGATTCCCTATGCAAGCACGAAAGTCAATAGTTATGCAATGAAATTTATATCCTACTTATGGTGCATTATTCGGTGTTACTTATGCTTAATGCTTGGGTATTAGATTTTTCACTTTTTGGTTGGTCGCTTCTCAATCTTTTTGCTAGCCTTCATTTTGCACTAAGTATGATCACTACTTGTGCATCCAAAACCCTTTAAGCCAGTTTTGCCATATGAGTCCACTATACCTACCTATATGCAGTATTTCCAAGCCGTTCTAAGAAAATTTGCATGTGCCATCTCTAATGTTCAAAATAAATTTATTTTTTGTGTGCTCTACTACTCGCGAGGCGGTAAAGGGTAGCCAATATTTTCCATGCTAGATGTGTTATTCTCACGATGAGTGTTTATTCACTTGTCATTGCATGAGAGTACGACAAATGTATTAGGGATGCCAGTCCCGAAATGAAAAATGAATTTACTTTATGTTGTCAAATAATAAATTCCTTGGAAAGTGTTGGTATGGAAGGCACCCGTGGATACAGCTAGCCATGGAAAGTGAAAGTTATGGTGGAAAAAGGAATAAACTTTATTTTCTCTTTGGGAACCGCCTATGATGTATCTAGCATGGAAAGTGTTGGGATGCTCCAAGTCGTTTTCGTTGGTAGGAAAAGTATGCCTCTCAAAAATAATTTTATCTCTCAATTTAAGCTTTGAGCTCTGGCACCTCTACAAATCCCTGCTTCCCTCCGCGAAGGGCCTTTCTTTTACTTATGCAATTTTTATTTTGAATTTGAGTCTCCATCTTCTCTTATAAAGCACCAACTAAGGGGCACTACGATCGTATTTGAGAATTGGGTCTAGCTAATATTCGAGTGTGTTTCATGAATGGATCAATGATTGAGCATGATGGGTTAGGGATAACTTGCTTTAGTGTTGATATTTTGAAAGACATGGTTGCTTGTTGGTATGCTTGAGTATTAAAGTCTTCATGTCTAGACTATTGCTTTGAATCATATAAAGTCCATATGTCCATGCTATAAAGAAAAAGAATGTGATGAACATGTTAGGCATCATTCCACATCAAAAATTCTGTTTTTATCATTTACGTACTCGAGGACAATCAGGAATTAAGCTTGGGGATGCTGATACGTCTCCAATGTATCTATAATTTTTGATTGTTCCATGTTGTTATATTATCATTCTTGAATGTTTTACAATCATTTTATAGTCATTTTATATCCGTTTCTGGTACTAACCTATTGACATAGTGCCCAGTGCCAACTGTTGTTTTCTGCATGTTTTTTACATCGCAGGAAATCAATATCAAATGGAGTCCAAACACAACGCAACTCCTAGAGGATTTTTTTGGGGCCAAAAGAAAGCCAATGGGCCAAGGAAGCACCTGAGGGGCTGCTCGAGGTGAGTATCACCCACCAGGGCGCGCCAGGAGGCCCAGGCGCGCTCTGGGGGTTGTGCCCACCTCGGGTGCCCCCCGAACCGCCTCTTTGCTCTATAAATACCCAAATATTCCAGAAACCCTAGGGGAGTCGACGAAATATTGATCCAGCCGCCACAGAGTCCAGAACCACCAAGATCCAATCTAGACACCATCATGGAGGGGTTCACCACTTCCATTGGTGCCTCTCCTATGATGCGTGAGTAGTTCTTTGTAGACCTACAGGTCCGAACTTAGTAGCTGGATGGCTTCCTCTCTCTCTCTCTCTCTCTCTCTCTCTCTCTCTCCCTCTCTTGATTATCAATACAATGGTCTCTTGGAGATCCATATGATGTAAGTCTTTTGGCGGTGTGTTTGTTGGGATCCGATGAACTTTGAGTTTATGATCAGATCTATGTTTTATCCATGAAAGTTATTTGAGTCTTCTTTGATCTCTTATATGCGTGATTGCTTATAGCCTCGTATTTCTTCTCCGATATTTGGGTTTTGTTTGGCCAACTTGATCTATTTATGTTGCAATGGGAAGATGTGCTTTGTAGTGGGTTCGATCTTACGGTGCTTGATCCTAGTGACAGAAAGGGAACCGACACGTATGTATGGTTGCTACTAAGGATAACAAGATGAGATCTATATCTGCCGCAATAGATAAACGGATCTCGTCTACATCATGTCATCGTTCTTATTGCATCACTCCGTTTTCTCATGAACTTAATACACTAGATGCATGCTGGATAGCGGTCGATGTGTGGAGTAATAGTAGTAGATGTAGGCATGAGTCGGTCTACTAATCTTGGACGTGATGCATATATAATGATCATTGCCTGGATATCGTCATGATTATTTGAAGTTCTATCAATTGCCCAACAGTAATTGTTTTCCCACCGTTTGCTATTTTTCGAGAGAGAAGCCACTAGTGAAATCTATGGCCCCCGGGTCTCTTTTTTTCATATTCCTTTGCGATCTATTTTCTCTTGCATTTATTTTCAGATATATAAAACCAAAAATAGAAAAATACCTTGCTGCAATTTATTTGTTCCGCAATCTATTTATCCTATCTACCACTTTTTACCTCACGTTCTTGCCTATCTTGAGGCGCCGTACCCGGAAGGGACTGACAACCCCTTTAACACGTTGGGTTGCGAGTATTTGTTATTTGTGTGCAGGTGTTGTTTTACGTGGTGTGAGGAGGTTCTCCTACTGGTTCGATAACCTTGGTCTCGTCAGTGAGGGAAATACCTACCATCGCTATACTGCATCATCCCTTCCTCTTTGGGGAAATACTGACGTAGTTCTAGCAGACATCAGTGGCCATCTAGCTACTAACTATGGACCCGTAGGTCTACAATGAACTACTCACGTATCATCGGAGAGGCGCCAATGAGGATGATGAACCCCTCCGTGATGGTGTCTAGATTGGATCTGGTGGTTCTGGAACATGCGGCGGTTGGAATTGTGTTTCGTTGACTCCCCTAGGGTTTTTGGATTTTCGGGGTATTTATTGAGCAAAGAGGCGGTGCGGGAGGCGGCCGAGGTGGGCACAACCCACCAGGGCGCCCTGGGCCCCCAGGCGCGCACAGGTGGGTTGTGCTCCACCGGGAGCCCCTCTCTGGTACTTCTTTGGCCCAACAGGTGTCTTCTGGTCCAGAAGAAATCACCAAAAAGTTTCCCTATATTTGGACTCTGTTTGGTATTGATTTTCTGCAAAGTAAAAAACAAGCAAAAAACAGCAACTGGCACTGGGCACTATGTCAATAGGTTAGTCCCAAAAAATGATATAAAGTTGTTATAAAATGATTGCAAAACATCCAAGAATGATAATATAACAGCATGAAACAAGAAAAATTATAGATACGTTGGAGACGTATCAACGAGTAGGACACGCTTGTCCTCTTGAGGCGCCGGCTCGACCTCTCCCATGCCTGGGCGACACCACCCTTCATGCGGCATCAGTCCCTCCTCCACAAGCGCTTACAGTCGTCGGGCCGAGATGCGCGACGGGATTCAATCCCCCGCCGCGCCGCCTGCCGCCACTCCCGAGTCAGAAGAGGTGGCCTTCCCTGCCTTCTCCGCCCTCTCCGCCTTGGATGTCGAATCCTTCGCGATTGCCACGGAGGTCTTGCGTGTTCAAGTGGAGAAGGGAAACAGAGGAGCCGAGGAGGAAGAAAGGGGATTTGAGGTCTCGTCCTCGGATGCCAAACCTCTTATACCCAGGGCGTATCTCAAGCCGGATCCCACGCTGCAGATCCTCGGATCAACAGGGCACGCAGTGAAGCGACGCACAGGGAAACGACGGCACGTGGAGGATTTGACGCGCGAAAATCAAGGAGCCGTGCCCCCACTTTCCCCACTAACGCCTGATGTTATCGCTTCTGCGCGCGCACGCACAAATTCAAATCCCATGATTTCCGGGCTGAATCAATCCGATTGATTGCCCACGACTCCTTTCCTAAAAGACGCATGTCACTACGACTGACCACCCTCCTCGGGGACCTGTGCACTCGACCACGTTAATCACCCGACTGAAGTCTTCTACAAGATCGTTATGAGACGAGCTTGACGCCCCTCCGCGGGTTCACTTGGCCCTCTCAGTAGGCTCCAAGGCGCATGAATCGTTAACTTAGACTCGTAGGAGGCCCGCGCTGGCGTTCCCCTGGGATAAGGAGTGGCGTGTCTCCAAAGAATTAGACCACGCGTCGGCGTCTCCACTCGAGTTGTAATGGCATGCCCTCACTCGGGCCCCAAGTCTATCTCCTTCCAGAGACAAAACGAACGCCACCGGGTTTTTGTCGGCGATCAACAACACTCGGTCATCTGGGTAAACCTGTAGTACAAAATCCATTGTGTCTTCGTCTAAAAGAACAACAAGTCATGACTCGTACACGTATTCCGAATGCTCATGCAACACCCAGACTGAACCGAAGGATTGACTTGTCTGTCTTACGAAATCCCAACCAATTCAGGGGCTAATGATGAGGTCACCTATTACAGGTAGGGTCAAGGACCCATCATCTGGGACCCACAGGGGGCCATCATCATCATAGGTAGGTCCCTAGACCGTACCAACATTCGGATGCACGCATCAAGGATTCCACTCAGACGGCCTGACGGCACTCAAATGAGCACTTGCCACTTGGCTGACGAACCACCACTCGGACCATGGAGCTAGCAGGCGAGTCGAGAGCTGCAACGGTCAAGGAATCCTAACCCGTCTATTAAATAGAGTCACGACTACCGTTACCTGTAACTGCCGTAGTTGAGGCTCATAAAAGCTGTAACTAATGCATTCGGTGTCATTTAATGCCCAGACAATGTGGGAGACATGGGTTGTGGCGCACTCTATATAAGCCGCATCCCCTCTCCATAATTGGGACGAGCAATCTTTGTAACAATATCCACCAAATCAAAGCAAGCCTCATGGCACAAGATGTAGGGCTTTTACCTCCACCGAGTGAGGGGACTGAACTCGCTAAACACCGAGTGTTACACCTGCGCCGTAGCTATGCTCTGCCCCTCTTATTCGTACCCCTGGTACTCATTGTCAGGATAGTGACCCCGATAGGGCCCTCGCGGGGAGGTAACACCCTACTCCTGCATGTTTGGAATATGTGTGGAGTAGTAGAGAGTTGCTCATGAAGCTGTATTACATAAGGCAGTAGAGAGCCTCATGCGTATGTGTGTGTGAGCACGGGTCGGAGTGAGCTCCCTGGGTGTGTGCTTGAGTGAGGTGAATGTATGCTTGTGAGTGGCCGTGAGTGGCTCTTGTAGTGTGTGTGTGAGTGCTTGTCCTCTTGGCCAAGTGAGTGACTTCTTGGCCAAGTGAGTGACTTCCTGGGTCACTTTATATTGTAGTGCCTAGAGACAAGTAGCAACATATATGATGTCGCATATGACGAGTGAACAGTGTATACTTTATCAGCAATAGTGGCTAAGGTATGGCCGCGATATGGTTGTCTTGTATGTGTCGGGCCGAGCAGTGGTTGAATCCGCGCAATAGGCCGACTGGAGTAGCCAGACGGGAGGGGGGGCTTGAGCAGCCGGGGTGGCCAGGCAGCCGGACCGGGGCGGGGCGTCGGGCGCCCCGTTGTTTCGAAGCGTCGTTTCACCCTCATGGGACTACCCGGGGTCATCCCTCGACATCCTCACGGCTGCACCACCCCACCGTTGTCGCCGTGTTTCCCCTTCAGTCGTAGTGCCACGGTACGCGGTCCACGCTGCCGCGCCGAGGCCGTCCCGTGGTTGCATCGATCCACGCACCACCGCTGCGACGGCCCTTTGGGCCATAGTGTCGTGGCACGCGATCTATATCGTCACTCCGGTGTCTTCCCCGCTGTCGTCCCGACATGCGCGCGGTTGCCCCTTCGAGCCATAGAGCCGCAACACGCGGTCTATGCCGTCGCCATAGTGTTGCGGCACGAGGTCACTCCCGCCCTCCCTGCCCATCGTGGTATGCGCCGCACCACCTCCCTAGGCGTGAGAACGCCACCGTTCACGCATGGTCATCATCACGTTGTTGGGTTCTTCCTCGCCTACTTCGAGCACCGCCGCCGCGCTTCTACCGACGACCAACGTGGCCTCCCACGGGTTGCCTCTAGTTTCGCCGACCACATCGTCGTCCAGCTCTTCGTCTTCATCCAGCACCAGCTCATCGCCCCGCGTTGTTGTCATCTTTCCCGATCACTTCATCTACTCCGACAATCGCATGCGACATCGACACCTTTTACCCCACACCGATTGGTGTCGCAACCATCGCCGAGTCCTCCTCTGCTAGTCCCTACAACATGGTCTACAACTCGTGCTGGTCCCCCTCTACGCATGTCCGGTGCTGGCAACACCGACACGTGCCTGGCGTACACGACGTGTCCTCGGGCTTGGCAAACCTAGCGCGACGCCCCGTTAACACCGACTTCATCATCAAATGCATGTCCGGTGCTGGCAACACCGATACGTGCCTTCATCCATGATGTGTCCCCGGGTTTGGCAAGCCCGACGCAATGCCTCGTCAACGCCTCCTTTTCCCGTCGCACCACTACACCCCTGACTAGCACGGCGCCGCCTTGCGTCCGCGGCTCCACGGTGACTAACTCGACATCAACCACGACATCCCTGTCACGGCTAACTCACCACGGGTACAACGCCCTCCGCTCTCGGCTATCTCGACAACGGCACAAAGCTACCGTCTTGCTTGAGCAAGCTTGTCGGTTTTCATTCCAGCCACAACATCGAGATGCATCAATCGTTACGACTAAGGAGGAGGGGGAAATGTCCTTCGGCTTACACAACTTTCAAATTCTTCTTTAGATTTTTCTCCAGTTTCATCGTCTACGTCGCTACCGTTGTAACTGCGGGGATGTTGAGTATCGTGATTGTTTTATTTGAAAAATCTTTAGATACATAAGGAGTCTAATTATTTTTATAGAAAAATACGTCAGGTGGCATAGTTCCATCGAATCGAAAGTAAACACGCACGCTTGCACCTTACTCTGCCGAGTCGCCCCCTGCCTCCCTGCCGTCTTCCAGATTCAGATCCATCGTCCATGCCGCTTGCTTCTCCACTTCTGTAAGCGCCTCCTCCTCCCCTCTTCCGTTCAGTCCTCCCTCGCAAAACCGCGAGACGAAGACTCGCGGGAGCCCTCGCGCCGCCGCGCCCCACCGCCGTTCTTGCGGCATCGTCGACCCGGGCGCCCAATCCGCGGGCGCATCGCTCCACCGCAGTAGCGGCCATGGCGCAGCCGCTAGTCGTGAAGAAGGATGACGACTTAGACGAGGAAGGTACGCACGCACGAACGAACTCCCCCTCTCCTCTCCCTCTTCTCCGCTCGCGCGCACGCGTCTGGTCGCGCCTGCCCAGATCCGCTGCCCGCCGAACCCCTAGATCTGGCTCGATCGCGGTGCGGATCGCCGCTCCCATGCCCATGCGCAGTGCAATGCGCGGGGATTAAATGCTCGTTTGCTTGCTGCAGAGTACTACTCGCCGTTCCTCGGGATCGAGAAGGGCGCCGTCCTGCAGGAGGCCCGCGTCTTCCACGACCCGCAGCTCGACGCGCGGCGATGCTGCCAGGTACGCTTGCCCAATCCCGTTTTGATCTTCCTCCCGCTAGATCTCGCATCTCAACTCGAACGCCCTTCCGATTTCACTTGTTCGGATGAGTACTGATGCATTGTCTGTTACCATAGGTGATCACCAAGCTTCTATATCTGCTCAACCAGGGTGACACCTTTACCAAGGTACTCCAATGCAGTATATCCCATCTTTCTTTTATCGTGTTTTAGCTATGCTTCTTCTGGATTCAAATTGCTGGGCCTGGTAGCTAACATTGAGCCACATGGATGGTAAAGTTGCCAATATTGTTTGATCGAACCACATGTCTTTGGCATCACGCAGGTGCAATCATGAAAAAATTAAGTTTTAACATCGGTACTTTTTTGAAAGTAACTGCTACTCCCTCCGTCCCAAAAATAAGCGTCTTGAGCTTAGTACAAATTTGTATTAGAGCTAGTACAAAGTTGAGACACTTATTTTGGGACGGAGGGAGTATTTTGCTCAAGTTCAACACTGTAAATATCATTATTGGAACATAAAGAGCAGAGTAAAAAAGTAAATTGCACATGTTTTAAACTGGGATCTAAGAGTACAGAGAATCACATGTTGTGCAGTGCTATTTCTCTGAGGGTTGTGCTAGTTCCGTGCTCTTGGATAGGTACCTCACTGTGTTAATTTCTTGTAGGTAGAGGCTACAGAGGTCTTCTTTGCTACGACCAAGTTGTTCCAGTCCAAAGATGCTGGACTTAGGAGGATGGTGTACCTCATGATCAAGGAACTCTCACCGTCAGCGGATGAGGTTGCTGAATGCTGGTTTCTACTTGCAGTTATGTGCATTCTGTGGGCTCTGAGATTGACTTCATTTGTGTTTCATCGCGTGTAGGTTATTATAGTGACAAGTTCTCTGATGAAGGATATGAATAGCAAGACTGATATGTATCGTGCGAATGCTATAAGAGTTCTTTGCCGCATCATTGATTCGACTCTTCTCACCCAAATTGAGAGGTATTTGAAGCAAGCTATCGTTGACAAGAACCCTGTTGTTGCCAGTGCAGCTCTTGTTAGTGGCATTTACCTGCTTCAGGTTTGTGCTACATTTTAGTTTGTGCATTTATGCAATTGCAGGTTCCTGGCAGCTACAGATTCTTATCAATGTTTTGGTCATATGTTTTAATTCTGAACAGACAAGTCCGGAAGTTGTGAAAAGATGGAGCAATGAGGTTCAGGAGGCTGTACAGTCGAGAGCTGCTCTTGTTCAGTTTCATGCCCTTGCTCTTCTTCATCAAGTGAGTTCACGTTTTGTGCTAAATTTAAGTAGTAGTTACATACATCTCTGAAACCTTTTCAAATGAATCAAGCTACATGCAGATATGTAATTCACCTATTTGAAGCAACATATACTATTTACTCTCTTGAAAGCTTGCTATATAAGTACCCTCTTGGAAACATGCTATGATCAGTAGTTCAGTACCTTCTCGAAAACATGCAATACTAAGTACCCTCTCAAAGCAATGCTATACTAAGTATGTCCATGAAAACATGCTATACCTTTGACAAATGACCTACGAATGACCCTTGAATTTTTGTTTCCTTTCTTCCTACTGGTCCATCTAAACATAGTTCATTTCATATTTCAATTCTAAATTTCAGATTAGACAAAATGACCGGTTGGCTGTTAGCAAGCTTGTCACTAGTCTGACAAGGGGTTCAGTTCGCTCACCTCTGGCCCAGTGCCTACTTATTCGGTACACTAGCCAGGTACTGTTTTCTGATTTTTGCATTCTGCAGAATTGTATATGCGTAGACATCTGAAACATGACCGGCATAAACAGGTTATTAGAGAGTCAGGCATGAATACACAAGGTGGAGACCGCCCTTTCTTTGATTTCCTGGAGTCCTGTCTCCGGAACAAAGCAGAAATGGTCATACTTGAGGCTGCAAGAGCAATAACTGATCTAAATGGTGTGACCAGCCGTGAGCTTACACCTGCAATCACGGTGCTGCAATTGTTCTTAAGTTCATCCAAACCTGTGCTTAGATTTGCCGCTGTTCGCACACTCAACAAGGTTAGTTTGTTCACGGATGCTAGTTTGTATTGTCCTGTTTAAATTTATCTTGAATATTATTCCCATGTAATCTGTATGACTGTGATTGTATCACAATTTTCCAATCCATCCTGATGGTTTTAGGATGCCTAGTTTTATTTCTTCATTCCATCCCTTCATGTGTTCGTATTAAATACTCACTCTGATTGACTTGAAGTTAGCATGTTTTCCTTAAACCAACTGCCTAAAGTCTGAAATATTACTATATTAGATACACTCCTGAAGTCCAACTGTGGATAAGGGCCGATGAATTGTTGACATAAACATTCCAGTTCCATCTTCTAGTAGACATAATATGGTTGGAAGATGCAACTGTCATCTTGTTGATTCTCTATATCGTCATCCTATTGTTTTTACAGGTCACTCCAATCACTATTTCACTTAACACTTTGATCTTTATCAATTATGATGGTTTATACTATACGAAAACTCCCATCATTCTTAATGATATGTAGGGAAAAGGCCTTGACTAATTTGTTTTTTTTTTTGCCTGGCGGAATATTAATCCTGTTTACAAATTTCATAATTTGGGGAAGCTCAAGCCATCACTCCACTATTATTTATTTCTGTTCTCTAATTGTAGCTGGCACCACAATGTTATTTTATTCATGGGACTGCATGCTCATTACTACCTTGCTATCTTTCTTTGTTCCTACTAATGGTCCAGTGTTCATTTGATACTTTACAGGTTGCATCAACTCATCCTTTGGCCGTTACAAATTGTAACATAGATATGGAGAGTTTAATCTCTGATCAGAACAGGAGCATCGCAACCCTTGCAATTACCACACTGCTTAAGACAGGCAATGAATCAAGTGTTGATCGTTTAATGAAACAGATGACCAACTTTATGTCAGACATAGCCGACGAATTCAAGATTGTTGTTGTAGAAGCAATTAGATCCTTGTGCTTGAAGTTCCCCCTCAAATATCGCTCACTGTACGTAGCATATGTTTCTAATAATATTGATGAAGAATCACTGCTAGTTTGCTATCAGCGCTTTTAACTTGTGTACATGTTGGCAGGATGAACTTTTTGAGCAATATCCTACGTGAAGAGGGTGGATTTGACTACAAGAAAGCTATAGTTGATTCAATTATCATTCTCATTAGGGATATTCCTGATGCTAAAGAAAGTGGTTTATTTCACTTATGTGAATTCATTGAAGACTGTGAATTCACGTATCTGTCCACTCAGGTGATTGCCAATTCATCCTTTGTTGGAAACTAATTGTGAAGATACTGAAACTTCATAGTACCTCCTAATATTGTAGTTTAATTATGTATTTACCTTCTGCTCTCTATGTACTAGGATTTCCTTCTGAAGAAACAGGAACAAAAAATAAGGCAACCTGAAACTATAACTAGCTGCGAGATTTTGCTTTGTTTACTACAGTTCGCAGAATAAGCTGTCATTTTGAACAAGAGAATGATTTTCGCTATGGAAGTAGGAAATAGGCAAAAACTGATCAGATAAGCTGTATTATCATAATATAGCGCATAGCGAAACGCAATCTAGGTGGGGCTAGCCTGTACAAATATTTGTTGGTATTTTTTACTTCTCTATATTAAGTATAAGTTCTCCTAAGGAATGTAGAAGCAGTTTGCCAACATACCCCAACAGCTCATGATAAATTACGAAATTCTAATGGAATTGCTGTTTTTTAATCTTGGAACAGATCCTTCACTTTTTGGGAAATGAAGGGCCAAAGACATCAGACCCTAGTAAATACATACGCTATATATACAATAGGGTGATACTTGAAAATGCCACTGTTCGAGCTAGTGCAGTAAGTACATTGGCCAAGTTTGGTGCTTTGGTTGATGCACTCAAGGTACTTCCAACATACATACACTTCGTTATATATTTTCTTGCATTGTTTGGCTTTTCTTTGCTTCACTTGTAAGTTGTTGCACTAACATCATTTGTCATTGCAGCCTCGCATATTTGTCCTTTTGAGGCGTTGCCTGTTTGATGGCGATGATGAGGTCAGTGGAAATTTTTAAGAAGATATTATATGCCATGTTTTGTATATTTTAGTGGTCCTTTTAACTTCGGAATCCCTCACCTTTTTTTTTGTTTCTTCCTCGTGCATACGGGCAACTTTATCTGTGAAAGTACTAATTGCTAAACAAAATGTTATCTTCAGATAAAATGACTAGTCAAACTCCGCTTTCCTGGCAAGAAGCCGTTTTTCTCTGACATATCATGCACTATTTTCTCCATTATAGGTCCGTGACAGAGCGACACTTTACATCAAATTGCTTGATGGGGAAGCTACTGTTGGTGAGACTGAGAAGGATGTGACTGACTTTCTCTTTGGTTCACTTGATGTTCCACTAGCTAACTTGGAGGCCAGCCTGCGGAATTATGTATGCATCTCAACACTTTTATGATTTAATGCCATTTGTTGGAGCCTTATTTTCTTGTAATATGATGACAGGAACCATCAGAGGTACCTTTTGATATTTCATCTGTACCCAAGGAAACAAAATCACAACCCCTTGCTGAGAAAAAGGCTACAGGCAAGAAATCAACAGGGCCAGCATCTGCTGTCAATGGCCCTGTTCCTACCATTGATGCATCCTATGAGAAGCTTCTTTCATCCATTCCTGAGTTTGCTGGTTTTGGGAAACTCTTTAAGGTCAGTACGGTGTGGTCCTTTTCACGGAAGATAAGCATACGCTTTGAGGCTCTGGTACACATCTGATATGTTATTTTCTTATTCTTTCTTGCAGTCATCAACACCTTTTGAATTGACTGAAGCCGAGACCGAATATTCAGTCAATGTTGTGAAGCACATTTATGATGGGCATGTTGTGCTTCAATACAACTGTACAAATACAATACCTGAACAACTGCTTGAAGAGGTAAGCAACTTCTTTCATGTAATATGCCTGCGATATGTTATTTTTTAGTGTTAGTGCCCTTCTGAATTCTTCTATTCCAGGTCGTGGTGTTTGTTGACGCTTCTGAGGCAGAAGAATTTTCAGAAGTTGCATCGAAGCCTTTAAGATCCTTGCCTTATGATTCCCCCGGACAGACCTTTGTGGCCTTCGAAAAGCCAGAAGGTGTCCTTGCCACCGGGAAGTTCTCAAATATATTGAAATTCATCGTTAAAGAGGTATTGTTTGTAATGCTCCCTCTATCTCTGTTATTAGTCTTAATCAAATACCCTCATGTGAAGATCAAATCGAGCATGCTTCTGATGATTTTCTTTCAGAAATCGGTGCCTCGTAATTCTCAGCTATTTCACTTTTGAACTCAGTTTATACCCTAGAATTTCAGGATGGCTTAACCAAAGGATATCCACCTAAATGTTCGCTCATTTTGGGGTTGACTTTATTAGTATTCTACTCTTTCCGTTTTCCATACAGATGGTTCCTTCGTCCTGTCAGTAGTTGTACTCATTTTAGGTTAGCCTACCAAAACATCTTATATTTTGGAATGGAGGTATACTATTTACCCTTTTAGCAGACACAAGACAGACTCTGACATTTCTGTCTAGAATCGTACATGTTTTTGGGGAGTAAGAAGAAATTGTCAGTTCGGTACTTGGGTGTGCATCTACATGTAATAAACATGACTGCTGTCTGTGTGCCTCTGGGTTAATTGAATTTAATGGTTCAAATTAAACTGATGTGCTTTACTCAACTTTGCTATATTTCAGGTTGATTCGTCCACAGGTGAAGCTGAGGATGATGGTGTTGAGGACGAGTATCAGCTAGAAGATTTTGAAATTATTTCTGCTGATTACATGTTGAAGGTGGGGGTTTCGAACTTCCGAAATGCTTGGGAAAGCATGGATCCGGAAAGTGAGCGGGTCGATGAGTATGGACTTGGTGTTAGGGAGAGCTTGGCCGAGGCTGTGAGTGCTGTTATAAGCATCCTCGGCATGCAGCCTTGCGAGGTATATTCTCTTTATTTATTTTTATCATGAAATAAGTACTTTTGTTTTGTTGTACCAATTTGTGATATTTTACTTTAGTTTGTTATTTTTTTATTAATTGGTAATGATAGATTGCAGTATTTGAAGTGCTATTCTTAATCTTGATTGCCTTATGTCTTCTGGTTTATAGGGAACTGATGTTGTCCAAAACAATTCGAGATCGCACACTTGCCTGCTCTCAGGTGTGTTTATCGGTAATGTGAAAGTTTTAGTGAGACTTTCATTTGGAATCAGCGGGCCCAAAGAAGTGGCCATGAAGCTAGCAGTCAGATCAGATGATCCGGAGGTCAGTGACAGGATCCATGAAATTGTTGCGAACGGCTAAAACCACCAGCAAGAGTTTTTTGGTTGACCTTTTTGTTGTTTTGGCTTTCAATCTGCTGAAAGCACAAGGGATTTCGATTAATTATAGTATATGGCTATATGTAAGTTGGTTTTCTCGTTGGAATCCCACTGTTCTCGTTCAACGCAGTAAAACAAATTTTTGATTGATTTGGAACCACACTATTTTCTTATATCCTCCTGGACTTGAAAAGTACATGCAATAATACTGAAATGGAATGTCCAATGCAATTTTAGCACTACTACCGGAATTTTCTTCAATCATTTATTCGATGCATCATATACATCGGCTCCGGCACGGTACATGGCAATAACATTTTGCTTGTGCTCGTTATAACGGATCACCTAGGCGGCATACAGCGTTATATACGTTTCAAAAATCTCTATAACGAGAGCTGCGAGCAGGGGTCAGCTTAAGCGGTCCTGTCCTTAAATAATACTTCCTCCGTTTCACAATACATGCCTTTCATTTGTTAAAATATAGATGTATCTAGACATGTTTTAGTATATAGTTCAGAATACATGCCTTCCATCTGTTAAAATATAGATGTATCTGACATGTTTTAGTATATAGGTACAACTATTTTTGGACAAATGGAAGTCAAGTACTCCATTTGACGACGGTAGTAGTGCATCTATATAGGTACACAAGCAAAATATATATGGAGTATGTTTTGCTTGTGTTGTACAACAATCCGCCGACCTCCCTTTGACGACGGTAGCTCCGCCTGAGGTAGATCACCGCCTGTGGCTTGCCTGTCACCTCACCTTGAATCTGCGTCGTTAGAGCAGCCACAGCCGGACTTGGCAAATCTGGCACTCAAACGCCCGCGGCGCGATCAGGCAGCGGGTGCGTCCAACAACACCCAACAATGACCAGAAACTCTCAATTACTGTATCTCAAATCCATACAAACTCATGCAATTGCGTCGTCGCACACGTAAGATCCGGCTACTCCATCGCACTACACTAAACATGTCATCGGACTACCAAATTTTGGCATGTTTGGCTATGGCGGAGTTCACCCACGGCTGCCCTTACCCTTCCCCGCGCTCTTGCAGTTCTTCTCGCGGAAGTACCGGTCGAAGACGCAGTACGGATCGAGCCGGATCTGCTCGTTGCCGGACCTGTCCTCCTTCTCCTTCGGTGGCAGTCCGGCCATGGCACGGACCTCCCGATTCTGCTCTCGGGCGAGGGCGCGCGTGTTCCTCTGCTGTCGTTTCTTCACATTGCGGGAGTGGATGGCTTCCTCTGTGGCCGCCTGCGCCGCCGCATCAGCCGCCTCTGCCTTCGCCGTTTCCGCCCGCGATACGGGCCCTGACGGCCCTTATCCTCTCCTTCCCATGGCGGGCCGCCCGTTCTTGGTGGGACTCATAGTCTGCCGACCGGTGATGGGGAAGGAGAGGTGTTTCGGCTGCCGGGACCGCGACGATCCAGCACCAGAGGACCCGAGCGCTCAGTGAGCCGACGCTATGCGTCGCGACGGACGGATCCGTCCGTCGGCCGGGCGCTGTCCTCCCGTGAGCGGCGGAGTGCAATGCGGACTGCCATTGCCTCCTTCAACCCACACGGGATGACACCCCAGTCGACGGATCCAGACTGGTCGGAGTCCGGTCCGTTGCCTGCCATGGCGTAGAAGGTCGGAAACCGCCGGGTGGTGAGCTTGGGTAGCGGAGGGGAGTGAAGTGAAGTGCCTAGGGTTTGCTCTGGCGAGCCGCGAGCCGATGGGATAAATATAAGTGGGGTCGCGTGGGTCAGCATGGCCGGGTTCGACGTGGCGAACGTGCCCGGGCCCCCATATCCGTCCCATATTTTAGGCTATGGGTGCCGGTCAGCCCAGGCGTTTGAAGCGTCCGTCTAGATTGAAAAAACGTGACCGGGCGGCTCGTCCGGACGTATGAGACGGATTTAAGACATCCGGCCGTAGATGCTCTTACTTGGCCCATGATGAAAATTTGCGATTTTCACCGAATGTTAGTTGTCACCTGATACTTGGCCACCCTGGAATACAGCTACGCTGCCAACAACGGGACACCGATAAAATCCGAACGTTCGGATTTTAAGCATTTTATCCCGAATATTTTTACATGGTAATTTTAGTTGACGTGAGGTGACAATTTTAGTTGTTAAGACATGACAACTTTGTCTCAGTTCGTTCTTTTTTAAAAAATGTAATGTTTGTCAACCTCACACAAACTAAAGTTGCCATAAAAAATATACGGGTTATCATGCTTAAAATCCGGGATTTATCACTGCCAGATCAGATATTGGTCGGTGGCAAAATCATCATACGGAACGAACCTTCCCTGCATGTCCTCATGTACGAGACGCTCGTTGCTCGTCTTCGCGCAGCACGACATTTCCATGGCTACACGAATCCTGGCGCTCATTTCCCCATATCTCTGTCTCCGGCTAAAATTTGATAAATCGTGGCACGATAGCAACGAGCGTGTCATTCAGATGCAGCGTACACGCAACCCAGCAGCGCGCGTGGTCTGGCGCAAAAGAACAAGTCTCAGTAAACACAAACATACAGTTTTCCTCCCTTGTTTTTTGGGATTTTGTCCGGGGCGTCCGCATCGTCGGCAGAGAGAGAGAGAGAGAGAGAGAGAGAGAGAGAGAGATCAACTGAGTGTGCCAGGCCCATTCGCCTCACCAGTTAACCTAGCAGGCCAGCGGCAGACTTGCCACAGTTGGCTTCCTTCTCATCGTCTGACTCTGACGGGAGGTTTTTTGCAAGATATTTCCTCGCTTTGAAACTATTTTCGGAGCTTAGTGACTGTACACGTGCTAGCTGAATTGGTGACGGCGACTGTGCTAGCCGACAGGCAAAAGTAATACATGTTCTGGTAGTAGATTCAGCGGTGAATGAAGAACTGTTGGGTACGAACACGTGAGTGAGTTCAAAACGGAAACGCTTTCTGGCGTGCACACTCGCTAGCTCATACATTACGTAGATGGTTTGCGAGCAGGCCACATGTGTGGTAGCGTCGCCGCATGCCCAGCGTGGACGTGGAAGCAATTATAACTGCTCCGCTCCCATCCCAAGCCCACGCAGGTGTCTGTCCTTCTCGTGTACACGCGGTTGCACGCACGCTCCAAGTCACGTTCTTTCTGTCTGGGACTCTGGGTTACGCTTGACGGTCTGGGTTCCTTCACACATCCCCATTGCACCAGGTACATCGGTCGTTCGGTCACTCAAAAAGAAAAAGGCTACATCGCTAACATTTCCATTACCTTGTTAAAAAAAACATTTCCATTTCCATTTCCATTTCCATTTTACCTTTTTCTCAAAGGAAAGAGGGAAATGATGGATTTGACTAGCTGAACTATTTTTGTTTTTGAAAAGGGCAAAAGCTTTGCCACATTCATTGAATAAGAGAGAACTGTGTTTCGTACATTCCCGAAGGCCACACCGACGGAGACAAAAGTCTACTCTCCCGGCATTAATTTACACAAACACTTGGCACTCGCCTTGACCCAAGTAGAAGCCTTCTCGCGGATTTTATAGAAGATGAAACCCGAAGTCAACGAGCATCGCGAGCGATGCCATACCCTTGCAGTTGACACGATTTTCATCCATGAGGTGATGCCCCAACCCATATAAAGGCCCTCCTGAGCTTGTCAATGAATTGCAACACCTCCACCAGAATGTCAAGCGGAGTGATGTGATAGACCGCGACGGCCGTGAGAACCGCCTTCACCAGTGTAACATGAGCAATGGTAGTGAAGTATCTTCTCTGCCACGGGGAGAGCTTGGCCGCCACCTTATCCTCCAAATGTTGAAAGTGAACCCTCTTGAGGCGCCTGACCTATAGCGGCAGCCCAAGGTAACACATGGGAAATGAAGCTCTGATCACCAGCAGGCTTTGCATGATCTCGTAGAGGTCGAGACCCTACAACAGAATGTTGCATAGTGGGACTTGCAGAAATTCGTCCTCAACTGGTGACATCCCCAAAGTCATTGAGGATGAAAGAGAGAGCTTGGATGTCCTCCTTGATAGGGGCCACAAAAATGGCAGCATCGTCCGCGTAGAGGGATGAGCGGAAGAGATCCCCACGCCCCCAAGGGGTGCAAGTCCCCCTCTTAGTGGCCAGCTGTAGGAGACATGCGAGGGGGTCGTGCCCCCCAGCCGGAGCCGGAGGTCAACAACAACTCTGGCAACAACCGCGACTCCGACGGAAAACCGGTTAGTCATCTATATACTCATTTGTGCGGCAAACATACCAAGTGTTTTCTCTAGTTAACCCCCCTCCCCCGCCCTCTATAATTTTTCTGGAATACAAATCCTATGGTTATGTTCTCTCAGTCCTTGAAATCAGAGTAATTAAGATCCATTAGATGCACGTAGTGTATTGATTGTTTGAATGTTACCCTTATAGAGTTAGTGATTAATTGTTTGTTCTGTACAAATGATTTTTGCTAATAATCCGACTAGGGTTAGCTTGCGTGCTAATAATTCGTGGCCAGATCTTGAGAATTGATTTTGAATGTCCTACATATATGTTTGTGCCTTTTTTCTTCCTGATCTTGAGAATTGATTTCGAATGTCCTACATGTTATGCCATTTTTTTCTTTTAGATTGGTATGTACACAGATGAGGCTCCGACCAACGCCGCCGCCGGATGTAGATCTTGGACCCGACTGTGCGGCCAGAAGCGCCCCCCTGGACCTGAGGAACCAGTAGAATCTCCAGCGGACCGCATCAACGATCTCCGGACGAAATCCTTGGGGAGATCATCTCCCTTCTCCCCACCAAGGATAGCTGCCGCACACAAGTCCCTGCATCTCGGTGGTGCACTCTGTGGTGCACCGCGCCTCTTAATCTCGACTGTCGCCAGCTATCTGTCGATGATGATTCTGAACTCCCCGGAGCCATCATCTCCTCCCACGAGGGCTCCGTTCAACGCATCTGCATCCCGGCATGCTGCCTGCTGGACATACCATGCACGGTGGCCACCTGGCTGACATCCCGTCAATTCGATAAACTCCAGTAGCTTGAGTTCTACCATTACTACAACGATAGGTTACCACCAAGAGCTGCATCTGTGCCCTCACCACCGATGCCCATCTCATGGTTTTCCTCCTCTCTCCACACCGCCACCTTGACCCGGTGCCATCTAGCAGACTATCTGGTACAAATGCTTCGACTGCCAGTGCTGAAAAAACTTGCGCTTGTGTTGTTTGATCTGTCGGTGGCCTCACTTCACAGCAACATCCACTCTAGCTGCCCTGCACTGCAACGTTTCGTGCTTGTTTTTGGACTAGGAATCCATATCCCTTGTCTCAAAATAAAGTCTTCTGACCTTGTAAGCATTGTAATTCATTTTGAAGGACATGAGCTCATCATCGAAGACGCCCCTTCACTTCGAAGGTTGCTCCTTAATTGTTGTTATAAACCTTCACAAATAACTGTGGTCGCTGCGCCTAAACTGGAGACCTTGGGTGCAATTAGTGATCTATTTGAATGGTTCGAGATGGTGTTTGCCTCCACACCTATTGAGGTACTATATATTATTCACGTACACTTTTGTAATTCACATTTTTTATTTGTGCGCATAAGTTAAGTATCATCTTGGAGTACACTTTCAGTGCGAATATTATGTTCTATGCTCAATGAAGCGCTTGTCCATCCTATTAGTGGTGGTGGATTATGTCAAGACCTTATATATCACTATGTGGTGTTTTGATCTCAACATCATTATTGCCTTGCTGCAATGCTTTCCATGTCTGGAGAATTTGTATATGAAGGTGATGATTTTGCGCACATTGAAAGCCCATATATAATGTACTAGAATTAATCGTTCAGCAATCACTCTTTCAACATAATCTTTTTTAGACATTAACTGTTTTCAATCTTCATCTCTGTTTAGGCACTAACACATGGAGAAAAAGGTATAACCAATCGATGGTTCAAGAAGCACCGGGATTTCCTCAGATCTCACGACATTCATTTGAACACAGTAACACTCGAAGGATATGCATCCAACAATTCAAACACTAGCTTTGTCACATTCTTCATGTTGAATGCGAGGGCACTATTGTCTGTCAGGATTAAGTTTTTCAACAAGAAATTTCTTACGGCTGCAAGTGTTGAACAACATAAAAATAAGTTTCATGTGGACCTAAGGGCTTCTGATCGTGCTCGGCTTCTATTTACAACAGCTTGTCATCATGGACCAGTAGATTTTCTGGCCGAGGATCTTGATTTTATGGATCAGACCGATCCATTTGATTGTGACTACCGAAAACTTTGGTTGAGTTAGATGTCATTGTCCTGTTCAATCTGGATTTTGTCTAAACCTGATGAGCAATTAATCCTCGTGCTTTTGTACTGTTTGTTAGCTGGAGTTAGATATCGTTGCCCCTTTCCACTCGCCTTTGACCCATATTTTCCTTCATACTGGGCCAATGGCTTGCCATTTCTTTAATTAAGACATAAATATTATAAGAATTCACAACATAGGCAAAGAACATCACTCTCGCAGGATCCTTGAGATCTTTGTTCGTTACAGAACCGCAAGTTTTTAGTGCCCACCAGCACCCACAAACCTATTTTCAGCTTGCACACCAAGGAATGTAATTCTTAATAAGAAAAGCTGCATGGTAGTCACAGATTTGGATTTATCATTTGGGACCCACGAGGAAAAAGCCTATCCAGGGCGGTGCCGGCTCGACAGTAAACATTGAGAAACCTGGTTTTAAAATTACTGTAAATCCAAAACTCGCCTCAAAATCATGAAACTTGGCATGGTGTTATGTCATAGCACCAACCTGTTGTGGTAAAAAAATAGTCCAATTTGGGACAAGTTTTGGTATAATCTTATTACAAACCGGAGCTTCTCTCAAAAAGGCTCATGGTTCGGAGAGGGACCTTGTCACCTATGTGTGCGAAACGACATACGTTGTCGCTTCCCCCCTTGATTTATTTTACAAAGGCAACATGCAACTATATATAGTAGCGTCATACTAAAAATATGAAATTAATCACGGTTCGTTTTGCCTTTTTATACATTATTTGAGTTTCATAGGCATTTTGGAATGTACTTTCGTGTGTGCAAAGGTCATGTGTGTACTAGCCACATATGTAATTCGATGTTCAATCTGTTTATGGAATCAAGTCCTTATACATGTTATTCTCCTGTAGACAGAGCAAATCACACGACTTATTAGCAGCAATTGTCTATGTTATTATTGGTCTTCACACACATTTCTGATTATGAACCTGTTTGCCATGTATCACACACATCTTGTTCAGTTGAACCGTTTCCATTGTGTTGCCTAATCACACATAGTTCATCCTAGTGAACGTATGCTGTATATCACACACACCTTGATGTGGCTGCCCGTTTCTTTTGTTCCTCATCATCCCAAACAGTTAATCGAACTGAACCGTATGCCCTGCATCGCACACGCAACTAAAATCTAAACCGTGTTTGATGCATCCTCCATCGCAGACGTTTTGCACCTTTTTTGACGGGTTTTTTACACCACCGTTTGCGATTATTGCATCGCACACAGTTTCGTCGAAGTGTCTCTGATTGTAGTGTCGCGTTAGCAGCATCCTGCAGTAGTGAAAACTGTTGCGATCCCCTATACTTGTGGGTTATCAAGACCTTTTTCTGGCACCGTTGCTAGGGAGAATAGCTATATTTGTTGAGTCACTTGTGATTATTATCAAATTATCACTACCAAGAATCGAAAGGATGCTAAGACTAAGATTTTTCTGTCACGCCCAATATGCGACCCTATCCAAAAGGAACTCGAAGGTCCCACCAAGGATAGACCCGCATATTGGAACGCTTTTGCAAGGTGGATATCATTACATCAACATTACATAATAGATAGGGATAGATACAAGAGGCATACAATGCCACACGAATACAACATCATCATACACAAGATCAACATCCGACTACGGACGAAACATAAATAGAAACTCAAATAATATCCACCCTGCTAGCCCAGGCTGCCGACCTGGAACCTATCCCCTGATCGAAGAAGAAGCAGAAGAAGAACTCAACGCAAGCAAGCATCGCTCTCGCGTCATGATCATCGTATAACCTGTACACTGCAATCGTTGTTGTAGTAATCAGGAGCCACGAGGACTCAGCAATCCCATTACCATGGGTATCAAGACTAGCAAAGCTTAAAGGGAAAGGAAGGGGTAAAGTGGTGAGGTTGCAGCAGCGACTAAGCATATATGGTGGCTAACATACGCAAATGAGAGCGAGAAGAGAAACAAAGGAACGGTCGTGAAGCTAGCAATGATCAAGAGGTGATCCTGAACACCTACTTACGTCAAACATAACACAGAAACCGTGTTCACTTCCCGGACTCTGCCGAGAAGAGCCATCACGGCTACACACGCGGTTGATGCGTTTTAATTCGGATCAGGTGTCAAGTTATCTACAACCGGACATTAACAAATTCCCATCTGCCACATAACCACGGGCACGGCTCTTGAAAGTTTAAAACCCTGCAGGGGTGTCCCAACTTAGCCCATGACAAGCTCTCGCGATCAACGAAGGAATAGACCTTCTCCCAGGAAGACCCGATCAGTCTCGGAATCCCGGTTTACAAGACATTTCGACAATGGTAAAACAAGACCAGCAAAGCCGCCCGATGCGCTGACAATCCCGATAGGAGCTGCACATATCTCATTCTCGTGGCAACACCGGATAAGTCAAGCTACGAGTAAAACCAGACTTGAGTTTCCCGAGGTGGCCCAAGAAGTTGCTCGTTCGGACCAACACTTAGACAAGCACCGCCCGGGGCTAAAATAAAGATGACCCTTGGGTTAATTACTCCCAAGGGAAAGGTAGGTGGTGGTGAGGCAAATGGTAAAACCAAGGTTGGGCATTCTTTGGACAAGTTTTATTCAAAGCAAACCGTCGGGGGTCCCATAAATCACCCGACCGCGTTAGGAATGCAAAATCCGGGAACATAACACCGTATGACGGAAACTAGGGCGGCAAGAGTGGAACAAAACACCAGGCATAAGGCCGAGCCTTCCACCCTTTACCAAATATATAGATGCATTAATAATATAAGAGATATTGTGATATCCCAACCAAAATCCTGTCCACCATGGAGAAATCTTCAACTTCACCTGCAGCTAGCAACACTATAAGAAGGGCTGAGCAAAGCGGTAACATAGCCAAGCAACGGTTTGCTAGGAATGGTGTTAAAGGTTAGAGGTTCATGGCAATTTGGGAGGCTTGAAGAGCAACGATAGGTAACGCAAAGATAGCGATAGAACGAAGCAACTAGCATAGCAATGATAGTAGTGAGATCCATGGTAGCGGTCATCTTGCCTGAAATCCCGCAAGGAAGAAGAACGAGTCCATGAAGAAGATGAAGCCACGAAGACGAACCACACGTAGACGAACGAATCCTCACGATCGCAACGAAACAGGAACTAACAAGAAGAAGCACACAACATAGGTAAACACACCACACATAGGCAAGACATGATGCATAACAAGCATGATGCATGAGAAAGCTAGATGAGGCTACTCATGGCAAGAGATGATGCAAACAAGAACAACACATCAAGGCAAGTTTAAATGAGGCCGGGAACAACATATAACAATTCCGGTAAGTCCTCATATGCATATTTCGAAATTGGTCCAGAACTGAATAAACTTTATGTTCAAGTTGTTAAACAGCAAGTTAAGATGCACCAAGATGATCTATACGAAAATCTAGTCAAGTTACATATAAAGTTCATTAGATTCGGAGCTACGTCCTAGAAGATATGAGCAAATCAAGATAAGCATGGCATTGATGCAAAATGCATACAAACATCAAGCAAACACCTCAAAACAAGGATGCAACATGATAATATGAAACTACATGCAAAATCAAGCAAGTTTCATATGGAGCACACTCAAAACGGAGCAACGGTGCAACACACACACACTATACAAGTCATAGCAACAATCTGTCCATAACAGCAACTAGGCATATTGCAAGCATCAAAACAATATGCTACAGCACCCCAACATAATAACAAAAGGCATGGGCATGAAGTACAGGTAAAGCATAACAAAACATGAACACTGAGCTATCTCTAGAAACAACTAGAACATGCTCAAAAGGACATGGAGATATTGCAAATAATAACAGTTTCAGACTTGGCAGAAATAACATCAGATTGCAATGTTTAGAGCTATCAAACAACATGTTACAAGAACTTATCATGGCAAAAAAAGCATGGCATGAATCTAATAATTGCATAGATCAAAAGTCCCTTACTGACCATGAGCCAAAAAGGCATAGAAAATATGATGGCACCCATGTAAACATGGCAAGTTATATTACAGATTCATACATGGCAGAAACAACAATAAGTAGGCATGTTGGTGAGCTTGAATCGCTCATCACAGAGCAATACATGGCATGGCAAGGCAACCAACAGTAAGAAGGCATGTTTATGAAGCCAAGCATGACAAGAGCAAGTTCATAGGGTGCATGGAACACTAGGAAAACACATGGGAACAAGTGAACTTAATGTTAACAGGTTGACAGCAACATTATTAAGCAACTTTAGAGCAAGATAACAACATGTTCCAGCAGGTTATAATTGCAACCAAGGGCATGAATGGATAGAGCAAGACATGTAGATCAAAACATGTTTATAGAACATCTCCAGATTATGCATAGAATGATTAGTAGAAGCATGTTAACATAACAACAAAATATAACAGAATCTATCAGGAAATCAGCAACAACAACTACCCTACTTAGCAAGCTTGATACACTCATCACACATCTCACGAAAATACATGGTTGGCACCCCTGGAAAGATGGCATGGCATAGATCAAAACACATGTAGAGCTCATACCATAGGATGCACACATCAAACATGGCAAAAATGACAAATGAGCAAGTTATAACAGTTTCAGCAGATTAACATCAACATGCACTCTTCCAACAGCATTTCGGGTATCAAGATGAGCTTAAATGAAAATGATGCAATGGAATGAAACGAAGTACTCGTTGATACGAACAATTTGACATATTACACGCACGAAACGGAGCTACAGATGCAGAGATACAATGCGATGAACATGGCATGATTATGCAAAAAAATCTGGGACTTGGGCATTTCGGGGCAACCTTCGGTTTCTCAGATCCGATCTGGATCCGGGTGCGCGGAAGTCGAGGCGGGCAGCGGCTCGCCGGAGCTGCAGAGGAGGAGGCCGGAGGAGGATGGGCTGGGCCGGCTGGAGGGGAGGTTTCGCGACGGCGGCGCGCGGCGGCCGGCAAAAGTGCGACGGGCGGCGGGGCGACGGGAGCCGGGCGGCGGCTCTGCGCGGCAAGGGGACGAGCGAAGGGGCGGGCGGCGAGCGCGCCAGCGGCGGCGGCGGAGGCGGCGCTGGCCGGGCGGAGGCGGAGGCGAAGCGCCGCCGGCCGGCGGCGGCGGCGGCGGCGAAGGCTGGCCGGCGGGCGCGGGCGACCTCGGCGGCGACGGCGGCGGATCTGGCTCGCGGGCCCGGATGGGCCCGGCGGCCAGCGCGCAAGCGGGACGGCGACGGGCCACCCGGCCAGGTGGTTATTGCGGCGCGGCGGCGATGACGTGTCACGCGCCCATTGGTCGGGCGACGTGGGCTGGCTGGACGGTCCGGCCGGAAGCGAACAGCGTCCGGCGGCGGAGAGGGAAAAGCTAGGGTTTCGGGGGGAAATGATCCGAAAATGGAGAGGGGAAGACGTTTTTATAGGTGGAGGGAGCTAGGAGAGTCCAAATGAGGAGTGGTTTTCGGCCACGCGATCGCGATCGAACGACCAAGAGCATGGAGGGGAGTTTGGTGGGTTTTGGGCCACTTTGGAGGGGGTGTTGGGCTGCAACAAAAGAAGGCTTTGCGGTTACCCGGTTAACCGTTGGAGTACCAAACGACCTCCAAATGGCACAAAACTTGACAGGCGGTCTACCGGTGCTATACCAAGGACGCTTGGCAAACCTTGGTCCATTCCGAGAAAGTTTAACACCCGCTCACAATAGGAGAGAAGAAAGGGACGCCGGATGACATAGGAGTGCCGGATTGCAAAACAGACAACGGGGAAAAAGCTCGAATGCATGAGACGAACACGTATGCAAAATGAAATGCACATGATGACATGATATGAAATGCAGATGATGACATGGCAAAGTGCAACACGCAAGCAAATGACATGGCAACAACGGCGAATGACTGGCAGACGCCTGGCGCAACGAATCCGGGGCGTTACAACACTCCTCCACTAACAAGAGATCTCATCCCGAGATCTTAGGACCGAGACGGAAGGGAAAAGGGATGAGGTGAAACAAGAACTCAAAAGAAGAAGCAAGGAGTCGAGAGCACTCGAGAAGAAGAGAGGAGCGACGAGAATCGAAAGCTCACGGAATCGGATAGACTAAGAAATCACTCGTTCTAACCGGAGTGGTTAGAATAAGAAAAGAAACGGATAAGACTGAAAGAATTTATGTAGCACTCCGGCTGAAACATGTAGGAATAGAACACGAGCTTGAGAGGATGGAATGATAATTGATGAACTCTTGAAGAATGAATTAAATCATGAAGAACCACCATGAAGAACTCCGGTGACAAAAGGATGATGAGATTGAATGAAGGATGAAAAAAAATAAGATGAGCCTTGCGATGATTTAGATGGGGATCCCGACGAGATGGCCGAGGAAATTTGAACACCGGAAAAGAAAAGATGAAAACGCTTGGAACTAGAATTTATTCATCGAGAACAAACTCCGAAGGAAGGGATTAATCACTTGGATGAAATAAGAATAAGATTTATTGTATGCTTATCCTTCATCAAATTAAATTGATGACAAGCAATGTATTTTGCATACTACTTATTCTTCTTGAAAAGGATTGAGAAGTGACATATCGCAAACTTGAGAAGGTCTTCATGAACCACCGGTAGGATTGAAAAGAACGAATGGATTAATATGATGAACAAGGAAAAGAATCTTGAACGAACCACCGCAAGAATTCGAAAATGACTGATGAAAGAGAATGAATCACCGGGAAGAATTAGAAGAACCAATAAGCTAGAGGGGATTTAGATGCAAAAGAACAAAAAGATCATGAGCTGAATAAAGAACATTTGAACGAAGCACCGGAAGAATATTGAGCGCGAATCTCCGGGAGAACGGGCAAGATTTAACAGAAATCTTCTTCGATCTTCGAATGATGACGAGAAACACCACCAAAATTACTGAGGTACTCCGGTAGAATGACAAGCGAAGAGGTTGATCCAACAATGAAAGAATTTGACAACGATCTTGGATAAGGCAAGTGACTGATGGGATTCATTCTTACATCACACTTGAAAAGAATTGATAATAACTCCGGGGAAAAGAAAAGAGTCAGGTAAGATCCTGGGAAAAGACGTGTGGGTTAGGGCCCACTAAAGCGATAACACCGTTGGAAAGGGATGTTGAAGAGATAGATGATGCACCGGAACAATTAAAATATTTGAATGAGGTGACAACCTCGAATTAATTCAAACACAGACGAATCTCTTGAGATGTCATGAGCACTCCGGAAGGATAAACCGGCGAGAGGCGAACAAGCAAGGAAAACACTTGCGCTGAGGAAAAGAATATGGTCAACCCGAAAAACTTGAATCGAGTGCACCGGAAAAAAGGGATGAAGAATGACGAACGAGACGAGAATTCACCGGTTGAAATAATTGAGGGAAGACTGAAGAGGCTCCGCACGAATGAAATTGATGGTCGAAAGATACTCAGACTCCGGGAAGAAGAGGGTGGGAGGGCGGGAAAAGAAAGGAAACTTGGAAGGGGAAACCGACGAATATCTTGAAGAGGAAACAGCGGTTGAAATCATTGAGGAAAGAAAGCAAAGACTTCGCACGAGTAGGATGGATACTCGATTACGGACTCCGGTTCCGAGAAGGAAAAGGGGTGGGCGGGTGGGAAAAGAAGACAACTGAGGATTGAACTTGGGAAAGACAAAGAGGTTCGAGTCCACGAGAAAAGCACCGGATCAAAAGAGCTGAGAACAACGATCGGAAAAACCAATTGCGTGATCCTAAAGAAAATTTGAAGGGGAAGAGGGGTAATTCAAAACACCTATGTCAAGATTCCTCACCAGAGCGACGAAGGGGCTGAGGAGTAAAAAGAATTCCTACTCTCCGATATAACTAGACTCCGAAAACAGTTTTCTTCTAGACTCAACAACGGCAAAACTACACGATCAATCAAGGGGGCTCCTAAGGTCGGTCGAGGCTCTGATACCAACTTGTCACGCCCAATATGCGACCCTATCCAAAAGGAACTCGAAGGTCCCACCAAGGATAGACCCGCATATTGGAACGCTTTTGCAAGGTGGATATCATTACATCAACATTACATAATAGATAGGGATAGATACAAGAGGCATACAATGCCACACGAATACAACATCATCATACACAAGATCAACATC